>OX336900.1:11800000-13000000 GCA_946959425.1 Argyrosomus regius | reverse complement strand
CATTGTGGGCAGCCGATAATATGATGATAACAAGATGATAAAGTAACAAGCAAAAGCAACAGCTGTTGATGAAAATAAAGAGGAGGACTGTCCTGGCTTACCTGTTGGAGAAGCCGCATCTTTAGATTTTGTGCCTGTAAATATAAAACAAGCATGACTGCTAGTTAGTTTTTTGTTTTTTTTTTAAAGATTTTTTTTTTGGGCCTTTTTGAGCTCCATTTGACAGAGACAGCTGAAGAGTGACAGGAATGTGGGGAGAGAGAGAGATGGGGAACGACACGCAGGAAAGAGCCACAGGTTGGACCCGAACCCTGGGCCGCCACGGCAAGGACCGAGCCCCTGCACATGGGGCGGACGCTCCACCAACCGAGCCAAGCAACACCCCAGGTTTTGGCAAATTTAATTTATTTTGGATCATCATTTTTGGCCATCCAAGACCATTCAACCTGTCATTAATCACAATTTCTTTTCTTTCCTAAATTAAAAGTTAAAGTGAGTCTACATTCATCATATAACTGTTCAGCAGAATGTAGACTAAACTAGAACTGGTTTAACTAAACTAAAACTTTAATTTTATGAGACAAATCCTGTAATATTCATTATGTATTATCTGCTAAGGACTAGTAAGGGAATTCACTCACCAGGTCTCCCAGTTGTAGGCATGATTCTCTTATTGGGAGCACTGGTTGGCATCTTTATCGCTTCTTGCCGTGTTGAGGTTTCCTGAATGTTCACGTCTGTCAGCGGCATACTGCTGCGATGATACAAATGGCTTCTTTATATACTCCCCTGGAAAGGGGGGTATTAAAGGTTTTGGGGGGCCCCTGGGACTCCCTAAGAGAAATTTTGGTAAGGTATGTAGAGATAATGAGCTCACTAATGGGCGTGCCACAGGGTTTGCCAAGGATATTCAGGTCAGTGCCAACACCTGACCCGCTGACCCATGTTTATCTGAGTAGTTCAATATGCTTTTACAATTACCCTGTCATCTCTTTATAATGACATTTTAGAAACTAATAGCTGTCCAGGAATGTACAGAACAGAGAGGTTACATAAGACTGGAAGAACAGAGCTTAGCAGCATTTTTAGAGAAGAGGAACCTGTTTGTTGAGTTTCATTTGAAGAGGAGTTCATCTCTGTCACTTTTAAAGAAGGTAAAGATGTAATACTTCTTACATGTTACCTGATTTTCTCTGTTCTAGAATTTAATTCTGTTTTGTGGTTGATTTTGATTCCTTAATGTCTGCGTTTAGATATTAAAATGCTTCCTTCATACCATGTGTTCCCTTTACATATCAATATACTGTTCTGTAGGCACTGTGCTTGTAAAAGTAAATTTAAAAAGTGATTGATTCAAAAACAACCCATAGATGTTTACAAAGTGGTAAAATGGTCCTTAAAAAAGTGGTTTGATTCAAAATGAAAGTTTTCTGCCAAGTACATTACAATGAAAACATGAGAGATGTATTTTATTTCCCTTACATTTAGGGTTGGGTTATATTTATTTAGCAGAACGTTGGTACATTTTCAAACAGTAGTTCTAACATAACACAAGATATTAAGGAATCTAGATTCTCTGAAAGGCTACAAACTGAAGCCATGACCTTGGACATCCTGAGAAGCCACTGAACTCTCACAGCTCATGTCTTTTGGCAGAGGCCTCTCGTCTGTCAGCAGTGTTTTGAAAGGCTGGTGCCTCTGGTTTCTGCGTGACCTATGAGAGGAGAACTGGAGGAACTCAGATAAGTATAAATGCAAACCCAGTAGCCAGTATGTCCTCCTCTTTATTTTCAATAAATCCCACTGTGTAGTGTGGGACAGTTCTATAGTTTCTGGTATGTACTCTTTAGTATGTCGGTTGCACTGTAATCAGTGCTCCCAGTCACTCATCTACTTGGTCGGCCAGGAACACAAGGACGAGACAGCCTTGACTAGATGTTTTGGCAGAACGCCTACATATAAACACCCCAGATAGACATCCTGACAGTGGGGGGGTTTATGATCAGTGACATGCTTTTTCTTTTAACCTATGCTATGAGCATTAAGGCATTTGATTGTAAAGGGCTGATGCGATAATACAGGTCAAGAGTGTAGCTAAGCTTGGCACGAACCGAGGCACCTCCAGTCAAGTGACTCGTAGTCAGTATTTAGGTTGTACTGGGTTGTATTTTTATATGTGTAATTTGATTTTGCTTTTTGCATAACCTACAATGTATGATTACCAGATGTTATTTCATACCATGTACTTAATTGACTTGTTAATGGCTACACTTGAATGATGTCAGTTTGTCTTGTTTGTATTTTCATCACTATAAATGAATTGGATTTGTTCTATAGATGTGTGCTTTATTGTGAAATTAATCAAAAACCTGCAAGTGAAAGTAATAAATTCTCTTTACAATACAATTTATTTAGTATAATTAAAGAACCAGTGTGTAGGATTTAGTGGTATTTAGCAGTGTAGTTGCTGATTGCAACACCCTCCACTCACCTTCTTGTTGCAAGCATGAAGGAGAAACAGTGGCCAGGAATAATGCAAAACTTCCTCTCTTGAGCCAGTGTTTAGTTTGTCAGTTTGGGGCTACTGTAGAAACATGGCTGTAAAAACATGGCCAACACGGGGAAGAAGCTCATTCTCATAGAAATATAAATCTTCTTATCTTATTCTTATTTTTGTGCAATTATACACTAATGAAACATAGATATACATTATATTTAATTTCTGCCATAATATGTTAGTAGAGCCACATACTTTTGACACACTAGACATTTAAGTTAAACCTGTAATAAAACTTAATTATGTTGTTAATTATGTTTTTTTATTGATTCTTATATTTTAAACTTAAGAGCAGGGAAACTCTGTAAATGCAGACCTGTACTGTACTGTATCACATGGCTCTCTCTCTAGAGAGTGAATGCTAACTTTTTACACTTTCAAATTGTGAACATATTGATGGTTTTTCAATATGCCATGCATTCGCACCTGTTCAAACTCACATTTTGCAGCTGCATATGTCTGTGTGTGTCTGTGTACACCAATCACCCTATCCACCATCAATGCATCAAAGCTGTCACTGTGCAATGTGGAGAGATCAGTGGTAGTGATGTAAAGAGAGGGGGGCGGGGTTTACTTGGTAACAGGGGGTGTTCTCCAAACATCGAAGCATCCATCTAACCTTTTTAAGAAAAACCGTACATACACAGCTCCAATTACAAGCCTCTTTCCTCCCCCCCTTCCTATTGGCAACTTTTATCTGACGCTTGTGTCCACGCCACTCGCTCTTATTCCTTCACCTCTGTCCTGCATAAAAGGTATATAAGAGTGGCATTAAGTTGTCACACAGTGGAGCCAACAGAAACTCATCACACTCAGAGAGACCAGTGACATCAGGGTGAGACAGACTTACTACTGGTATCAAGATGCCCACCACAACGAGAATCATTTCTGACACCCGGAAGTCAGATAAAGGTGAACTTTATTTTCTGAATTTCACACAGTTTGAATAAAATCCTAATTCTCATACATTTTTGAACAATTCTGTTTAAAATACATAAACCTTTAACCTGCAGCATACAGTATGATTTACTGCATCTAATACATAATTCATTATCAGTAATGCTTTGAATGTACTGATTTAATAACCCCAGCCTGTGCATGCAGCAGTAAGGCTTTTTTTATTATCCTCTGTGGCAGATCCTGAGTGAATGGGTCACTAGAGTTTATGCCTGTGTGGAAAAGGGTAATATTTCACTGACTGATTTCATGCCTATTGTTATGAGGGGCGTATAATGGTTTTATTGCCTGGGGAGAAAGGGTTTGCAAGTGTCAACATCATCTGCATTAAAAACGATTTAACATGCTGCATGTATTTAACATGCTGTATGGACAGTATAATGCCAGTCATGAAACTGAGGGAGTAGGATAGTAACTTCAGTATTATCTAGTCTGAACTCAATGATGTCAGCCTCTGTGGACTGTGAGAACAACAAAAACAGATGTAGACTCATATAGATCCATGACTTTTCGAAGTATAGTCTCACAACTTGGTTGCAGTTGCTGCTGTTTAGAATATATTACTATATTAATAATTGTTAAATTTTTAATGACAAAAACATGAATTAACATTAGTATAAATAAAAAAAAAAAACACTTCCTCACACACTTAAATTTGACAATACCACAACTGAAACAGATGCAGCGAGCAGTTAATCAAAAACATTCGTTCAAATCCCATCACAACTTGACTAACAAGCCCAGTTCGGATTACCCGAGCGGGGTTGAGGAATGCTTTTAAGCTTAAATATTTTGTATGTGGAGTTGTAATGAGAATGGACAAAGCAGTTATTTTCATCACCTTGTGCTATATCTAGATAGGTGGCTTAACATTCTCGCAGGGTGTCTTTCAGCCGCCAATCAACACAAAGATAAATATCAGCTCATTTAGATGTGACACGCATGCCACATGGCATAAAAATAACCGTTAAGTTTGAAAAATGTGGATGATGATGACAAGAAGATTTAAATGCGCTGGCAGAGCTTCACGTTAAACTTTCTGTCTTAACATTTACAACAGGATACAAAACCTGCAATATTGTACATTAATTAATTAGCTTAAAATTCATGATTTTTGTTATTCTTTCTGGCTAAATCTTTACACAAATTGATTCACTGAGATGATGCTGATTTGTGAATCATTAATAGTTTATTTTGGAGGTGATGTTGCTTGTTGATATAAATAAAACACGATGACATCTTGAGACTGAGGGGATTAAGTGTCTCCACTTCTTGATCTCCGTCCTTAACTAAAAAAACTGGAGATGGAATTCTTACACAATACCAAAGTATTAGTTACGAAGTTGGCATTAGGGATAAGCCTGCTATATAATTGAGCAATTATTACTTTATTATTATTTCTAAGGATGAAGAACAAGTGTTACAATCCATCATCAACACAAAACCTGTTATGCAATACAGCTACTTGTGATTTAAGACTGGATTTAAAGGTCCAGTGTGTAAAATTTTGGGGGCTCAATGAGTATAAATAGAACTATTTTTCCATTGGTGTATAATCACCTGAAAATAAAAATCATTATGTTTTTGTTACCTTAGAATGAGCCTTCACAGACGCCACATGTCCTCTTCATGGAGTCGTTGAACTGCCATGTTTCATCAGTAGTCAAAAACTAGTTCTGCATAGGGCTTTTTGCATTTGTCGTGCTTTTTGTGGCCACTGTAGTTTCTCCTTCTAGTAATGAAACAGAGAGTTAGTCAAAGTGCAATCAATCAGAAACTACACCCTCCACACCGGAGTCACTTTTTGAATGACTTTGCTCAACTCTTCTTGTTGCTATTTACCTCAGTAAACAAATATTGGATTTACATCCCACTTTTTCTTGTCTGACAAAGTGCTTCATTTTGTGCTCCAGTGTGACCCTGTTGCATGTGAGGTGGCTTGATCATTCCAACCGCATGGCATGAATCAACCACAGACTCCAGAAAGAATGCACTTGCTGATGTGATGATCTGACAGAGGCAGATGGTTTTCTAAGTATACACTGTTTTACAGTGGCTCACTTCATCATCTGTTGAGACACACCTGACACATACCATAGCCTATAGTATTTATAACAGCCAAGTGTGTTGACCCTAATATAGGTTGTGCTGGTGAAAACAATTTTTTGTTTTTGTTTATTTTTTTGTAGAAAAAAAAGCCAAAGCTGGAAACACACCCATAGGTGAGATGGTCACTTTATTATACGCTGTTTTAAAGCCAGATAAAATGTCATCCGTCTACTGTTCCCCTGACCTTGTCTCACATTTTACTGATGTCGTTTTGTCTCTCAGTCCCAGTCTATGAGCCAAATATCCCCGAACCAAAATGCAGAGCTGATCTCATCAAACGTGAGATTCTTACTCTTTCACCTCATTTTATCTCTCACAATTTGGTCCAAAGATTTTTTTATTACATCATTGTTTCTTTCTGTTTATTTAGACTGGTTCGACCTTTCCCTCGATGACAAGACAGCCAATAAGATGCTGTGGATCACAGAGGGCGGTTCTAAGGTGGCCCGTATGACTGATGATGTCACTTGTCCCGTCTTGGATAGACCAGAGCGATATGAGTATTCTCCACAGGTACAGTATGAAGATGCACTCACGCATGAAGTGCCATGAACTTGTCATCGCCATGCCATAGTTGGTGGAGTTTGATGTGATTGTAAAACACAACACTATTATGACCCAGATGGATGTCCCCTATGTTTATTTAAATCATGAGCCAACTGGTTTGGTATTGCAGACCGGAGAAAGCAAGCCTGCTCTAAATTCTCTATAGTGGCAGCTACAATAAATCACCGGTTGCCTTAGATACCCTCTAAATTACGCTGTCGTTCTCATCCACATTCCAAAAGGTTCTTTGCAAAGAAGGAATCCTGGGCTTCCGAGGCTACTGGGAGGTGGAGTTTTCAGGATGGGTCGTGGTCGGAGTCGCATATGAACGAGCAGGGAGGAGGAACAGTGACGGTTCTTGCGGCCTGGGAGAGAACGAGGATTCCTGGGGTCTTGGCTGGAGTGGTTCCAGCTATAATGCCTGGCACGAAAGCCAGAATATAGAGATCGTGGGGATTCCTAAGTACTCCACACTTGGAGTATACCTTGACCAGCCTGCTGGTATCCTTAATTACTACGCTGTGCAGGAGGTGAAGGAGGGAGAGGAGAGCACAGGGGGGAAGGAGGTTATACTTTTGCAGCAGGTTAAGACCTCCTTTAGGGAGAAGGTGATACCAGGTTTCTGGGTGGGGCTACAGTCACATTGTTTGATTTTGAAGAAGGAGGAATAAAGGACTGACTCTATATTATATTATCAAGTCAGTTGAAGCTGAACTGCCTGAGAGAGGAGCAAAACTATCTCCTCCTTTTGTATTAAAGCTGCTGTTATGGCAGCTTCAATACAAAATGACTGGACAACACCAACACAGTCACATTTTTCTTCCATATCATTGGAACATTTACCACAACATAAACTTGCATAAATCCTATGCACATTACATCATAATTAAAACGGCACACATGAAATATATTCCTTATATTCAGTATATCTGTGGCACATATACTGTACATAAGTGAGTAAATTTCAGTAAAGGGAATAAAGTGCAATCATGTTGGGGTTCAGTTGGGATTGACCTTCCATTGCTTTGGACTTTCCTGAAACCACCGGACCATCAAGGTTTATACCGATATCTTTATATATATATTTATATTCCTCCATTGTTATTGTTTGCTAAGAATGTATAGGGTTACCTAGTTTGGTATGAATGTTAATAAATATAAAAACACTGAGTAAGACACATTTTTGTCTTGGTTTGTTCATCCAAATATTCGCATGACAGCAGGAATATGCAAAAAGTGCTGAATGAATTTACTTGATACGTTTCTTTATAAATACATGGTGCCCTTGACAACAACAACAACAACAACAAAACATGAGGACAGAACCCGTCTTTCCAGACAGTGTTCATTGGATGTGTTAAGGTGGGGTGTACTGGACCAGCTAGATTGGATGAGCTGATGTGTTAAAGGTCAGCTATATGGAAGTCCCTTAGATGTCTAACTGGCGCCTATTGTTTAGAAGAAACCCACTACCGTATTCTGAAGACTTAAAGGCGTATGACAACACAGCGACACATGTTCAGAGCGTCATCAGTGACCGGCAGGAAAACAACTAATCACAGAAGTGTAGAATTTAGAGTTTCCCTCCGGCTGATCCAACCGCTGTAACAGGTTGAGTTTTATCCTTTTTCCCTTTTACTAAATTATTATCAAGCTTGAATCAATGACTCACCTGCACCCCAATACAAAAAACAGGTAAATGGCTCTACAATAATTAACCAAATTTATCTGTTGTGTGCCCCCCCACATACTATTTAACCTTGCTAATTGTTTCCTCTTCTCTCGTTGGACAGGAGCTGATCCTGGCAGGCTGATCCTTCGCTGGTGGTGTTTCTTCACTGTAGCGGACTCATGGAGTCATTTGGATGGTGTAGGGTGTTCGTCTGTAATGCGCAGCATTGTCATATGCCCATTTTGAATTTGAATTTGATGCCAACACCTCTCAAAAACGTTGGGACAGGGTCATGTTTACCACACTGTTGCATCACCTCTTCTTTTAGCAACACTCTCTAAACATCTGAGAACTGAGGAGACCAGCTGCTGTAATCCTGAAAGTGAAACATTTTCCCATTCTTACTTGATGTAGCTGCTTAACATTTCAGGGTCTCCGTTTTATAATGTGGTAATGCAGGCAGGTAACCCTGATTTTGCCACACAACCTTAACAGACCCATTTTAGTTTTTATAAATGTTGTATTTTAAAATGTGTTTTGCAACGTTTTGTTGTGTATTGTAAAATGCACAATGTGTTTTCTGAAATGTATTTTGTAAAATGTCATGCTTTGTGAAATGCCATGGTAGTGCAACATAGCAGACTCTGTGGAAGAAGACCCGTCTCTGTAGACATAAGCGCATCTTTCTAAGGTAACAAAACTCTTATTTTAAGGGGCTTATACACTAATGAAAACATAGTTATGCATATTATATTTATTTTCTTCCATATTCTGTAAAGAGAGCCCCCTAAATCTTACACACTTTACCTTCAAGTAGCACTAACAAACACCAAACTCTTCAGTTTTATTCTTTTCTATATTCTGAAGGTTTTTACAGAGGTGTTGTAAAATATGTCAACAAAATTAAACAAGAATTAACTTTATCCAGTATTCAGATTCCTGTTCTGGAAACCTTTGCAAATTTGCGAATGATATTTGCCTATTCAAACATAACATTTTAGAAAACTTGGTGAAATTCCATCCACCCTTATCATTTTGGTGGGCTCATAGGGCTCACAATTCTCAGTTTAATCACTGTCTTTCTGTTTTGCCCCAGCAAATGTTGCCAGGTGAATTATGATACACTTTTGTAAGTTGAAGGAAACTCTTCTGCAGCAAGAAATGCTCCAATAAATGAAAACTTTACTAATTCTGGCATTCTTGCTGACTTGGTAACTAAGTTATGCTAGAGTCTTAGTAGGTATTGAAAATAGATGGTTATCCGAGCCATAGCTCATCATCTATCAAATAGTTTAACATCTTTTGTCCAGTTTGACTGAGGTGTCTCAGTTTATGTGGTCCTGCTCACTCACACCTGTACCAGTTATGTTGACAAAATTGACAAGTCCAGTTTCAAAGTTTCATTCATGTTTGGAACCATCTTCATGCTTTTCTGAACACACTACTAAAGTTTCAGGAGTGTCAAATGCCTATGCTAGACACTCTTATATCCATATGTCAAAGTCAAGTGCAGACACCCTCTTGACCCCCTGCCGAGAACCTGTTCCACTGACCTCAACACCTCTTTCAGACACTCCATAAGTGCCTCTGCAAATCTTCACTGGGGGTATAAAAGTCAAGTGGAAGACGACTTTGTATCTTTACTTTGGATGAATGAAAGCGTGTTGAATCCCCTGAACGTGGATTATTATCACACAGCCTCAAGATGCCAAGTAGAGCCAATTCAACAGTTATTCTCTCAGAGACCAGCAAACAAGGTACAAGTTTTTGCTGTGTAATAAACATGTTATGTTTAAGCGTTATCTCAAATTTGTAAATTTTAAATCTGCTGAGACGGATGCTGACAGATGTGTGCCTCAGCTAAGTGCTTTATACAAACAAGCTCCTCTGTTTGTTTGCCTGGCTAGACTTCATAAGAAAAGCTTATACATGGAGGTTGATGCAGATCTTCTCTCATTTAGCACCATTGCCTCTGCCTGCTCTTACTTAGATTGGCTGTAATTTTGGATTTGTTAGCTCAGCGTATTTTGTCGAATAAGCATGTTGGGTGTTGTACCATAATGAGATGTGTCAAAACACCCATACATAGAAAGTTTTACATAATTTTAGACCTTCAATTAAAGCACATGAGATACATTTTTTGATTGTTTCCATAATAGTAAAGGATAATATTTTGGAATTAAAATTCAAGTATCAAGAAGAAGAATAGGAATGATTATACCTTCACCCAGTGAGTTGATACTGAGTGGAAAATGATGGTGCAAGCTTTTCAGAATAAGACACTATTGTCAAATGCCATAAATGTATAATGTTGAAAATGCACGACATGATACAATTATAAAAATAGACCTGCCAGATTGTCCTGTCACTTTAGCCTCTCTCACAATTGGCTTTGAAGGCTTATGAATAAATTAGATTCTACATTCTTTGAAAAATACCATGTTAAAATCAGTGTAGTGTTTCATGTCAGGACTGTTAAAGGGTTGCATCATGTGTTTGTGTGAATCAGGAAAACAAATTTCTCACATACTTGCAGCTTAACCTTTGACCTTAACCTTTTTAGGGAATAAAGTTAAATCGAACAAAAATGAGAAGACAAATGCAGGTAAATGGACTCAACGCATGCATGAGCTTTTATTCATAATGATTATATAATGAACATGAGTTTTAATTTTCCTCTCCCTCTCCTCCCTACAGAAAATGTTTCCGTTTATGTGCCGAATATCCCAGAGCCAACAAGCAGAGCTGAGCTCATGAAGTGTAAAAGCACTTCACTTTTCTCAAACTATTGAATGTTCAGCAATATTTTCAAGGATTTATTAAAAGTACTACCATTCATTTTCTCCTACAGACTGGATGAACTTGTCTTTAGATGATAAGACAGCCAACAAGATGTTGTGGATTTCTGACAGTGGGTCTAAGGCGTGTCGTAGAACTAAGGAGGTTTGTCCTGTCCTTGACAGACCAGAGAGATATGAGTACTCTCCACAGGTAAGAAAATAACACAAATACATATACAAGCTAACTGGAAAAGAAAGAAATGATTTCACCTTTTATTTTTTTTCGTTTCTTCAAAGGTGGTCTGCAAAGAGGCCATTTGGAACATGCGGGCTTACTGGGAGGTGGAGTTCTCTGGGTGGGTGGTAATTGGAGCTGCCTATGAAGGAGCAGGACGGAGGGCACATTCTGGTCCGAGTGGCCTCGGAGAAAATGAGGAATCCTGGGGTCTGTGTTGGTCAGGAACGTGTTACCAGATCTGGTTCAACGGTATCAACAAAGACATAGACGACATCCCGTATTGCTCTACAATTGGCGTTTACATTGACCAGCCTGCAGGGATTATAAGCTTTTATGTTGTTAGTGGTGAGGGGGCAGAGAGGGAGGTTAAGCTGTTGCATAAAGTTGAGACTTCTATTGAGAAAAAGATTCTTCCAGGTTTCTGGATGGGAATTCAATCCTCATGCACAATACTGAAGAAACCAGAATGAAT
Organism: Argyrosomus regius; assembly: GCA_946959425.1. Classification (NCBI taxonomy): domain Eukaryota; kingdom Metazoa; phylum Chordata; class Actinopteri; family Sciaenidae; genus Argyrosomus; species Argyrosomus regius. Next base: position 12,988,669 of record OX336900.1, on the reverse strand, counting down.
CGCTAATGGATTAAATCTGTGTTGATGATGCTACAGTCACGTTTTAACACTCAAGTTATATTCCCACAATCCCTCATTTAATACTTATAATTGTTTTTAATTGCAGTTAAGTAAACAATTAGTTCTGTTCTGTTTGTTAAGTTGTGAAAAATGTGTCAACTTGTCAAAGGTTTTTGAGAAATATTCTTTTCCATTTTTGTGTGCTTTTTTCATCTGATACTCTTTTATTGTATAATGTATGCCTGCCTCTATCGCATCACACTGGATATTTATGAGCTGATTATGATATTTATGAATGTTGTGTCTTGTGACTTTATGAAATATGAAATAAAGAATGTATTACTATAAACAAATGTTTTATACAATTTCTTTAAAATATCAAAATAGTATTTCCCTTCTCATGTTTACGTTGACTTTGTTATAAAGATAAAAGCAACAAAAACAAAGCAGCACATGTTCTACAGATAACCATTTAAAATTAAATTAACACGACCTAATTTACGGCTTCTCATTTTTCTGTGTAATGGGACTTAAAGACTGTATGTTCCTAAGATGTGTGTACACAAGTGTTCACAGAATCGATCCCCTCCAGGTTTTGCTGAGTAAAGAAAGAGTGAGAATTGCTCCCCTCCGAGTTAAAGGGGATCACTTTGATATGTGAGAGGCTCCAGCTTGAAGATCACTTTCCCACTCTGACAGGTGGGCCTCAACTTCTGCCGCCTTCACACCTAAAGCATAAGCTTTACGGGAACTAAAAGTGGGAACAGTGACAAATGCAGAGTGTTTACAGTCCTGGGGGTCCATTGCATCACGCAAGTTTATTTAACAAGCGGCGAGAAGAATCCCAGTGAGCGACTGCACACGCAATTCATGCTGCTGCTATTTCATACACTTTAACTGCTGTCATTTCTCTTACATACTGTGCAATGAAGGTCGTGTGAAGCTGAGGCAACTGTAGGGAGAAGCTATACAAACATCTATAAAGACACAAGTGGCTATAATTAATATTGTTTAATAACATGTATCAAATGACTGTGTATACAATGTGACAATGTGAAATGGATTGACCTACATAAAATTATCACCTGAATCTTTGGCTCCTCTCGGCTTTACAGAGCTTTGTAGCGAGTTTTCGCTGATTATTTAGCTGTACGGCCAAAACTTTATTGTTTTGGTTCACTCTCGTTTCTCTCACAGCAATGAATCGCCCACAGCAGTTTATTGGAGCTGTTTTAAGGGAAAACGCTCTAAAAAACCAACTGTACACAAGCAGCTCAGCACAAACTGACAAACAGACAAAGTTAGCAACTAGCTTGTTAACATAGTGGAGCATTTAACTGCTAAAGAGCTAGATGTTTCACTCAGGAGTTGCTTGGATTGGAAACACGACTCCAGATTAATGATAATGTTGCTTTATAACTGCTGAGTGTGTAAATAAGCAACTGTTTGCTAACATTTCCTTCATATCAACGTAAAATGTAATAATATGTCAATTTTGTGTTCAGAACTTGTTTCTGCTGTCCCCAAGTGGCCAAAAAGTTATTGCAAGTTTAATAAAATAATATATGCTATCATTCTAATTTATTTTTAAGCTTGTAATGCGCATTTGTCATTTATCATTAAAAGGTCAAACTTGCAACTATTAGAGTATGTCTTTCCAAGTCAGTGGTTCTTAACTTTTCTCTGGCAGGTCCCCCTTCAGGTGCCGAAAAAGTTCACACCCCCAAAAATCCCAAATTTGTATCGATCATTAACAATGATAAGTGACGAAGAGGTCAGCACAATAGAATCAGCAAACTCATATTCATACAATTTAGTTTCACTCCATAATTTCCCCCTGGTCATACATGCCAACAGGTTAAAAACAAAAATAATACTTACATGCATCAAATGTAAAATTGTCTTTTTGTGTAAAATAATGTGATATGTGGTGACGCAAATCACAGTTGAGCTATGCCCCACAACTTTATTTATATATGGAGGAAAGATTCCTAAATTTACAAAGGAAATGCTCCTGAACATTGTAGAGAGGCCTGCCCAAAACACGCTTGCATTAATCATGCTGCTTTCTCGATATGTCAGGTGGATGGATTGCCTTGGAATAAAAAAAAAAGTCTCAGATCTTTTATTTTGAACTGAAAAACATGTCGCTTTCATATTTCAATTCAGTGTAGTTACATAACTGGATGTATATATAACTCTTAAAGCACCTCTATATGTGAAGTGGTTCCTGAGAAAAGCAGGAGTGTGAATTTATAGTCAGTAAACTCGACAGCTAGACCTATATGACAGGTACAAACATCTATCGTGGTCCAAAGAAAACACAACCGGAGACCATGATCCAAGAATAATCACACCCAGAGTGCCAGCGGCCTGCATGTTTGTATCTGGATAAGCATATGCGAGGCATGTCAGTGGTAACTCTAAGCTCATGTCATGAGCGGTGTGGTAGAAGCTATATCGGTGACACATATAGCATGACATATAGGTTGGAGGGGAAAGTGTCCCACATTTCATGTTGCTCTGTGCATCGCTTTGCACAAATGTAAGTGAATAAAAACTTCAAATGAAATTTTAAACGTTTTACAACAAATCCAGTAAAAGAAAGTTATTTCGGGTCTTTCTAATAAACCCACATCTAACTACGATAGAGATAAAGTGTCACATGTTTAATTTATTAACAAAATAAAACATAAAAAGCATTTTTTCCCATCGTCCTCGGTCAGTGTCCGTCCTTCTTGTAAGCAGCTTGATGAGTTGTGTTCAGTAGCTGGTTCTAAATTACATCTACATCATCTCAGTGCACTCCCATAGTATCATTCCCATGTGGTCAAACGCCGCCCTATCAATGATACGCCGCCTCATTTATTTCCAACACTATTGGTCCCAGCAGATTTACTGTCATGTAGCTACTGGCCGCTTTCAAACTGTCTACAGTCTAACATGGCCTGGTGGGAGCATCAGTTACACGTTCTCTTTTTTCCTGCCTGTATTTGTATGTACAGAACACACACATTCACATAAAAAAATACACATTCACCTTGTCCGTGTCCGCTGTCAGTCATGCACATAATTAAAGGATGTGTTGTTATTGTAGTCCATACAGGATTAACATTAGGATATTTACATAGTCTGTTTATGGTTTACTGTTGAGATGTTTTTGTTTTTTGACACCACGAGCATAGATTAAAACTGGTTGTATTGAATGGAAACAACCACATTTACGCTGGAAGCTGACCAAATAAGATCAATGTGATCAATGAATGACTTAATTGGTTTTTTACCAGCTTTCATATGTATGTAGGTGCCACTAGAACTCAACTAGACAAAATGTTACACAGCAAACCTTCAAATATGTAACCACCAATAATAATATATATATCAGGTTTTTTCTTATATGTACATTATAGTATATATATATATTATATTATTATTCAAAATAAAGGTTAGTTACATGTTAACCCAAAGTTTTACACAACAAGTATCACTCAAGTAAACAAACTACTATATGTTACACATGATCAAAAACATTCAATCTGTGTCTGGTGCTAGTAATTGTATTAAAATGTCTGAATGAAATTAAGAGCACAAACAGGCTCCAGTATTATTTAGTAAAGTATTCTAGTGTTTTAGACTGTGTGATTGTTTTGTATATTGGATTGTGAATTGTGGTTTTAATCCAAGAAGACTATATTCAAAACATGATTGCATGTGGATTCTGATAACATTTGACTGGTTTATTGTTTCTGTATATTTATGATCAAATTAGTATTGTACAAAAAAATATTATATATTATATTATATATTAATATTATTATTTTACTTTTGATACTTTTGGTTCTTTTTTGTATGTATGTAATTGTACTTAAGTAACATTTTGAGCAGAGGACAGGACCTTTACTTGTAATGGAATATTTTTAGATTGTGATATGGCTGTGTGTCCGTAAATAAAGGGTCTAAATACTTCTCCAAATTTATATTTCTGAGTTGTGTTTAGTCAATCGTGTTCTTCATTACAGAAGACTACAGCATAACCTGCTGTCAAAAGTGATTCATTACAAGTCAGATGTGTTGACACTGGCTTCTGTATACACATTCTACCATAACATAACATAACATAGTTGTCATATTGCATCCTAAAGATTTTCTGTGTATTTTAGCCACATTTAAAATATGTTACCTATTGATTTGATTTGAACCGTTTTTGTCAGACTGTCAGAAGAAGCTTCATGCAATGTACAAAATTATTAAATGGCTCCATCTGCTGGATTATTGTTGTTTGTACACAACAAGACAAAAGACAATTCACATTGCATGGACCCGTCTGCTGGCTGAGATGAGTTTTACTGGTTCTGTAGATAATGGGCTTCCTGTCATAAACAGTATTACATTTGGAACACAATGAAATAAAAATGAGAAATTTTAAATTGGATGTAGACAGATCAGCTTCACAGATCCTAAATTTCATGATGTAAAAACTTAATATTATTGATATTATGACTTTCTATAACACATGACACACATCACATTTTAGCTTATATTGACTCATTTGTCATATAGATATCAAAATAATTAAAAACTAAAAATGCTACTTGCAGGTTACATAACGGCTCGTAAGCCTTGCTTACACTATCAGTGTGAGGAGACACTGTTAACTGCAGTTACCTCTACGCTGTTACAATTGTAAAGATATTCCACAGAGAAAAGTAGAAAAGTAACATTTTATTTTATATATAAAATTGGGTGGATTTTTAACAATGTATTGAAATATTTACACAGTTCATCACACTTTAGGGGCTTCTTATATTACAGGTTCATGTGGACTCAGTTGTGCTCTATCACAACCTAACTGTCTTTTGTCAAGAACCACATTTCCCATAAGCCTTGAAACAACTGCCCCTGCTTCCTGAATGCCCCACAGGTTGTTTACTGTGTAACAGTAGACGATAAGTAGCCACGCAGCTGTCAGTCAACAGGGCTGATTGTGTAGTATGTTAAAAGGGAGGGGTTGTAAATATCTGGAGGCAGACTCATTCGTCCCCTGCGAGAACTGGACATCCTGGACATCCTGGGCATCCTGGGCATCTGAGGTCACGACCTTCCTGGTCAAAACCAAATGGCCTGGACATGTGAGATACTAATTATAAGATGGCATGATTACTATTTGAGTGCTGAACAATGGTTTGACTGTTTTTTTTTTCCCCGTACTTTTGCTTACTTACTTCATTCATAGCTTTAAATATAGTGCCACCAACCAGTCAGGGCTTCAGGCTGCTTTCCTGTGAGAGTAATTTTAGACTTGACTTTTCTCCTATCTCCTTGTTCTTATCAAGCTCTTAAAATGCCTTTGATAGCTTCCTCTTGTACACCAATAATGTCAGCTCTCCTGAGGCATCTATCGTGGCCTGCTGCTGAATATCAGCCTGCACTTTTCCTTTGAGTGCTTTTCTTTCTGTCTGGGTTTTTGATATTATTCGTGACTAGAAATGCTCTCGCTCTTCTCACCTCAAAGCACTGTACACCTGCTTTCTTACTGATGGATTAGTGAAGCACCATCTCTCTCGGTGTACTGCGTGCGAGTCGAGTGTATTAGAGGTACTTCAGTTTCTATCTTGAGAATATTTGAAGAGGAGCTCCACTAGATGCTGACTCAGTGCAGAAGAAAAACCTAAATAAGAGACCACCCACTGGGAGAATGCTTTTGCCTAATTGTGGAAGTCTAGACTGACTAATTATATAACAATGGGATTATGACTCATATCTAAATGTGTATGTCATAGATTTATGTGTAATTTACAAACAACTGTAGGTTTGTAAAGATTATTTAGTGTATAATTTATTAATTTCTGTTTTAATCCAATCTTCCCGTAGCTTTAGAATATAATTTAAGAGACTTGGATTGATTGTTTTATGAGTTCTGTTTATAGTTTATAGCAAGTGCAGCATAGCCGTAATCTTTGTACACAGATGTGAGATTGAACCCTTCATACTCTGAATGGTTCGGCCTTTATCAAGGGTGGCATCCAAATCTTTAATCGTCATGAAGCTCGATCTAAATAGCTGGGAAATGAAATTCAAATAATGCAAAGGGCAGAGAAGAAGAATGAGAGAACAGCTGTTTTTTGTAAAGTCACAAACCCACACTCAGCAAAAGACAGAGAGGCTGTCAAGGGCAGGGTGAGAGGGAGGGACACTGAGGAAGAAGAAGAAGAAGAAGAAGAAGAAGGAGAAGAAGAAGGGGGGAGGAAGAAAGAAGGGGCTCACAGAGAGTGCACTGTTAGCGGACAGAAAAGCAGAGTGTTAACAGCCAGCGTAGGTAGATCACTGGACAAACACCGCTGCTGCAAGTCAGGACGGAGGGACGGAGTGAGAAACAGAGAGGGAGATTCACACGTACAAGGAGAGAAGAGGAGTATAGCAGGAGAGCGTTTGGGCAACAGGAGCTTGTGGTAGCCAGAAAGAGGGCAGCCAAGCCTGAGGAGATGCTGTGAGGAAACGTGCCAAGTGATGGAGCTTGAAGGAGCCAACAGGCGGGCACAATTAGTCAGGTACAGCAATATGGCATTTATTATGATTTATGTCTCATGTCATTCTGATCAATATTTTAAAAAGTAAAATATATATAGTTTTTTTTTAAAAGAAAGATATTCTTTATTAATCCTGTATTTCCATTAATTTAGAAAAGTAAAGTTACCAGTTTGTTTTAAACTGAACATTTAAGGTTACAGCATTATAAAGGAGTGATGTGATGTGTTATCTGTTGCTGAACTATAACAGGCCCGCTGGGGGACTTTTCTCAGCTTTGCCAAGCTGTGATATCGCAGCTGTATTTACTCAGCTACTGTTAATGCCTTCTATAGTCCAACTTCACTGTCTAAAGCCATATGAAATAAGATGTGTACAATATTCCAGTATCCTCATTAGGCAATCTTCTCAGGCAGTCACATAAGCAGTTGTGGCAGTGCCTTACGTCACTACTTTACTTATCAAGGTCAAACGTATAGTGATGATTTTGTTAACATTCAAAGACAAGTGAATGTAGGAGACATGCAAATGTTTTTTCTGATGGAGAAGAATGATATTTTCCAGGCCAGTGTATTCAACATGCTCTGTGTCCAACTTCACATGATGCTCCAGAGTCCTTGGGCACCACAAAGCACACTCTGTGTGGTACACAGACCCACCATTTGTCCTCCCCTCCATCCCTCTTTAGCATTTTAAGTCGTCTCCTCCTCCCCGAGCAAGTGACCCCCGCTGATCAAGAAGGAGATTTTCCAAATATTTCACAACACCCACGTAACCCCCAGTGGCTAGGAGGTTGTTAGTTTCTGCTCTCATTTCTTACAAAGACTTGATTGTTTTCTTTCTCGTTTACTCTGTGTCTTACTTGTAGAGGATTGTGGTTGATACTGACATGGACTGTGGCAGCCAAACCATGTCAAACCACTGGGTCACCCACGAGTGCTTGTGGATGCTCAGTGTGAGACGTTTCTCATGATTTTTTATCTTCAAGTTGATCTGTATTGCTGTTTCATGAAGGTCAACAATATATGTACAGTTGTAAGGTGCTGTGAAATAAAGCTTTGAAGAGGCAGAGCAGCAGCTCGTGTAGCTGAAAATCATCTGTAAATTAAGTTGTTACATCATTAAACAACATATATACATATTTACATACATAAATAAATACATAAACACAGTGTACACAGTACATACACAAACAAAATATTTTAGCATAAATATAGGGGGATATACTGTATGTATATTCTGTATATAGTAGCAATATGTAAAGAAACTTAAAATTTAAGAAATGGTACATACATAGACATACACTAGTAGCTACATGACTTAAAGAAGAAGAATGTGTATTTTCTAAATACATAGACACATAAAGTATTTCAGCATGAAGTAGAAATGAAAGAAATAGATGTTTGCTGTAATTCATAAAGAAAATCGTGCTATATATAGTACTATAATTATTAATATGAGACATAAAAATTAATAATTTCAGAAGCACATATTTTTTTATTAGGAGTATATATACTGCACATCTAAAATCTGGTGTCTATCTAGTATCTGAGTGCAATAAAAAGTTAAATGATAAAAGTGTGAGTACATATTTCCATAAATACATTATGCAATAATAAAGTTTTAGAGTAATAGAGTTTTATATAACAAATGGGTACTGGGTTGCACAGTAGGTGCAGGTGCACCACACATGCCACCATGTGACCTGATACACTGAGCTAAATATGCTGATAAAACCTTGTAGTCATGTGCCTGAAGAGACAGCATGAAAACACAAACCAGTGACACAGTAAACCACACCCCTCCCTACACATTTGTCTTCAACATGCCACTTTACTTCCCCTGCTCCACACTCTTTTATCTTGGTTTTCTGTCCTCGACCGTCCACGCTGCAGTTCTGCAGTTTGGGACACATTCCAAATCCCTCTCGGCCTCTCATACCAGCCCTTCCCTGCTGCCAGATTGGTTTTCACACTGTCCCGGGCCCCTCCCTGCTACCACGGCGACGCAGCTGTCACCTGTCAGTTTCATGGTGGGGATGCACACCGGCCTGTTATGGCTCAGAATAGAATTGTGGGAGAGTTTCACTGGAAGTAGGAGATCACAACACCAAGTCTCCGAGAGGATGAACAGTTGACTAGGAAAAAATCTCAACTATATGGGAATGTGGCATATGTGTGCTCGGAGGTTACAGGGTGCTGTTCATGGGAGTGACTGACTGCTTCTACAGAGAGATTGTATTGGTAAGGCCTCATGTCTTAGCTTCACTCAGAACAACCAGTTGCAACCAGTTCAGTCAAATGTGTACGCAAAGGGGATATAAAGCAGTGATGTGATGTGTTATCTGTTGCTGATTAATTACATTTTCATGGGGTCTCTTTATTATGTTATTACTGTTTGTAGTTGTGTGGTTGTGCGTAGGTATAAATAATTATGACCTTGAAGCAATACTTTCTTGTTCTTAAACACACCTGTATGTCTGAACATTAGGAGTAGGCCTTATTTGGGTGCAAACTCGTGATCCAGATATGACATTTCGGATGTGACATTTGCGTCCAGCTCTGACTTTCCTAACACAAGTTTATGACTGTGATTCTCTTCAGGAATCCATCTACGTGGCTGTTTTCAACTGTAATTTATTATTCTGTTTCCACTGCAGAATGGATGACCAGGACAGAGTAAGTCAAGCATCCAGCGTGGCCACCATTTCTTACTTTCCTGTCATGAAGGTTTGTGTTTGCGTTTTTCTATCTTGTCATTATGTGCAGCTTATTGCGACATTGTTAATCCATACTAATGTATTATTCCCTCTTTGGGTAACAGGAAAGTGATGGAAAGGTGCAAGCATTTGGGAAAAGATGTCAGGCTGCCAAGAGAGACCCCAACTGTCCTGTGGTCATCAGAGGATGGCTCAACAAAAAAGTGATTTTCCAAATTACTACTTAACATTAAATTCAGAAGAGTGTGTGATTGTGTAAAGCAAAGAGCAGCTCCTAATTAATCTTCCTCCTGCAGGATAGCTCTGGTTTGAAGCTATGGAAGAGAAGGTGGTTTGTCCTCTCCAACTACTGTCTGTTTTACTATAAAGGTACACAACTTGTAGCCCAGTGCTTCCATGTGCTCTGATGGTACAACAATGCATCTGTTCTTTTGTTCACATCTTTTCTGTCCCTCACCAGACAGTAGAGAAGAATCTGTGCTGGGCAGCATTCCTCTTCCAAGCTACAAAATCCTGTTCTGCACACCTCGGGAATGCAAGAACAGGAAGTTCACCTTCAAGGTATTTTTATTTTGACATGCTCAATCAAGAGGAACCCTAATAGTGATAAAAGTTTTTTTGAAATGTCAAATGATCTAAAATTCTGGGGTATAGTAAATGATGTGTGAGGCTAGATGTTAAGCGTTGTTCTAAAGTAAAGTCCACTGAACACATCAAAGGCTCCAATCAAGACAAATTAGAGCACTTAAAAGCAATTAATTTTTTTTAATTGGTTTTCAGTCACTCAGTTTATTCCAGTGGTGAAATGTAATTAAGTACATTTACTAGTACAAGTATTGTACTTAAGTCTAAATCTGAGGTAACTGGACATCAGTATATTCTTGTCATGCAACTTTACACTTATATTCCATCACATTTCAGGGGGGGGGGTATTGTATTTTATACTTTTATACTTACAAATTAAGATGTTTGCACAAAACATAAGTATATATATAAATGTTCAAGTAGAGCTGAAACAAAAGAGAAAATAATTGGCAAAAGTATTTTTTCATGCAAGAAATGGCTGTGGTTTCAGCTTCACAAATGTGAGGATTTGCTCTTTTTCCTTTAAATTTTCTTTAAATAATTCTAATTTATTTGTAATAATTTTAAGGTTAGGACTGTTGTTTGGACAAAACAATTATTGTGATGGCGTCACTTTGGGCTTTGAGTAATTGTGACAGCATTTCTCATTATTTTCTGAATTTTAATTGCTTAAATGTGATCGATTAATGGAGAAAATAATCATTAGTTGGAGTCCTATACAAAAATTAGCTGCACCTCAACCAATCAATATCATTTATAATATTATAACAGTCACAGGGGACATTTGCTTTTAATCCTTGAAGTACATTTCCCTCATCATGCTTACATACTTTTATTTAAGTAAATGATCTAAATACTTCCTGCCCACTGGTTTATTTAATTAACTTCAGCTCAACCTTCTGTACATCACCAAAAACATGACTCTCTTGAGCCAAAGTACACTTGAAAGCAAATCAAGGACTACTGATCCTTCATAGGGGAGCTATAACATTGTGAATAATCTCTGAAAAACTAGGTGGTGCACCAGGGAATGCGCTCTTATTTCTTCAGTGCTGACACTCAGGAGGATATGTTGGGTTGGGTCCGAGCTCTCAGTCAGTCTGCCTCAATGGAGCCAGACAGCTCCCTGAACAGGTACAGCACTATTCAAACATTGAGGATCAAACATTTTTTATGATTGCATTCTGTGAGCCTTTTTTTTCTTTTTTTTTGCTGCATCTCTGATCCTTTCAGGCGCTGCTCAAGTTATCAGGATTTCACACAGATAGGTGGCAGCAGTGAATCAGTGGATTTCCCTAAAACCCCCTCTGATGGAGAGGGTCCCTCCCAAAAGCACAGGCATGTCAGCAGGGCTCTGAGTGAACCGAGTCAGCTCACCGGTGGGAGGATGGGGATGTCGCACTCAGAGCAAAGGGGGAGGCGGAGTGTGCGTCAGAGAAACAGCAGGTTGTCAAATCATCTCTGTGTGTGAATGGCACATATTTAAATCACAGTGGTTTACTTAAGGGGAAAAAATCATCTGAGAAAGGTCCCAGCTTTGGCATTCTTTTCTGTTTTCTCTTCAAACAGAACACCCAGCCCTCCTGAATTTAGCAGGAGAAGAGTTTATGGCCCAAACCAAGAGGAAGATTCTCTTCCTGAAAACACACCACCCACCCAAATAGAAATGATGGGAACAGGCTCTTTGACCTCAAGAGGTCAGCTGGGTTCACGACCTCACACACCGGTGGGAAGGGTTGACATTCGACCACACGATGACTCGGTCATAGTGCCACAGACGCTGTACTACGCACCTGCCTCACCTAACCTGGAGTTCAAATCTACTCCTACCACTCCAGTCACAGAAAGATGGCAGAACCTAAGCAAGGTCAGGATTTTGGTTTGGTTGGTTTATTGTGATCATGAAATACATGCCAGAGTTTACCATGTAGCACAAAAACTAATATCTTAATCTTGTAATTGGATGATTAGTACATTTTAAGGAAATCAGTCATGAATAACATCCTGTTCATATTAAAGACCAAGTACTTGAATGAAAGATCCAATAGATTTTAATAATAAACTACAAAAGTATTTATTTTTATGATGTTTGAATGTTTAATGGTAATAAATGGTATCTTTTTTTTTATATGTCTCTTGTGAGTGCCCCAACTTTATGGAAGTCCAGTACTTAATCACTGGCATGCTGCTTTAATATCATTTTTTGTATCATCATTTATATCATTGTTTACAGCCTACACCTACATATGGTTCTGTCCATCATATCCCGAGTGGAAGGAGGCCTTTAGGAAAGGTGATTATAGTATAAATAATACATTTACAGCAAACATCCAGACATGTGCAGCACATCACACTTCTTGATTAAAGTAATAATATCCGATTGTTACTGAGTAAAAACTACTTGAACTTAAAGTTACTAATAAGATGAATTTTATGTAGCTGGTACAGTAGCACAGTGTGTTTTGTATAATGTAATGTGTTATCTGTTGTTTACATATACATGCTGTCTCTTCCTTCAGAGCTACTCTACAGGGGGGCATGCAGACTTACTGCCCCCTTTGCCCCCATCATCGAGAGCCGCACATGCTCCACACCCACCACACCACCACCACCACCACCACCATCACCATCACCGCAGCAATTTATCTGTTTGTGTGCTACCGCCAGCTATGGTACAGCCAGCCCCGCTGCGCTCTGTGCTGTTACGGTGTCCAGTGTGGTACAACTTTAAAACTGTGTTGTGTTGTTTGTATATGTGTTCTCAAAACTGTTGTCCGTGTTGTGGTGTTGTCTTTGACCTTTTAACAAAGTGACTAATTTTTATTAGTATGACAAACCGTGTAAAAAATATTACTATTGTCCTGCGCTGTTATGTGTACGTCACTTGTTTTATGTCCATGTCCCTGTACCATATTGTCACTAATGCTTATTGTGTGACTAATAAATTATGTCATATTGTGCTTATTATTTTTATTGTGTTTAATTGTGTTATATCTGTGTGTTTTGTTCAATTATGATGGGTTCTGCCGTGATTACGCCACATGAAGTTTTCCAAGTTAAAAAATTGATCTTATGAAAACTTTTTCATGACCAAACTCATAATTCATGGCTGTGGCTTCTGTGTGTCTCTTGTGAAGCTTATGCTTAGATCTTTTAAAAGACAACAGCTCAGCCTTAACATTCAGGCATTAACACTGAAGCATTAAATCAGTCATTAACCTACACCCAAATACCCTAAATATGTATTAACTGCAGTGAGCACAACATTAAAAAATGATCAAAACCACCTTTTGATCAAATCTGGTGAACAGGAAGAAGAAATATAAAAAACACTTTTCTCAAAAAGTACTGTTTAAATGATCATCTTGATGCATTTCAGGCCCCGAAGTCTGAACCGAGAGAGACCCCACCAATCAGACCTCTTGAAAGTGATGCTGATGTGAGTATTTATATGTTGCCATATGGCTCTTAACTGTCAGACTGATAACTTCTAAACTAAATCTCATTAGAGACACTGGTTTAATTTTGATTTCCTCTCTTCAGGCTGTGTTGACAAGGTTATGTGGGTGTGACAAACTGCTGCAGTCTCTGTCTCTAGAATTGGCCCAACTACAAATGGATAAGGTCAGTAATTACCCCATAAGAGTACAGATTTAAGGCTATTTAGACCATGAAAACTAATGCATTGGGTAAACTGATGGTACAATATTTTGTTCAGTCCCACATGATTCCACAATTCAAAGTAATACCTTGATAAATGAACTGGTTTTGAACCGGATGCACTCATGAAAGCAAACTAAATGCCTCCTTTTCTACTACTGTATTCTGTATATTTGTGCAAATATCAATACCAAACAGTATATTGTCAATTAAAAATGATAGAAATATTTTTCTCTGTTGCAGGACAGCGTCCATTGTGCATTAGAGGTTTCCAGACTGCAGCTGGAGGAGTGGAAAAACCAGGGGCCGAGGGCCCAGGAAGAGGCACTGACCCAGAAGGCTTTGCTCCAGGAAGAGCTGGTCACAATCCGGGCCAGAATGTGTGATGTATCATTGGTGTGTAATAAGCCAGAGGGCAGTGAACCAGAATGAGACTAACAATGGCACTACATTAGTCATTTTAGTTAGTAGTTTTTATATTAATTATGGATCTTTCAAATCTTTTAATGTTTTATTCAGGAAATGGACCGGGTGTGGAGTCAATATGAAAGAATGGAGAGTGAACTGTCAGTTATCCGTTCACACCTTCAGCACATCTGTAACTTTGGAGTGCCACAGGTATTTGTACACTTCAAACTGGATACTTTTTCATCAATATAGACAGCTTGGTGCACATATGTATACTGCAACTGTTGCAAAGAACTGTTGTTCTTTTGTTTGAGGTCAAACTATGAGCCACTGACCTTAAAGTCACACGTGTCATTATACAAATCATTAAGGCTCGTGCCTGAAGGAAATTCATGAGTCCTTGTGTTTCTGTTTATCAGGATCAGTCTCAGGCTCAGAGAGAGCTGTGGATGATGGAGGACATCCTGGCAGGACTAAAGGTCAACAGGGATCACTTCCGCTTCCTGTTGGGACTACAGAGGCACCACAGTAAGCATCAGCTCTCCATCACTGTAATGATTAGAGTCTGTAGAATTAACACTGCATAAATATGACTAAACAAAAGCAGAATTTTACAATGTAATAAAAACAACTGATGTGTTGATTAAAAAAAAGAAGAAATAGCTAATCACCATAATTCTGCATAGTTCTATATATCTTGAAAAATGTACAGCACTGAAATGTTTTTGCTTCCATTTGAGGCCTCCAATGTGCAAAGTTGCCTGGTTCATCTTGATTATGCACATGAAACCTGACAATAGACCAACACTGTCAACACTGTGACCTTTTCTGTCTCCCCCTCAGCGTTCCAGCCGACATCTCCACATCCTGGATCCCCTGGCTCTCCCACAGAGAGGCTGCAGAGTGGACTGCCAATGGTAGGACTCCTAACCATTGTCTCTCTGTCAGTGACCCCTGACGTTTGCTCTCTGCTTATGAACAAACATGCGATTGTTGTCTACTCACGGCAAAGTTTAAATTCAGCTGCTGACTAGATCTTTGAGGTTATTTATTTGTGATGTAATCGTCTCCTTTGCTCTTTGGAGTTTGTCATGATGTCAAGCTTCTTAGCTTACTAAAACCTGACCACAGTCGATCAAGACAACAGCAGGATTTACGAGCCAGAATGGTCTGTGCCATTTTGTGCCTTCATCCAGATGTTATTAGTGACTTAAATGCAGCTTGTTATTGGGCTAGTTGCTCTAAAATATGTTGAGCCTTGCAGTATCAATCTTCATAAATCTGATATGTAAGCTTCACAGTTTTCAACATGTCCCTGCAGGATGTAGAACAAAAGCCACCAGTTCGCCCACCGTTACCCCAGGAGCTACAGGAAAGCCACCAGAGCAGAGATCTGGGCCATGGCTGGGCAGAGTCACCATATGAGGTGTGAAATATAGATATTAACAATGACAAACATTATCAAGTTTGAGGGTTTTCTTTTATTATTTTTCTCTGCTTATGTTTCAGGGAATCTACAGCCACGCTGTTGATCCAGTACACAGAAGAGGAAACAGCCAGCCTGACCTCCTTAACATGAAAGCACAGAAAGACGAATTTGGTTGGCACAGATATACTCTATCCATGAGAAACGATTAATACAATGGCCTGTAGATTCATATTTTCTGACACATCTAATATTAAACAGCTTGAATAGGTTAGTTTTTTAATAGCCAGTGGCTTTGTTGTGTCATCCACCCTCATATTTCCTATTTCTCTTTCTTCCTGTCATTCTCTCCTCCCCCCCCCACCTCTCTCAACCCTCTATTTTCATTTTTAGAATCTCAATCTGGTTCAAAGTGGATCCCACCAGATACAACGAACCAATCAACAAAGGTTAGACTCTTCATAATTTCCTGTTTGCTTCATAATCCTGATGTATGCAATGTGATCCAAAACGTTCCAAATATAGGAGCAGTCAAAGCTGATGTTTCCTCATTGCAATCACAGCCAAACTCCCAATTCTTTGATTCTCTCATCATCCTTGCAATTAGGGCATGTTGCAGTACCTGTTATAGGCGACAGGGGGAGGCAGAGGTTCATGTCTCAGTATAGTAGCTCAGTCTTATCACTTCTGCCACCCAACCCCCCTTTTCTCACATGCTCACACACACACATATATATGTATGTGTGTAGATAAATATATATATGTGTGTGTGTGTGTGTGTGTGTATGTACCTCTGCACAACACAACACATGCAAACACACAGCCATAATAATCATCTATTTGTTTATTTATCAGTGTTTTTGATATGCAAATTGTGAGTTCTGCTGAGGTGCAGAGTTCATAAATGACTCATATTCTAAACAGCCTATATTTTTCCTAGAAACTCAAGATGAGTGAAGAAGAGCAGATTGAGAGAATGAAGAGGAATCAGGAGAGGATGACTAATAAAGGAGGGAAGAAACCCCCCCTATCCACTCCAGGTGCCCAAACCCAGAGTCAAGGTTCAGAGACAAGAGAGGAGGTCTGTCAAGTCATCCATCAGTACAGTATAACTGACTGAATCACTACATTGTATTATATACAGATATACATTTATTAATCTAACTTGGTATTTCTTCAGGCCCCCTTTCCTCTAAGGGTGACACGGGTTGTTACAGCTGTACTGCCAACCTCTCTTGTGGCCAGACGGGTTTCTGTTGAGGATCCCCCACCTGAGCTGGACAACCCACTGCCTGAGCAGATCCAACCTGAGATGCAGCAAAGATTGGCTGAGCAAAGTAAAAAAATGTTGAACAAGCCACCCAGGCGTCTGTTGCTGGAGAGTCCTGATCAAATCCGGTCCTCTGCAGAGATGCACAAGGATCAGCCTGTTAAAAAGACAAAGCAGCAGCTGCATCAGGGAGTACTGAGGTCCTCCAAGAAGGAGTCACGATCAGATGGGAGCCGAGCTGAGTTTACAGAGACTTCAAGGAATCAAGTTCAAGAACAAGCAGGCAATGGAAGTGCGAGCTTGGACGTCAGGGTAAGAAAGAAATCAAAGACATGATTACAGCACAGCAAATTCAGGAAGATAATACCATTCCTGCTTCCATTACTTCCTCATTTAGCCTTACTTCCTCATTATTTAGGGTCCAACAGATGCTACTGCTACATGTTTAAATACATATATGTAAATATAATCAATTTTTTTTTTCTTCTGACCTTATTAAAATCCAAAATGTAGGAAAGTATTGAAGGGGTAACCTTTTCCCGAGAAACAACTTGGGTTTGAACAGAAAATGAACATATGTTTCTTGCGTTTGCCAATTGCAATTCACTGACACAGACACGTGTATGTCCAACATAGTGGTGTTACTTATCCATCCATCCATTTTCAATAACTGCTTATCCTCATCAGAGTCACAGGGGGCTGGGGCCAATCCCAACTGACTTTGGGCGGGAGGCAGGGGTACACCCTGGACAAGTCAATGTTACTTACTTTTAGGGTCAGTTAGACACCAGACAGATCGAACTCCTTGTTAGGCCTCGAATGAATTATTGTGAACAGAAATTGGACTTGTACTTGGACTGAATATTTGGGATTTGAGACAGTAGTGCTGTATGAGACTTGTGAAACATATCATCGGTTAAAAATGATATTCATAAAGACTTCTAATCAAATTACAAATAATAATCAAAGTATCAAATATTATAATGCCATGTCCTTTACCTAATTTGCTACACATCATACTGAATTAAAATTGATTAATTGCATTGATATAGAACTGTAGTTATCCTGTAGGGTGAGCTCATTGTGGTGGGCAGAGTGTGGTGTAGAGTGCATTCTCATGTGAAAGTGTTTGAACAGGTGGAGGAACGGCCTTCTGCCCTCCTGACCCCTGACATGGACCCTGACCTCTGTCTGACTGCTGAACAACGAGAGGCCAAACTACGACGTGTGGAACGAATACGTGAGAGAGTCATAAGAAGGTGGGAATTGTTTTTTCCATTTATTTAAATTTATGTATATATGTTATACGTATATGAAGGTTTGCACTAATTGTACCTATCTATCTATCTATCTATCTATCTATCTATCTATCTATCTATCTATCTATCTATCTATCTATCTATCTATCTATCTATCTATCTATCTATCTATCTATCTATCTATCTATCTATCTATCAGTGCAGCCAGAGAGAATGCAACTACACACAGTCTGCTGCCAATCAGGGGGGAGGGGAAGGAAGTTCATCAGGTGCCCCCTGACACAGCTAGAAAACAAAGGATGAGATCAGGTATATAATTATATGTAAAAAATAATTGTTATCAAGACAAAGCTCAGGAAAGTCTCTCCATTGGTGTTGTGTTGGAGTTTTCCCATCAGTTGTTGATGGTGCTGTTGCTCTTTTCAAATGAATAGGCACAAATCAAATCAAATTCAACTACATCCTCATGAGGCTTTTAACACATGGCCTTCATAGTACTTGAGGTTTCGACCTAGTCAGGCTTTTGTCTAGCTTTTACTGGCCACTTGCTATAAAATATCTGCCATAGCAATGGAAGTATCTGCTGCTTTCACACTACTTTACACACTAACTTACTGACAAATTCTGCTCTGTTCCTGTTTTCAGACCGTGAATCTTACCATGGCAATAGAAGCCGTGGGGATAACATCAGACGTCCTGCAGAACTTCAGCTTTCTAGCGAAACATCTCAGGATGATGATGAAAAAGATGTGCATGTGAAAAAGTCTAAAAGTCAAGTGAGGTTTGGGAACAAAACACAACACAAAGATCACAGTGGAAGAACAGGGGTTGCCAAAACTAAAATCAAACGTCCAGCTTCACCCTATCACATCTCATCTATGACTGTCTACCAGAAAGAAGGAGCACAGGGATTTACAAGTTGCAAGGATGGAGAGGAGAAAAAGCTTGAAGAACCTGCCACTGATGATAATGAAAGTGATTTTTCATCCTCCGATCTGAGAGCCAAGTGGTTCCTCTCCACCAGCCAGTGGCAAGGGTTCATACCTTTGCAGATCCCTGGCATAGACTCATTTTGCGGTGAGGAGATATCAGACACCGAGAACCAACCAGCGTGCACTGATGATGTGACTGATTCCAATGAAATGTCATCCACAGTCAGCGAAAGCTTAGAGAAAATGAAAGAGAACCATTCACTCTTCTATAAGATTGCATGTGACATTAGTATTTCAGACACAGATATAACAAAGAATGATGGGAATTCAAATACCCAAACATCATCCAGGCCAGACGAAGAAGAACCACTGATCACTGAATCTGTGCCAAATGAGCGAGTCCATAATGTTGAGAGATCTTCTAACCGAGAGAGCAAAGATTCCAGTTTAAATTTGCCATCAGATGTTAATGAAAATGGTCTATCAATTAATAGCAAACTCCAAGATTCAACACTGGAACCCAAGGACAAAGAAGCATTAAATACCTCAACCAGTCCAGCAAAAAAGGCTTGTGCTTATGAAGAGATCCGTCAGAAAGAATGTGAAGACGCCTCAGGGCAAGAAGGCCAGTTAGAGAAAGTTAGAGAAACTATCCATGGAGCTCCTGTTCAGGACACTGATGGTGATCAGGCCTTAGATGAAAATGCAAAGACAGGAGAAGAACAGAAAGAATTAGAGGCTAAGAAGGTGGACCAAGAGAGATCTAAAGAGCTGAAGAAACGTAGTTTAAGTGAAGAGAGCAAAGAGAGGGTCCAAGAACGAGGCAACAACCACTCCATCACTCCATCCAGCTCCGGGTTTGAGTCCGGACGTGTGATCCGGAGTGCCTCTTTTGGGAAGGCACGAGTTACAGTTATAAGGACAAGTTTGTAGAGGCAAGAACAGTGATGGCTTAAGGAGCTTAAATGAATGAACTTGAGAGGGACAAGAACACAGTCAAGTGATATATGGTAAAGAAAAAAGAAGGAGGACTTGAAGTGACTGAAGGACCTAACTTTGGATTAGAAATGGTAAAATGGGAACATATAATATGAGAAATAAACATAATGTTTGGTAAACATTTCCATTATTCATAATATGTGGTTTGACGTGGATACAAATCAGAAAGTCTTAAAAACATTTCATGAAACCAGAAACTATATATGCAAATATAGTGTTGTTCTTGCAGTTGATGGTGAACACCAAAATACCTTATGTATAGTTTAAAGTACATGTCTATTCTTTGTGGTTAACTCTTTCATTCCTCTCAAAATGTGCATCTAACATAGCACAGAAATTATACATGATGTCTTCTCATGGGCGGCAACATAACCCTGTTATTGTCACTGTAACAAAATGTGTTTTGTATCTCAAATATCCTGATTAATAAACATGCTGTGTGTCTGACATAAACATTGAGCCTCCTTCTCCTGATTTATATGCACAAGATATCGCATTTATGTTTTCCTCTCATTTCATACATCCTTTCTCTTTTTGGGGGGGGGGGATTTTTTTCCTCAATGAAGGTCCCCCGGGTGCTTGGGTGCTGCTCTCTGACAAGCCCTGATGCAGAATTACATGGAGCTACTGAAAATGCCTTTGTCACTTTAAATCCTTGCCGTGTCTCAGTCGATGACATCATTGTCTGAGAACACATTACATCACCCCTTCCCAGGCTCTCTCTCTTAAAGACAGCACCACCTTATGTTTACTGAGCTACACACACACACACAAACTCACACACACATACATTCACAGAGACAGACCTGCTTATCTGTTTACAAATGTGATATCAATATCAACATGCATATTAATAACAGCCTTTATGAGATTAGATTTTATGCGTGGGTTGGTGAGTTCATACTGTGTGGATGTAGTTATATTCAGGACAGCATCCATGGATATGGCATGTTCCACAAATGTATTAACAAGCTACAAGTTGGCAATTAGATGTAATAATACTCAAACATATTGCTGCCATGGTTGAATATTATACAAATACACATACACACACATAGTAAAGGCATTCCTGAATACATTTTAAATAAGAGCGTGTGTCGTTTTTGTGCCATAGATTCATGTCTCAAACATACTGTATGCCTGCAGCAAAATTAAGAAAATATGATCCATAAAAATAGGTTGAAAAACTCACATTTCTGTAGATGGCATCAATAACATTATTGCAAATAAAGTTTGAGTGATTATTAACGTTTTTTTTGCAGTTGGATTATAATGCAAGGAAAGGTTTTTCCTCATGGTTTGAAGTTGGGCCTTCAGAGCATCACCCCACACAGCTCTCCTCTGCAGAAGCAGATAAATCTTCTGCAGATTTATGATGTCCAAAATCATTTGCATGCATGTGGTCTGTCGTATCCACGTCTATTTCTATCAAATGAGTGAATTTTGGCTCAACCTGCTGCTACAAATGTAACATGAGCTAATTTGCAAGTCAAATGTCCGTCAGTTAGTTTGCACTTGTCTCTGATATAAATACACACTGTATAATTAATCAGGTGTTTGATTGGCCTGCGAGTGCGCGTGAGTGCGTGGCGCGCGCGTAAATCACAGAGATGCGGAGAATGCTGAGAGAATGTTTCTTTAAGACCCATTACCTTCCAATCCGACAGAGGGGGAGTCTGTGGTAAGGTGGCGTATCGTCTCTCTCCGCGTCCCCCTCCTCGCCGTTTACATGTGGAAAAGAGAGACGGGGAGGAAAAAAAAGAAAAGAAATACCACATATAGTAAGCTTTACACTGGTTCGGATGAGGGGCACGGACACCGAGGCACGATCCCGATGGAGATGGACCTAAGGAATATTTAACATCAAACATGGACACTAAAGGCTCCCCGCGATGACTGTGGTAAGGATGCAACTTCACACCGCCCCATCGCAACCCAATTTCCACAGAGAGGGAGAATAATACCCATCGAGAAGACGCAGATGAGAAAGATGCATGCACAAATGTAAAGATAAACCGCATGTGTGTGTGTGTGTGTGCATGCGTGTGATAACAAGTAGCCTAACATTGTGTTGTCAAGGATTGAGGGGGGTGGTGTATGTGTGTGTATGTGTGTGTATGTGTGTGTGTGTGTGGAAGGGGGGGGGGGGGATTACTATTTGAATAGAGGCAAATAAGCTTATATTGCATAGACTATGCAACGCTCGCTGCATATGTCAGTGTCGGGCATTGACAGGTGTGTTGGCAGCACACAGCACGATTTATTTAGGGCGCGCTTGCTCGCTCCCGTTTGCATACAGTTAGGTGAGGTGATAGCTACTTGAAAAGAGAGAGAGAGGGAGAGAGGGAGAGAGAGAGAGTCCTCATAAGATCATAAGATGCCACTGTATATTGGCCTACTATTTGTTGCTTGTAATTAATCATGGCTGTAACTAAGTCCTTTGCCGTTGGGAGCTTTGTAGTCAAACCTCCCAGCTCGTCACACTGCTGTCACTGGGCCTATGGAGTTGATTATAATTCTATAATGTCTGGAATAAGCAGGCCCATTACTGAAAATGTGAAAATGTGCGATGTGCATTTTTTTTCTCATCCGAGCAGCCTCTCTAAATGTGGATTTATCTCTCCTCCCGTTCGCTTTTACGCATGAAAGGCCAATTTAGAAATCAAGCTTCTTCTTCTTCTTTTTTTTTTTACTATAAGAATGTAGATCTGCGCGTGCTCGTGCGCGCCCTCGCGTCTACCATCCAGTGGTCTTTTTCCTCCATACATTCAGAAATGGTGGAGAGATATAAGGCACAGACTAGTCGTAGCTGTCACCCGGAGGAGAGCCTCGTCATTTTCCCATTAGCCCAGTGTGCAGCGTGGATGCCAGCGCAAATAAAAGCGTGTTAGTCCGGATCCCGGTGCTTTCATTCCTTCTACCCAGCTGCCGACAATCACTTATCGATTCCAATGATGCGTTTCTTGGCCAGGGGGTACTGTTTCATGGTATTAGGAGGGGAGGAGGGGGCGCGCTTTATTAGTCGTTTCATATATATATATATATATATGCTCTGCTTTTATTAAAATGCCAAGAATGCATCGGATGTGCGTGCATCCTTTACGCAGGGAGGGTGATTTAACATGTAACTGGATGTAAAAACTCGATTTCCTTTCTTTAGTTCTGATTGTCGGCGGCTGTGGGAGCCTGCAAACCCCTCTCCCCGCCCCTGTGCCTGCTGGAGGAGAGCTGTTTTTTTGCTGCTCTCGCTCTCTCTCTCTCTCATTTTTTTCAAACACACACACACACACACACACACACACACACACACACATACACACATACACATAAGGCAAAGACATTTTCCCTTTTTTTCAGAGAGACAGGGGATATTTAGTAACATGATACATAGCCTAATTGGAGGGGAGGGGGGGGGTTGCTCTAATTGGTCATCTAGCAAGCAGATACTGTCCACTCCAGGGTAGGCGGCTACAAGCAGGATTCAGTGTGACTGTGTATGATGATGATGATGATGATGATGATGATGATGTGGGCAATCACAATATGAAGACACCCACATGTACACACACACACACACACACACACACACACACACACACACACACACATGCTTGATCGATTTCAGTGTGGTGACACTGTGACATGAGCTCACCCATTACACCAATGAATCTACTGCAGCTACTTGATAATGCACATTAAAGAAAAATGTCATCACCGGCTTATTGTTTTCGGTCGTTGTGCTCTCATTTCTACGGCGGTGAGAATAGAAACTAGTCAAAGAAAAATGCCTCGAGATAACTAGTCTTTAGTGTCATTTTAATGCACCAGACATGTAGCACTCTCTCTTGTTTTCTAGTTGTCTTTCTCGTCCACACACACACTCATAAACACACAGGTCCTGAAGCCCAGTGACCTCAGTCAAAACTGCAGGCTGCACAGTTATGTTTTGCCTGTGCTGAAACCAGGACTCCAGTTATGAATCCTTTGTTTTTCCAGCACAGACTCATCATATGACACAGCCAGAGTACAGTGAACGACTACTGTGAGCTGTGCAGTGATTGTTACAATATATACAATAGTCTGCAGTAATTACATTAGCCTGTTTTCTGCTGCCCCTGCTGAGCTAATGAAGAGCTGCTGGTAATGACAATGAGTAATTCCAAGATTATCCCAGGCTGAGTGGTTGAAAGTTTTTCTTACAGGCCACGCTATACTTAGTATTTCAGGGTTTTTTTTAATGTCCTATACTGACTGCAATCAATTTCAGGAGGTTATTTTGTGGAGTTTTTATCACAAAGTAGCAATCAGGAGCTGTTGTAGTCTTTTGTCTACAAGAACCCTCAGGATACATCAGAGGTACTTGGCATAGTTCGGTCAACTGAGTATTTTTTAAAGGGAGAAATAAGTGACACATTCAGGCCTGAGTCATCCATTCAGGGTAGTAGTGCCATCACAAAATGTGTCCTTACATAATGTATTTTTTTCCTTTAAAAAGCCTCATAAAAGTTTTTGGTCTTTTTGAAAGTTAATATTAGCTGAATGCTTTTGAAAGGCAACATAGTGAACACCATTATGATCTGGGCAATCTAAAACCCTCCAAAAGAGAGTAGCTTCATCTTCTTCATATTTCAAATCAGTTTTTTTTTCTCTCCTGGGTGCTGGCATAACATATGTTACTGTATATTTATCCTCTTCAATTCACTTAAAAAAAACATCAATTTCCTTAGTGCCATGCAGACATTTAGCATAATCTAATTCTGTCAGGTGTCTTCCATGTGAGCTTTTCACACCTAAAGGTGTTCTGCCATCCTGAAGCTTTGTTAATCACACATTTTTTTAATTTCATTTTTATTCTTTCAAAATACAACTCTGACATTTGATAACTGCGTGGCCTCAACTTTTCAGGTTCACTTCTTTGCTAACGTATACAGATGCCATACTTTGCCACTGTAGCTCTATGCAGCCATCAGTGTGGCAGAGAAGTTTGAAACATTTCCTAAACTGCTTACATTTTAAACTCTTAAACTGTATTTCAAGGGAGTGCAGTCAATGCCTATTCAGTCTTGCATCAGCGATCATCCATCAGTGTGGAGCGGGAAAGGAAGCTGTTTTTTAGTGGGACATACAGTGAGGTTGCCAAATTCTCTAGCCAGCTCACCAGCATGAGGAGCTAATTCAGTATCTGTATCAAGCCTCCAATTACCAGCTAGCAGACCCCATCTCTGGTACTGGACGTCCATATAATAATGAGAAAACTGGCAAAACTTGTTTTTATTGGTGCTGAGGCCTGTGTGCTGAATATGTTTGTTTCACAAAATGGATGATTTTGGTTGGACAAAGAAATTCTTTACTGCGCTGCCCAGACTCACTGACGTAAAGAAGCCTGCATGGGGCACTAAATCAGTCCAAACCACTTAAAAGTATAAAGGCCAGTGCAAGCCTCTGAGTATTATAGACTAGACAGTGAAGAATATGGGAGGAAAGAAGAGAGGGACACGAGGCGCTATAATAATGCTGATTGCCTGAATCCATACCATTTTGGCTCACAGTTTGCAGCGTGAGCCAGAGGCCTTATCCAGTTAAAAGGTCATTTAAGATATGCAGATGATTTACAACAAAACTGATTAGAGGATGCTTTGTGGAGTGAGATCACATATTTCAATCAATATCGCAGACTTAGTTTTTTTTTTTTAGAAAAACTGAGAAGTTTACTTGTTATCTTGCTTAAATCATTAGGATTAGCCACTTTGATCAGCGGTAACACTCTTTGGTTAAGATCACACTGACTGATACCTTAAAGCTCAAAGTTTGACATTTTGGTAAATACAATCATTCACTTCCTTGCCATGAGTTGGATGAGAAGATCGATACCACAATCAAATATGTCTATCAAATATACTGTAACGCTGGCTGCAGCCAGCAGCTCTTAGCTTAGCATAAAAACAAGAAACAGGAAACTGGCTCTGTCTGAAGATAAAAACAAACAAACAAACAAACAAACAAAACCTTACAGAGCCTCTAAATCTCACTAATTAACACTTTATACCTCACTTGCTTAATCAGTAAAATTAATCTGTGCAGAGATTTCAGGAAGTCACTGCTCCTGTCAAAAAAATAGTCCTGAGCCTTTTCATAAAACCATTCATTCATTTTTTTTTTTTTTTAACAGATTATACAAACAAATATATGTTCATTTTTATAATATGTTAGGTAGATTACTGGTAGGCAAATATTGTTACCTTTGGACAGAGACAGGCTAGCTGTTTCCTCATTTCAAGTCTCTATGCTATGCTAAGCTAACCTGAAGCTGGTTGTAGCCATATATTTAATGGACAGAAATGACAATGTGACAAATCAATCTCCTTGTCTGACTCTCAAGCAAGAAAGTACCCAAGGTGCCAAACTATTCCTTTAACAGAGAGACTTTCGAGCAGCATTTTGTATTACTTGGACTACCACTGAGTTAAAGAGTAATAGTGTAATTCATGCCTCCTCAAGCTATTTCTCAAGTTGCATGACTCAGTGTGTATGCTACTCAAATTCATCTTTCATTTCATTCACAGTAACCTGAGATTTTAAAGGTTCACAGTGGATGAACAACATCCAGAATTGATCATTTCATTGCTGCTGTCGTCATTATTGTGTATTTCATCAAAAATGCTAATTCTAACCAACAAGCATTACTGACACAGTTCCATAGATTACATTAGTTTACGTTATTCTTAAATAGCAGCTCACTCTTACAGTGTCTTTCCTCGTTTGTTTTATACAAAGTGAAGTTTATTGAGGGGGATCTAATGCAATGCCTGCTCTCTTTTTCAGCTCTTACCCCCGGTGCTGTGAGGAGCTCTGCCTCTTGGACACAATTTTGGAGCATCGGCCCTCCTTTATCCCTTCCTTCCCCATAACCCCTTTCCTTCCTCACCCTCCGCCAATCCGAGCCACCCACAGAACGGCATCCCCATAGATACTTCTTCCTCTTGCATAACACAGGAACACATAAGCATTCTAGTTACCATGCAGTTTGGGACTTTGGAAGGAAGGCAAGTCAGCAAAGACGTACAGAAGTGAATGCTGGGGAATAAACATAAAGGCAATAAACAGAGGAAGATATGCAGACCAAAGGAATGATATTTTTGGAAAACTGAAAATATAAAGATTTATATTTTGTACATCAAACTTTTAGTACAAGCTCATAAAACCCTGAGGCACGAAGTCAGACATTTTGCACGCACAATCTGCTGTTTAGTTTTCTTTATTAACTTGACACACACACACACCACGGTCTCATGATGATGTGCGAGGTGATGCCCACCATTTCTGAGGATGGGCGAAGTGGGACTGGTGGGGGCCCATCCTCACCTGCCGGGGCAGGAGTTGGAGGCCCCGGAGGTGCGATGGGAGGAGGAGGCTTCAGTGGGAGGGAGCCTAGAGGCGGAGGAGATGAAGGAGGCAGCACAGGGAACCTGGAGTCGTTAATGGTCAACATGCTGACGGAGAGGGAGAGGTTGCTGGAGAACCTGAGGGAAACGCAGGACAGCCTGGGCACGGCTCAGCTCCGCCTCCGCGAGCTGGGACACGAAAAGGAGTCACTTCAGAGGCAGCTATCTATCGCTCTGCCACAGGTACAACTGTGTGTATGTGTTTACAGTCTGTGCATATGTGCATGGAGGAATCAGTCTATTTTGGAAATTAAGGTTTATGTGTTATGGCTGATAGAGCAAGTGCGTTAAGTTCCTCCTTGTGAGGTAACATTGTTTATCCTCTGTTCTATCGCTGTCTAGTTAATGTAGGAGTGTGTTCTTCTGAGTGTGTGTCATTGTGAAGCAAGCTTATGAGACAGTAAGCCTTTGCAGTGACAGTTCACGCAGAGAGACGCAGCTAGAAAGTGGATGCTAAATACTTCCCTGCCTGCATCTTCAGAGTTTTCCTCATTAATGTTGTTCTTACTAATGCAGATGGTTTATGTTCGTATCGTTTTCTGGCCGTTTAGTCAAAGTTGCATCTGCAATTTTCCTCTTATTGTGTAATCAGGTTTTATTATGTTTGTTGACCATGTAGTTAGTGGATGATTAATGACGCTGGAAGCTAATATTTGTTTGTGGCTTCAGCTTAACTTAAATGAATACTTGATTTTCTAGGAATTCTCTTTAGTTTACTGGGTGAAATTGCTCATTAATTACCCTACATTTAGAACAGCTCTCTCTTTTATTCACTGGGACAAACATCTAGCACTTAAGGTCTATACTGTGTTTACAGTATGTATAGTTTGCTGTCACACTTTTATTTTTTTCAGTACTATAGTACCTTTATGTTTCTTTTTTTCAGCTTCTAAAAGGTGTAAAATGTGTGAGCACAAATTAACTAAATTCACTTCAATTCTTTGTGCACACATCCCTTGTGATGAATACCAGCTCTGACTGGACTTATCCTGTATTCATCCAATATCAAGAGATATAGTCATTGTCATTACTAATTATTCATTCTTATTATTAATATTAAGTATATATGTATTTGAAGGAAATCAGAAAGGCATTTCTACCAAGTTTTTTTAAAATATATATTTCTTATGATAAAATGTAAAAGAGGACAGGAAGGTGACAAGAGCATTTCAAACTTGCAGCAAACTTGAACATTGAGTCACCAGAGCCTCATTACTCTTCAGATGACACATAATATTTTCACGTGTTGTTTTGTTGTTATGTTCATTGTCGCTGAAACTTAGAAGAAGTGGATATCATAAAAACATATGGAAGTTAGT
The DNA here is from genome assembly GCA_946959425.1 of Argyrosomus regius. Lineage (NCBI taxonomy): Eukaryota > Metazoa > Chordata > Actinopteri > Sciaenidae > Argyrosomus > Argyrosomus regius. Next base: position 12,960,125 of record OX336900.1, on the reverse strand, counting down.
TCAGTACACTGATCTCCAATTTCTGCTAAAACATTACAAGACAATGACAAAATAACACACAAACTAACATTTCACTCTTGAGCTAAAACAACAGACTGATTAATCAATAAGATAGTGATGGAAAATTGTCGGCGGCAATTTTTTAAAGCAAAAATGCCACACAAAAACATTCAGCAACAAAACAAGTGATATAAAGATGTCAAATTATTTACATAAGATTAACTTATTTCATTTTAACATTTTAGAGAATAAACAGATCATCATTCAGTCAAGGACAGATTAATCAGTAATGAAAATAATCATTAGTTACATCCCTAAATACTTGAACTGATCTATTTTAACAATCAGTTGAACATTATATAGTCAACAATACATATTACATAATGTTAGTAAAGGTCTAAATTACAGAGTTTAAATTGAATGCACAGGTATTTATGATATTGTGTACAGAGCCTGTGAATTGTTATCAGTTTGCAGCTAACACACTAGGCAAAATTTGCATTTCTTATTCATATAACTCCATGTCCTTGTGCATCACAGAGGAGAACTGCAAAATCACTTAAATGAATGGAGGCCAGAGCCTCTAAGGATAGAGTGAGATGAAATAGAAAAGAAACTATAAGGCCACAAGGGAAGCCAACTGAGAAGCTGACCCCTATCCAAACAAGTAAGAATCCCATAAGGCCAAGAGCCAATGAACCCACTGTGTCACCATCTGCATAGATCTCTCTACGGCTCTTTTTCTCTTCTCTCCGCCATGCAAACGCAGACTAATGTCATGTGTCTATTTTCAACTGTTTTTGTATCATAAAGGAGGTAAACCTGAGTATAAACATCTACATTCTCATAAACAGCAGTTTCCTCTTAGCTGAAGGCTTCGTTGGTGTTTTATGGAGACATAAAGAAATCACTGGTAATGGATTCTACTAGTATTCTTCGCTGGTTCTTTTTGTTTAAGAAAATGAAGACACGCGCTTCTGTTTGGACTCTATTTCAGCGTTATGCAGGAGTTTCAAACGTATTCCCAGCAGTGTTGTAAATGACATATCGATGCTGTGTTTTGGGGGTCTCTCTTGTGCATTCCAGTGCGGAGCCATTGTGTAACAGTGTGATGTAATCCATCCATGAATGCGAGTTCACAGAGGAGGATGAGCAAGAGAGAGTGGTGGTGGTGGAAACTGTGTCAGTGATTTACATGATTACTATGTAGGTTTACATCATGTACGGCTTCATGCATTTCTAGTCTCAGGTGTTTCACAGAGTGCGTTTCTGGAGGGCTTTGGTTATCTATAGTTTTAGTGTTATGTATCCGTTTATGTGTGTGTATGCCGAGAGCAGTCGATTCTATTAAATTTTCAGTGTCACTCGATTTGGCTACGTCTGGCCTGAATTATTATTTGTCCCTTTAAACTCTCACCGTAGCTCAAGCTGGCTGAGCAGAGACCACTTAAACTATAAAAACCATATATTTAAACAGTTTGTTTTCTGTGCCCCTGAACGCAGCTTGTGTGTTCCACAGGAGTTTGCTGTGTTGACTAAAGAGCTGAACGTTTGCCGGGAGCAGCTTCTGGAGAGGGAGGAGGAGATTGCTGAGCTCAAGGCGGAGAGAAACAACACACGTGTAAGATGTTTAGCGGCCATTTTGCTTATTAGCACTGTAACAGCCTCTGTGTTATCTTCCTCACCCATTGTGGTTGTGTGGGTGTGACACTGTTTTATTTGCTTCTGTTTTTTTTCTCATTCTCTTCCTCTTTCTCCTTCATATTCTCTTTTTTCTCTTCGTGAATCCTTTTTATGTCCTTATCTGCTTTCCTTATCTCTCCCACTCACTCCTTGTCCCTTTATACTACCCGGCGCTCTTCTCACCACCTAATTTCATCTCATTGTCACTCTTTAAACCCTTCACTCCTCTGCCTCTTCTCTGAGCCGTCTCTGTCTCTTTCTGTCTCCCTGTTTCCTGCCTTACTCTCTCTGTTTCTATCTCTTATTCTCTCTCTCTCTCTCCTCATTTTCTATGTCTCCTTTTCTTACCTCTCTCTGTTCACCTCCCCATCTCCTTCCCCTTCGACCCAATAACTCCTGTAGTTGTTGCTGGAACACCTGGAGTGTCTGGTGTCTCGCCATGAGCGCAGTCTGAGGATGACAGTGGTAAAAAGACAAGCCCAGTCCCCGGCGGGGGTCTCCAGTGAGGTGGAAGTCCTCAAGGCACTTAAGTCTCTGTTTGAGCACCACAAGGCCCTGGATGAAAAGGTGGGTCTAACTGCTGCATTATAGATCAGAGCTAGAGCCATCAGTATTAATCAAGCTACTAAAAGTGACATTTTGAAGATCTTTTACTTCCTACTCACAAAAATGGTTATGATCAATATTTTTTGACGGCAGATCTTATACTTGTATGTGACAGATGTCACATGTAGTGATAAACTCACAGAGAATTATCACCCGACTCAACTCCACAGAGATTTATAGTGTCTTGTTGCTTATTATTTTGGTATTTAGGCCTGCAGTTTCATTCTCGTCAGCACTGATTTCAGTCAGAGAAAAAGCACTAAACTCATGATGCAAAGTTGGCTGACCTAACAGCAAACAGCAGACAGACAGAGTTACCAGCTAGCTGGTTAACACAGTGGAGCATTCAACAGCCAAAGAGACAGATGTTTCTCAAAGGAGGTTGTGGAGTGGAGTGACTACTCGACTTAGATTCATCAGGTGACCAGAAATAGGATGTTAACTTTGAGCTAGGCTGCTTGCTAACAAACATATTAGCTTTTGCAGTTTCATAGGCAAACACATAGAGATGTTAATGTTAATGACTTATTTAATATACAATATTAAAAAAAAAACAAAAAAAACAGTGAGGCAAATGAAGGGTAAATCCTTGAATCTCAGGCTATTCCTGCTCTGAGCATGCATAGGATCGTGTGGTTCTCCTCCTCCTACAGTTTGCTGCATGTAGGAGTAAGTCACATGAATTATTTTTCACTCTACTCTTTACTCACTTTAAGTTGGCACTGAGCATTCCTAGAAGTTTTTCAGAAGCCTTGTGAGTGTTTTGGCCTCTTCTGAATTGTTTAATTGGCTCTGTCGCCTTGTAACTTTTTCTTGCTCTTTCTCACAAGATTATCAGGAAGGTCAAGAAGATGTAGTTACTGTAGGAGAGTAAAAAAAAAGAAAATCCATTCTAGTGATATAAATGCAGCCCGAATTGTAACTTGTAAACGCCATGATGGTCGGCCCACTTATACCATTCTACCCCACAGGTTCGAGAGAGGCTCCGTGTGGCCCTCGAGAGGGTATCCATGTTAGAGGATCAACTTGCAGCTTCTTCTCAAGAGGTAAAATCCAATGTGAATGATTTTCTCTGCCTTGAGGATGCTTGGTGTGAAGAATGAACATTCATTTGTATCGTCTGTTTGCCCATTTTGTCTCCCCCTTTCTAGGTAATCTCTTTAAGAGACCAAATTAAAAGACGTCAACAAGGGGTGGACGGCGGGAAAGATGTAAGGGAGGGCTTTATGCATGTTGGTTCCAGTTGTTTTTGTGTATGTGTTAGCGTCCAGAAAGTCAGTAGAAAAGTAGATGTATGGGTACCATGGTGTGTCAGCGTGATTTTAACTCATTATCTTACTTCATCCACATGTCATATGTTTCAGCCACAACCTCAGCTGATTCTAACTAGTTATTTTTCTTCACTGGTCTCAATTTGTTGATATTGTCATCATTTCAGCGACTACCCAATGGCCCAGCCTCTGGCCTGGAGGACAGCGAGCTGGAAAGACAGCGAGAAGGAGAGATAGAGCGGCAGAGAGCTGAACTCTCCCAGCTGAGGGAGAGGCTGGCCCTCATGTGCCGGCAGGTGAGTGTATGTTTCTGTTTATCCGTCATGGTGAGGAAAATATGAGGTTTGAAACTTCAGAGTGAAGTGAAGACATCTTCACTTCTTTGATATTTCACTCTTAACACTGTGGTGTCAAGGTTACATGTGAAATCTAAGCTGTAATGTTTCAGTTGATATATATAGAGTATGATAGAGTGTAATGAAACACTAACAATGGTGCACATACTCTAATTGGAGGCTTTCTCATATTGTTTGCTGGGTTACACCTGTCCAATTGACTGTGCAAGTGCTGTTTAATAAGTGGTGTGTTTGAAACACATTTTTACTTTGTACCAACAACACTGAGGTCTAGTAATACAACTTCAAAAATTTACTTTAGTAGTCAAAAACAGTGTGATGTTACAATTAGCAGTTTTAAGGTTATTTTTAAAAATAAAAGAAATAATTCAACATTTTGGGAAAACCTCAATGTTTGCTTTGGGTTTTTTTTACATAGCCAGACTAGCTGTTGCTATGCTGCTAGCTATAGCTTCATATATACTATAAGGACACAAGGGTGGTCTTGATCTTCTCATATAAGTTTTGAAAAATAAAGCACATTTACAAAAATGTCAAACCGTTCCTTCAACGTTAGGCTTTTGGTTAGCACTCGGGACTGGATATAGTCAATGAGGGTCCTCCCAAGTATAGAAATACACGTTTGTGTACATTTGTACTGCAATGCATTTGTGTTTCTGATTTGTTTTCTAATTTGGTTTATGTAATCAACACTGACAATTATATTTGATTCCTTTAGTCCACTAAGTAAAGCCAAACTATATCACAAGTATTTCCAACAGTACAAACCAAGAAGGAAGGGACCTATGTACAGTATGTCTACTAGTCTCCCTCTGCCCTCTTGTGGCCAGTCAGACTATTGCTGCTGCATTGAAAAGCCATTATTATACTTTATAGTGCACAATAAGACGCCATTTGAATTTAACCATAGACAAACTGTATCCATGCATCCAATAAAGTCTTGTGTAATTGGTCAAAAGTATTCTATAAAAGCTCTGTCTAGAACACTGAACACTAAAGAGACATATTCTGTCTGTAGTTTACTGTGTGTTTCATGCATCAGTGATGACTCTTATATTGACCAGACAGACATTTGTAACAAATCACTCGATGTGTCTATTTACACTTTTTTTCTGTGGCAGTTAACACTGACTCACGTAGGTTCAATCTGTGTCATCTTGTGTCCCTTCGTGGTGTCACATCAGGTTGGAGAAATAGAGGAACAGCTTGCGGCCGCTAGGAGGGAGGTGACGAAGTCGGAGGAGGCCAATCAGAAGCTCCAAAGGGAAGTGAAAGAGGTCTGTAGAGCCAATCTGTCTCTTCCTGGCCAAGACCCTGAGCTACCTCGATTCCCGGGGTTTCAAGTGTATATTTGACCACAATGGGCATATGTTGGAGAAGTATTTATATGCATTATTTTGTGGCATAATGAGAGGGAAAGTAAGATAAATTAAACAGTTATGATTTGGACTTTTGCTTCTTAATATATGCAAGTCTAAAATAAATGCAGAAGAAATTGTAAATTTGACCCCTCTGGTATTAAAATGTCCTCTTTATAGGCCATCCACGCATTATTTTTCTCTCCTCCTGTTAGATATCTATCATCTATCTGGTTATTAGTTATCATATACAGTAAATATGTAATAAGAACATATCATCATGAATGTCTGGATTGTATACCATCCTGTTTCTTGATATATTTTTGCCTCCTCCAGGCTCTTTGCCAAAGAGAGGACATGGAGGAAAGGATCACAACACTAGAACGGAGGTAACCTTTGCTGTCTCTGAGGAATTTATACTTAAATTTACTGAGGACTCTTTTTTTGTTTTTGTTTTGTTTTTTTGAGTGAAAATTTCATCCATCAGCTGTAATGAATAAAGCAGAAGGACCATATGTTTCACCTGTTGGCTGAAAATGTGTTGCAATGGTGTCCTGACACCTCTTTATACAGTTTAAGGTTGTTTTACATAATAACATTTGCACTATTCATATTAAGAACGCAGAACGCTGTGTGAGAAAAGCAAAAAAACGTTCTGGCTCAGAGTTTGTTTGAAAGCTTGAAATTAACTGGATATCGTACTCTCAAATCAAATGTACAGTAAAGACAACTATCTAAGCATCTTTAGTATACTTTTTTTTCCATCCATGAGTGTCTGCAGGTTCCTCACTAGCTTCATGCAACCCCAACAACCTCTACCAAGACAGGAGGGCAGCTTCTATATTGCCTGAGCTGCAAAATCTGGGACAAAATTCCACAAATCACTCACTACTGCTTGTGGAGCTTAAATTCTGTGAACGCACAGTAATAACTGAAGGCAACTCGGATGAGCAGTTGAACACTTTGATCAACTCAGAGCTTCTCCCATTTGGATGTTGGCAGTTGGACATTAAGATGACATAGTTTAGTGGTTTATTTTAGAGAATGAATTAAACTGAAACTGTACAGTGCAACTAAGGGATACAAAAATAACATTTTGAAAAGTGAGGGTGACATGTCCTCCTACTTCCAAGTGGAGATTACATCCTTGCACATATCATGTCAAGTTGACAGATAACTGCAGCTCTAATAATTCGATTGTGTCTCGGTGTTGAATGCAGGTACCTCAGCGCCCAGAGGGAGGCGACCTCTCTCCATGATATCAAAGACAAGCTGGAAAATGAGCTGGCCAGCAAGGAATCACTTCACAGACAGGTAAGGAGTGTTTCAAACAATCCAGTAGTGAAATTGTCTGCACTTGTTATGTTTGACGGAGTTAAATGATATTTAAAAATCTGAAAATGGATCTGGTATGTTAGTGCCATTATCTTTAACAGTTATACTTTACATGCGTGTTTCCATCTGTGTGTCCAGAGTGAAGAAAAGAACAGACAGCTACAGGAGCGTCTGGATGAAGCCAAGCAGAAGCTCCAGCAGACCCTACAAAGGGCAGAGACACTGCCTGAGATCGAGGCCCAGCTTGCCCAAAGGGTTGCTGCACTCAACAAGGTACTTTTAGTCAGGGGCCATACATACTGTATCCAACTGACCAGGCAAATAGCCATTTAGGTTCAATGCTGATAGCTTAATTTAATGATTGGGTTTATTTTATTCACCTATAATACATAATATATAAGTGCTGTTATTGCCTCTATCTGTTGATCAATCGATAAACATCTTTGGAACCGTCATTTGTTCATCAGAAACAGGCTTGTACTGTAGGAGTATCTCGAAATATTCTTGTTTCCACTAATTCAGGCAGAGGAGCGCCATGGGAACTTTGAGGAGCGACTACGGCAAATGGAAGCTCAACTCGAGGAGAAGAACCAAGAACTACAGAGGGTAACATTATTTTTTTCTCTACTTGGCTAAAGAATTCATTAGTTTGTTGTCAACTTTATTTCTATCACGAGCACCTCTCTTACGGCCTTGCTTCATTTCAGGCGAGGCAGAGGGAGAAGATGAATGACGAACACAACAAACGTCTCTCAGATACAGTGGATAAGCTTCTGTCTGAGTCCAACGAGAGACTGCAGCTCCACCTCAAAGAGAGGATGGCAGCACTAGAGGAAAAGGTAACGGGAAGACTAATTAGTGGCACAGAATATTTAGTAAAATAATGGAAAATAAGAATGGGTAAAGTGTATATTCATTCTTCTTCTCTGCTAGAATGCTCTCTCAGAGGAACTATCCAATATGAAGAAAATCCAAGATGATCTTCTAGCTAACAAGGTAATCTTTTCAGCTATGTTATGGTTTTATCCTCGTGTGCGAGAGGTCAAGGCAGTGTTTTAGTGTTGTGCATGAGACAACTTTCAGCAACACTGTCTTAATTTGTTCGAAATAAAGTTTTGCTAATTCTCATCTACTCTTTTTTTTTTGCTAAAGATGTTGACCTTTTTCTCCTCTGTGCTTTAGGAGCAGCTCCTTGCTGAGCTGGAGCGAATCCAACTGGAGCTGGATCAGCTGAGAGGCAGACCTGGCTCATCTTATTCCAGGTTAGATGCAATGAACCTTTAAGGGAGTTTATTTATACACTATGTCCCACATTGAGCCAAATAAAAACAAAGTCTCCCATGGGATACTATATGTACACTGCCCCCTTCTGAGCACAATCTTTTGTTTACTCTTTTGTTTCATGATAATGTACTTCCACTAATATCTTTTTAAAAGGTAACTATTTATACTGTTTCCAGAGGGTGTTGTTATGGCTGACAAATATGCAAATAATATTTACATTCTTATTTCATATGCACACAACTCTTTTAATACAATGAATTCTTGATTTCACCATAGGGCGGGCAGCGTGAGCTCACTTCCCTCCACCCTTTTTCGAAGATCTCTTCCAGGGAGCGCCTCAGAACTGCGATACCCCCAGGGAGGTGGCTCACTCCCCTCTGGCTACGGCAGCTCCTCTAGTGGGGTGGTGGTCAGGCGGGCACACCGTGGCCGGTGGGGGGCTCCTAGAGACGATAGCAGCAAGGTGTTAATCTTACACTAATGTGATGATGATAATGAAGATTAGATATAATTTGTTAATAGGATGATAATTTCCTGCATCCATTGTTCTGTCTTTCCAGTATGGAGAATGGGACAGCGGCAATATGCTGGGTCCAGGGTTTGAGGGTGGTGTGGAGGGAGGCTGCTCTGACGATGAGGATGACAGGGAGACTCTTTTTGGATCAGAGCTGCTCTCTCCCAGCGGTCAGACAGATGTACAGACTTTGGCCATTATGCTACAGGAGCAACTGGAGGCCATCAACAAGGAGATTAAGTGAGTGTTATTTAAATTATTGCCTTTTATGAGACTAATTTGAGATCCTAGGGCTGTTTGGGCAACCAGTATTTTAGCTTACATTCAAAATGATGTGGACTTTCTGCCTCTCCTCTCCAATCAGGCTGATTCAGGAGGAAAAGGAGAGCACAGAGCTGAGGGCAGAAGAAATTGAAAGCCGGGTCAGCAGCGTGGCCCTCGATGCCTCACCTCTTCCACCCTCTTCGCTGGGAGGACGGGACAGCGTCGGAAGGGGATACATGACTCCCTCCATCACCTCCTCCACGTTGGCATCTCCCTCACCACCCAGTTCTGGACATTCCACCCCCCGCCTGACACATTCCCCTGCCAGGGAGACTGACAGACAGGTACTGTGTTAAAGTTGTTAGATAAGCCACAAATTAAAATGAGGATAATTTAGGCAACACTCAATGTAAATTGACCCAACTCTTGCACTCCTCCACCCTGCAGAATAGCAAAGATGGTGAAGAATGCAGAGCACTTGCTCTGATTGACTCCGGGCCTCCTGTCCCCCGAGCCCTACGATTGGACCGGATGACACACACTCACCCAGGGGCTGGCCTTGACGACCACCGTGAATTTCGCAGGTATCCTCCAGGAGATTTACTCATAAACAGTTTATTTGGCTAAAGAAACTATTCCTCAGATGCGCCCACTGACTGTTTTGATTTCACTGTTTGTCTTGTCTTTTCCTTTCTTTGTCCTTCTAGCCTCTCTGCTGATGGCGTCACCACTGCTAGCCAGGATTCCCTTCACAAAGCCAGCAAAAAGAAAAGCATTAAGTCATCCATTGGCCGTCTCTTTGGCAAAAAGGAAAAAGGGAGGATCGGTGCACCTGGGCGTGAATCTGCCTCTTTGGGTTAGTGAACAGATAAAAAACTGCTCATTCATAATGCTGTTTTGTTGTCTGACAGATATATCCGTTTGCAATAAGAGAATTATCAACAGTTGGTGGATTCATAAGGTAATTACTATTTTTAACCTTTCCAGCCTCAACGCCCTCTGATGACCTGGGTTCAGCTGACCCATTAGGCCTGACTAAACTCGGCACTGGAACTGTGGAAAAAGATCGTCGTAGCAAAAAGAAGTAAGATCAGTGGCCTTTCCACTCACTTCTCATGTGCACAGTCAGGTGCCATTGGTGGAGCATGACACTAACCAGGCCTGAGTTAGGGATTTAATTCCCCAAGTGCCTTTCTTTTAAAGAATATATTCCCACGTGGTGCTGCTAGGCACAAATGTCATGGTATTTAACCTCTCAAGTTCAAGGCTATTTTCTATTTATGAATGAAGACAGTGGTAAGGTGAGATATGGTGAGACATTAATCTCTGTCAAACTTTGGTTTTCCACTCTCCTTGCCAGACACGACCTGTTAGAGGAAGCCTGTCGTCAGGGTCTGCCTTTCGCCTCATGGGATGGCCCAACTGTTGTTACATGGCTCGAGGTACATCATGACACACTGTCCTGTTAAATTGTAAGATCAGTTCAATTCAGTGTATGGATAGTATGATATAATGTGTCACTAATGAGTTAGATATAGATTTCCAGCATCTTCACTTTAATACATCTATGGGTATTCGGGATAGGTTATATGCACAAAACACAAAAGTGACACTCACCTGATACTTTAGTTTCAGGTAAGAGTCACTTTATCATCATTTATCACAAGTGTTGCCACTCACATCTTCTTTCTGTTTGTCCAGCTGTGGGTAGGAATGCCAGCATGGTACGTGGCAGCGTGTCGTGCCAACGTGAAGAGCGGTGCAATCATGGCTAACCTGTCAGACACAGAGATCCAAAGGGAGATTGGCATCAGCAACCCTCTACACAGACTCAAACTCCGCCTGGCCATCCAGGAAATGGTCTCCCTCACTAGTCCATCTGCACCTGCGAGCACTCGCTCTGTAAGGCTCAGTAAAAAGCGTGATGACTCTAAACATCAGCAAATGGATCACACAACTGGGACATTAACAAATTCATGCACTAATGTCAGAAGAAGACTGATATTGAATTTGTTTGCTGTCATTACAGTCGACCAGTAATATATGGATGACACATGCTGAGATGGAGTCTCTCACTGCTGCCACCAAGCCAGTAAGAATATTACATTTCATATCTAATCTATACAAATTCAATATTTTATGATATTTACACATTTTCTTATTCTCATTTACATAAAAACAGCTCTGATGCAAGTACTGTTACAGTATTTTCTGTATTTAGGCATGTAATATAATTAATTGTTTTATGTTTTGGCCTCTTAATTCTTAGCAATATGACCAAAGGTCTCACATTGATAAGCTTTTTTTCTTTTTCTTTGTTTCTGATTAGGCATGTTTGGCTACACCTTTCCCTTACTATTCCCTCAAAATCTGTTTTGATGTAGTGTTTTTCCAACTAATTCTCACTCACTAACAAAACTTTTCCTCCCTCTGCCTTCCCCCTCCTTCTTCTTCTCCATTCTGTCCTGACACTGATCCACTATAACACACACACACACCAACACACTCCCCCTGGTGACTTTTCCCTCTCTTTGCGACTCTCTGTCCCTTTTCTCTTTCATTTCCTCACTGCCTGAACCACAAGGAGCAGAAGGAGTTCAGCTGGGACCAGGTGAGTTTCTGGCAGTATACAGATGATCTCCATATTGTGCAGTAAAACATTCATGTAGTGTTAGGTTAATAGATTTATTATTCAGGATAACAACTGCTTTTCATCACTAACAGACCTTACAGTATTGCGTTTTGAACACAGACACATACTTAAATGTGACACACTAGCGAGTATGTAATCGATTATTCCCTTACCAGAGCTGTTTCTTGCTATATGTGGAAGCAAACCCCCTCATTTGTTGTGTGAAGGACTTATATGCTTAAAAAAGCATATACGCTCTTTAATAGGTTGTAAGCAAAAGTAAGCTGCTATGATAGGGATGCTGTGACTTGTGTTTGTGGGGAATCAAGTCAAAATCATCTTTTGGCTGGGCTGTCACGCAGGGAGTGATGAATGACGCCATTCACTGAAGTGAGGAGAATAACAGTAGGCACCATCAAAATAATAATAGATAATAGCCTCGGCTGATTTCTGTTGATCTGGAACCAGTGCAGAGACCAACTAAGAGACTAAAATTTGGCTTATAAGGTTGTGTCTTCTACTGTGACATTGTGTTGTGTCTGAGTATTAAATGAAAAATACATTTTGGAATCCTTTCAATCTAATAAGGCATTTAACTGTGTACAAACATTAACACTTCCCGGGTGCTCTGAGCTCACAGTCCGGACAGCCCGGCTAATGAACTGAGCTAACATTAGCTAACAGCAGCTATATTTCACAGTACTTTTCTAAATTCTTTATCTAAATGATTTTAAATCAGTTATTTTATGGAAGAAAAGGTACACATTGAAAGGTCTATAAGCAGTCAATAAAAAAATGGCAATAAAAGTCTAGTTAGTTAGTTGGGACCAATCTATCATAATGCAAAAAATCTATTTATCTCATTAACATATAGAAGTCATAGACATCCCTCAAAAGGCACCACATCTGTGCAGTTTTAGCCTACAACTTCCATGTTTCCTGTTGCCTGTGATGCATCAACTAGCAGAACCGAGGGATTTTTTGCATGATTGCTGTGTATATACAGCGCTGCAGTGTATATTGTATAGGCGTCACAGGAAAGAGATACAGCTGTCGACCGAGGGACACAGAGGTTGCACACTGAGGGTCACCTTCTACGTACCTAAAGACTTTTGTAACTTACATAGCGGATTAACCATTTTTGTTATTTGTGCACCTCGATTATTTTACACTTTTGTTTTTCATGCACATAATTTGTGTTCTTTCCTCATCATTTTCTCCATTACCCCCACTGTCCTCCAGATCCTGGCCTATGGAGACATGAACCATGAATGGGTGGGAAACGAATGGCTGCCCAGCCTTGGCCTTCCCCAGTACAGGTCATATTTCATGGAGTCACTGGTGGATGCCCGCATGCTCGATCACCTCACCAAGAAAGAACTAAGGGGCCAGCTGAAGATGGTGGACAGTTTCCACAGGTTTGAAAGATATGGCTCATTTGTAACGTGATCCGTCTACTACAGGTGTACAGCATATAACTGCTTTTCTGAAAACTGAGAGCAATTTGTCCTTCTCACTTACAGAGTGAGTCTTCACTATGGTATCATGTGCTTGAAGCGCTTGAACTATGACAGGAAGGAGCTAGAGAGGAGGAGGGATGACAGTCAACACCAGAATCAAGGTGAGGCCTGTGGTTAATAGCCAAATCTTCTCTTCAGACATGATACCTGAGCATGCACATACTTCTCCGTCTATATTGTACCATGCCCTTCCCCACAGATGTAATGGTGTGGTCCAATGAACGAGTGATGTGTTGGGTGCAGTCTATCGGTCTGAAAGAGTTTGCAGACAACCTATTAGAAAGCGGGGTGCACGGGGCCCTCCTGGCACTAGATGACACCTTTGACTACACTGACTTGGCCCTCCTCCTCCAGATACCCAATCAGAACACACAGGTACTCCACAGCACACCACTTTTATTACCAACTTGTTGACAGTTAATGTAGAAAAGCATCTCTGTAAAGCATTTTATCTCACAACTGTTGTCAGAAATTCTCATTGCCACACCTTCTGTTTGCCTAATGCCAAGATAATCCTAATCTTTAACTTTTAGATTATCTTAATTATGATCTTAAAACTGTGTTTGTCTATCTTTTGCAGGCGAGGCAGCTCCTAGAGAAGGAGTACAATGCTCTCATCTCCATGGGAACAGAGAGGAGGCCAGATGAGGTACGACAAAGCAGACTGTCAGTAGAAAATCAATCAAGATAATCACTTCTGCCAGGAGGCGGGAGTATGTGTTGATTGTATCCACTCCGACTAAGACTATCTTACTTGACAAATGGGCCTTTGATTTAAACTTTTTGCCCTTTGTTAAAGGTCCAGTATGTAGGATTTAGTGGTACCTAGCAGTGAAGTTGCAAATTGCAACCAAATGACTGCTCTCATATGCCTCACCCTCTTCTTTCAAGCATGTAGGAAAAGCTCATAATTCACATAAAAAGCATAAAAATTCCATATCTAGATCAGTGTTTGGTTTGTCTGTTCTGGGCTACTGTAGAAAAATGGCGGTTCAACATAGCGGACTCCATGGAAGAGGACCCACTCTCATTGTAGATATTAAAGGCTTATTTTATGACAACAAAAACACAACAATTCTTATACCCATGTTATTATACACTAATAAAAACGTACTAATGAATACTGTACTCTATTCCTGCAAAGAAATATTCAGAAATCTTACACACTGGACATTTAAATATGTAACAGGATAATTTCCTTTCAATGGTAAAATAGCCGTGTGAAATATCTCTTTTCCATATAAAGAGAGCATTTATGGCGTTAGTGCTTGTACCACTGCTGGCAAATTGTTGGCATGCCAAAGTGGTTCAGCTGTGTTTGCACAACTGCTAATTGCTTAGTTACAGCATCTAGACTAAAAACTGTGCAACTGTGGTATATTGTCACAACAAATCCTGCTTTGTCAAATACTACTTTGTTAAAACCCCACTAATGCATAATGAATACGACCCTGAAATAGATAGTCACTACTGTGAACACTGTTATTTTTAATCACTGGTGTTATTTCATTGTCTCTGCAGGACGGCACGAAAACATTTACACGGTCACCATCATGGAGGAAGATGTTTAGGGAGAAGGATCTGCGTGGTGTGACCTCCGACTCCTCAGAAACATTACCTGCCAACTTCCGTGCCTCGGCTATCTCCACCCCCTCCGTCACCCTGAGAAAAGTCCAGAGTGAAGGTGAGGAGATGCAGCTCACAGCAGCTGAATGAGCATGACATTCAGGGCCGGTGTCAGGCATTACACAGTGGTTTGTTCTTGTTCAAACAAAGTTAAACATAAACCTAAATGAAAGTTTTGTGACACAGCAGAAAATGCTACTGCACGCAAAATTGTGTTGCTTAAGCCTGATGTGATTCGGCCTGCAAAAGAATAACAGAAAAATTTGAATATCTAGATTAAGCAGCCACTTGTTAGGTTGGGGGCCTCAGTTTAAGAGCAGATGTTGGGATGAAGCATGGAGATCAACTGTAAATCAGGCCGAAGGAATAAAAAGGAAATGGAGAACAATTTCCCACAGGGCAAAACAACTAAGCACTCAGTATTTTATCGCAAATTCATTCATTCATTTAAAAGAGAAACATTCAGAAACAATTTGTGGTTGTTTGTTATCATTATCTAGTAGGAGTTGAAAGTGCAGACTCCACCATATTGTATTATACTGTATATACAGATATTGTTGAAAAGCATAGTATGGGTTTGGAGTTATGTCTTTGAGCTATATTATGTTTTGATGTTGTGGCACACAGAAGGCTGGTCTTTTAGATATGAGTAAATACAGGAAGTACAGTGAACTCTCACACAACACAACAGTTTGTTTTAATGTCAGATTTCTCCACATCCACTTTACAACAGACTGGTGGGATTTAGGTGAAACATCTGTTAAGTGGTGCTTTCAATAACACAGTCTGACATTATGGGCTATTTCAACACCAGTCAGATATAAACAGCCAGATAAATACAAGGAAACTGTATGACAAACTGGGCTGGCACCAAGTGTGGTAAACTGATTTTAGATAAATAGTTTTGGTTTATGTATATCTTCTTGCAGACGGATTAATACCACTCTCTTGTCTGTACGGTAAATATGAAGTCACCACTAGCAGTTGGTTAGTCTAGTTTAGCACCAAAACTGGGAACAGGGGGAAACAGTTACTTTAGCTCAATAACTCCACTTATTAATGTCTTTAGAGGTGCCAGTAGGCACATTTTACTTCTTTTGGGCAGAGCCAGGCTAGATGTTTACCCTTATATGTCTTTGTGCTAAGCTAAGCTAAGCTACCCATCTGCTGGGAATAGCTTCACATTTACTACACAGATGATCAATCTGGTAAGCAAGGAAGCAAATATTGTGTATTTGTATATTTGCTGCTTTACAAACGTGTTGTTTTCAGAAGCAAATACCAAAATAGTTTTTCACAACAGTTAGAGAAATATCAATGATCAAAACCACAGTTCATTGATTATTATTCAACTTTCAAGTGTTTTTTTTTTTTATCCAGTGTTTAGTCTATTGGAATCAGAAGAGAACACCTACTAAACACATTTTTTCAGGTCTGTTTGTGTCATAGTTCAACACTGAGTTATATTTACTAATTAGCTTCTTCTCTTTGTCAGTAAACTCTGGTCCAAGAGGAGAGTCGGGGTCCGTGAGAACATATTCCTGCTAAAAGATAAGCACACCAGGTGAGAAAAACACCCCCGTTGTATCTGTAGCAAAACATAGCTTGTGTGAATACCAGATAAAACATCTCATCGAGGCAGGAGTTATTACGGTTCACTGAGTGTGTTTTATTCCATTTTGTAGAACCCCACCTCCATCCAAGGAAAAAACACATTTTTGAAGAAAAAAAAAAAAATCAAGGATCAAATCAGGATCAAAATCAAAAATGGACACTAGAAGATGACCAACAACATGGGAGCCAGATGTCTCGAAGAATCAAAGACACTGAGTGAATGATTTCTGAAAAGGTGATAAAATAATGAATGAATGTCTGTTTATCCATCTCTCTCTCTCTCTCTCTCTCTCTCTCTCTCTCTCTCTCATGTCTCTCTATCTCTCTCTCTCTCTTCCTCTCACACCATCCTCATCCATAGTTGTGGCATGATGCTGTTTGATTCTGTAGAAAGTGGCCTGTAGAAAGTGACCATTGCCTATCGTGAATACATCTTCTGTTTTTGAGTGGGAGATGGCAATATTGACACAATTAATTTTTTGTTTTTAAAATTGGAAACTGCATTCCTGTTCAGATCAATATCCCCAACACACATCCTCGCAGGTGATCTTGCTATGACTTAGACTGATAATAGAACATACTCTGCCTAGTAACACCACAATACAGTCGAGTTTGGGGAGTTCAAAGGGAGAATTTAAGTGTACACAGGGGAAATGAAATGTATGTTCTTAAGCCATAACAGACATGAGATGCACAAATGTGAATAGGACAGACAATGAGACAATTAGCAAAGTGCTTTATGACAAAATCCTGTTCAAACTGAGAAAAAAAGAGTTAAGCATTTGTGTTAATATGCATGCCAAAATCAACCATTTTAGAGTGAACGTCATGATATCAATCATCTAATGATGTGAAAGCTTGGGTCAGGACTTTGTAAAACGTGTCTATTTTATTTTTATCATTTTTTATGATAACTGCTATTGTATGTATGTATGTATGTATGTATGTATGTACAGTATGTATGTGTGTGTATTAAACTGTACGTTCATTTCATACTTAGTTTTAAGACTGACTGTAATTTCATTTTAGGTTGAAAAAGGAAATATGTTTTAAATTCTGGACATTTAAGATATGCTAATTGTATGTGTACATTTTGAAAAAAAACAAATTGTGTTATGATTTAAATTCATATTATTGGAGAGTAGTGATGATAATTGAATATAATATGATAATAATGATGATGATTGTAAAAGCTGTAATTAAAAAACATACCTGTAAAATTCTACTGAAGGAGTTATTTGAAGTTTCCCCTCACACTGGCCGGTCACTGAAGATCACAGGTAAGTCACTGTAATGGAGCTATCAGTCATCTTTCAGAGGATGAACCATAAATGTATATGTATAGTTTATCCTTGTCAGGGACATAACTAAGATACCAAGTATCAAGAGACAAGGCAGGGAAATGTGAGGTGGAGGGGCTTAAGGGGTTGGATATATTAATGTGTTTACCGTTTATGTAATTGTTTAAAAGTGTATAGGGTGAAAAGGTTAAGCATATTATGAATAAAATGTCTATATTAGACTCAGTTCAAGACTACATTTATTTCATGATATTGTCCTGGTATTTGCTGGTAGCTACGGCCCTTTATCATTTATACAGAACGGCAATAACGTCTTCCTCTAAACATACTCTGCATGTTTTTATTCATTCAAGGGTGAAGTGATCACCACAGGACTGGAGATGAGCCAAAACAACAAGAAGAAACACAAGTGCCATTTATTTATAATAGTATATATTTCTTTTTAAAAACTTGGGAAGCGTGTGTGCTGGCGACTGAGGGAGAGCTGTGTTACCTGCATGTGTGTGTGCATACTGATAGGTGTGGGTTAATGTGCAGACCTCAGTTCTGATCATCTGAGTGATTCTTCCATGATACCACACAAGCAACCGATCTACGGCTGCTACACCAGCTTCATGAGGCTTGTATAGAAGTGTATATAAAAAGGTCAAGGCAACACGGAAGAGATGCGTGAGATGGAGACAAAAGAATGAAGTCCATGAAGCAGAACAGGATTTGGAAAAGGAGGACGAGAACAAAATTCCAACATCTGGTTCTCCATGTTCTGAAGAGAGGTCTCCCATCATTGATTCAACGACTGGTTCACTGTCACAGAGGACTGTGGAGGCCAACTGTCAAAAACATTGACTCAACGCCGGTACTCCCAAGAGAGGGTAATCAGTAACACCTGAGCCCTCATATGAGATATGAATGAGAATTCTAAAGTGTTTTGTTTTTAAAGGTTATTAATCCTAAATAATAGTTGTATTCTAAATAGTTCAAAATATTTTGTGTTTACTGTAAATAGTTCAATATTTTCTACATTTTCATTGCATTTGTTACCTTTTTTGTTTGCCTACTGAGTCATTTCTTTAATTTCGTTCATTCACTAGTGCAGTGCTGTAGCCCTCTTGTGGCCGATGTAAACGTGACAAATGAACGAAAGACTGATCCGTATGAACGTACTGCTGCACGTACTGCTCCTCACACAGCCGGAGCAGCCATGCAGCTGCCTTGTGGCGAGAGAAGGTATACTGTATCAAAATGAAGGAATCACTCACTGAGACTACTCATTACTCCCGAGTTATATAAAAGATTCGTTCAAATTGAATGATATGTTCACGAACGACACACCACTACTCTGCAGCTGGCTCCACAGTGTCCGCTTCTCCAATCTTAGACTGGTACACTGCAGCCTGGGGGATAGTGTTACACTTTAGGAGGTTCTCGCCTTGTGGGCCCTCGTGCTCCTGCACACCTGATCATATTTTCGATGATCATATTTTTTTTCTAATGTGGTCTATCTCCATTTGGAAAGCTGAGGAACATGATAACGTCCATGACAAATCCTCAGCTGCTTCTTACACTCATGAATGAAACCTACAGGCAAGCATTCCAAGGGTATATATATGAAGCTCAAGTTAACATGGAATTTCAAGATCGGCAGAATTTCAACATCTGGCTCTCCATGTTGTGAAGAGAGGTCTCCCATCATTGCATCATTTTTTTAACTTGTAAAAACTTTTATACCTGTATTTGTTTTATTACAAACAAGTCTCTCTCAATGCTGTCAGACTTTACAACACCTGAATCAGGTTGTAGTCTCTGTTTCTGTTTTTCAATTACCACCACTACTCACCATCGTATTTATATCTCCATCCGAGGAGGACGAGAATGAAATTCCAACATCTGGTTCTCCATGTTCTGAAGAGAGGTCTCCCATCATTGATTCAACGACTAGTTCACTACAACTAGCTGAGCACAGTAGCTCCACTGTCACAGAGGAAGACCATGTCAAAAACATCGACTCAACGCCAATACTCCCAGGAGTACTGGTACTCACTGACAGTTACAAAAACGTACACCCTGTACGTTTTTGTAACTGTCAGTGATGTAACAAAGGAATTTCTGAGCCCTGGTATTCTGGAGTTGGTAGATTTTAATGAGGAGCTTGAAGACAGCTTGAAGGATACTCAAATCAACTCAACAACTGGTTCACCTCAACTAGTTGAGCTTAGTGAAGTTGGCTCCACTATTTTGGAGGAAGACCTTTTTGAAAAGGAGATCGCAGGAGAGGATGCAACACCAGGACCCAGCTCAATTACAGGCCTTACTGAGGAGTAAAAAAAAAAAATTGTTGAGTATAAAAATGTGAAAATGTCCACCATCATCAAAACACAATATGAAGTCATTCAACCCTCTATTAAAGTTGAGGACTTGGCAGCATTTTACTAAGACACTTTAACAAGCAAATTTGATAACATCCATTCATCCATCCATTTTCTATAACTGCTTATATATGCTAAATATGCATTAATAAACGATGGCAAGATTTATTTCATTTCTTACATCACTTATGTGTGTGTGTGTGTGTGTGTGTGTGTGTGTGTGTGTGTGTGTGTGTGTGTGAAAAAAGAAGCTTATTATGTATGTATGATTGTTATATAGAAAATAATACATATTACAGACAAAGATAAAAGGCTCCTTAAAAAATCAAGTACAATATTGATATCTGATGCAATATTCACAGAAAAATGATCTGCTCAAAATTCATCCAAATTATTTGTTTTAAACAAACGTCCTGTAGTTATTGAATTTACCTTTTGGTTAAGTTGATCTTTTTTGTACTGTTATAAGTTGAATATAATGTGAAATATCCATAAAATATGTCACTTGGTCTGGAGTTATCAGTTTACACTGATAAAAAAAATAAAAAATGAATGGTTGTAATCTGCAACTTCACCACTAGATCCCACTAAATCTTACAGACTGCACTCCACACACCTTTGAGGGATTAAAACCAATGACTGTCATTTGTTAAAACCAAATACAGCAGTGGCAGCCAACCTTTTACCTGGCGGGTTATACAAACAAATAATATTTAGAAGAGTATCACGAATCAAACTAGTCCCTGCAGTCCCCAAACTACTCAGTGCCTCTAGTGCCATCTCCTGGCTGAGTTAGAAACTGTAGACCATTTTCATTCACGTTTAAGAAATGTTGTTCAATGTCACTTCTGTTACAATGAACAAACATAACACCCATTAACGTAAACATGAAGGAATATTTTTCTATATTTCTATTTTTCTATTCTATCTATGACTGCTATTCTGTTTATATTTCTTTATATATTTCACTTTCAACATTAGGAAACATGTCTGTGCAAGATTTATTATCAAATACAAATATATATTTTGTCATAAATTGTCCATACATAATAGTTGCGCTACAATATTTTCTCAGACTGTTGACAGTTTGGAGGGTTTATGAAGATGTTTTGTGATTTTTTTCAAAATGTTCAAATGCTCCTGATGCTGTCATCATGTCTTTGATTTTAGAATAGTACCCTTAATGATATTCTTATGTAGCTTTCAGTTATAATTGACAAGTGAGTAAGTGAGAAACTCAATTTGGATGAACTGACACCTGATGAAATAAGGTAGTAATGCTCTTTGAAGAGGAAATAAAGTTTCTTGGTGTTGCATCGTGTTTCTTAATTTGTGACTTTACAAGAATGACGTGCAGCCTCACTGGTGACTGCACAGCTGCAGTCACATAAACACTTCTGTCTTCTGCTTGTAAATCAGCTTCACTCTCTGTTTCCCTCATTCTCTTTCACAAACGCACGCATATCAAAGTAAGATAAACACTGTAAAATCCATTCGTAATTGTTTGTTATAATTTATTTAGCAGATGACGTAGAAAGACATGTTTGTGTTACATCTTCTTGCGGTTGTGAAATGTGTATATTTTTGAAGTAGAGGCCTCAATGGAAAAGCACTCTGAATTACTGTAAGTTGTTCATTGTTCCACATGTGACAAAGTATAATTAATGCAAATACCTATCAGCAAATCACAAATGAAAATGAGGTGTCTTACTGACCTAAAATATTTTACATAAAACTAAAAGGTTAACTGATGCCATGGTAGGATCTGGTAATATTATACATATCTGTAACAGATACTGGTTTTATGATGATAATCATTTAAATGTATTTAAGTGTATTTAATTTCAAAAGTGCTGTTGAAATAAGACGAGACGTCTAAATTATGTGTACATATTGTACATACAGTACAATATACGTACTATTATTCGGATGTGTGAAGACCAAACCTAGACTAAATAATGGAAACAACACAAAATGAACATGTACCCATTTTTTATGTGCTGGTCGGCTCTGATTTATTTTACTCCACCTGACCTTTTGAGACACTTACAGTAAACGAGACGGAAGAAGCCCATACATAGTGTTTGAACACAGGTCTTCCTCTCAGTATTAAATAGTTCAATGAAATGTCTGACTCATACTTTACCCTCATGAAGAAGGACCTCCTTCTCCTAATCCCTTTAAAAGGGCGCAAAACTTGCTCCTGTTTAGAATTTGATTGAAAATAACTTGCTTGTGCAGAGCTATATAGTTCCTATTTATTTTATTATATTATTAAGCTATTTATATTATTTATTCCGTATTTATTTTCTTTCAAAGCTTCCTTAATTTTTCTTTCCAAATGTTTCTGTTCCCAAACACCTCTTTCTCTTGCCTGTCTTCTTTTTTCTTAATTATCACACTTCCTCTCTCTCTGTCATTTTATCTCACTGACTCCAATCCACTTTTATCCTTTGATAGTCAAGTCAGAGAGGTGCATCTCTACACAGGTATTTATAGAACTATTCATTTTAGTAGTGAACCTTAAATTCTTCATTATAGTGATGTTTTCTTATTTCTTTCTTCCTGTTGCAGATAATCACAGAAGAGGGATGTATCTGCAGATGACCCTGGATGGGAGAGTGTCAGGGAATGATGCTCAGACCCCTTATAGTGAGTATTAAGCAGATAAATTAGCACCAGACAGCATATGTTAGCCCAGTTAAGAATATTTTGCTTTTGACACAATATAACGAATCATGTAAGGCCATTAAAATACAAAAAACAGCCAGAGACTTATTAAGAAGGCACATCTATTTATGTTTCTGGTTTTCTTTCTAGGTGTGCTGGAGCTGAAATCAGTGAAACCAGGCCATATAGTCATCAAGGGACAGGCATCGTCGCACTTTCTCTGTTTGGACAGTGGAGGCCGTTTGTGGGGGCAGGTATAGTAAGCAAAGAAAAGTGTACTGTAAATGTAAATGTCTCTGTCCTTCCTGTCCTTCACTGACAGCTTACATCTGTTGTCCCTTTCAGGGGCACTACACAGAGGCTGACTGCACCTTCAGAGAACTGCTGCTGGCAGATGGATACACCCGTTTCCTGTCCTCACACCACGGATCTCCTGTGTCTTTGGCATCAAAACATTCCCCAGACCGACACACAGTCCCCTTCACTCGATTCCTACCAATTAGGAATACTTTGGCAAGGGAGAGTGTGTCTGAACAACCACCAAACAATCAGAGAACAGTCAACGTGGACTCTGATGATCTTTTTGGAATGGGTCTAAACAATATGGTCAGTCCTCAGTTCTCAGTGGACAAGTGAAGAAAATGAAATGATAATAGATATGTAACTGTATAGCTTGTATGCAGCTTGGCTAATTTGGTTCTAAACATACTTCTATTATATTTATATATTTCTATTTCTATTAACTTAAATGTGTAACTTATTTATTTATTGTGTGGTGTACTATTTCTAATTGTTATTTAAAGACTGAATAATTTTGACAACAGCTTCTGAGACTTTATGATTATTATTTGAGAGGATATTTGTGTCTGAGTAAGAAATGTTGCAACATTTTTGGGAGTTTTTATAAGTTGAATGTGACTGGAAAGTCCAGCAAGTGTGTTTGTACTTTTTGAGTGTGTTTATCAGACTAGAGAGAATGAAAATAAACGTGGCATAAATTTCACTTCTGTTTGTCTTTTGTGCAATGATACAGCTAATTTCATGAAGCACTTACAGGAAGTATCCACTTAAAGAATGGGAGGAATGTACTCTGGTTGTGGTCACAGCTTTCATGGTGGCTGAGTGAGGTAATGGGCTGGTAAATGTGAGAGCAGGAGCGCTCTCTAGTGGACAAATGAGTAATGGGGAAAAAAAGCTGTCCAAGTTCCCACTTTGTTTGTGAGCTTTGGTGATCATTTAAGACTTTTGTCTTTCGGTTGGGCAAACCTAAAGTTTCTCATTTGTTTACAGCATATACACAGTAGACTGTATGTGTATCTACGAATGTCTTTATTTTATTGTTACAGTCATGTCCAGTTAGAGATTCAGGGCTTCAAAAAAACAGAAGCTTTTGTATTTGTTGATTACATTGTAAAGCCCTTTGAGGCAAATTTGTGGATTTTCGATTTCAGGCATGTAATTAAAACCGACTTGTTCATTCACTTTTTTTCTATAGTCCGCCTGCTTCTTTCTTTGAAATTCCTCTTCATAAAATAGCCCTTGTATACACACAAGTGTAAAAATTACCAGATAGTTTTTATTGTGTTTTTCCTGCTTGACTAAATGAATTGGAATAAAATCACCAGTTTTCACATCTGTCCTGGACGGCCTCTATATAAAAGTGGAGGAGAGGAGGATGTTAGCAAAGCTGACATCCATCATGAACAACTCCTCTCACCTCCTGCATGAGACTGTGGAGGCCTTAAACAGCTCCTTCAGCAACAGACTGCTACTCCCACCATGTAAGAAGGAGATCTACCACAGGTCCTTCATTCCTACAGCTGTCAGACTCTTTAACACCAGCATGACTTCATGTAGCACTGTTAAATTAGTCAATTTTCCTATGTTAATTATATTTTCTGTTATATATATATAGACATATATGTACCTGATACAAATGATCAAACATGTCAAATTTCTCAGAACTCAGATTTTTCTTTTCCCCCAGTGTGGGATCATTAAAGTCTATCTTATCTTATCTTATTTAAAAATCCATTCAAACATTAATAATTGCATTATTTTGCCCACTTAATATAAAGAAGTGCAATTTGAAAATCCCACTGATATATTTATATTCATAAACGGTATAATATATATATATACAGTATATATATATATATATATATATATATATATATATAGATAGATAGATAGATAGATAGATAGATAGATAGATAGATAGATAGATAGATAGATAGATTAGATTAGATTACATTTATTTATTGCCTTTTACTTACCATTAAACTAACCACATTAACAAAACCTAAAACACATTATTGAAACAGTTTACACTTGCAATGTCACGTTACACATACCTTCCATGGGTCATCACTGTGATGTCGTGGAAAGTCTTATGTGTTGCAGTGAAATTGAGAGCAATGTTATTGGAAGCTACCGCTCAGCTGTAGCTTAGTAGCTGTGGAAAAGGTCTGTCATGGCCATACAAAACTGAAACATAGATTATTCTAGCAAACTATGTTTCTCTAGTTATGGAGAATTATATTTTATATCCTAAAATAACACTGCTATGTTTAACAGGCCACTTCAAAGTTCAAATCATTTCTTGAAATAATTTCTCATTACCACAGGCAAATATAAATAACACTGCTTCTTTTAAGAAAATTAATAAAATATAATCTTTATTAAAAACACTGAGTGCATAATTAAGCAGGTAAATACAGAATTTTTTCCATAGCAATCAAATCTTTCCTCTTTAACACAACTGTGTCATTAAGTAATGCTATAGTGTTGTATTACAGCATGATAAAGGTCACATCAGTCGCTACAGGTCACATAAGCCCAATCTACACAAATGTGAACTTACATGTACATTACTCACAGAAGAATGTTGAGAATGTGGGGTTGGTTTACGAGAGATCTTCGTCTGTCTGCAGCGACAGCTCTGCTGGTGTATGGTTGAGTTTCGATGAGACATGACACCTACTGTTTATTGCCAATAATCTATCTGCGTCCACATCAAACATTAAGCCACAATGTGACAGTACTAAGACATCATAGTTTCAAGACACAGAACATACATTCATAAAGTCATTTTCATCTCTAACAAGCTGATAACATGAATAAATAACAGCTCATATTATATTTATATCATGACCCTGAGAATATAAAACTCACCGTCTTTTTCTCACTTTTTTATAGCTTTATTATACAAAAGTTGCCTTTCAGTGACATTTGACTGGCTAGTGCTGTAATACATACCTAGAAATGAACAAGAAAAGGCAATAAAAAAATTATTTAGTAGCCATATTAGTGCTATATTTAAGGTTTTACTTCGTAATTTGCAAGTTTCTCTCAGTTTCAGGACCTAAGAACTCATATTCATTGTGTTTCATTCTGCTTTTTCATCCCCTTCATTATGTTTCTCTTTTGTGTCTTTGTCAAATGGTACAAAATAACACACTCCCTACACTTGAGTAACCAGTGGTTCCCTCAGATACATATTTCCTCCTCTAAACTCTGTGCTCTGCCCTGTACACAGTGCACCCAGCAAAGTCCCATTCAAAGGGTTGCAGATGCCTTCAATTGCATAATAATCTGGCTCTGGATCTCTATCCCCTTCCTCTGTTTCCTCCCCTTCTGGCTCCTCGCCATCCCACAGACCAGTTGGTACATGGCTGTACTCGGTTCGATCCTCACATTCAGTCTCCCGATGGTAGAAGTAGCTAAAGTTGGACACTATAACAGGCACTGGCAGTGAGATGGTAAGCACTCCAGCAATGGCACACATTGAGCCCACCAGCTTTCCCCACACTGTCTCTGGGTACATGTCACCATAGCCCACTGTGGTCATGGTGACAACTGCCCACCAGAAGGCATGTGGTATACTGATAAAGGCTGTGTTGGCGTGGTCAGCCTCAGCAAAGTAGATAGCACTAGAAAAGAGGATGACGCCAATAAACAGGAAGAAGATAAGCAAGCCCAGCTCACGCATGCTGGCCCTTAGTGTCTGGCCAAGGATCTGAAGGCCCTTAGAGTGACGTGACAACTTGAAGATCCTGAAGACCCTCACTAACCTGATGACTCTGATGATGGCCAAGGATGTGGCTGGGGAAGCATCATTGTCCTTGGCCAACTCAGTTCCCAGAGTGACAAAATATGGCAGGATGGCGCTAAAATCGATGATGTTCATGACATCCTTGAAGAAGCGTGTCTTGCTGGGTGAGCAGGCAAAGCGCATGAGAAGCTCAAAGGAGAACCAACATATACATATGGTCTCCACCATGAAGAAGGGGTCGTGGAAAACACTGTGTGGAAGAGGCATGTTCACAGATACGTTCTTTGCCTGGGAGTGGTACTTGTAAAAATATTCCTGAAGGAAAGGAGACAAGACAGACAGGAAAGATACAAATTATACTTTTGAACTGTAGCCAATGTATAAGAAAGTAATGAGAATGAAAATACACAATTATAACTGTAATTTTGATTTTTTTTTTCTTCAAAGTTGTAGTAATTTAACACCGCTTTAAGGAATAGTTTGACATCTTGGAAAATATGCCAACTTATTTTCTTGCCAAGAGTTAGATGAGAAGATCAATAATTTCAGCTAGCCTGGCAGTGCCCAAATTCACCTACCAGCACCTTTTCACACCTAAGGGTCCGAACAAGGGTGCGAATTTAAGTTCATGTTATTGTTACAGTTAGCTTCACACTGCCATTATGCATGCCAAGTCCAAAACATCCCAAAATGTTTTTGCACACCAGAAACCATGGTTCAATTTGACCACCTCTTTTTGCTGGACCAAGGTTCAGCTGTTTTGTCTGGACTGTGATCTGGGGGAGGTTTCACACCTGTAGTTTTGGTTTGGATCGATCTGAAAAGTCTGAAACCTGACCAAATGATCCGTAAAAGGGCCCTTAAGCTCACAAATGAATGCATTATATTGTTGATTTAATCTGTCAAAAAGCAAATGTGTAAAATAACAACATTTCTTTCCTAGAAATAGTTGAGCACATAACCCTTCGTAAAATGGCAAATTGACATTTTTACAGTTCAGATTTTGTACAGATAATGTTTTAATTAACGGACATAGAACAGAGCCAGGCTGACTGTTTCTCCTTCTTACCAGTCGTGCTAAGATAAGATAACCAGCTAGCTGCTCCAACTACATATTTACGATACAGACACAAGATTAGCATCTGTCTAATCATCTAAGAATAAAGAATAAGAATAAGAATTTATTGCATATTATTTAATGCCAGTTTACTACTGAGATACTATTTTCCTGGTATTCCAATAAACTACATGTAACCTCAGTATGTTGTCCACCATCTCACTTTTGACAACATCATAGAAGCGTTTGACATCTGTGGCATTACATTTCAGTCATAGCAGCACCTATCTCTTTTTCAGTCCACCTGTCTTTCCATCTTCCGTGCCGGTTAGCATTACATTGAAGAATTGGATAGTAGCTGTTTAAAGCATCTTACACTTAACATCAAGTTAAAAGCGTGAAAACGGATGATACGGATATAAAGGGATCACTTTAGTATGCTGTAATGGGCTGTGTGTAACATCTTAAATTTCAGGGTAGTTTAAATAAACCTAGAGTATTTCTTATGACTTTCAGTAGCAGGTCAGTGACAGTGTTTATTACTAAAGGTGGACATCTATGTGTTGATCTCCTCCAAGGGCTCTCCTAAGACTAAATATAACCCCGTGAGATCTCCGAAGAGAAACATGAGAGCTTCTTGTTGCACCGCGCCTCATCTATCTCCACCTTCGTCGCTATATCATCTCCCTGGCCTCTGCAGCCATGTAACATTGCCAATTCAGTTCAGTAGGTCTGCCGCTGACTTGGACTCAAGTAAGTTACAGTAGTTTCCTGGCAGGTCCCCTATGCATAGGCAGCTTGGCCTAGCGCAGCAGTCCTGGGGGAATGTGTTAACATGACCCAACGTACGCGTCTCATCCTGTGAGACCTTTTAGTCTCCGGTTCTAAGCCACCGGATGGCTGTGGCTCACCTTTGCCTATGTGTTCGGTCACTTGTGTGACCTTTTATTTACACTCCTAACTGTCTCCTCACCCTGTCTTTCCTTTCTCTCCTTTTATTTGTATTCCAAGCCACACCCATTACTCCCTGTACCCTTTAGCACTTCCTGAATCTGAGTGTATCAAATTTAACAGCCGACTAAAATAATCACACTGTGAGCTTCCTGGAGTCTCACTCTCTCTCTGGTCTGCTTCCAGATAGATTGGCAAATAGTTGTCCCCATGTCAGTATTTTTCCTCTTAACACACTGTAGTACCAAGTGTGTGTTTACCTAAACACCTGCTTCCCATGATATTATGTTTCTGACCCAGGCACACATCCCATTCAAGAGTTCATACCCAGGCAGTTTTATTGGTGTGATATTGAAAACTGGTAGGGTTGCTTTTCAAGAGTCTCTTTAAAATGACTACTGACAATATATTCTCTTACCATTGACCTACCCCACCTATAAAATTAATGTTAAGTGATAAGTGTTTATTTGAGTTTAATCCACAGTTTCCTCTGTCAGTAACATTCCGAGTTCTTTTGATAGTCCTAAAAACGTCTCACTCCCGAGTCCTTGACACTGCATTACACTATTCTGCCTCCCAAACATACAGAGCAACACTTTAATCACGTTTCCTACCTCTCGTGTCTCTTTCTCATTCCTGAAGTCTGGCAGTGTCTCCAGGCAGAAGATGAGAATGGACACCACAATGACCATAACACTGATGATGGCTATGATACGTGCGCCCGATGAGGACTCAGGATGTTCAAACAGCATCCACAGTCTTTTCTGAATTTCATTGGATGGCAGCGGGGCCTCCTCCTCTTTTGGAAAACCTTCATCCTCCTTGAAGCGGTTCATGATCTCCTCTCCCAGCTCATAGAACATCAGCTCATCCATGAAGATGTCCAGTGGTATGTTTGCAGGCCTCCGAAGCCTCCCGCCTGACTGGTAAAAATACAGAATGGCATCAAAGCAGGCCCGATTGCGGTCTAGGAAGAGCTCATTTCGAAGTGGGTCAAAGTACCGTGATCGCCGCCTGGGGTCACCAAGCAAGGAGTCAGGGAATTGGGCTAAGGTGCGAAGCTGAGTTTCATAACGCATCCCTGACACATTGATGGCCAGTCTTTCACTCAGCGCCCATCCATTGCGCCAGAGAGACCCAGAACGCCGTCTCTCCTTCTTCTTCTCTTTCTCATTCCCTTTGATCTCCTTCTCTCCTTTCTCCTCAGTGTTGAGCTGGTTCTTCAGCTGTTTGTCTTTCTCCCCATCGCTCTCTTTCCTTCTGTCTCCTCTTTCGTCTTCATGTGGGTCACTGCTGTCCATGCCAGGCCACGGAACAACAAACCACTCTGCTGAGGAACTACTGCACTGCACAAGCAAACTGTGTCTGCAAACCAGAGTGACAGTTCCATCAGTGTCTATGGTTTTCAATTGATAAGCATTACAGGTAGAGTTACTGTAAAGTAACTCCCATTTAGCTAATACAAATACCACAAAACAAACACCAAAAACATGTTGGTACAAGTATCATGTACCAGTGTTTGTATAGCAAACATTTCCATCACAGTTAAACATACAAATTCAAAAAGTTGCAAAACTGACTTTGAAACTATGTATTAAAATGTTAGTACCCAGTTAGTGAGATGAAAGCAAATACTCACAAAGTGTAAAAAGGATGCTGACGGAGACTAATGGCAGGATGAAAAGATCACATTGTTCTTCTCCTGTGACTCATCAAGTTGTCAGCCGTTCGATCCATCATCATGTCTGTCTGTCATACACTCAGAGTCCTTTCTTCGGCTTGTTTGGTCTACCTTCAGTCCAATGGCTGTCCAGCTAAACTCTCTGACCCGGTTGCACACGAACTGTGTTACAGTTGTTTGCAGAGAACATCCACGATCTAGTCTTGTCCCTTTCTGCCTCACGTTGTCTGTCTTGAAATTTTTTGGGAATGCTGTCCCGTTGAAATTCAATCTCTGCTGGAACTCTCCAACCCCTCCCTGTCCTCTCCCTCCATTTTAGCTATGTAGCAAGACAACCTTCAACCTCACTATCAAATGTCACCTCTGCCTGGCACTGCATGGTGTTGCCCTCTCTAACAAGCATGGTAGCCTGACTGACAGGGGTCTCTCACTGTTCAACTCTCATTAAGTATTTTATTTTTCATTGTTTCATTAAATGTGTATTATTTAACAACAGAAGACATTGGAACTCAACAATAGTCAAAGAAAAACACATACAAACAACATTTTTTCCAGATAAGGAGCAAATATTTAATGTTAGATTGCCATGTTTAAGCTAATTTTGCTATATGACTTTATGTGGCTGCTTACATTGCTTTGCATTGTTCTTATCCTGGCATGGTCTGGGGGAGGTTGGTTAGTAATATCATTTTTATATATTAATATTATTCTTTTTCTCTAAAGAGCATTTTCTAGATTTCCCAGAACTATCATTTAAAACTTTCCAGACCATGATAACATTGCATTAAGAAAATCCAAGCGTGTACTTTGTAACCTTAATAATCCAATATAATACTCTGGTGTACACTGTGATATCTGACAGTATCATGTTACTCTTACATATACTCTCCTGACTGCTGCTGCTAATCTCACCACTATGTCACTTTGTACATTAGGTCAAGTACAACACTACTGCACTACATGTGTACTTCTATTGCCTGTAATTTGAGTTTGAGTGTAACTGCTCTACTATAGCTATTTTATTCTATATTTTAAAGACTTTATCTAAGAATTATCTATTTTTTAACATACATACATATACCTACATATTTCAACGCTAACTTGCTTGTTCACTCTCAGTCATTTAAGCTGGCAAAGTAAGTTATATTGTCCGTGTGTCACAGATGGTTAAACATGATGGTTTCATAGTATACATGATATTAATGACTGCAGCTCTATCCTAACCTGTAATTGTAATGAGAAGAGAAGAAGATGGCACCCTCGGCTGAAAAGAGACCAGGGTTTGTTTCCTGAAACCTAAAGTCAACATTGACTTATTTAAAGTTACATACCGTTATATATGTGATTTGTGTGCTGAAGCGATGGCGATGTGACTTGCAATTGCGTCACATAACATACTTATTTAAACCTAAATTATGATCTTTTCCTAGACCTAACCAATCTATGACTGTTTCACAAGGTTAACCACATGTTTTATATAGACCAAGCTATCTTATGAGCCATTCCCCATACAGTACTGCAGCTCATGGTAGCACTGACATGGGTGACGTCAAGCTTTATCCTGTGTTTGTTCATGTCTATGTCTATGATCCCAGAATAGACAAAGTAGTAGTAGTACCACTCAAACTTGTTGAGTGTAGAAGATTTGCTGGAGAAGGCATCTACGATCTTGCTGACCTTGAACTCGAGGAAAACGAGGAATACCATGGACCAACTGTGTTAGCTTTGCAGCTGACATTTCTGCAGTAATATAGGGCTTAACAAAGGATTTGCAGCATTCATAAAAGCAGAGAATCCACATACCTGCCTAGTCGGTTGTGCATGCTACTACCTACTACCTACCTCATGCTACTATAGCTGCTGAAAAGGCAGCAAGACAGCTATGTGTTGGCACTGATGAGCAGCTTATCACAATATACTACAACCCAACAAGAGCAGCAAGAGGAAGACTGTGCA
The DNA here is from genome assembly GCA_946959425.1 of Argyrosomus regius. NCBI lineage: Eukaryota > Metazoa > Chordata > Actinopteri > Sciaenidae > Argyrosomus > Argyrosomus regius. The sequence goes on along the minus strand of OX336900.1, from coordinate 12,928,026 downwards.
GTGTGACAAGCTCTCAGTTGCCCCAACACACCTGCTCCAGCAAGCTAGCTGACCTGAAGACCAAGAGGTTATCCTCCAGCTTTTTAAGGCAAGAATCTCCATTAATACAATCCAGCAAACAGATGAAAAAGAAGGAGGAACAGAAAAAGGCGACAAAACCAGAGAAGGTTTACAAGTTCTTGATCAATCCACAATCAAAGCTTTATGCTCTGTTTTACAATGGGCCACTTCCCTGTTTGAAACTGCACATCAAACTCTTCAGAAGGAGGAACTTTGCATCCAAACTTGACCTCTGACATTAAAGCTGCAGCTTCAAAAAACCACAATCCTGCAAAGCTGAACATGTTGTCAAAATGATGGATGAGGTTCGGGGAGGATGTAAGTCTACTCTTTACAGATACAGAGAATACGAGCTGACTGACGAGGAGTTATCCAATGACACATTTATTCTTTGAGAGCTAGGGTAACCTTCAGCTACTGAATTCTTGAGGAACTACTTCACAAGCAGGTTAAGTAGCCTCCAAGTATAGGTGGATAAATGGCTACATCATCAGCTGGTCTATTACTGCAGATGAGTAGACACCAAACTGCCACATTCTGAGACATTTCATAGGCAGGATCTCTGCCAGGTGACAGTGGATAATGCTGTTTCAATCCACAAGCCTGGATGAGACGTGGGTCTGATGGCAACAGGAGGAACAAAGCTTCTCACGCCAGGTGTCCTTGTGATTTTCACAGTAGTGCAGACTGTGAAAGAGCCTTCAGCTTGGTGACCAAAAACAAAACTCACGCCATCACGCCAGCCATACCACTGATGTGCTAAGTTCTCTTGTGACCAGACAGGCCACGATGGCTGCCAGTGTCACATGGAGAGTTGTAGTGACACCTTGCTTAATAAGGCACATTTGCCGCTTATGAGGCGGAGCTGCAGAATATGAGTGAACACTTGAACTCTGTGCTAGTGTCAACTAAGTGAAACTGACCTATGTGACAGCTAAATGTCGGAAGTGAGGTGTCAAAATTGAGCAGAAGTCATTTTTTTTCAAACTGAGAAAAACTTGTTTAATTGATTTTGCTGTTATTAGTCTGCCTATTTATTTATTTAATTATTTATTTATTTATTCATTAAACATTTTACTGCCAGATAATATATTAGGCTACTGCAAATGAGTCATTTTATTTTTACGTTGACATGAGACAAGCTTACAGACCAAATTTAATTCATTGAAACTATATGAGAGTTTATTTTGAGCTACTATAAATGGTTCAGTTTTTATTTTCAGGTACACACTCAGTTCAAATTTAGATTACTGACATTAATAAATGAGTCGGCTATCCAAAATATACTATGTGTTATGTCAGCATAATATGACAAAGAGTGAGAGTTTTGCCAGCTGTGCAGTAAATTGTATAGTATTGGTTCAGTAGTACAGAATAAAGTAGGATTTTGCAGAAAGCAGAAAATAGATCATTCTTGGGTAAAGAAACTCAGATTTAGTCAGATTTACTGTTATTAGTCATAGATCTTCATCCGTCTGAATCTACCAAAACAGACAGTACTGTGTGTTACCACCAGAGGGAGGTGGTGTTTTGGCACAAAAGAGAAAAATCTCAAAGAGTCCTCTGCCGACATTTCCTCACAGCTGCCTTCAGTCACAGAATAAATACACAGCTCACTGGGTTGCAACGTGACATTCACATTTGGTTTCATATCATTCATATCATCAAATTTTTGGTTAGGGGGGGGGGGGTGTGAAGTATGTGAAAATCAACCACAAAATGACGCCCCCTCCCCTGAAAATATAGATTATATTTTGGATAAGGGACAGATTGTGACAGAGAAGTATGTGCTTCTGGTCTTACAAAAATGACTTTAAATTCTTAAGCTTTCATGCAGCTACTGTATGCAGAGCAATCATGAAATCTTGTGACTCCCATGAGATGGCTGCACATACTCTACCACCACAGATTCATCACCCTGTAGAAGAGTGTGAAACAGACACTGGGTATCCATAAGTAGAAAACAGATGACTCATCACACCACAATAGTATTTCTTACCATGTGGTTCTTACATTAGTTTGTGTTTTTGTGCCTTCCACATGGATGTAAGCATTTTTCAAAAGGCAGTGCTGAGATTTATAGTAGCTTTGTGTCATTAACTTAAACTAACCACCACTTTCATGATTATTATTTCTAAATTGCCTTGATTTTCTGATCTTTCAAAACTACTACTATTATATAGAAGATAAAGAATTACCTCAATATCTAGTTGCAGCTGTTTTAATTTTTATTTGCTTCAACATGACTGTGAAACATTTTTTCCACCTTGAGCACACCTCATATTTCACTTATTTCCCCCACGATCTTACAATCTCTGGTGCTGGGTCGAAGAACATAATCACTCTCTATCAATGTTTCCGATCCATATGCTTCAAACATGTTCCGGTTTCACAGAAGTTAAAGTTACAGTTATCTGATATCAAGATGTAATGTGAGGAAAATAGTACTTGCATTACCTCATCATTCTCAAATATCATGCCACAGTTACGGTTGACCTCAAAATTATAGATTAGCATTACATGACGAGACTTTATTTTAGAAGCTCAAATAGCTTAATGCAACTGGCTAAAAAAGAAACTTGACTGTCAGACCTTCTTGGAAATACCGGCATCAGAATACACCACATTCTTAAACTTCCAGTCACAAATTTAATGTGTCATCCTTCAGTTTCATGCAAGACTTTGGATTTACATTGTGTCCTCATTTCAAGCCAGATTATATCAATCATGGTATTGTGGTATCCTGTTCCTGACAGGCTGATGAGCAGTGTTAACTGTGACAGTCAGTACAGAATGTTACAGTCTAAAGTCAGTACGCACAGGCGCACACATTTCATCAGTTAGAAATCTCAAACAAGCGGACACACCGTTGATGTTACTTTTTCATTTATTTTAAGTTCATTTCAATGATTTTAAGCAATTTTAATGTCTCTGAAAAAGCATCTCATGACTGTTAATCAGTTGTTCATTCAAGCTGCTATGGAGATTAGTTCACATTAGGTCGCATTGACATTCATACATTTTAAGTCTCAATAGTAGAAATATGTTCAATTATGACACTTTATTGATATGTTTCTATTTTTTCTTCAAAATATAAAAAGATAGATCATGAACATTCCATTGAAATATACTTTATACAGTTCTTGATGAGTTGTTCTTTGTGTTCCAACATTTCAAAAATAAAATCCGGCATAAGTCACAACCAGATACTCCAGTGACCACCTCCTCCCCCCATTCACTCTCCTACTAAGACCGTAGTACAATGGACTAGTACCTAAGTCTGTTTTATACAATTTGATGGCATGTAAAATGAACATACATCTTTTATCTTTGGAATGCTTACATAAATGCATGGTGTTAGTATGTAATATTAGATGTATGTATATATCGATATGACTTTTGTAGTGTTAGTCACATTATTTCTAATTAAAATAATATATTTAATATGTTAGAAAAATCTATTCAGTGTGATAACTTTTCCTCTAAAACAACTCTGGTCTTATCACTTTGTAAAACAAAATATTTTTAGATTAGTGTGATTGCTAAGTCACTCTATGGAAAGCCATAAAGCCACTACACATGTGGTTGCAATCATCTGAACTGATGACAGAACATCTGTGTCTCAGGGAGCATACAGTTAAGTGTCGATCAGTGGCATTCGTGGTGCAGATTGCATACAATGTCCTCAATAAAAAACAAAACAAAACAGAAAACATATTCAACAGAAACAGGCATGTAAAGAATATGATATAATGATATAATCGTACATAATGATAAAATGTATTATCCAAAGACCACATAATACCTTCCAAACAGCTGGAGAGGACATGTCATAATATGGTCACAACATATAGTAGCTGTTAGCTTAACAGTGGCACCTACTTACCGTGTAAAGCATTTTTCTTATTTTGGTTATGTGAGTGTTACACAGGAAATCTTTAACATGTTGTAACAGATTGCAAACTTGAGAAAAGTAAAACAGACTTAGCACTCTCAACATTGTAACTCATTCTGTTCAACATGACTAAATCAAATGGCAGTATTATGCAATAGAAAAGGAAAGACATCTTTTTCAGCCTGGTTTTGGCAGAGCAGTCACAATGTGGAGAATGTGGAAATGGCGAACTTAACAGTGAAAATTAAGTAAAGAAAAAAAAAAAAGACAGCACTTGGCCATGAAAACACAAACAGCTGGGTGAAGCACAAAGTTTTTGCAAGTGTGCACACCATTGCTAGAAGTTTACCTCTGAAATATTCATAAACATCTTTGTGACCATCAAAGCCGTAGTTGCTTAATGTCTTCCAAAATGGGAACTGAAATCGGCAGTTTTAAAAAGGTACTGGACCAGAACAAAATCCCATGGACCATTTTTGCAAATAGACAGAAGTTCAAGAACCTCTAAAACCTTGAATAGTCTATTTCGTTAACATCACACAATTGAGTCTCATATTCTGGTGAACCTCCAACTGCAATGTACTAAGAATGGACCGAGGACCATTCAGCTGCCTGAGCTGAGCCCTGGACCAGCAGGGCCTGAAACTCACTTTGAATACCAAACCAAGGTTGAGATGCTTGGAGAGTACTCAACAATGAGATGGGTTTTATTTAAACAAACTTTTTTTTTCTTTTTTTACATCAATCTCCCCTCGGTGGACACTGGTATCTCTCATCCTCCCTTTCTTGCAACACTTAAAAGTACTTCACTGACATCATTTTGGAAGCTCTGGGTCTCTTTGATTGGTGCTCACATGACTGTGTCATGTGCTGTAATGAGCTGCCAACTAGCCAGCTGGATGACGGTAACTCCATGGGTAATGACGGATGCAAAGACCTGACCATCTAAAAAACGAAGACGAGCTACCTCTACACACTCATGCTGACACTTGTGAGTGTGAGTAGTTTTCAGTTGCCTCTCAGAGGAAGACGTTTCTGCTCTACGACACGGCACAGTGTTCATAGTTATCAAGACTGGATTCATGACAAACAATGATAGGAGGCTAAGGGGATATGTCAAGACTCTGTTCCCCCTCGAGAGATTATCAAGTCATTATGCATGCGTTTTTTACACATCACTGTGAGGTGTTCACATTATCGTCGTCTATATACTAGAATTTATTATGTTAGAAAGAAAATAGCAAAACACCTACATCCACACACACCATCGACACACCTGAGTCCTTTAAACCACACACAAACTTTGGAATGGCAGTTGGTTCCATGCAAACCTGAAATCTCTCTTGATTGTTCGCCAGTATAGTATATTTGTGTTATTGGTCTTGGATAACCTGCACTTGTACTCCCATTTTTCTCCTTAGGACTAGCGGAACAGAACTGCCTATCCCAGCAAAATCCTGCCATGAGACATCCAAGGCCTTTACGAATCTCTTTAACACTGAGGCGTTGAAGATACTCTCGAGGTTCTCCGTTTGCCCTGCTACAATCATGTGACAACTCTTGTATTATTGCCAAAGAAAAAAGCAAACTATGAGTACTAATTAAGCAGTCAAAGTTGTGGCATGGAGAGCTGTTGTTTTAGAACTGCTGCTGCTGTTTCTGCTGCTGCTACGGTAGTTGTGCAAATGATTTAAGGAGGAAAACATAGACTTTTAACAAGAAACATCCTTTGCGCGACTGCTATAGTTCGGCAAAGTTGGAAAGACAGCTGTTGAATGGTTGGAAAATATACTGCTCAATGCATAACAAAGTAAAACTATGGCAGCGGTCGAAAACACTGGAACGAGGAATGTAGGGCAGTAGAAGCAGAGAGATTTCATCAAACAAAACATAGTTCAGGGTGTACTTTGCAAACATACATGTTTCAATATTCACATTTTTTTTACTTTTCAAAACAAAATATAGCTCTTCTCTTTCATTATAATCTTTTTTTTAAAACATTAATTGCATATAACATTTTTTTAATTCATTTTATATATACTTTTTTTTGTATCTCTAGCACCCTTGTCTTCAACTAAGGGCTTGCAGAAAAGACAGTCATGCAAATAGTCATGCTGGTAAACAAAGTTACAAAAATGCATTATCTTTTTTTTTTTTATTTGTTTATCTCAGCGTCCATTCTTTGTCATCCCCGTGTCTTTATAGGCAAGAGTCTGTCATTGCTCAATGTCTTTCAAAAAAACATTTTCCCGGTGCTTGTGGGGACAACAACTTTGCCCACCTCCCATGACAAAATATTCACTTCCCATCCTTTTCCATGACTCCATTTAATGATGCCAAATTTTCTATTAACATTTGCATCTGATTTTTTTTTTTTTCTTTCTTCCATTGGACCTGGATCTTTTCTGCACAGAAACTTCTTCCGAAGCAATGGATAGTTGATTTGTTTATCAAAATATAGATTTGTTCTCTTTGTACACTTCCACACTTGTTCTACTCTTGGTCCATTTCTTCTCATTTTCCCCTTTGCCTAAGGCTCCCCTGACGGGCCATCCTTAACTTGACATCGACTTGCCTGTGAAGCAGTCGTTGGCAGCAAGAGGGACAAGAGAGAGATGGGGCAGTATTCATCTGGGAATTCTTGAGCCTAATTGGCAGTGTCGGCCTTTGCGTTGGGGGTGGGGGAACGTTTATCTGATTGGTCCCTTTCAATATGATAACACAGAATTTCCAGCTAATGGATATTTTTATGCGACGTAAAAAGTGTTCTTGTGGTAGGAATGTTCTTTTCGTTGTAATTTAGGCAGGCCAATATCCCAAGATATTGAAGAAAGACTGACAATTGTCTCTAGGACCTTTGTCTCCTTTAGTCAGTCTTTTCGCTCCTCATGACTGAGCACTGTGTCAGTCAGACATGGGGAAAATACTTGTAATGTTTAAATGTGCACATAGGGATGGAATGTTAGTGGCAGTTAAAGGACTGAGTTCTTTTAGAGGAATGATTTTGTACCAAACAGAGGCAATGTCCAGTATGAGGGTGAGTACAAACCTCATCCTGAACGGTATAGTTCTCCTAATCTACTGTACATTACAGAAGGTCATTCAGCAAGTGCATGCTACAGGACCTTTGGTATCCCACGTGGATTTCTGGGCAAGCCCATGGCAGTACATGAGAGATAAAGATAAGTCTTTTTCCACCATTTTCTTATGGTGAATGTTTCAGGTTAGTCCAAATGTACAGTAAATGCTATACATGACCAGTTTGAGCTGATGCTACATGTGCTTCATTTGTTCGGCTTCATAGTTAGTGCTGTTTTTGATTATCTCAGTACTTGTAAAGAGGGCAGTGTTTCAGTCTGATAGAAATGAATGGAAGACATAGGTTCAGTGGCAAACATGCTATACAAGTGCTAAACTTGAATGAAGGACTATAGTATGGATGTTGGTAAATACTGTGCATTTGTGATTGATTTCATATGCACTGTTTGTATCTAGCGCATCTTCTTTCTTTTTTTTTGGAATGTCAAGTGTTTGTCAAGAGTAAGACCAATCCTTTGTCTCTCATGTACTATATTTTCTTTTCTTCACTTGAAAGGAACCCAAGAGGAAAATGACATCTAAAAGATCCTTTGAATGCATAAATTCCTCTCTCTTTGAACTGTTGATGGATTAAGTCAAGTTATTTCCCAGCCAACAAATGCTACAATATGTTAGCAGAGATGCTACATTGTTCATTCAGTCCTTTGTGAAGACAAGTGTTTTTTTTTTTTCGGAAACTTGTGAAGTTGCTCAGTTGTTCAGCACTGTAGATGGTACTGAGTTGGTCATCGTACAAGATGGCGAGTATAATGTTGTCAGAGATATGTCATCTGGAATGTGTAATCAGGAGTCCTTTTCTCTCCCAAAGTGTGTCAGTGCAATGCTCAGTCAGTTTGCCGAAAAAAAGGGAGAAAAAAAAAAAAAAAGGTCAGTCAGACAGTTGTCAAAAAATGTGGTCGGAGTTCCAAGAGGCTGCTTTGGTAACAACGTGAGGAGCAGACCATAAGATTTTTTAATTCATGATTAACCTCTGGTCTCTCTCTTGTCACCCCAAAGATCTCCTTTAAACTGTCCATCCGTGTCACACCTGTCGCTTTACGTGGCTCCCGCTGCAAATTTGTGTTTACCGCTTACTGACTCCTTATTAGAGAGAAGGCGAATGCTAGAAACTTAACACTGTGAAGACAAGAACAAAAAGCCATTAATATTAAGTTCACAGAGAAAAAACATATTTTGTAAGAAATCATGTTCAGTGAAATTGAAACTTAACTAGTAAACACTTGTATCTAGATTGGTTTATAGAGTGTTCAACTAATACAAACCAATCATTTTTCTTGTTCTCATATTTGGAATTTGCCAATTACATACAGTTTTATAGTGTTACTGACATTATGTACAATAGGGAAGCAATCAGGGATTACCATTACCTGTAAACTGCTGGTTAACTGTGCATGTCAGAATGAAGTGCACACATTTAAAAAGTAATGACAACTCTAGTACAGCTATAACAACAGTCTATCTCCAACATACAGACAGAAAGTTGGCACATAAGTTATTCTTGAACAACAAAATCCAGAAAGGTGACAATAACACTGGTGTTTGACAATATAAGAAAAACAGACAATATACTGAATGAAACAAGCTGCCAGCCAACTGACCAACACCATTCTCTCCACTCCACTGCCAAATCTCAACAAATACAGCCACCATATTTACAAGAGTGAATTATGTACAGAGCATTTCAAAGATTGCAAGATTAGGTGATGTGTGTGTGTATGTGTGTGTGTATGACAGATGGACACATAAATATACTCAATTCTATTCATGAAAGATTTCACATTTAAAGGAGAAATTCTTGTACTTTGTGAAGCAAGTAGCGGCATTTACACATTGGGCTGACACCATTTCAGGAGGCTTAACCTCCAATTTGAGATATGCATCATACAAACACGTGCAAATTCAAGAACATGTTTGTCAACAACAGTAGGTTGAACATTTCTAATTCTTTGCCTACAGTTATGCCAAACAATTCTTGTATCACACGTGCTGGCATCATTAATTATGCACTGGAAGATTAAACACTTCTGCTGTGGTCTCACCAGCAAACATCAACTCAATACAAACAATATAATTTCTTGCAGCCACATTAGGTCTTCCCCGTCTGCTCTTCTTTCACCCTCTTCCTCTGTCAATTTCCACTTTATAGTTGCAGTTTTCTCCAGAGAAAAGCTGTTAGCAAGACATCAGTGATATTTTCTAAAGACTAGTTGTATGGCAAATGTTCAGAATTTTGCTAACCACGAGTAAAGGCAACCTACGAGGAACTGCAGCTTACATTATGAGGAAGCACCTATTCATCTAACTGACCATGGATGCTCAACAATTAAGCATAGACTTTGTAACTGTATTAAAATAGTATTTTGATGTTAATGCAAGTGCAATGCCATGCATTGTTATGTGGATATAATTAAGAGTAATAGGACCTTGTGTCAGATGTATAAATCTGTGTAATTTCCCAAATATGTCTGCACCAAATCAGAAAGAAGTTAATGGAGTCTGACTTCCAGATTTATGCATATGCCCTTTTATGTGTTTAATGCATACAAGTCTAAAAAACATCCTCCATCATCGGATACTAACACAACACTGTTTGTTTGAACATAAATCATACTTTTCTGTCTTTTCCCGTCTTTGTTCTGGCACCAGTAACATCCTGAAGCAGTGCCAAAGCAGCCTTTGTGTTGTTACACACAGGCTTTATGCACTGGCATTGTAAAGCATAACAGCTTATTGACTGATGATACAAGAAGGTCAAAGTTATGGTCAAATGTACATTATTCTTATTCCCACATTACCAGAAGACATAGCCAAAGCTCCAAATAAATGTCCCTTTGATATTATTATTCTCTTTGTTATATTGATATATAACACTCAGCTCAGCTGCATATGTTAATTAAATTTTTTTAAATGTATATTTACATTTAAATAAATGTTCTTGTATGGAAGGTGGCGCGTTCACTCTACTCTTTTAATACATATGGTCTCTGGAGCCAGTTAAATATATAGTCCAGCTTCTTTGTGAACTTTGACCAATGTATTTTGCAACAAGAGGATTGACGGCTGTTTTACCTCGATGTGCCGAGCATTACATCAGTAGCTGATGTTGTCGGCATTACAAGCTAGGTTAACCATCTTCTTCATGCAACACCATATTATGCACCATAGTTACAGACACACAGAGGTTTAGCAGGTGTCAGTCTTCTCATTGGACAATTCAAAGTTGACCAAACAGCATTTTCTACCCTTTCTCTCACAAATTAAAAGCATTAACTTACAGAACAGCATTTAGTATTGATATGCTCACTAAATCCAAATATAATAGTATGACAGTCTCCGCAAGTTTCTTTCTTAAAGATGTACATGTACCATACATGCCTTCCAGGACACATTAGCAACAACCATTAAAATATTTACATTTAATGTACATTTCTATTCAGCAGAAGACAGTGCATTTTCCCCATGTAGGACCAGAGCTTGTCAAAGCAAACAAGTTTTCCTTTGTCATCACAGCTGAATTAATATTAGTATGCTTTAAAAAAAATAACCAGGTCATGTGGAAATGGACAGTAAAATAATAAACAAACACAGAGTTAATGTGTATGTATAGAAAGCCAGGTTCTGTCACTACGTGGTGTGGTTAGATTAGTCTGGCACTGCACTGCGCAATTTACAGGATAAACCCTTTTTAATGAAATCATTCAACTCGTTTAGAATTAGTAGTTATGAAACCATATTATTATGCCCCACACTCACAAAGTATACATAGATATATTAATTTCATATGACTTTAATGTATTCACATGTGTAGATACAGATATGTACATATTCAATAATAACCACTGACCTATTAAGCATTGCTTCGAAGGTTTAGCTAGTTAAATCTAGCTAGTTTGCATGAACTCCTAAATTGACATCAGAGCCTACAGGGACCTCATAGAGGCACTTACAACATCTGCCTGTTTTGTTCACTTAAACAATGTTTACATCAGAGTGTCCTAGGTGATTTGCATTGGCCACAACTACGTGATATGACTCCTTAAATTCAACAGAACCACAGTTATGGCATTCTTCATATTGATCTTTATATACTAAGAAAGCAAATATGAACAAATAGACTATTTCTGTAACCATAAATTAAATTAAATTAAAAGTAGTGGTCTGTGAGATCATGTTATTCCTCTCACCCATTGTCAGTCAATTAACATTAAAGAAAAACAACATAAACTGCAGATATATGACGGATGGACATTTTCCTTGACTGTAACAGAAAATGCACATTCCAAATAAAGTGGCATACCAGTATAATTCAAAGTATCTGCAGATTTTAACATCCACATTGTGGAGTCATTTTAAGATTATACAGTATGCATGTGCGCTTAGACAATTTAATGAGGTTTTGTGCAGTGATGTGGACTAAGCTTAGCTTTAAGGACTGAACCCAGGCCAGTCAACGTGTGTCATTGTACACTTTCTTACATATTCCTCTGCAAGTTAAATCAATTTAAAAACGTACTATCCCAGAGTTTCCCTACCTTCCGTGAGTTCAGGCTGACATTATACGTTAAGGAGCTGCTGCTTAGAAATTCTTGGATTCACTGGAGAAACAAAGCTCTGCATGCTGTTTCAAATATTTTCAGACAACACTAAATTATTGTAATTTTTCGACATCATGATGGTGAAATGTAACAATATTGAGTGTAAGCACAACTATTAGCAACATGTGTGATGGCCTTCAAAAACCCGTATCAGACAAAGTCAGGCAAGCGTTACTTCTTGCAGTGACTATATGGTAAGATCTATCCTAAAAGTGACATTTCAACTTTTACAAACCTCTCAAACTTCAGTTGACAACAGCTTTCATCTTCAATCGTAACACTGCATATCTAGGTTCTCAAAGTTTAGGGGTCTGGAAGCACATCGATTTTTAGATAAAATGACAATCAGGACCATAGATTATGACAGTAAGAATATCAGGACCTGACATTTTTTTAAACAAGTATGGAAATACTCTTCCTTTACACCTGCAATTGTTGGTTCTAAAGCACTTACAGTTTGTCCTGGTGATTTCAGTCTTTCTACATTTCTGTTTGTTCATGAACTTAAGGACAGTTAAATACAACATCTTTTGAACAAATGTTATTTTAGACAATCAGTGGTACAGAAATTCAGTCATTCCTTACAATAAAATACACATTACCAGTACAAGTGAAGAAAATATAAACTATTACAAAACGTAAACAATTAAAAATGGCAGCCACAACATTGAAAAGTTTGAAGGACCAGTAAGACCACATCGACTTGAAATAAAATTAAAATAAAACAAGACAGATGTTTCATGTCATTGTAATACTTTTGTACACTCCTGGAACAGCTAAATTAAACATAATAAGTAGACTGCCTACCAAGTCTGTGCATTCTTAAGGTTAAAAATAGATCTGCATATTTACATATGTATGTGCACAGCATGCTTTCCAGCATTAAAATAATATTGCATGTTTATTGCATATGTGAATGTGTTATTATTTTAAAATCTTTTTTGCTCAACTTTTAATATAAGATCTTTTTTCAAGTGAGGATGGCATGAGGATGCCTACAAGAGATTGCTTATTTAATATTATGGAGAGAAATGGTAAATTATAACCACTGTCATATATATATATATTTTTTTTAAGATTAACCAACAGATTGCATTTGCCCGTTTACATTTTTTTCTTTTCTTTTTTTTTTTTGTTAAACTGATTTAGACAAACATTGAAACCAAAAAAAAAAAATGGAAAAAAATATATTTAAGAAGCATCAAATGTGAAGAAGAAGCAAAACAAATATTTAGAAAAGCATCCTTTGTTTGACTGGGTGGCCTCACATGTTCAGTCTATTCATTTGCTGTAATATTGTTTGTGACTTAAACATGCAAGATTTAAAGGTTAGTAAATGAACATTGACTGTTAGTAAAGTGCATTTATTCATTGTAACTATATAAATAAATATGTAGTCATCCATATCTGACTTTATAGGTAAGTTTTTTGTACTTAGCTTATTATTATAATTTTTTAGTAACCTTCTAACTACATTTTATGAGGAATTTTTGGAAAAACTGCAGTCCTACAAGTACATATTTAATTTTCTGATAAACATTTTTTAAAATCTCCCGTCAGTTGTTTATTATTATTAAATTTAAATTATTAACTGATGATGTGAGAGCTAAATTGCCACAGCCGCATGAACAATGTTAATAATTTCCTGCAGTTTCAAATGCTAAAAAGGTGCAAAATCTGGTAGTTCAGTGCTCGTCTGCATTCATGAGTCAGAATCAGCTGGGTTTATAAGGTCTATGTGCTAGTGTTAGCTCCAATGTTATATAACGTTGCTAACAACAAGCATTGCGTTAGCAAGCTATCTTGTCAGAAATCTAATGCACTTAAAACTAAAATCAAACATGGATGTTGTCAAAAAAAGTAAAGACTTTGAATGTCTAAGGAATAAACTAACTTTTTGTTGAACCCATTGGTGTGATCCATGAGCTAAGGCCAGTAGTAAGTAACAAGCTTGCGCTAGCTCAGGTGCCTCCATCGATATCACACACTGTAATGGTCCCTCCACGACGTGGTCTCCAAACTAAGCTCATCCTGCCCATTATGATTGTTATAATTGCATATAAGATGATAATGATTAATATATATATAAATGTATTTGACAACACGCTTGTAACTGCCAAAAAGAGTGACTGAATAGACCTTTAACTGTACACTGTAAGATAACAATTGCATATATGGGATCCTAACAGCAATGTAATTAAACAATGTGATAATTTTCAAAAGTCATGTTAGGCTGCACAGTTGAGATAGCTCTTATGGTACAATACTTTAATTTATTTAATATCTTTTCATTTAAGCTAAGCATGTTTCGTTTTTTTTTTTTTTACTTTTGACATCACTTAGCTTTGCTCTGTAAACTATCAACATTAAGTGTCCAAAGATGTCACAATGGTAAGATACAAAATTAAGTGTTAACACTGAGACTTATAGAAGCCAAGTCTTTCTTTTTTTTTCTTTTAGAGAGAGAAAATTACCAAAATGATGTCTACACTGTACATACATCAATATTCACAAAAGACAGAAAGTAGAAACCTATTCAACATCAATATAATCTATAAATGTAGGTTTGTCTTTGGCTAAATGAACTGAAGTATCTTGTTTCATGATCATTTTTCTGGACAGTGTTGTGAGCTCAGTTTTGTTTGGTCCAGAACATTTAAAAATGGATGACCATCTACACACTTAATTCTAAGTTTTAAAATGTAACTGTGCGCATGTTTTCATTTTTTTAACCTCTGACACTATTTTAATTACTAACCTTTTTTTTTTTTTTTACATTTCTTCTAATAATTTAAAATAACAGTGGATCTTTAAAGCTAAAACTTGTTTTTGACCCATTCAGCTAACCTGATGCATGCATCATAAACCATTAGATTCACAAGACAAGAGGTCGTTCTTCCTACATTCAAGTTCATTTTATGTTATTGCTATTGTTTTTGCTCAGTGTACAATCCAAATGGAGGCTTCAGTGCCAGCTTCAGTCCATAGCTAATCCACTGCGTCCCTTATCATCCAATCGTGGAAATCCTTTCTGCTACAAAATGGAGGGTATGGGGGAACGACAGCGGCGCAGTGGTCCTGGGGGCTCATAGGTTTCAAAGGGTGGGCTAGTGATAGGAGCAAGCCGCAGTGATGACCCAGCCATTCCCGATATGTTATTGAGACTGCGAGATTTCTCGTAGCCCGTTGCTTTATGAAAATAATTTTAACCATTAATCGATTTATTATATTATATTATATTATATTATATTATTGTTTTGATATCATATGCAAATAAAATAAAAGTAAATAATAATTGAAATGTTTGGGCATGTTATGACAAATTTTCCATATTCAGGTGGTTTATCATGAAGGTTACACAGTATTGAAACATGAACATGAGGTTTAAGATGTTAGGAGAAGAAATCAACATGAGAAGAGAACAAATTAAGGATAAGAAATTGAAAAAAGTTATGAAATCATAAAGACATATAAAGGACAGACGAAGACAGACATAGACAAGACAGACAAGACAAGACAAAACAAGAAAATGCGAGTTATGATATGTCTTTTTTTTTTTTTTCAAAACAGAAAAACAAAAGATTCTTAGATATCAAGAAATTCAATACCAAGTAGGCCCATTGAATAAAGCACCCAACATTTTATCCTGTGAAGCACAATATGCAATGTTCAGGTGTTTTAGACAACTATTTGGCCAAAACTATACAGCTTTACACAAATACACAGTAGTAAATACTCAGATATCACTGATACAGTGAAGGGGTTGACCACATGATGTTTTAGGTGAACCAGCTTAGAGATGCATCATAAATGAAGTTATGCAGAATAATTGATTGCCTTGCATTATGCTTCATAAATAGGCCACTTTGCTTTGCTGCATTTGCTTTTGGTTCCTGTAAACTTCAAATGGCCAACCCCGAAATGTCCTCCCTACAACATTTAAAACCACTTCCTGTCCCCCGGTAATCGCATCCTGTAATGGAGATCAGTTCACATTTTGTTTACAGTGGGAAATGACACACTGCCCACTAGTGCAAGTGACTTTTAAGTATATCGCACGGTGCTTGCACCTCTGGAGGTATGTTTGCAATAACCGATTCATTTGAGAAATAACACATTGGCCTTTGTGTCCTTTCCCGCTGTATACCGTTGGTGTGTAACACAGCATGCAGATGTTGAATTCCCCTTGTAGGAAGTAGCCATAGAGAAGGTATTGCTGTGCTGACTGAGTGTTGTTGCATCAAGTGAAGTGAAAAACACCATTGGTAGGTAGCAGCTAATCTGCCCTAACAATGGCTAACAGACCCGTAATGGGTGGAGTTTTATAGTTTTATTAGGAATGTGTTACATTAGATGAAATTTAATTTTAAGGCAAAGCATTAAAACTGCAATGCTAACACAGTTTGCGACAAAATTAGTTATAGAGCATACTTTTGTCAAACTCCAACCATCACAAGGCCACAGTCAGACAAAGAACACCCACTGGTACAGTATGACGCCCTTTGTGCCTTCCTGTTAAAATGGAAAATACGGCAATACTCCGCCACTTTGTATGACGCATCATTTGAGCCAACCATAAATATAAGTCCCTTTTTTTTTATCTCGCTGAGGCACATTAGTCGGATGGCAACTCAGTGAAATATTGATGATGCATTCACTGGGTTTCTTAGGCTACATCTGACACAAAGATTTCTGAGAAGCTGTCTGGCCAATCTGTTGTGCTGCTTCATTCTCAAGTTCAGTTACGAAAGTATTTTGTTGTTATTAAATGTATCGAGACGAACTGTCAGGTTGCATCAAATGTCAGCCTATTTCTATTTGCAAAACTACAACAATACTTGCTACTGAATCTCATAAATCTTAAGTTAATCTTATCTTAAGTTAGCTTTAAGATGAAACTGAATAGCTAGTTAAAGGTATAATCCTTAAGATTTTAATGAAATCAAACCCAGTTTTTGATATTATTCATGATTGATATTTTAAAATAATCCTTCAGTGTATTTATTCTCAGTAATTACTTTTCTATATAGTAGTTTTTATTGTTAGTGGCGGACTCCGCCGTTCCTGTATTGGAATCATGAGGGATTCACTGCACGTATGCATGAAATCCATCTTAATTTTATCTCATTTATATCTGCCTCACTGTTTACTATTCGCTCTCCGACACAGAGCTGCATTAAGTTTCTGCTTACGCAAACTGAAAATCCTACTGCAGCTGTGTCATATTACAAGCATTAGCGCTAACTGCAATCATTCATCAAAAATGTGTCTATAAGACAAGACAACAATTCAGCATTTTAACAACATGCTGCACACACCTCCAACTTCTCAGGATAACCACAGGTGTTGTCAAATCAACCCGTCTTAAGAATACAACTTAAACCGGTATAAACAAAATTGCTAATTTCCTTCCAAGTGTTTAGGGGAAACTACGGTGACTCTGAAAAACACCAGAGAAAGAAAAAGAACGTGGCGATGCAACATGGCGGACTCCATGGAAAATGTCTAGATATAAGGGCTCATTCAAGAGTAACAATAACATTTGTAATTATTCTATTCAGGTGGTTATACACCAATCATAACATGCTAATGAATATTAAATGTTTGCCATATTCTGCCAATAGATCCTCCTAAACCTTACACACTGGACCTTTTATCAACTGTTTTACTTGTGCGCTATCTTTGATTAACTATGATGAATGCCCTACAGATTTGGGAGTTCACAAGAATAATACTGGGAAGCCTGTCTATGAAGTTACAACAAAAGATTTTGATTCTACTGAGAAATCCCTTTGGATCTATTCTTGGTGCTAAAACAAAATCAGCATGCAGCATGCACAGAGGAGCGAGAAAGAATGAGAGGAGGAATCCACACCGCTAACGTGTTAAAAAAAAGACTACAAATGTTCAATATATACTGTGATTTTCAACCAAACTAAGACTAAACTACTGAAAGTATAGGTGGTCACGTTTGCGGTATTTATTTGTATATTTTGGCTCTGTTGCTTTGAACAAAGAAATCCTTTATTTGGCTCTTTTTTAGTCTGAAATCAGAGGATTTGAAACACTTGTCAAGTGTGATATGAGCAACATATGATTAAGAGAAAAAGAAATTCTCATCTGTTGATAAGATGAAGGTGAAACTGATGAAGAATAACATAGAAGGGCAGTAATGTGAAATATAAGTGAACGATTTGACTGGCAAAAAGTTGATTGGTCCAGTTTGCTTTTGCTGATGTATAAAATATTGCATGGTAGAAGTCAAGACAAGGAAAGGTTTCAGAAATTACAATAAAAATGCTTATAAAGTTAATCATGTCTCAGCCACTGCAGTCTGTCACGGTCTGCTAGCTACCTCACTGTGCTAAGTACTGTATTTACAACATCAACAGGGGTTTTGTGCTCTGGGATTGTCTATCAGGGGAAATGGCGAGTCTGCCTGTCACTGTATTCAGTGATGACATAATTCCTTTCCAAAGTCACACTTAATTTACACTGTGGAGGGAGTACGTACCTACCTACAGTCAGTCTTTAGTTACACTTGCACTGCAGTGGCGGCCTGGGGATGGGATGAAGAATGAGTGTTAATCACAGGAGGAGGAGGTTATGGAGAGGGAAGACACAGAAGAACAGAGAGAGGAAAGACTGCAAATATTCTGACTGTTTACCAAGGAAATAATCATGTAAGACTAAACTTAGATGATAGACTTAATCATTCATGTATGTACTGTATGTATGTATGTATGCACGAGGCAGAGGACTACTTGACCGCCTCTATTACTTAACGCACATGAAATAAATACATTTGTGCTTTCTCGCTGTGGATACTTGAGATTTGCTGACTGTTTGGATGCTATTCTTGTGCATGGCCACACACTGTATCATTCTTACATGGGATCAATTGCCTGTTAAAGATGGTATGATCTCCTGTTACCCATAATTAGATGTATGGATCGCTCCAAGACCATTACTAAAGCCACAATGTGTCCATACAGTACATATAGCACCTTGGATGTCTTTTGGGGAAACTAGATGACAGGAAACTGTATCCTACATCCTCTTGTCAGCTGTATGTAGGTCACGCAGACATATATGCGTCAGCTGTTGTCATTAAAGCTCCATTTAATATTTTATACTTCTCATACATATATGTAAATATTTATCACATGTACATACATACATACATACATACTGTGCATGTCATGTATTATTTCTTTCATAAGGTAAAAATCTGGCTCATAAAGAGGAATATTTGCAGTATTGCGATGAGGCAACGTAGTCGGAAACACCGTGGTATTGTTACACACATTAAAACATGCATGACAATGTACAACAAGTTTTACAAATGACTGTTGAGTACAAGAGAACAATGACAAACAGGACGACGCTGACAAGTGTTACCACATAGGACACGTTACACAGGACAGCTTTTAAGTTAGTTAAATTTATAGTTAGTATGTTTTATTTGGTTGGAGCCATTTCTACAGTCGAAATTGGATATAACAGATGACTTTGCGTGAGCACAGGCAGGAACAACAGATGTTGGCCAGTATTATAAAACCTTTATTCTTGATAAAAATCATTCAAGAAACAATCTATCCTAATCGATATGATCATTATAAGAATAGTAAACGTTAGGGTAAGCAAGGGTGGGATGAAATGTGGATGAAGAGCAAATGCGCCCTGCTAAATATTACAACTTGTTTATAAAAACACACATCCTCTCTAATGTATAGTATCAAAACTGTGTTATATCGCAATGCAGAATTTCTGTTGATGAAAGTTCAACAAAAATAATCCCTCTTTTGGGGTCAAAATGTTCATTATTATAGGTTTGGTTGTATTTGGTAATGAATAATGGGCTTTTTTGCCAAATAAATCCTTGAGAATGTCCACCAGTGAGACTTGTGCCATTTTTATATTAATTAATTTCATTGTTTTGTTGGCAATTTCCTCTATCATTCCAATTAATTAGACAGATATTAGGTGATGGTAAAACTCAAAGGAGAACACAGGAAGAACATAGGGGAAGTCAAAACATCGAACAACAAAACAAAGTTGTACACAACTCAAAGACATTAAGAAAAAAAACAAACCATCACCACAGACAACAGCAAAATATGTGAATTCAAAATAAATATAACTTAATCCTATTGACACTGAAAAATAAAGCATTCACACTACAACACATGAACGCAAATCTGTACAAAATCACATAATACACCACAAAAATACTTAATGAAAGATGTACACACCATGGTAGAAACAACAGCACAAAAACCCAAGAATTAAAAAGAAAAACAACTTGCACACGCACTGTAACGAGATAGAGACAGAGAGAGAGAGAGACAGAAACAAACGAGACCCTTGAAGGTCTAGAGGAGTGATTGGAAGGGGGCAATCAAAGGGGTGATTGACCGTTTGACCTTGGTGAGACATGCATATTGCAGGAATCATAGGAAGTTAAATGGCCAACAATCAAAGAGAATAAAACTGAAAAGCTAATAAAATAAGTTGGCAAAGACATCTTATGCGTGTATCTACGAAATAAATCACAACTGAAGCACACAATAATGAGTTTTAGACAGCATGAGAATCCCTCTTTAAAAACAAGAAGGAGAACAGGGTCTGTTTGTTTTTGCTCATTTTCTTAATAGTCAGTACTTTTTGTTTAACTGATTCATAAGGAACCACCTATTCATTTACACATTTACGGAGCAAGAGGTGGGCTACACCCTGGATGGTATTTCACAGGGCTATCCAATACTTGAGAATCAGGTAATGGCAAGAAACAAATCAATGGCTGAACACATTAATACAGACTAACTAGGAAACAAGGACCATTGTAGATCCCCAAACTAAATGTATAAATTATAGTGTACAACTTTCCTGTAAGAAGCCCAAACCCTGAAGCGTCATCCTAATGAACTCCTGATTTGCTTTAAAGAGGGATTTTTATAGCACTTAAATTGCAGTTTATACATAAGAACCATTGAAACTGAAGCAATGTCAGGGACCTGTAAGTGAAGGGCTTGGACAGCTCAAAGCTTGCTTACCTTAGACAGCATGTAGCTTTTCAACCAAATCTGTCTTAGCATTTGTCTGTTTGGTCAGTAAGTGTGTGAGTGTTTCGGTCACCGAGTGCAGATTATAATCCTTTTTTTAATTTCTATCCAGGTCTCCACAGTACAAATACAAAAAGGTCCTGAACTTTGGACTACACTAGGCACTGAAAGCACAGATACATGGTCTAGGGAGTAGTATTTCAGATCCATTACACGCTCACAACACAGTATTTCATGAATAAGTATTGTGATGACTGGCTTTTACGAAGTTGTAGTGAAACATTGCATGATTACAGTTCAAAATGATTTGCTTGTTTTTAGCGTGGCTTGTTTCAAGAGGTACTATCCCTTGACCCAGATGTCTCCACTGACCCCAGTGACCTTGGACCTTGGAAAGATGATCGTCGTACAGCATTGCACTCAGTGTCACAAGTGTGTGAAGCTTACCTGGCTGGTCAATTGATTTAACATGGATTACAGCATATGTACATGCAAGTATGCACATCTTTGAGTCTGAAATGTATTTAGCATAAAAGGTTCAGGTAATGCCTGAAGAGTTTGAAAGTTTACCTGTGCATGAGTACATGTACATATATATTTATATACTACTGAAAAAAGAGCGTATTTTCCAAGACAAAACCTTTCTAAATTATAGTGTTTTTGTTTGCCAAGGTGGAGGCCCATGGGGTAGGGAGGAACACGAATAAACACAGTAGAAGGGAAAAACAAAATTAAGCCACACACGACAGCACAAACACAACACTCAGACGGCTTTGAGAGGACAAAGACACAGTGTATAACATGTAAGAATGAAAAAGCCCACATACACACGCGTGATATGACACAACCTGAAGAGAGAGACAACAACAACACAGAGGCACATCAGACAACAACGTGACCCACTGTTCCCGTTCAATCTTCTGCAGTGTATGTTTTATTAGTTATTGACACAGGACACGACAACTGGGTTATTTTCAATTGAGCTGCTGGATGTATTTGCACATGTGCGCGCCCACGTGGACGCGCTCTTGCACTCATGAGTGTTTGCATGTTTTAAGCTCTCACACAGACACGTACACACAAGTATACACATATTTGTGCACACTGCTGGGTGTATATCACAGTGCAATCCCATTTTCTTTCCAAAGCTTTCTTTTGTTTTTACATCTTGTACATGAGTTCACAAAGTTAGAATAGTTAGGATATTGGGCTGATGTTAGGTTTCACTGGATAAAATACCTCACAGATCAGATGATGTGCACTAAACTGCCACCCGAACCTTAATATTCAGATTGAAGCATGACCTAACCTTAGCTCAACTGCTTGTATCAATCTGTTTAGTATTGACAGCACACTTTCCATACTTTCAGGCACAGAGAAGACTCCTCATGGGTGACACTTCAAACTCCACTGAACATGTAGACACAACACTGTGGAAATGGTGGTGTATCTGTGATCTGAAGTCATGCATAATGTGTGTAGCTGCATCTGTGTGTAAGTGGGTGCTGTACTGGTATAACTGTAGTGGTTTGTGCAACTACAAAACATGCTATGTCATGGAGAGCCAGATCAAAATTTATGTATGTTTTCAGTCAAAAGTTGACTACGGGCTCCTTAATTTTTTAACTTCTGTCAGTGTTACCTCTGGTCTATGGTTTGATCCAGGAAGAGGTGGAGTTTGCATTGAGGTCCTGCTGTAACAGAGACCCTTCCATCTTATACCAATCCTCAGTCAGAGGGGAGTCTGGGCTGGGTGCCAGGGCTGCTGCCTCTAGTTTGTTGTCAACAGGGGGTGTTGAAAGTTTGGAGGGAGTGTAAGGGAGTGTTTTGGTGCAGGTTGGCGGCAGTGGTGGTGGTTGGATTGCAGTAGTTAAATGAATCAAGGTGTCAGGTTTTCATGAGCATGAAGATAATGCACATGGGGTAAAAAAAAAAAAAAGTGTGGAGGGGAGGGGATTATATTGTAGTACAAAGGAAAAGAGGGGGGGGGAGCATGAAGGCATGGGTTAAAAGATGAAGGCAGAGGGTGTTAGAAGGGAAAATGTAAGGCCGGTTAGGAAGGGAAAGTCATCACAGGAAGGGAGGAAGGGTAGGGGGAGGGGGTCAGGCCAAAATAATAAGGAGGGTGCAAGAGGCAAGAGAGAGAGAAACAGAGAGGGAGAAAGAGAAGTGACGAGAAGTAAATTAATGCATGGTCAACTGTCTGAGTCCAGAAGACAGAGAAAGACAGAGATTGTTTATGAGCATGAATGAATGTGACATTATGGGACACAGAACAAAATTCACAGACACCGTGGAAAGATGGAAGAGAAAGAAAAAAGGAGAGAAGAAGAGGGACAGAAAATCTTGTCTGACAGTAGAAATAATAAAAATATGATACCAAGCGGTGATGGAAACACAGAGAACATGAATGTGAAGAGGTGGAAACAAATAGAGCAGAGCAGAAGAAGTGTGTATGCATGTGTTGTAACTGTATGACTGTGTATATGTGTGTATGTTTCGTTGCTAGCTGTGATTGGAGCTGCAGTTGAGGCTTTCAGTGTCAGATTTCTGTGTTTTCTCTCAACCAACCCACCTTTCCTAAATGTTTGGATCTACATACAGTAATCTATGTGTACTTATCTGCATCGGCTGCACACTGGACGTGTATAATATACATGTTCACAGTATGTTACGCCTGGCCTCTTGCTGTGTGGATCTGTTTACATAAGATGCTGTTTACATAAGATGCATGTTTATGTATCCGTCTCCTGGTGTGAAACGTACCTTTCCGCACATTCCCATCTGTGGCACGAAATTCCCTGGTGTTGAGCAGGAAGCAGGCGCGGTCCTGCTGGTAACGTTCCCGGGTAGGCCCCCGCCCAATAGGGCTCCTCTCGTCTGGGCTCAGCACCTGGTCGATGGTGGGGCAGTCCTCGTTAGCCAGGGCAGCCGAGGCTGCATCGCCATTCTGCTTGGAATCTAGAGGGAAGGTGGGGGCAAAGCAAAGGAAGAAAGGAAACCACATACAGGAGAGTTATGAAGAAACTGCAGAGAAGAGCGTCTTCTTTATCAGAAGTGCTTTCAGAAGTTGATGCACATTCTTTTATTTTATTGATCAAATGGGAGAAATCATAGCAATTGATCCCCCATTTCAGATGTTAATCAATCTGAGTTTGTCTGTTAATAGTCAAAGTAGAATAGCAAATATGATTGTTATTGGAAAATTCTGATATTGCAAAATAATGTGCATTAATATAAACTTTATACTAAATACCACATATTAGTGCTGGAATAAGGTGTTAAATAATGAATTAACTGATCTGCCCAGTGCACAAATTAATAAAAAAATTAAAGTTTTGTTTGGCCATAAATCAGAAAAAAAGAAAAAGTTTTACGGCCCATTAGCCTCTGAGAACTTCTCTGATAACTAATTTTTCTTTTTTCAATGTACGGGGTACGCCTAAACATTGGTAAACTGTGAAGTCAGACGACTACTCTGTAATGTCGAGTGGCAACTGATGTTCATTAATGATTGGGAATGACTGCTGTAGTGTGTGGCCGCCCACACATTCGCTGAGGCATTATGTTAAAATATGTTACTAAGCGAGTGTGTTGCTCTGTGTTGTGTTGGAGCATGTGGTGATGATACCGCAGAGCAGTCTTGGAGCCAGTTGTCAATTTTTGACTAATATAACTTCCTGCTAAAAGATCTACAGACACAACCTGCAAGAAACTCTTTTAGACTGGAAGAAAGCCAAGCAGACAGGATGTAGTGCGAGCACTGATGAAACTAATATTTTCTGGCTCACTGATGACTAAGGCAGTAAAGTAATGCATTAAAGGTGCATTATTGTTGCATGTGACTGATGCCCGATGCTGCAGCATGTTAAGAGCAAACTGCTCTTTGGAGTCAGCCCAAATTGTGATGCATTAAGCTGTTTTAATAGATAATTGAGTTCATTTTCCTTCCATGGTGTTTGTTTTTCACTGACAGATGGGTGCCTTAAGGCAACTTTGGACCTACCAGTTGATCATAAATTACACATGAGTTCTGATGGGCTAGTGATTTCTCCAGGGTGGATCCAGAATCAGCTATGCATCACTTCTTGATAGCACTCCCACTTCTGTCTCTTGACTTTGGCACTCTAATCCTTCACCGGACCTCTGAAATCATCACTGTGCATTCCTAAAACTGCCATTAGTAAACAGTCTTACTTCCCAGAAGCATGCTGGTCAGTTTACTTTGATTGTAAAACTGCAAACCATACATACATACATCTTGTGTTTGTTTTTCAGCTGTCAAAAGAATGGGGAAAAAAACAAATATCTCACCTCTGTTAATCTCTATAATTTCTTCTTGGGCGAGAGGACAGTCACCCCCTATGCCTCCAGACCCCATTACTCCACCCAGGACATTTCCCA
The DNA here is from genome assembly GCA_946959425.1 of Argyrosomus regius. NCBI lineage: Eukaryota > Metazoa > Chordata > Actinopteri > Sciaenidae > Argyrosomus > Argyrosomus regius. Next base: position 12,902,908 of record OX336900.1, on the reverse strand, counting down.
GAAGCCTTTGTGGTGACGCGGTAGCCATAGCCAGGGCATCTGGCTTGCAGTAGTTGGGGGACCCTGGTTGAGGTGCTCGGGGGATATGTTTGTTCTTCTTTTTGGGCAGCTTTTGTTTGGCCATGGCCAGAGAGTAGTACATGCCGAAGTTGTTGACAATTACAGGTACAGGCATAGCAATGGTCAGCACACCAGCCAAGGCACACAGCGCACCCACCAGCATCCCTGACCACGTCTCTGGGTACATATCTCCATAGCCCAGGGTGGTCATGGTGACAACGGCCCACCAAAATCCAATGGGAATGTTCTTGAAGTTGGTGTGGGCACTAGCTGTTGGGTCATCTGGGTCTGCACCAATTCGTTCAGCATAGTAGATCATAGTGGCGAAGATGAGGACACCAAGGGCCAAGAAGATGATGAGCAAGAGGAATTCATTGGTGCTGGCACGAAGGGTGTGGCCGAGGACACGGAGACCCACAAAGTGGCGGGTCAGCTTGAAGATTCGGAGGATACGCACAAATCGGACAACACGGAGGAACCCCAGGACATCCTTGGCAGCTTTGGAGGAGAGACCACTCAGGCCCACCTCCAGATAGAAGGGCAGGATGGCGACAAAGTCGATGATGTTGAGGGTGCTTTTGAAGAACTCCAACTTGTCTGGGCAGAAGGTGACTCGCAGCAGGACCTCAATGGTGAACCAAATGACGCACACGCCCTCCACATACGTCAACCAGCTGTCAGTCACCACCTCGTATACAATCTCCTCATGGGTCACGTTGCCCACCGTGACGGTCTCTGTCTTGTTGTAGATGGTGTTGAAGGCCTCATGCGTCTCCATGCAGAAAGTGGAGATGGAGATGAGGATGAAGAATAGGGAGCCAAATGCCACATACTGGAAGAAAGGAAGAAACCAGCAAAGAGAAAAGATAGGAAGAGAAAGCAGAAACAGAAAGTAAGGAAAGGCGAGTCAGTTGCAAATCAATTAAACTCAGTAGGGCAAAGAGAACATGGAAAAAAAGCATAAATAAAAACAACAGTGGTAAAGTTTGAAACTTTAAGCCAAAAACCTGACTGCGACCTGACTACACATGCAAGTACTACATATGGAAACTGGCCTATTACACGGAAGACCACTACTCACTACATTTTACTGTGATGGTCATCTGCATTGGGTTCATGCAAAATGTTGTCTATTATAACGGACTAGAGGGCAAGTGGATCTGCCCTGAAGAAGTGACCAAAGTCCAAAGATAATCAGAATCATTAAGCCAATCAAATTATCATACACAATCACAAATGACTGTGAACAATTAACCCATCACTACATCATCACATAAATTGGTCTGCTTGAGTTGTCTGTTAAAATCATCCTTTACTTAAAATTAGAGAGAAGAGATTTTCTGGAATTTTCATTGTTTTTATACCCGCTCCCTGGACTTTTTTGCTTGGTAGCAAAGTTTTCAAAATGTAAGCAAAGTTAGCAAAATGAAGGCTGTATATGGATTAAACGCACAAAGACCACCACTTCGAACCACTTTTACTAGATTAGATGTATCTGAGTTCCTAAAACCTGCTAGATAATTTCACAAATATAAGTTCCCTGTTTATACAAGTAGACATAAATACATTTGTGTGAAAAATATCAATTGTGTTGTCCTTGAAGTGAACTTGAGATTTACCTGTAACTATACAGCTTAAGCTACCTTTGTGGAAGTACTGTTGTGGCATTTGCCTCTATCCTCTTCCACATCTTGGGAGTATTGTATTATTAGTGACCTTTGGCATCCTCTCTGTACTTCAGTGTCTTACAGCACCACATTTGCTTGTTCACTTACAAAACTTTGTCCTAGGGGGGGAAATTTCCCGGACGGAAAGGGAAACAATCTCAATGAGTTTTCTATTTCTTTTTCATCACTCAAAAGCAATTTCTATAACTTTGGTCATCTGTGTGATCTGTAAGCTTACTGTCTATATGTACTCAAGCTTCTTATTCTACTGTAGCCCATTCAATTGTCACTGAATCAATTACAGTAGCGTGATAACACCAGTGCACATGTGTGTGTGTGTGTGTGTGAGTGCGCGGGTATGTGTGTGTTTGTGCGTGTAGGTACTGCACAATCTTTCCCTGTTGCGGTCCATTCCTACAAGCCCTGCAGTGTATTTATAGATGCAGTATACTTTGTGCTTTATCAAATAAATAATAAAACACAGACATGGCCTGAAGAGCAAAGAGAAAGGTAATTCATACTTGAGTGGAGCCCATATATATAAGAAGCCTGAGTGCCCTGAGTGTATTGTGCGTGTGACTGCGTGTTTTCGACATTATGCACTTATGCAATAATAAGAGCAACATACTTATAAGAGCCAGCGTTATAACTAAGCAAATGGAGGGAACCAGTTCCAGTTATTTTTCTCACTTCTCTCTCCCAGCTTTTTGTTTTTTATTGGGATTTGGATGAGAGCCTACACATATTTTGTGTCTTCATGACACAAACAGACTAAGGACAAGACTTAAGACTCTGAGCCACTGTATTTTTTAAAGGAGATTAGCTGACAAGCATTTAGCCGAAGAAGTGACCTTCCAGGAAAGTCAGCGATGTAGTATAAGTCAATGTCCAATCTGTATGTTAAGCTGTTGCATCGGTAATGATGGTTATGTTCGCAGGCTACTTTGCTTTAAAGAAACTCCTTCACAAAAGCAGTAGGTGCAGTGCGAAATGCACTTTTGCATCAATCATGATGTTTTTTAAGGAGAGACTGTTATTGTTGGACTATCAGGCTTGTTACAGGTTACAGGATCTTCTATAATTCTCACAACACTTTACCCAACCCAACTCTCTCTGGCCTTTTTTCCTCTTCCTCTCCCTCTCCATCTCTTCTCCCTACCTCTTTCCTCCTCTGCTATGTTTCTCGCTAGTCGGTGTCTGACCTACTTTCTCAGATTGCTGCAGTGCTCTCCCCCTCTGTATCGTGAAAACACACACATACATAGTGAGGTTCTCAATCACCCTCCTACCTCTACCCCCGTACCAGCCCCCCTGTCCCTGGGAAGCAGGATAGCACCAGCGGGACCCGCTCAGGATGCTCCCTCATTGGCTGAGCACCAGAAAACCTTCACATGGACAAATCAGGCCAACAAGGAGAGTTTTGCCCTGAAGTGTTACACACTTATATTTTTATGTTACTGCTTCCATTATTCCTTACAATGACATAAATTATGTAAGTGATGTAATAACAGTTAGACTGAGGAGATGAACAGCATTGGTACTTGTAGAAAGTAAGAGGCTGAAATGTGTGAGTAAATTTATTTTTTCTGCTGCAGTGCTTTTAGACCTGACGAATGCTGCCTTTACACATGTACAAACGCACAGCTACACAACAGAAAATAGGGGCAGTAACATATCATCTATGTAGGCTACACAGGTGGAGACACAGGAGGGGGCAGACAGGTGGGAGGAGGACCAGATGATGTGGATCCATGCATAGAGGAGCACAAAAGGGAAAGTTAAAGTAATCCAGAAGAAAGGACAGAGCATGATAAAAGTCAGAGAAGGTGAGGGCTAAACGCTAAAATAGTGAGCATGATTCAAAAACTGGAGGAAAGTAACCTGAGCTAAGCTTTGCGAAGCACGAAAGAAACGATGAGAGTAAAAGTAGGAAGAAAAGAAAAAGAGGGGAAGCTATCAGGAAACTGAAGGCTAATAGTAAATGACAGGCCTTAGACATGAAAGCGACTTCTGTCAACCAGAGGGACAGAGAGAGCTACATATTAAAACACAGGAGATCTAAACAAATGAGTCAAGGTGTACGAAAATGTCAAAAACAACAATCTAATGACACTAAACTCTCTATATACAGATTCTTAACTTTTTAGAAACACATTTAAATGTATGTATGTATTTAGGTGTGGCCTGGAGGAAGATTAGCGGATCGTCAGATTATGAGGAGCCTTTAAATAAACAAATACAAAGTCCCTAGACAGAAGAGGTTGCAGGTGACATAATGGTCCACATTTTAATCTGATGTTTAAAACATTTTGCTTTGCTAAATGTATCTGCTGAAGAGTTAGCGCACTAAAAAAAAAAAAGCTGCCAAAAACAAGTTTTATTTAGGCTGAGGTGACATTTTAACACTGTCGAAATAATGTTCATGTTTAACCAAATGTATTCATGACGTTCATAAGTCGCTGAAAAATACTTTCTAAACAGAGCAAGGTGAGTTTAAACTAAGTCCCACGCATGTACCCAAAAGTTGTTTTGTTTCCTGCTGCAGGTAAAAACTGTGAGATCATCTTGTACTTGCTCTTGCTCCGGGTAATAGAAATTAAAGAGAAAACAGAAATCAGTTGATATATGCAGCTCAAAAAGAAGAAGATAAATAAATAAAACATGACGGTGTTGATCAGATTTTATCCAAACCCATTGTATCACTTTTTCACTCAGACATTCCTGAATTAACATACTCCCACACCAAAACAATATTTTCTTTTCTTGTCTCGCTGGTACAGTATGAATCCAGCGAAGGCACTCTGAGATTTGTGATTCACCTGCAAAGCCTCCCCTGATTCGCCCTCTTTCTCTAAATGAAACTTTGGTGTCGGATGGGAAATTTTATACACACAGAGGAAATAACACTTTGTGCTTCAATCTCAAAACCTGAGACTGAAATACAAAACTGTGAGGAGGCACGCACCAATGACAGCTCAACCTATTCAATGAAAATCAAAAATATATGGCGGTCGGAGAATAAATGAACACTGGGTTGCACTTAACATTAACATGCTAAGTGCAGCTTTAACCTATTCTACTGTGCTGTAATTATTTGAACCATGCTATAGTTAAAAGCCACATTACAATATTGCTGCTGATGAAACAAAGGCTCATTCATGGTTTCAGTAATTAAATCATACAGTATTTCAAGATGGCAGAGCACAGTGGATTACACTGTAGATCTGAACATCTAATCAATATTGATCAATTCATCACAGCAGCCAGTGCTTTTTGAATATGCAGCCGCATGTCAAGCAGAGATCTGTCGTGTGTGTGAGGAGTGATAGACTCCCACTGCTGGAACATGTACTTAAAGCTATTCATCAAATCTGCATGTAGCGCACAGGTGAGTCTGTGTATATACTATAAATGCGTGCGTATACATGTGTTGGTGTAAGTGCCTGGCACAAGTGGTTTTTTTTTGTGTGTGTGGACATGACTCACAATGTGGGAGAGACAAACAGCCTATGGGCACAGGAGGGGTGTGTGTGCGTGTGTGTGTGTGTGCACACTCGCTGATCGCAGACAGCAAGTGGTAATGTAGCTACATGAGCACTGCATTGAGGTGATGGAGAGGGATGAGGGAAGAGACAGAGAGAAAGAAAGAGGTGGAGGAAGATGATAAAAGGAGGAGTAGCAATCTGTCACCTCACACTTATTTATCTCCTCGGGCACTTGGTCTCTGCTCCATCCCTCTCCTCACTGCAACGCAGAGGTATGTATGTGTGTGTGTGTTCTGGTCTGAACAGCCATGTTAACGCTCTGAATATACAATTCAGAGGCACACTGTAATATTGGCGTGAAGCTTAATGTGTTGAATTCCCAACAGTAAAGCTACCGTGTGTGACACCTGCAGTCCAATGACCTTCAAGGCCCAATAGAGTCTCCCTCGCTCTCCAGACTCTGAAATTAGATTTGGAAAGATCATCAACATAAATTTAAAAGAGCAGGAGTCAGAGATGGGGAGAGAGAAGGAGTGAGAAACAAATGAGAAAGAGCCTTTGAGAGAGAGAGAGAGAGAGAGAGAGAGAGAGAGAGAGAGAGAGAGAGAGAGAGAGAGCAACTGTGAAAGGAAGTTGATGATAGAGAGCGTTGATTGTGTTTTCAATGGATGGATGGATGAATGAAGAAGAGAGAGTGAAGGAATGGAGGGAAGGGAGATGAAAAGATGAGTGGAGGAGAGTAGACTGACGTGAATCTCGCCAATCAAGGGGAGAGAGCAGGGCATCGGAGAGTGAGAGTGCAATAAAGAGATGGAGAAGAAGAAAGGAGGAGGTGTTGGGAGAGCATGAATGTAAGCGATATAACCAAGGAGAGATTGTCGGAGCTGATATTAGCCCTACAGGCGTTTTTGCATGCACGGCGGTGCGCTGCGCTCTTCCTTAAAGGGACCCTAGTGGCGCTGTGTTTACTGCGGCACCATCCAGAAGAGCTTTATCATTACAGTATTACCACAGCCGTGCCTGGCTCTCTGTCACCATGACAACCACTGCGTTAGCCTCTGCTTTCAGGCACCAAGGACAGGACTAAGCCAAATACTGCTCCTACAGCTGGCGTAAAGGGCTGAATGTAAGAGGAGCAAGATTGTGATCGTTCGGTTTGGCTGATTGCTCAATGAAAGATTAACCTTTCTGAGGTGGAGGGTGAGTGACCTTGACAGAGATATAAAGACAAACAAAGGATTGTGCTTTTTATTAACAGTGCTTTTGTTCCATGTGTACTAATGGTGATCAGCATTAGTATGACGAACGGCGCCCAGTAAGACAGAAGGATGTGGAGTCTTTCCCAGAGGGCAAAGCAAATGGGCGACCACTGCTGCAGAGTCAGCAATGATAAGAAGACATTGAAGGATGATCTGAAATCTGCACATGAATGAGGCATGAAAAATGAACATTTAAACGATGTGAAATACAGAACGTTCTCGTGAAGGGCAACCCGAGCAATGGTTCAGACTTGGATCGGGTGATTAATCTATTATCTTAGGTGAATGGCTGTGGCCATCACTCAAAGACTACCAAAGTAGCCACTTAGCGTGCAGTGTGAGTATAACCTTGGGTGGGTTACAGGAATAGCCTTCACTTGTACCATCATCATCACTGTTGTCATCATCGCGGCCATATTCTGAGAAACGCTGCAGAGTAATTGAAGGTTTTGCTACTTTAGGCTGATATTACAAAGGAAAAACATCCTAAACCTCAACTAAACAGTCAGATACTCTTGAACAAGACAAAGAGAACGACTAAAATGTCAAAAGAGAGAGAGTTCCCTTTAGGGACATGGCATGTGAAATGGACAAGCAGTAAAACTGAGTGGATAGACAGAGAGAGAGAGAGGGAGAGTACAGAAGAGATGTCTTTTTTCAGTGTTGCATTTTTTTCTAAACGTTGAATTATGAATTACTTTAGTGGCTTTTAGCCGTTTATGACCCTCAACCTCAAGGCTTCCTCATGTTCCTCAAGTTATGCTGGCATGGTCCATGAAATGTGTCCAAGAATGTTAAGCACATTTTACACTATTCAGACCAGTCCAGTCCAGTCCACTAAATACAGCTCATATCACATGGAAAGCAACTGACTGCATTTCAGTTTGGGGCTGCAATGATCTATCTATTCTATCTTTTTTTTTAATTCTGAATAATTATGTTAATTCAAGCCAAATGTTAATTAAGAGACCAAAGATCATTCTTTTAATTGTTGATGTTAAAGCAGCTGCAACCAATATTTTCATTTTAGCAATGGATTACATGACCACTTGTATGTGAAAGTGGTTCACTTAAAGTGCAGAGAGAATCATTATCTCACTCTACAGTTCCCCTGAGCTTGCAAGAGCATTTTAGTGTCCTTCAGCCCCTTGTTTTGTTTTCTTTACGGCCCACAACTTTACCGTTTTGGTTCACTTGCATTCGCATAGTTTATAGATAATGAGAGCTGCTTCAGTTGTATGTTCTACTCTGCACCCAACAACAAGAGGCAAAGTTTGGGATTGACTGGGAGCATTTAACAGCTAAAACGTCAGATATTTTCCTGAAAACGATTTTCTCACATCGACTTTGAAGCTAATAGCATTGTGTTGGCAGGTTGCTGCTGTTGTTGCAGATTTAAAGATATTCAATTTAAAATGATATGCAATATAATAAAATAACCAAAAGCATTTAAATTTGAGCTGTTATCAACAAATGTTTGTAATTTCACTGTTTAGGTCATTTATCAAATCAGTGAGTGACCATTTTAGGGTTACATCAACCTCAACTTCCTCTTTGTACTGCAATAAGAGATTTTGATTGTGATCGTCTAGCTTTCAAGGTGCACTGATCTAGTTATTTCAAAGAGGGGATCCATGACAGCTGATAATAACAGACTGAAAACAATATCAGAGGAGATATCACATTCATGTGACCCTTTCTTCCCCTCTTTCTGTCCCACAGGAACTGCAGCCCTGTCTCATCTCAAGGGAAATGCAATCGACTCAGGTAGAGGACATTGGTGTCCGAGCCAGGACAGGCAGTTAAAGCAGAAGATTGTGAGCCCCCGCTGGGAGTCACCCAACACGGGACACTGCGGGATAATGAAGGGCAGGAGAGGTGAGGCGTGGAAAGAGGGTGGGACTGGTGAAAGAAGATGAGGTGACAGGCAGAGAGGAGGGATGTAACATGATGGTTGCATGTGTTTTGCGTGACTGCATATGCACAAAATGGGAATCTCACATGTGTGCACTGGACTTATCAAACACCTGGGTGCAGGACAAGGCGCGATGGAGGCGGTGCTGAACTTAGATACGCTTCTGCTCTGGTTAATCTTTGCGTATACTTTATTTTTTTGAGAGCTAGAAACACTGACTCTCAGAGGTCAGCGCTCTTGGAAGGGATCCTGGCAAAATTTCAATCGTAACACAGACTTGTGTTTCAGACATTCCCTGAATGACTCAACTCCTCGACATACTACAGTTGAATCGGTAAGCTCTCCTACACAGACACACAAAAGCTCTCCAGTCGACACGTCACAGTGTCGTATCAGCTCTGCAGCCTTCAGGTTCCCTCTGTTGAATTCCCCACTGCAGTCCTGTCAAACATTTCTGAACACAAACAAATACTGTGTGGAGGTGAGTCAACTGTACATGCATCCGTTCCCTCTTATCTGTTTTGTATTCGCGCCAGATTACTGCAGCATAACTATGTGCATTTGTCCTTGTGACGCAGCCCCCCTCTTTCTCAGCCGGTCCTCCCTTTTTCCTCCCTTCCTCACCCCTTTCTCCATCTATTCCTCTCCTGTCCTGCTTGTATTGTTTCAGACATGTAAAGCAAGTTTGGCAAAGCTGTCCCCGTTTTAAAAGCTGTGCCGACCAACTGCCTTCATGCCTCATCCTCCTCATGTTCTAAATGCCATCCGTCCTTTCTCGCTTTGCCTTTGTCCATCTGAGCTTGAGTTACTGACTATAATCTACCCTAATGGCTCCATCATATCGTGAAAATTGAACGACAACCTTTTTAATAGACTAAAATAAGGAAATATTGAAAATTTTAAGAGAATATCCTGATTGCAACGATCCACCGCAAGAAATTCTGATACATTTCCATTGAAATCCACTCCTGAATCTGACTGTTACACACTTCTCTACATCACGTTTCCATTTAAAGTAGTCATTCGCTCTGCCTCCACTCCGCTGCCACTTGGACAGGAGGGACGATCACAAGGAAACAGATGGTCACACAGGAATGACGCCCTGCAATGTCATTTTCCAAGGGAATGAGCAGGGATACAGTTTGACTGTTTAAGTGCCACAGGGTAACGACACGTGACCGACCATGCATAGATGCTCACCAAACTGTGAGATGCTTAAACAACAACATGGTAGCCATCAGCAGGTTAGCTGTGTGTGAGTACAAATCGGCGACCATCAGCACAGTGGATAATCAATTAACTCGTTATGCAAACATACCAAAACAATTGGTTCTGGCAGCTTCTCATATGTGCATATTTGCTGGTTTTCATAGACTTCTATGCTAGTAAGTTACATTTCTGTGGGTTCTGGCCTTTTGGTCAAACAAAACGAGACATTTTTCATTATTTTATTTCATTAAAACTAAACAGGTAATCATGAAATTTGTCATTAGTGGAGCTAAAGTAATTAGTTCTTTGTTATGTGATAGCGAACTGCACATTTTCTGGGTTTGAGTTGTTTGACAGACAAAACACGCAATTCCATGACGTCACGTTGGTGTTTTTCTCTGAAATTTAGATCAAATGATGAAATGATTATTAATCAAGAAAAATAATCAGCAGATTAATTGTTAGTTGCAGCTACCATTTCAGCCACCATCATTCTATTTAATTGTATGATTGCACAATTAGTGCTCAAACAATCGATTGGTCGATTAACAGAAAGAAAGAAATAATTCAAGTAATTCATTAAGCAAAAATAATTCTGGTACTAATGTCTCAAAGGTTATTGATAACATAAAATAAATCTTATTGAAGTTTTTGAATGTTAGTGAGATTAAACAAGTAATTTAGCATAGAATAATCAACAGAATGATTAATAATAAAAATGTCTTAGTTTTCAGCTCTAAAAATTATAACGGCTTGAAAAGATTGTGTGCAATGTCAATTGTCAGCTAATTAACACGCAGTTTGTCAGTCTGTGTGTTTGTTAAACACATGTATTTGGGACATTCACATGTGTGAAAGTGATCTGCAGGGTTACATGTGAAGGCGTGTCAAATGAAGTGATTTATGTGTGTGCTGTAAATGCGAGCGCTCAGCATAATGGTTTATGGGCAGCTATACTTACAGAGTACGGACCAGTGTGTAAAGGTGAGTGTACTGAGAGTGATTTATGGTCAGCCAGGTGTTTGAGGGGGTCAAATGTAAGATGCATGTTGTAATGGAAGTGGGTAAATGTGTGTCTGTACCATATTAAGTCTTTAGTTACAGTACGTGCTGGATATTGCTTATGAATAATTGACTACCTTGATGCAGTGAAATGACTTTTGATTCAGTACGACCGTTTTTTTCTCTGTCAGTATTTGCACACAGTGTTTGTTTACATATACATGTGCTTATGTGCATGGCGGTCTGTGTGGTAGTACACAATACACTTCTCTCTTGTGTGATTTGACAAGATTTGCCCCATTTAGAGAATTCAGACTCCCACCATTGTAATCGGCTCTGGCACCATGCAAGCTCTAAACCATGCCAGTGTCCTGAATCATTTTGATCCCAGAGCATAAGAGCAAACTGTCCAGGGTTTACCACAAGGTCCAACTAATTGACTGTCCATACGGTGGAGTGGAGCACTGATTCAGCACTTAACCAGCATGTCTAAATGGACTGAGGCAGGAGGAGGAGGAGGAAGATGGCTGAGAAGGACATAGAGCAGGAGAGGAAAGGTATTTGGAGTGAAGGGGAAGCAGATTTTACAGCATAATCACACAACATGTTAAAGGCTTTTGTCTGAAATGTAATGTGATACTTCAAGCAATAGGGTGACATTTTGGAAAATCTGCTTATTTGCTTTCCTGCCAAGAGTTAAATGGAAAGATCGATAACACTCTCATATCTGTACGGTAAATATGAAGCTGGAGCCAGCAGACGGTTAGCTTGGTTTAGCTGGCAACTAGCTTAGGTGCCTACCAGCATCTTTAAACCTTGCTAAATTAACACGTTACATCTCTTTTGTTTCATCTGTAAAAAAAAAAAAAAAAAAAAAGTGTAAGGATTTTTCCATATCACATGCCGAAATATTTATTAACTATGAATAGTTGCCAGGCAACCAGGAGACTCCAGGAAGTTACTAATCCTAGCGAAGAGATGGTCCGGCACATCACCTCTGATGAATTTTCTTTTATCTTACATTTCAGTTTTTGAGCTAGGCTAGCCATTTCCATCTGTTTTCAGTCTTTGTGCTAAGCTATGCTAAATTGACCACTTGCTGTAGATGCGTATTTACTGTGCCAACGTAAAAGTGGTCTCAATTCTCACATCTTACTCAGAATGAAAGCAAATATGCATATTTCGCAAATGCTGAATTATTAATTTAATAGTAATATAGATGGATCAATCTGAACAGGGTCTCTGTTTGTTTTGGGTTTTATTTTATCCACCACAGACTTTTTGAACCACAGCAGCAGGCCAGAAACAACCAGAAGACTTTAACTAAAGCTAAAACTAAGATAAAAAATGTCTTTACAATAAATGAATATATGTATTGTGTTGATACTAATAAAAAGTCCAAATCAAACACTGCAGTTGTTCTGTTTTTACCTTTTTAAGGTGCCTCTCACTTACTTAACACACAGATCGTGTCTCTGTCCTTGTTATGAGACATCAAGCATCTATCCAGTAAAGTATCACCAACAGACAGCGCTCAAGTTACACAGCAGCGAACAGAGGGACTGTGACTTCCGAGGATACGATCACAACACGAGAAGGCCTGCGGTACAAAACCTTGTCAGGGAAAATTGAAACAGAACACGATACATTTACCAATTGCAGGCATGGGGAAAGTCAGGTTGACTAATTATCACGCCCCTGCCAGCAGCTACTGCTCGAGGAAAACAGGTTACCTTAATAAACTTAGAATAACTCCCTCCATCCTTTTTCTCTGTCAAGACAGGTTTGGTTTGGTTACAGGCATAGCTTGCGAGCTGAATAGTCATACAAGCACATCCTCTCACCAGTAATGGAGGAACAGATTTGCCACCAGTGAATGACATTAAGGTCTCCTTTTGCTATTTTCAGATGCAGGCCACAGAGAGAGGAACAAGAATGGAAGACGGGAAACAGGCCTTACAGTGGGGTCAGGGGTTTGAATGGAAACAACTTGGAACACCCACTGCTGAGGGTAAAAGTTTAAGACCTTTCAGTTCACAAAAGAACATTGAAGCAGTGAGGAATCATCTCGATTTCAAATCATTGCTGGCACTGAGAGCCAAAACTCTGAGATTCAAAACAGGATGTTCTTACAGACCAGAGAAAGATTTTATTGTTGCAGTTTTAGGGTGGACACACGACCTTCAGGGAGAAGAAGGGGGTCTAGACACAGTACATCAAACACAGGAACACAAAGTCCAGTTTGGAGCGGGACAAAGATGCATCTTGTACATGCTAAGCTAGAAATGGTGCTTTGTTGCACTCAACAGAAGGATGTGTTTGTTCCAGTTTTAGGGTCAGATGCTGATGCACATAACAGTATAATTATCGTGGACATAGTCACAGCACAGCTCCCTTAAAAACAGATCAAACACAGGAACACAAAGTCCAGTTTGGAGCGGGACAAAGATGCATCTTGTACATGCTAAGCTAGAAATGGTGCTTTGTTGCACTCAACAGAAGGATGTGTTTGTTGCAGTTTTAGGGTCAGATGCTGATGCACATAACAGTATAATTATCGTGGACATAGTCACAGCACAGCTCCCTTAAAAACAGATCAAACACAGGAACACAAAGTCCAGTTTGGAGCAGGACAAAGGTGCATCTTGTGCATGCTAAGCTAGAAATGGTGCTTTGTTGCACTCAACAGAAGGATGTGTTTGTTGCAGTTTTAGGGTCAGATGCTGATGTACATAACAGTATAATTATCGTGGACATTGTCAGAGCACAGCTTCCTTAAAAACAGATCAAACACAGGAACACAAAGTCCAGTTTGGAGCGGGACAAAGCGGCATCTTGTGCGTGCTAAGCTAGAAATGGTGCTTTGTTGCACTCAACAGAAGGATGTGTTTGTTGCAGTTTTAGGGTTAGATGCTGATGCACATAACAGTATAATTATCATGGACATAGTCACAGCACAGCTCCCTTAAAAACAGATCAAACACAGGAACACAAAGTCCAGTTTATAGCGGGACAAAGCGGCATCTTGTGCATGCTAAGCTAGAAATGGTGCTTTGTTGCACTCAACAGAAGATGTCTTTTTTGCAGTTTTTGGATGAGATGCTGATACAGATTACAGTATAACTATGATGTATAGCTATGATGTTTACTCTCCCTTCTGGAAAATGGCTATACATAACAAACAACAGAAGAATAAGGCATGGTACAGTCCAGAGTGTGTTGTGATTAGCTGTGACCTGCACAAACAATTCACAGTCCCCTTCACCACAGTTCCCATTAAGCTCCGATCAGAGTTGGGATGTATTGTGCGTGGAACTACGTGGCTCTGGGGCAAACAAAACTAGTGCAAAAAAATCTCACAAGACTATTCAAAATTAGAAGTGACCTAGTATATAGTGAAAATGAGTGTCTGATATTGGTTAAAATCCAAAGAGGACAACATACTTTATTGAAAATGAAATGTAAGACTTCACCGACACAAGTTAAAAGATTACTTTTGTCCTTCCAAACCTACACAGGACTTCTCGGTCCCAAGGTCTTCTCCCCTAAAAATGTGATGCAATGTTCCAGACAGAAACGGTAATGTCACCCAAATCCTGCCCTAGGCGCTCTTTTTCACCTAACACCATATCTAAATATACACTAACGCCTATCAATACATTTAGTTTTATTTTCTGTCCACCACAGTGATTTTCTACCCGGAGACGACCCGTTCTGAGGCCGATCAGTGCAGTGACAGGTCACATTTGTGTTTATGACAGCACTGCGCGCTCCAGCACTGCACACTGTGGAAAAGAACAGCAAACAATGGACCACAAAACATGACCTTCAGGGAGAAGAAGGGGGTGGTCCGGACGGAGCACAGCATCCCCCGAAAACAAATCAAATACAGGCACACAAAGTCCAAGATTTGGAGGGGGCAAAGGGGCATCTTGTACATGCTGAGCTACAAATGGTGCTTTGTCAGGAGATTGCTGACAAAGACAACTGTGCCCTTCTGGTGCAAAACTGGAAGTGACCAAAACACAGTGAAACCTGTGGGACAGTGAGACTACAGTACAGGACAACATCCAGATAGTCAACAGTAGATTTTATACAGTTGAAATCTGTTTATTAAATGTCCAGTATGTTATATTTATTGAACTTATCCTCCTTAAACCTGACTTTTTTTCTCTATATATTGTTATGCACCTTATACCTGACATATTCAACAACATTTAAACTTTTAATAGTCCTTTCAGTCATCGTACCATTTCATTTTTCCAAAACGTCCGTTATCTTAAGGGCTCTTTTCTAACTATGACCATCAAACAATATCTTCATCTTAATTTCACACCAAAAATTCAACCTGCTGAGAAAGAACATCAAATTAGATTATCTCAGACACTGAAACAAATAATAAAATTCACACAGATTAGAGTTTAAAACAACAAGTTAGAAAAATCCTAAAACAAAGTCAATAAAACGGGATGAGATCAAATTCTATCAGACGTGAAAGAACGGCTCCATGTCGTCTTAGCTGCACTGCAAGATCTATGTCAACCAGGCACAGATCAATAAAGAAATCAGATGCAAATCGTATTGTATAACAGCTCATCAAACGGAAACATACACATCCATAAATTTTGGCTGCCATCCAACAGTCCCTGTAAGCATTGTCAGTTTTTTGAGTGAGAGAAAACAAGAGAATGGCTTTAAAAACAGACCAAAAGAGAAGATAATCAATTGATTATCAATCAATAAGCAGGCAGGAGGGTTGGGATAGGAAGATTGGATGGCTCAAGCTTCCACAGATAATCGAAGATGCAAAGACAAGGGTCCCCACCCCCAACGTGCAACGTCTTTCTCTCTGTGGTTGTCACCTCCGCTGTTTATCTCGAAACCCCTCTTCCTCCTCTTCGTCTCCCTCTTTCTCCCTCCTCGGGCTCCCCTTCAATCCCTTTCCCCTCTATTTCTTTCCACTATCTCACCCCTTCTCCATTTCCCTCGCTCCGTCTATCCCTCTCACTCCCCCCCCCCACCACCTCTTTTCTCTTCCTCCAGTGCTCCCCCCTCCTCTCTCCTGTGTCTACTGCAGCAGAAAATCCAGCACAGACACCAGCATGTGTGTGTTTGTACATGTGTGTGCCACTACGGTAAATCCACGAGCGAGCCTCACACGATCATGAGCAAAGCAGGAGGTTTTAATCCCTGCATGTGTCGAACAATCTGATCAAAACATTGATTGCTGATACGTTACATCAAAGCCACGCAAACAAAACCCCCTTAAATCATTAGAGTAATGTCTCTCCTCCTGTCTCCCTTTATTTCCTCTCGTCTCCCTCTTCCTCCCTCTGTCTCTCTCTCATCTGTCTCATTATATTTCCACATCAGCATCTCATTTTTTTTTTCTGCCCTAGCCTCTCGCTCTCCATCTCTCTGTCTTTCCTCTCCACATATAATTTGCATCTCTCAGGACCGAAAGACCAAAAGGTTCTGCCACGTCAGACGGGATACTTTTAGAAAGAGCGAGGGTGGAAAAAAAAAAGAAGAGTGATCTGGGTCACAACGCTGTTTGACGTATAGCGCTGGCATATTAGACCTACAGAGAGAAATGGGGCTGCGTTCACCCACAAATAGAGCTGGTGTTGTGCAGCCACTGAAATGAATCCCACCAACTACCTGCTCTGTACTCTGCATAACCCCACCGTGGCGTCACAAACACCACCATCTGCAGCCATTACACTTAATGAATGTTAGTTTCTGTGTTGTGATTTACAAGATATTGGCCACTGTAACCAGCGACCGTGGTGTTAAACTGTACATTACATAATACACAGCATCCCAGCAGCTAGGCAGCAGGTACAGTAGCTTGAATCCAAGATAAAGCAATGCTGCAAATGTCTCTCCTCTTTCTGTATGATCATTCAGCGCCAAATCCACATCTGTTTACAGACACAATCCAAACAATGAAGCTATCTCCCTGTCATGCAACATCTGGGCAGAGTTACCCCACTATGAGCTGTCTCGCTGCACCGTGTAGGGGTAGAGAGGGGAGGGAGGGTACAAATCAATTCGATTGGGATGAAAGTGTCAGTTAGAGAAGCACTTCCTGCCCGATCCCAAGTCCAGAGAGGCGGATCAGGTGGCCTAAACCAGACTATCCGTCCATCACAGCCCAACACTTTCCTCTTCCTTTGATGGGAACCGAATCTGGGTGCATAAATCTATACCTGGTGCCAGAGGAGGTGTGTATGTGTGTGTTTGGGAATAGAGTGTAAGGGCTTGTTTGTGTGTAGCTATTTCTCTTTATCTGCAATTGTAGATATAGTATGTATTGCTGAGTGTGCAGTGATTTATGTTGAAATTTTTTCACAGACTATTTTCAGCATGATGGCATGAATTGCCCACTGCAGGTGTCTGCTGACTGTCTGGTTTTGCATGTGCACCTACAGGATGCATGCATTGACAGCATCTATGGGGTCCTCACCCACCCTCAACTAAAGAAAAATAGCACTAATAAAAAGCACACACAGGGTGCAAGACAAAGATGATCAAACTCTATCGCTGGATTTACAAAACAACATGAATCAAAGCAGCTGTGATCAAGCAGCTGGATTCGTCTGTAACTGGAGGGTCTAAGAAAAAAGCCCACTGTAACTGTTTTCATGTGCCACGGATCAAAAACACAGTCAGGGGTACTTGTTACTCTACACCTGTATGATCAAATGCCATCAAACGTTTGCTCTTAAGAGGTAAATCATTAACTATTTACATCAAAACAACAATGGGCATTCCAACATTGGGAGCAAGTTATGCGTAACAGCAATAAAGCCCGTGCGTAAAAGCCATGTAGCACTGAATTGAAACAGGGGTGGTGGAGGGGGGGAGGCTGGCAAAAAAAATAAAAATAATTACCCAGCAGACTGTAGCACTACCAAGGACAAATGTGGGGAAAGACACCTCAACACACAAGATTCGGCGTCGTATGACGCTTCCTCGGTGCGGTGATACAATAAATAAGACTAACATGAAATACGGCGCATTGATGTGCGTCGTAAACGGACAAATACGACCTAATGAAGGCGTTTGGATGCAAGAAGCGCAGCGGTGCTGCGTTTGGAGGCAGATATGTATTAAAGCTGCTCAAGTAGCAGAATACGGCGATAGGAATTATGATAGCAATAAAAATGGTATTCAGTGTGAATCCAGCTCGTCTGAAACATGCAATATATCAGGTGTAAGACACGGAGGTGATGTGTTTGACTAAAACCTTTATATCAACTAGTATCCATCTACCAATAGATATAGCTGCCATACCATTTTCCATTTCCCTCCTATGCTATCAGCATTAATTATTCAATATCAGTATGTCTACATCCTGCTGCTTAATACAAGATATATATACTGTCAGGGATGACACACATAGTGGCCTGCGGGTAATTATGAAGAGCTGGATTATCAGCAGTAATAATGCTGACAGAACATTTAAAAAACAAAGTTTTAAAAACTTATCATGACTCCAGCATGGCTCTGAGACATCATGAGGCAGAAAATGCAACAGCACAAAAACAACTTGGAGACGTGGGTAACTCACCCGGGCATATTTGGAGGAATACGGGTCTTCAAACAGTGCCCATATTCTGGGCTGCCAGGTTTTCCACCAGCCAGCTTTCCTCGCGTCCTCCTGCATGCACAGTCTTTTCAAGTCCCCATCCGCACCTCCAAGCGCCGGGTCGTCGTCCGGCGCGTCCGGTTCTGGAGTCTCGAAGCTGTCCAGCGCCTCCTCCGCATCTCGGTGCTGCCGGTAATTCATCCAGCAACACGCCTCCACGTCCGTCTCATCGATGCCCCAGAAGGCCAGCTCCTCTTCGAACAGGGGGCCGCAAACATCGTTGGGACAGTGCAACTTCCCAGTGCGGTAATAGTTGAGGATGAAGGAAAACACTGAGGGGTGGCGGTCGAAGAAGAACTCGTCTAATTTGGGGTCGTAGTCGAAGTTGCTGAACGCGTCCGGCTCGGTGAGCCACGATAAGCGGGTACCGGGCAACGTTTTTAGGGTGCTCCGGTAGGTCTCATGCCGCACCCCCCCGCAGTTTATCACGATTTTCTCGCTTTCCGACGGACAAGTCATGTCTGCACTGTAACATGCTTTGTTGGACGACTTGTTCCCACCCTTGCGCCCTTTAAAAGAGGATACACACACCGAACTGAGCATAGAGGACCGGGGGGGAGGGAGAGGATGAGAGAAACCGAAGGGAGGAGGAGGGAGGAGTCTGAGGAGTCTGCGGGGAGAGAAAAAGGGCAGAAATTTTAGCAGAAGGGAGACATAGATGTGGATTATCAACATTGCAATACAAATTAAGCAACCACAGGCTAATAGCAGCTGTATGTGCAATTATTCACTTGATAATCAGATGATGGAAGGGCACAAAATGACCTTGTGCAGGTGCAGTAATGGGTGCCAGGAGGAGGGGGTGCATGGGATGCTGGCATCAAAATGAGGGGTGGCAAAGTTGTTTTTAACACACAACATCCTGATGCACAAAGATGCCTCCAACTTATTAGTGCAACATATGAAATCAGGTGGCTTTGGAGCACATTCGTGAGTCAGCATCCTCACAGGTTGATTTGTTGACAGTGATGAGAAGACCCCCCCCTCCGCTGAACTATTATTCCAACCATCATTTTATCCTCTCCTCAAGTTGACAATCTCTGAATTGATCTGCTTGACGCTCAAGTCAGTGTTCATTCAAATCCTCTCCCTAATTAGGCCACTGTGAGACTTGTGCAACCCCCCTCCCTCCCCTCCACCTCCCCAAATCCCTCCCCAACCTACAACAACCCTGCTCTTTTCCTTTGGGCACCCAAGAGTGTGTGTGAGAGGAGGGAAGAGTGTCAGAAAGATGAGGAGAAAACTGGGGATCCATCTCCCCCTGCTTCCCCCCCCCCCCCCTTCCCCAAGAATGCCTCTCTGACGTAAGGTGGCGCAGCACCGTGTATGTGTGTGTGAGAGAGCATGTGTGTGTGTGTGTGTGTGTGTGTTAATTGCCTCCCGAGAGCGCGGTGTCCGTACTAATGTTAGATCTCCTCAATCAGCCTATGTGCGTGCTACACACACTGCTGCAGCCCCCTCCGACCGCACTGAGATTCATGCGATGCACAATTATGTCAATGCTCCCTCTGCCACTTCTCTCATGCACTGTGTGTGTGTGTGTGTAAAGACATGTAAAGGGTGAGGGGGGGGGGGGGGTTTGAAGGGTGAGGAAGCCATAAATCTGATTTTATGTACGAAAGGGTCGAAAAGGACAGAACAATGAGGAACACAAAGGGGGACGAAAAGAGGGGCTGAAAGTGAAGGCAACACACTCATACAGTGAACAGCTAGTGGGATATTGTCTCTTCCCTATTAATGGAGGAAGGGGGTTGAAGAGAGAGTGTAGGAGAGGCAGAAGGGGGGAGGTGGAAGAGCATCGAAAAAGCAGAGTGCACTATAAAAGTGAATGAATTCTGCTGCAGTAAAAAGCCAGAGTTATTTGCTCTCTCTCTCTCTCTCCTTCTCCTTCTCCCTGCGAGGTCAGATTATTTGCCTGCAAGCTGCCTTTCCATCCTGAGGGCTCACTACGCTTCAGAAAAGAGAAAAAAAAAAACATACATGCACCGTATCTATGTTGTTAACCTTTTTCTCTATTCAAAGAAATGCACCACTCTTCCCCTCCTCTCCTGTGAGCTCTCGCTGGCCCTCCCCCTCTCCCTCCTACTACTCTCTCCTCTCTCTCTCTGTCTCACTTTCTCTCCCTCCCTCGCTCACTCTCATATTCCGCATAAAGGAATCACATTTCATTGAAGGAGGAGAATCAGGGCTTCATTTCTTCCTCCTCTTCCTCCTCCTCTCACAACACGGTCTTATTCTGATCCAGTGCCCCCCTTCCTTCTCTCTTTTTCCTCTCTCTCTCTCTCTTCACTTCAGCTCCCCCCCGCCTTCCCTTCACTGCATTTTCACTCTAATGCACCTTTCTTCCATTTCTCCCCATCCTCCTGTCCCATTCTTTCCCCTTCCCAAAGTAAGCTTCCCTCACTTTGGATCAACTCTCTCCTCCTCTTTTCCCCTCTCAGACTTTTGCTTCCTGTCTTGCAGGACACTGCAGTCTTTCTTTCATACTTATACCAGTGTTTGCTCTGTTGTTTTGATCATTTAACTGCACTTTTTAATCTGAAGGAACAACTTTTCATTCATGGAAAAGTTAGCTGTCTCTGTTTTCTCTCCAAATCTTACAGTGACATTGTGTTTCTTTTCTTTTTTTCACATTTGATTTGGACTTTTTTTGGTATTTTTTTTTTCATTTTTGAAGAGCCTGGAAAAAGACAACACTCAGGTAAGATATACTAAAAGCAAGGCTATTGCATGGGTATGCAGTCAACACTACAGGCGCAAATCTTTAGCACTGTGCACAGCCGACGAAAACTAAAATCTGTGTATCTTTTGTGTTGCTCTGTCTAAGTCTTTGCAGTTTTTGCTGCAGGAGCATCAAATCTGCTTGCTTGACAAAAAAAAAAAAATCCTGCACTCTTGAGTTTCAGAGTTGTACTGCATCATTCTGCCAAAGTAGTTTAGGCTGCATCTGTGCAACTAAAAAACTCTATATAAATCAGTGAAATCAGGGCTAATTTCTTTTAATAATAACTTGCAATAACATCTAAACAATTTGGAAGTGAGGTCAGGCGGGGAGAGTGTAAAAAGATCTTTGTCTACAGTCAGCTTTGTCCTGTGGGGCTTTCCAGCAGGGACCGCTTGTGTTGTGGGATGGATTACATTTCAGCACCATGGACAGCGGCGCTCTCTCGCTCTCGCTCTCTCTCTGGGGCAAACTCCTTCTGAACGGGATACCAAACTTTCCAGAGGCAGCTCTTATGATCTCACTGTGAAACTTCTATCCCTTGGATGAGTGTTTTTTTTTATTGTTTTTTTTTTTCTTGGCTTTACTCTGTAACTCTTCGCCTCGTGCTTCTACTTCATAGACAGCTGTGTCTTATTGGTGAACTGCTGAATATTTTATACACGGACAGCCACAAGTCTGTAACTGTGGTTAAGTGCCTTTTTGTCATGTGTGGTGAGCTTATTGATTTTAAAAATTTATTTAAGTATTACACATTAAAACAAATGTTGAGATTAATTGGGATACGTTGCTTTTAGGTTCTTCCCAGTTTCCCTAAGAGCAAATCACACTGTTGGGTTTTTAATTTTAAAGTTTGAGTTTAGTTGCATTTCAGGAGAATAGCCGCAGTTTGAGGATTTCAGCTTAAAATGGGGGAGAAAACCTCATCTCTTTAAGAGCCAGCGTCAGCAATAAAAAAAACAAAACATCAAAGAGCAGAGGGGGGGACAGCATGAGGATGAGAGGTATAGAGGAAAGAGAGTGGGGGTGAAGCTACAGAAGGTAAGCGTCGGGTGTAAAATGGAGGAAGATCCAGTAGAGATGAAAAAAAAAAATGTATGCGTGAGGAAGAGGCTAAAAACTGAGTGGGAAGAGGGAAGAGGGGGGACAGAGCAGAAGAGCAGAGAGGAGAAACAATCTCCATCATCACCACCACCACCTCTCTTTCTCTCTGCTGCAGCATTTCCTGCCTTGGCCACCATGTCCTGCGCCACCCTGCTACTACTGCCTCACCACTGCACACACACACAAGGGGAAAGAAAGCGAAAAGGAGGGGAAGGAGGGCGGGAGGGAGGGAGATGCATACACACACACAAACACACACACACACACACACACACAAGCACTCACCTGGCTGCAACAAACAAGCTAGGAAATGAGGCTTAATCATGATGGACTTTTAAGAAGAGGAGATCATTTCTGCAGTGGACTGATAGATAAAGAGAACGGGGCTCAAAAGGAGAGAAAAGGCGTGCACACGGCTCGTGCACGAAGGCTGCACTGACGCTAATATATATTAGCAGAAACACTGCAGCAAGAGGGGGAGGGAGCACGGGATTATGGGATGCATTGACTGTGAGGTACCAGCAGCAGTAACCGGGGGGAGGGGAGGAGAGCACACACTAGAGAGAGAGAAAGAAAGAGAGAGGGCAAGGGAGGAATTTGGAGGAGTGCTGACTATGCGGAACAGACCCAGCACTTGGCAGAAAAGGCAAAAACCTTTACCAATCACAGAGGGTGAGAGGAGGGGGGAGATTGGTGAGGGGGGAGTGGGATGAGATGAAGAAGGAGAGAAAATGATAAAAAAAAAAAAAAAGAACAGGGGGAGACAGGCAGGTGAGGTGGAGGAGAGAGATGAGAGCGTGCGATGTTGGGGAAAATGAAAGAGGAAAGAGGAAGGTGGGGGAGGAGAGGGAAAAAAAATACCTTGCAGTGGCTCAGGATAGCACCTGAATGGCTGTAAAGGTGTAGGAGGGAGGGAGGTGGGTGGGGGGTAGAAATGGTCTGCAATACTAATAAGAGGATGGGAAACAGTGGAGTGAGTTAATTGAGAGGAAGAGACGAAGGGAAACACGTGTAGGGATGTAAAACAGACATACAGCTGAGCTGAGTGGGAAATGTACCACTGGGTAAAAGGAGGGCTTTGCAGGCGAGTGTGTAATGTATGTTTGTGTGTGTGTGTGTGTGTGTGTGTGTGTGTGTGTGTGTGTGTGTGTGTGTGTGTGTGTGTGTGTGTGCGAGAAATAGCACGAATTACGTATGTGTTTCTGGTGCGAAGCCATTTTTTTTTCCCACCCGCTACCTCATCAAAGGATGTAACCACAAGGCTTCACGCTGTTCCACCCATATCACCTCCCTCCCTCCTTGCTCCTTTCCTCATTCCTCTCCCCCTCCATCTCTTCCTTATCTCCCTCTCTCCTCTCCTCTCCTCTCCTCTCCTCTCCTCTCCTCTCCCCTCTCACGCACTCCCCAGTGTTGAGGAGACCCCAACAGGAGAAAGCAAGGCACTGCAGCACGGTGAAAGCACTGCGGTCACCTCCCCTTTTAGTGCGGTGTCACACCACACTGTGTCTGTCCTCTCCCCCCTCGAATTGTCATTGCACCTCATAGAGTAACTCTGCCAGGAAAAGAAGGAGTCAGATAAGGTGTGTGCATGTGTGAGGATAGTAGTAGTATTAAGAATGAAAATGGTATGAATATCATGAATGGATGGAGGGGGGGGGGGCAGTGCGTATGCAGAGAAAAACACAGAGCGAGGCCACACAATGACCCAGTAGCTCTGACACAGCTAATGTACACAGAGGAGGGGGAAAAAAACAAGGTATTTCTCATCATAATAAACCTCACCAGAGGCCAATTCCCAAAACATGAAATAAATAGCCAATCAATTAAGCAAGCAGAGAGGAAATGGCCAGTCAACCAGAGGCAGCTCCTCTACTCAGCAACACCAGCGTGGAGATCTCCAGGGGCTGACCAATCCACACATATTGCAGCAACCAACAACGCCCCCCTGGGGGTCTTGTGCCTCGTGCATATTGGTCAATCACCCCCCCCCCCCCCCCCCACACACACACACACTTAACTCCAGAAGCTGCTTTACCCCCCCCTCCAGCCTACTTTTTTTTTATGAGAGAGGGGGAAAAAAAAGAATCATGCACTCCTGGTTTTCTCCTTTTAGCAGGCTGGAGATGATTAATACATAAGTCCATTTTCAGGAATAGACTAGCAGAAATGAAGCCTGTAATAGAGCTCTGAGAGCTCAGCCAGTGCCCATGACTAAAATCCTTTCTGCCCACAGGAGGATAAATGTTGAGATTTTTGGGATAGACTGGTTGAGACTTGATGTAAGGTCAAAGGAGTGATGGAAGAAGAGGTGGTGAAGCTCCCTTCGATGAGCAGTGATTGGTATAGAGGAGTTCAGAAAATCTTTGAAACAGCACTGAGTGCAGGGAGGGGGGGAAAAAAAGCCATGGGATAGTGTGTCATGTCGGGAAGGAACTCTATTTTTGGACCTGGATAAATCTGAGCTAATATCCCTCAGTATTCAGCTTTAAAATCTGGTTCTTAGAGAATTTGCATCAGGAGAAAATAGCTTTAACCCCTACACCTCCTGACTGTCTCTTAGGTCATTTAAACCTGTCTACACTTAATTAATGACGCTGCCCTTCCTGCATGATTAGGACCATTATGATCCAGTGGCCCAACGGGGCCAGGCAGACAAACAGGATGAGGGAAGAGGTATTACTGCACTGATTCCTGAACTGTGAACTAGCCAAGCGATTAGACACAGTAGGGTTAGGGAATGTCACAAATTAGACGCTCAATAGCCGGTTAGGAGGGAGAGAAGTTGGGTTTCAGTGTGAAGAAAGGATGGGAGAACAAAGGAGATGAGAGAGGTGAGCCTCAAGGTCAAAGATTTGAAACACAGAGGGTTTTTTTTTTTAAAAAAAGGCTGGATCAGCTCGAGTTGAAGGACGGAGGGAAAGTTCTCTGAAGCTGATGCAAAGACGTGAGATGACAGAGAGAAAGCATCACGGTCAAGGAGAGAGGAAGGGGTCAGAGGCAAGAACGCACACACACAAACCCGGGACACGACAGATGCGTAATTCAATCACAGCCTCAAAATAGATTTATTCCCCCCCGTTGCTCAAACAGCAGCGTCCTCCTTCTTTGAGCCCCATCACTACTCTACCAATCACATCCGATGACAGCACATGCCACCATCTCTGGTGGGATTTTATTTTTTTTTATTTTTTTTTGCTAAAATCGAAGGGGTGTTTT
The DNA here is from genome assembly GCA_946959425.1 of Argyrosomus regius. Lineage (NCBI taxonomy): Eukaryota > Metazoa > Chordata > Actinopteri > Sciaenidae > Argyrosomus > Argyrosomus regius. Next base: position 12,877,615 of record OX336900.1, on the reverse strand, counting down.
CTGGGTTACCCTCAATCTAAAAATAGCATCAGCTGTAGATTTATAATGCAGGATTGAGGAGGGTGAGGGTAGCAGGGAGAGAGCAAATGGAGGAAGAGAAGGCAGAGTTCCCGTTAGGAGGGAAGAGCACGCTGGAGTCAGTTGGCAGGAGAAAAAAAAAAAAAAGCGAGGCATGCGCTGGGAAGTGAAGGAAGAAGAGGCGTTATGAAACTAGAGACTTGTGATGCAGTGGAAAGGATGGAGCAAGTTGACAGAGCATAGGTGGTGTGGTGGCAGAGGCCGTAGGGGAAGAAGAAGACCACGTCTAGACATTTAACTGCCCTCACAGACTTCCTGGATGAGATCTCAGTGATGCTATGTCCTTCCTGCGGTTCCACTCCAGTGCCCCCCTCTATCTCTTCTTCTTCACACCTTCTTCTCCTCTCCCTCTCTGTCATGCATGTGTTTGTGTGTCAGCCCTCTTCTCACCCTCCTCTTTTTTTTTTTTTTTTTTTTATCAAACCTCCATTTCAGGCCTTGACACTTACCCAGTGCTGCCACACAGCCACATGAACCACACACAGAGACACAAACACACACTCATGCTGAGAGGGCACACATGCAAGTACGAGAAATGCATGCATACAAATACACAAAGCAAGACACACACACATATGGATACTCACGTAGACAGACACAAAATGATGCCGAGAGGAATGCACACAAACAAACGTACACACACACACACACACACACATTCCCCTCAGAGGCATGAAACTGCTCTGATCTAGCGGTGTAAGATGGGGAAACACCCACCATTTGTGCAATGAGGAATGTCAGGATTTATAGAAATAAATTATTTTAGGCGTGACATAAAATCTGACTGTGTAAAAGTGCAGTACTCTTTGTGATATTATAGCGGCTAGAAATCAGAATAAAATGACAGTGAAGAGGTTCCAATTTGAACAAAATTTCACACATGCTGATTTCTCCTGATATTGATCAAAACACAAGTAGGCTACAGGAGAAAATTCGCAGTTATTGTGCTATTAAAACGATACTTGTTGAATGTAGGCTAGATAGACGCCGTATTTTCTCTCTATATTTTTTCTTTCTTTCTTTTGAGAGCTGCTGGCCAATAAATGCTCCGTTGTTAGATAAACGCAGAATAAAGCCACCAAAATACAGACATATACACAGACATGGTTAATACTCACTTGCTTTTGGTTCAGGTTCGTTTCGAGTGCGTGCAGAAACACGCACATCAAGCTTAAAGATCAATCAAAATGTAGTTTTCTTTGTTAGATCGCTCTTTCTTATGATTTCAGAGAGTATCCAGTTTCTCGCAGGCATTCAGATGATCTTTTTTGTTTTTGTTTCTCCCCAACGATTATAATAAATCAAAATAAGGATTGCGCGCGTCTGTTGCTGAAAATCTCGTTTTGACACCGTTATTGCCGAATGTTACTTATAGCTTATGGTCATGCTGATGATGGCAAGGGATGAGTCTTTCGGATGAAATGAAGCAGAGGTCCCCCTGAAAACTGGCTTTTGTTGTTTTTTTTTTGTGCTATTTCTCTCGATTTCAGAGCCCCTCTCCCACCTCTTTGTTATTGCCAAAAAATAATTGCCAGCCTTTGTTACAGTGTCTCTACGCTTCCAGGCGCAGGGTGTAGCTACCATTCAGCTCTTCCTCTGTCTCCCCTTTCCAAATGTTTCAATGGAGATGCAGCCTGTAGACACCTCTCTCTTTGCCTTTCCCTCTCTGTGCCTCTCTCTGTTCCTTTGGAGGAGCGTCACCTTCTGCACTATTTTTTTTTTTTTTTTATCTCAGACGATACATGTGGGCGGATTAGAGAACAAGACAGAGGGGTGGGAGGACCCCGGTGAATACAGAGGCTAATTTCTCATATGGCTGCTGAACTTCATAAATACATATGCTGTAAATATACACACAGCAGAGCTATAAGAGGAGAGAGTGTGTTGATGTATTGCCATCTGTTTAATTGGTTCTTTTTTTTCTTCCCCTCTCTTCTCCACTTAGCCTACATTGCCCACACATGCTCACTCTGCTGGACGGACGCACAAACACCATTTTGTCTACAGGTTCCCAGCCTTGACTCTGGCTCTTGGCTGACATCAGCAGTCATGTGGTAGCAGAGGAGCAGGTGGGTTATATGACACAGTCTGGAGTAATATGTTCAATAATAACAATGACAATAAGATGAAGAAGAAGAGGAACACACACTGTTTTGATAAAGTCATATTTGCTCTCTATTCTAACAACAAACAGGTTTGTCTGTCTTCCTTTTTTTTTTTTTTTTAAATGTCTCTATATATCAGTGAAAATTTCTGAAACAAGACAAGCTGCAGGTATAAACCGGCTTATTTCATCCCCTTTGAGAACACATCAACTTGTTATTTGGATGCATTTTGGCATCGCAGACACTGTGTTTGCAGGATGCCTACACTGGTCTGACCCATGTTCATTGGACCACAATGATAGGCAATGTTTCTGAGGCACTTATCGACAGGAAACTCATCAAACATCGCCTCATAAAAATTACAACAGCAGTAAAAGGGCAAAGGGCTATCGCTTAGGTGCCTGCATTTTCCTTTGACCACAAAATGTTCTTGTGAGAGCAAAGTGCTGACAGAAAAGGGAGGAGTAAAGGAAGGGTTTTTAAAGAGCATTTGCAATTATTACGAAAGGAGAATACATTACATGTAAATGAACTATTTAAAAATGCAAAAGGGCTGTTTGTAATAGGTCTAGATATAGAACAGGTCATCGCTAAACACAGAGGCACTGCACCTTCGGTAACTAATAAAACATTTAATTTCTTTAGTGAACCATATCCTTCAATAATTCTGACACAAAATTTGGGACTTACACCAGCTGGAAGACTCAGTGTTTTGATATATATAACATAATATATATATATATATATAATATATCATTTACAAAGTAAAGGAGTGCAGCTGTTGAATGCGGTAGAGTGAGAACACAGACACTCAATTGGACGAGGAATAATAAAAGTCTTAGATCAGCAGCTTTTTCCAGATCAGGAATACATCAGCAAGACACTCAAACTGTTCACTGTAAGTCACTCTGAACATTCATATTTAAATATGAAATTTTAGGTCTTGTAAAGCTAAATCTATTTATATTTTGCAATGTCTAAGTCACACCTAATGCAGCTCCCGACCAATACCTCTACCAAGTGTGAGTTTTGGAGCTGTTTTCTGCACCCTCCAGTAATGCCAATGCATAACTCTGTTCTGCACTATATCAGTCCTTGTTCTTTTACAACCCCCCACACCCCTGCAGCACCGTCTAGAATCAGTCAAACCCAAGATTTATACACGTGTTGTACTCAAGAATTCTTATTTCATTCAAGCTGTTAGGACAGCAGCCAGAGCCCTTTCAGCAAAGTGTGCTGTAGTGTTTATACAGTGTCTATAGCATTTAGCATGCAGTTTGTTAAAGGCAATAAAATAACAAGACTAGGAGACAACAGCCATACTAGCACTGCAGTGCTAAGGGCTAAATGGCTAAATAGCATAGTATAGCTGAAGCTAATGGTAATTTCAGTATTAGACTAATTGAAATGTGACTCAGGAGATCATCAAATTCGTTTGAATTTATCATCTTGGGACCCTGAATGGCAGTAGCAACTCTCATGGCAGTCCATCCAGTAGTTGTTGAAACATTTCACTCTGAACCAATCACCAAAGATCACCAGAGTCATTAGGATTTATCCTCCTGGGATGATCAATGTCTATATAAATTTTACTACCAATAAATCCCATGATTGTTGAAATATTTCAATCTGGAGCACCTGAAGACATTACCACACAGCTAGCATGAATAAAATGAATGAATTTAGTAAGAACGCCATCTGACTAAAAATTAAATCAATACACAGCAGATAAGACAGACAATTTCCAATAACAACAAGCCCGTTAACCACCTCTTCTAAAGACAACATTCACTTCCAGCATCACCAGACCAGAACAGATTGCAGGAAGTCATCCACAGAAAGTAGCTGACAGTGTTTTTTCATCAACCTGCATAAATACTGAATGTTCAACTTTGTTCGTCCTAAGAGTGAGCATTAGTCGGCACAGACACATCCACAGTCAGTCTCTTGGCGGCAGCATAGTGCAGCTCATGCATAAGGAAGAAGTGAGCAGCAGACCTGAGGAGACATTGTGTGGTCACAAGACGATTCTCAAGTATTTAAGGATTAAAAGGAGGTCAGTGATGATGTTTTCAGTCTCAAGGGCTCGCCATTATTTCCAGTAAATGTTATTATTATATGTAAAGATGTTAAATATTGTATATATCATACAAATCAAAAAGTAGTATAATAGTTACTGTATTTGCTGTATATCTACCATGTACTTTATATCTGCACAGATAGAGACAGTGCTGCAGGATAAACACAACAGATTACTGGCCTTGAGGACAGACAGTGAGAAACTGGTGGTTCAATAATCTGTATTGATGCTGTCCATCACTAATTGAAGAACACTGTCCACTGACTTGGTGGACAGAAATGAAAAATGCCATTTCAGAAATGAAACCTGGAGTGATTTTCAGGTTTGTCACATATTTTATGTCCAGTGGAAGGCCGGTCGCACAGGGATATAAAATTGGTTTTGGTATGAGAACTAAATAAGACACACAAATCAAACTTTGCAGAGCTGCTACTTATACGCCGCATGTTTAATACCCGCAGACCACACAACGGATGCCAATACTGACTAATCATTTTCAAGACAGAAGCAATGTGCAGTGGTATGGAAGACTGTAAGCTATGTTTTATTGAATTACAAAGTAAGTGCCATGTTAGCACCAGCTGTAATGCCTCCACTACCATCATGAGATATTCTAAATGAGTGGACGCAGTCCTATTACCATGTTATTTCCAGCACTGCAGTTATTAGAAAGAAAAATCCAGTTGCCAGTCTGTAAAAAGGCTCTACGGTTTCAGTGTGTGCAAATCGCTAATATTCATTGCGGAGCAGTATCTGATTACCTGAAAAAATAAAAAAAATAAAAGACATAAATACTGTGTTATTAAGAGAATGTAACCAAAACCTTCAACAGAGTTTTACTGAGACCAACAAACCAGTCAAAGACTGCAGTATGTAGTTTTGACATACAATCCTAACACAGACCTGAAAATCATTCCAAAAGGCACTAAATTAAGTGTACTGCCAGATGAGATGGAATCGTGTTTTGGGCTCATTTAAACAAAAATGAAATTAGCCATCAATGTCTGATTGAATAACCTGCTCTGTTCTGCTTGTCTGTGAGCCATCACAACGTGGAGACATACAGGAAGCACGAGGATGGATGAAACAACGGATGAATGATGATTGATACACTGTGTAGCTCAAATTCTGTACGATTTCCCAGAAATCATGTCTTCACAATAAAATCATAGTTTTGATAAAAGTTCTCATGAGTAATGATTTATTGTGTGGTGTATCCTGATTTCCTGGAAACAGTTGCTTGGCAGGTTTGAATTTTGGATGTCAACTTGAATGACAACATCACACCGTTTTTTTTCTTTTCCACTGTGATCCAGCAGCTTCTATAAATCAGATACTTTTATAAAGGTTATAACAAATTAAAGAAACATTATTGATTTATCTATTTTGCATTCATAGGTTTATTCTTTATATGTTTTGCAACTTTTATGAAGAAAACCCTCTTATAATACACTCAGTTGCCAGTTTATTACGTACATCTAAATAAAACATATCTTGCAATAAGTCAAAACTTGAAACCTGAAATTTTTAATATTTAGTTTTTGTTTAACTGAGAAATTCAACAACACAAACATCAATTATTGCCAAATGGAAATATCTAAGTTATTGTAAATAAAATCTCTGTGCTCTCTCAGGTGTTTCTCAAAGGTTTTGAACTTTATTTGAACTTTTTTTTTTTTTTTTTTTGCATTAATATGTAGTTTGCCCACACTGAGTATGTTTAAATGTATACTGGTATCCTGGTTTTGATCTTTTTCAGGATAATTACTATGATTATTCATGATTCTCACAGTATTCAGGTTATGATCTTGTTTATACAGGTGTGTCTTGATTTGACAATATCTCAGCTGCTAGCCACATAGTGGTCAAATGATTTTGAGTCCTCAAAAGACTCCAGAGAGGAAGTGCATGATTCAAACATCTGCCTTTATTTGCTGGGAATTATTTTAGTACATTACAAATATTACAAATGAGAGACCAAAGATCTGAACAAACAGTTTATATGACACTGTAACCATAAGACAAGAACAATATGCCTTATGTTCTAGTGGACAAATGACCTTAAGTTCTCCAAAGCACTCCAGAGAGGGACCAGGATGTTGCATAATTTGAACACCTGCCTCTGACTGCTTGGAATAACATATTGGGAAATGATGGCTCAAAATATTCAGAAGGGAATGGCTCAGGATCAATGTAAACAAAATCTCTGTGCTCTCTCAGGTGTTTCACAAAGGTTTTGAACTTTGTGGAAGCTGGAGCTCATTATTTTATTTATTTATTTTTGCATTATATATATTTCTAATATGTTGTCTATCCTCACTGAGTACGTTTACATGCATATTAGTATCCTGGTTTTGATCCTATTTGGGATATGATATTTACATGCATGAGAAACCTGATTATTCTCTGTTTACATGAACTCTTGATTTGTCAATATCTCAACTATTATGCTCTGTACCAACAGAAAATGTTCAGAAATATCAATAAAGTGTTTACATGCCAGAGTATTCCTGTTTTTATTCCAAGTAGCATAACCAGGTTTCTCAAAACCGTAATATGAATTGGAACCGGGATACTGGTGCACATGTAAACAAACTGTATAAATGGGGAGAGGCGTTGATGAACTTGAACAAAATTGCTAAAAGTATTAGCCTTTGTCATCATGACAGTAGCAGGGAAAAAATGCATTATTATAACCTCCAACCTTTTAATGTCTGAGTTACATTAAATTTATCTAGATTCTCTGGATGTAGCTATGCTGGTTTCATATTTTCCAGACACCCCTGACCAGTGGTGGAGAAGAGATATTCAGATCAGACAGTAAAAGTATTAACACACTGTAAAACACTCAATCACAAGCATTTAAAATAAAAGTATGCAGAAAGAAGTGAAACATATTTGAACATATACGTATAACATTAGATTGATTTTACTGATACACAAATGTAAAAGCAGGATTTTACTTTAAATGAATTTGTTTTATTGGTTGAGGTGGTGCTCATTATGTATATTGTCTGTTTTGTATGGGACTCCAAGTAATGATTATTTGCTTTATGGATTAATCTGCTGTTAATCGATTAATTGTTTGTAGATAAGCAGAAAATAGTGAGAATTGGCGTAACAATTACCCAGAGTGCAAAGTGACACTTCCACAATGTTTTGTCAGACCAATAGTAGAACATTCAAAATTATTGAAATAATTACAGTTTAAGTTTGGGTTTTTATGAAGTGGGGTTGTTTGAGGTACTGATGCAGAGACTGTGTGTTACCTATAGTAGACAGCAGTCAGCTCGCTCCCAGTTTGGAGACGCAGACATGGATTCTGGCAAAGAGGCAGAGTTATGTACTGCTGTGGACAGGGTCAACAGACAAAACAGACTGATTATTACAAACCAAGTCACGAGAGACTAAAGATCTGAACAAACAGTTTACATGACACTGGAACCGTGAGACAAGAACAATATGCCTTATGTGCTGGTGGACAAATGATCTTCAAACGAAGTTCTCCAAAGCACTCCAGAGAGGCAAGAGGATGTTGCATAATTTGAACACCTGCCTCTGACTGCTTGGAATAACATATTGGAAAATTATGTCTCGAAATATTCAGAAGGGAATGGCTCAGGATCAATGTAAACAAAATCTCTGTGCTCTCTCAGATGTTTCACAAAGGTTTTGAACTTTGTGGAGGCTGCAGTTTATTTATGTTTGTTAATTTTTTTGCATTATATATATCTCTCATATGTAGTCTGCACTCAGAGTACGTTTACATGCATATCAGTACGCTGGTTTTGGTTCTACACATACTGGCCTTTGTTATTGTGATGTTAGCAGCATTCATTGTAGGTTTTTTCACATGTTGAAGTTGTGTCTATTTTGCAGTTGTTGACTATAGCAATACACATACAGTATATACACATTTATAGAATTTATAGAAAGGTGTTGTGTCTTGGAATATTAACGGCCCACCTAAAGAAAACGAATCAATATACTGTAGGAAGAATATTCTCAGCACTTTACCTTGCTACCAGACAGCCCTTCCCATGGCACTACATCGTCTCAACCAAACAGCCTACCTATTCCTACTCACTGTGCCACGTATTATGCCACAGATCTGACAGAGAGGTAGATAAGAGAATGCGCTCACACATAAAACGCACATAAACGGATAGACTTTTTCTGCGTGTGGAAAAGCACGTGTTTCTGTTGACCCCATCCACCGCAGTGTTTTGCTCGACTTCTGTGCTCCAAACAGGGAGTGCGCTGACTGCTGTCTACAAAGACAATGACTATGCAGAATTAACTCATACATCCTTAAAAAACAAAGAATTATCCATTTAAACGCTGTCAAATAATTATATGCAAAGAAAAAACTGAAGTACAAGTACCTCATGTTTGTACTTAGTTGTATTCCACTAACGAATAATATACAGTACATACAGTATATGATGTAGACTATATGTTGTATAGAAGCTTTAAATATTTGACCACTAGAGGGAGACATCACATAGGTTAACAGTTGGCTGTACACATAAAATCCACTGGGGAATCATGTCTGCTATTCTGTTGCACTACAGTCTTAACACACCTGTTACAAAACAGTGTTATTATCCAGAAAATTAAGTCGTGTATCAGCAGATGAGTCCATCCCAGCATTTAAATTTACACTGAGGTTCGCTGTGCCGCTTTCTATCTGCCAGAGGCCTTCACAACGTCTGACCGAGCTCCATATCAGCCTAATTTAGAGCTCAGAGGCTGCACATGAAGGGCGTTAGTTTCATCTTAGCAATGTAGGGCACACTGTGCTTCAGCTTCTGGGTAGCAAATCACACTGACATCCTGTTGGCACACGGAGCCTAAATTTCTTACTTCATCACTGTTATGGAATTTTCTATCCTTAGGTTACACGAGGTCACGTGTGGGCCTTGAGGTCCTCGGCGGTACTAATTGTTTGGCTTTGACTGGGAGCAGTAGGTGCCAGTCTATCTCAACACTGTGGTGGCCAGGGTCGAAGAGACTCTTGCTGCCTGCTTAGACATAATAGAAAGCTTGCCGTTGACATAAACAGACATCTGTGTCTCCAGACTAGAATATGTTGACAATAACACCGTCCTTGGTAGAAACATTCTCTTTGTCTCATTTGGGGCGTATAGTGTTGGTGTTATCTCGAGGTTTAAAGTCTATCCACCAGCACGTGTTCGGCGGAATGTGAGACCGACTCAGGCACTTCTGATGCACTATGAGAGTGTCTCTAATTCTCCTTGATCAAGCGACAATAAATACTACAGCATAAGACATCAAAGGCTTCTGAACACTTCTTCATTCCTGACCTCACCATTGATTCCAGCAATTTCTCCACAACTGAAACAAACAAAAAAAAAACCTAGTAAATAATCAAGAAAGATAGATCATACTTCTAAAACTGAAGGGTACCCCGTCCTTCTAATGAAGTTTTCATCCACCCGAGACCTCCAGAGCACGATCGGGCTCCATAACTTAAGAACTTAATTTAGAGCCTGGACTCTTCTCACCAAGGTTTCATTTCTACTGTGAGACGGACACATTCTCCATCAAACATGGGCAGTAAATCATACCAACATGCTGTGAGAACATGAGGAGACTAAATCTGTCACTGGAACTTAAGCACAAAACACACATTTATAGACTGTGCAGCTAGGATAGTCTTGTGAAACTCAAGTATGGGGTCATCAGAGAATGCTGGTGAAAAACAGTTTTTTTTAAAGATGTGAACAGAAAGGTGACAATACTGTTTATTCTGTGGTCTGACTTTGGCCATGAATGAGGCAGACAATAGTCCAAACAACGATGCCATTGTAAACCAGCATTGCCATGAGCAAGATGATGTTAAACTACAAGAAACACTTGTCACCATGCGTCTAAACATCTCAGAGAGATCACAAAAACTGTATCACTGGTGAGGAGTTTTATAAACAATTGCAATATAGGTAGATAGAAAGAATGTTTTACTCATACTTCTTAAAACATACAATTTTTAAGTCAAACAAAAATCTGATTATTACAAACCAAGTCATGAGACACCAAAGATCTGAACAAACAATTTGTATGACGCAGGAACTGTGAGACAAAAACAATATCAAGTCTCAAGTTCCCTCCTAAAGGAAATATGATGTTGCATGATTTGAACATCTGCTTCTGACTTCTGGCAATAACATATTGCGAAATGTTATCTGGAAATATTTCAAGGAGGAAATGAATGAAAGGATATATGTAAATAAAATCTCTCAGCTGACACTCAAATCAGCCAAAATAATCATACTTATCCTGAAATGTCCCATCTGAGGAGCTTTCTTTCATTTTCCCTGTTCCTAATGGTTTGTTGTTGTGGTTGTGGTTACAGACATTAAATAAGCTCAGAAGTACTTAACATCTGTTACTTAAAAAAAAAAAAAAAGTCTCCTTTTAAAGAGGTCAAAGGTCAAACCAAAGATTGTTTCAGTCTGCTCTGATTCAGGGACAATCTGTCCTCTTGAAGCTTTGATTTCATAATCACGTGAGCTTCTTGCCCTTGTTCTTGGGAAACTTTGGCTTTCTCTCCTTCTTCTGGTCCGTGTCTTTGTTCGTCTTACTGGCTTTAATCTCTGCCTCCCATTGTTTTTTCACCAGTGTGTAGAGTCTCATGGTGGCCTGGGCATCTTGGACCTGGGAGAGACAGTGTAAAAGAGAGAGGGGGAGATCAGTCCAAGACGCGCAGTTTTACAGAGTCACCATTTGAAAACAAGAGGTGAGAGTTGTGTTTGATGCGTTGATGACTTACGGATGAATGTTCACCCTCTTGGACCTTAACGTTGAGTATTTCTCTACAGAGGACTTTCAGCGAAGGTCGACCACTCTAAAAAAAGAAAATATTCACATAATATACAACACTGAATCTGAGAACTGGATCAGGGATTCCTTAGAGTCTTTCAGGGGGAGCACATGATTTGTCAAAACTATTTTTGAAGTACCTTTACACGCTTCCTAAAAGGTTTGTACTTCTGAGTGTCCCGGATTTTCTTTTTTGGATGATCCAAGAGTAAAATCTGAAACAGAGTTTAAGATTAGTTTATAACTGTTTACATTTATTCTAAAAATTGTTCCCATTCCCTCTCAGATATTACATCCAGGCTACCTTTAAGTCGTTGTGTATGGCGTGTCCAACAACTATTCTGCCTTGCAGGATCTCAGCAACCTCTCTCTGCACTGTACGCAAACCCTCTCCTGCAGAGAAGCAAACATGGATGAGAACTCATGGTATAACACTCCATTTTAAAGCAATTCATTAAAATTCTTGTTTTATTTTCTTATAATTACTTTCATGACTCACCGTCTTTGATGTCCTGTGGTCGGATGCCGCTGACGGCTGTCCTGTAGTCTGTCACCTTCTCTGTGGGTTTCACATATTTGTCATAGATGCATTTCCCAAACTGGTTCACGAGGGACACACGAGCCAAGATGCTGTCCTCTCCGTCAGGACCGACTCCCACCATCTCGCAATCAATGGCCACAGCTTTGGTGAGGCTAGTGTTTTGCAAATGGTGGCAAACATGGTGATAAGAGAAGACAGCCGTCACTACCAGGTCAACCTGCCTGAGGAGCCGTTCGAGGATGCTCCTTTCATATCCAATCATGAGACTATTATCTTTTAGCAATTAACCAGTTTATCTTTGCTCAAATATTTTTGGAACATGCAGCTAGACCCGTGCTAATGCTGCATTTTTCTAAGTTATAAAAATGACATGTCATTATATGACAATATGACATGATCTCTCTTGAAGCATATCTGTGGGGCTACAAGAAGACACCGACTCTGTCCTCACTTACCCCTCAAACGCTTTCTCCTTCACCAGGGCGCTCTCCGTGTCCTTGGTCTTCTGAATGCCCTGCTTCTTCCTCATGATCTCTGCTGCCTCTGCTCCAATTGTGGCCTCAATATCGTCAGGGTCTACGTCATCAAACCAAAGGTCCGCTCTACAACAGCACAGGGGAAGATAAAGTAAGCAGGCACAATTCTTTTTTTTGACCTAAATGTTGGCAGAAGTTATCGCTGTATACTTACTCTGTAGGTTTCGTCTCTTCAACCACAGACGGCGACGACTTCTTCTTCTTCTTGGCTGCTTGCTCGCTGTTTGACTTTCCATCGTCCTTTCTCCTTTTTGGAGCAGCAGGCTGTCTTGTCGTCTTGTCTGAGACACCTGGAACCTTCAAGTTCACCTGAGAGTCCCTAGGGACGGCGCTGTTAGGAGCTGTTTTGTGCTTTACTTTTTTCTCAGTGTCTGTCTTCCTGGGACAGTTATTGTCCCTGGAAATATTTTTAGAATGATTTTCTTTAGCTCCCTTTTTTTGCAGAGCACCATTCTGATGTTTTGGTGTCACAGGCTCCTGCTTCTTCTCCGGTTGACTGACCTTCAGCATCTGAGAAAAGTTTAGTAACATTGTGAATATGAGATATATATGAGACATGTAAAGTTGATAAGAAGGTACAGATTTAGACCAAACTTTCTCTCTCACCTCTTGCAATATTTTCCAGTTGGCAGAGAACTGTTGGGTGTCTGTTGGAGGTAAGGTTTGCTGAGCTTTGGCTCTCTGGTGGTACTTGGGTGGAGGCTTTTTCTTTCTATACTTCTCTTTCATCCAGTGTTTTCTTTTCATTCTCACTGTGTCACTTTTCTCTGTCGGCTTGGGTCGTCCTGAATTAGCAGAAGAGTCTGCCTTCTTTGCTTTCACCTTCGACATGATGGTAACTTTCGGTGAAATGTCTGTAAAAATCTGTTAACCGTGCTCAGCCACGCTGGATCGTCCGAACTTCGTCGCTTGGTTTCGGGGTAACGTTCTAAAGATGAACCGGTCAGAAGAGACGTCTCCCCGGACAAAGTTCACCGTGTAGCCGCGCTGACGCAGATGAATTATTCAGATATTGTTGTTAACTTGAGAAAATTGCTCAGCGTTTGACTTCAGGTGCTGCAAAGCCATGCTGAAATGTGTATTTCCGAGACGTGCAGCAGCCAAATGTCTCCGGCAACAACACGGCATCCTAACATAAGCGAGTCTCGTTAGTCGCTAAACCAGACAATACAACGACAACAGTGTAGTTTTTTATTTCGTGTCCACTCCAAATTATATAATGTATTAATATGTTTTTTTTAAAAATAATGCCGTTTTTTGTTGCCCCTTTATTCCAAAAGCAGAACTTCTTTTCTTGCAAGTGTTTCACATCGGACCGGATATCATTGTTGTTGATCGACGAGCTGTGTTTGTTTTTGACACAAATGTTTTATTAACTTTACATTCTGGATGAACACGCAGTGCCGCATATTTTGAGGACGTCTTGTTAAATAACCGAAGCTCCGTTTAGATGTGTTGACAGTTAAATATCTGGTAAGTTGTGAGGAGGTTTACGAGCTGACAGAGTATTTATAGGTATCTAACTGACAGAGCTGACTGTGTGTCTGAAGCTTGATATGTTCTTTGAATTGTGACATTTGATTTTTTTTTTATTGTGGTTTCAGATCATGGTGGAAAACTCTCCCTCTCCCCTGCCTGAGAGGGCCATCTATGGGTTTGTTCTCTTCCTAGGCTCTCAGTTTGGCTTCTGTAAGTAAATATTGTGATTTCACTCTGCCAATATTAAAATATTAAACATGTCTATTTAAAATGGACAGTCGAACAAATAGATTAGGTGAATTGAATGACATATTTACCTTACCTACCTCATGTACATAACACATTTCCTTTACCCAGTCTACAAATGACTATAGATAAATACATATATCTATATTTATGCACATATATATATCTTTTAAATATGTATATAGTTATTTTCTTTATGTTTTATGTTCATGTCTGCACCTACCTGTCATGTTCCTTGTTAAACTGTATGTCTACACCTGTATGCACCATTGAGAGCACAGTGAACCAGAGTCAAATTCCTTGTGTGTGTACACACACCTGGCCAATAAAGAGATTCTGATTCTGATATTTATACATTTTAATTTACTTTACATTACATATCAGGGCTCAGTACTATTTTAATCAGGTCTGACTTCCCAGGTCATAATCCAACCCAGACAAAGTATTTAGATATTAGACACAATAGCACATTAAATTAAATGTGGCCCCAGTTTATGCCTTTTGTATTCTAATGCTGGTTATTCTTAGCCTTAACTATAAATGTCACTGTTATAGAATTTAATTACTTTTCGGGCCCTGTAAAGCAAAAGCACGGGGACAGCTTCCTCAGTGTACCTTGGTTACTTTAAGATAAGATAAGATAAGATAAGATAAGATAAGATAAGATAAGATAAGATAAGATAAGATAAGATAGACCTTTATTGTCCCACAATGGGGAAATTCACAGTGTTGCAGCAGCAAAGTGGATAGCAACAGAAAAGAGCTAGTACTATACATGAGAATATGGAGTTAAAAAGAAAAATAATATAATATAAACACTATGTACAGAACGAAGACAATAGAAAAAAGAAACAACAACAGCAGTTGCACACTTCAACAGCAGGACAACTGAATGCTGACAATGAAAGCGATGCATCACCTCACTGTTTTAGCTGATATCACACTTACATTACAGGCAAGATGTACCATAACATATAATGCTAATTCTCTCACTAAACCTGAGAAAAATGTATCTTACACCAAAATAAATCTCATCTTACGTTCTTCCCTCTCTTCAAACGAAATGTCCTCATTTCAAAGGTTATCAGAAAAATATACCTCGTCTTACAATATATTATCATTGCATACATGTGACAGAACAAAGTGTCTAGTATCAGGGGGGACTTTAACAGCACTTACATCTTTTCTGAAGGAATTTCCAAACAAAGATAGTAGACCGACATGTGTACTCATTCAGCTACATAACCAACCCTTAATATTTTATTCAACACAGCAAGACAAAACAGCATAAACAAGTAAAACAGGTCTTTGTGAAAGGCAAAACAATTGTCTAAAAAACACAAAAACATAGACAGTTTTATTGTGTGGTGAAAAGATATTTAGGTGTACAGAAATAATGAGATTTAAAAAGTGAGGTTGACTCATTTGTTATTATGATGATGTTATGAAAATTTATCCGCTTTGGTTCAGTACTCACTATCCGGTTATGATTACTGTAAATTCATGTAGTAAAACCGGCAGTGTGTGTCATTCAGGTCAAGTCAACATCTGCTTTCCTTTGTTCTCTTCACAGTTCTGTATTGTCTGTGGGCATTTGTACCAGAGGAGTGGCTTCATTCAATAGGACTCACTTACTGGCCTCAAAAGTAAGCAGAAAATGATCATGGTAGTAATTATCCAGTAACAAGTTCCCTCCTTTGTCTGTGAATACACGTATTATATTCAAATCTTATGAAAAGTTAACTTCTACACTTTGGCTTTTGTAGATATTGGGCCCTTGCTGTGCCAATCTATCTACTGGTTGCATTAACGATCAGTTTGGTGATCCTGTTTGGAGTGAACATGAACAACACGGCTCCACTCGACTCTGTGGACAACATAACAGGTGAAGCACTCAAATGTTAAGAGAATTTTCTTATGGCGCTCCGAACTTCCCGACCCTAACACCCTTGAATGTCTCCTTTCTGTCACAGATATGTACGCCCAAGCCCAGGGGACAAACAGCTGCCACAAGGGGGGAATTCCCAGACTCAAAGATGTTTCCATTAGTGAAGTCAACAAAATGTTCTATTTGTCACCCCAAGCAATAAAACGCAGAAACTGATGTTAGCTTGAGGCAGAGTGGAAGTGAAGCTGCTGAGGATATATATTTATATATGATATTGCTGTTCATCCTTTGTTTATAAAAGAAGTATTATATTATTTATCTATCTATCCAGGAACACTGAACATGGGAGCAGAGATTTACTGAATGAATTGACTTTTTCTGATACTTTACACATCTCTATTGGATAAAATCATGTCCTGTGTGCAAATTAATAACATTGATATGTGAACAAACTAACATACTATCAAAGCATCTTGTACACTGGATGAAAAAGGTAGCATATGATTATATTGAATAAATGTCATACTTTTTACATATATATTTGTTTTGTGCAATAATAGCACTATTATATATCAAATAAGCTCTGATATCTGTATATACTGATATGTATATCTGTATATAGTGAATTTGCAACAAATCAGAGGTTCTGGAGCAGTTAAATGGCTGTTTGAAATATTCTGATTTAAACGTCCGACATTAAAGCGGCGCTAGACAAGATTTTCACAACTAGACCTAAGACTTAATGTGTTTTATATTTTTATTTCGGCGTATATGGTTCCTTCTTTTTATATAATCGTTTTTACAGAGAGGGGAAATCAGTACTTCCTAGTCTGTCTAGAAGTTCTCTGTACAAAAATAAACAGGAGGTGACACAGGCTGTTGTCATAACATCTAAAAAAATGTATCTGCACATGCACAAACAGGGCTATAATTAAACCTGTCAGTAGCACTGGGGTATTAATATATTTGTAGAATGAAGTATAGTTTCCCCTTTACAATCAAAATCTGATTTATTGAGCAACTAAAACAAGTTTTGATTTCCTCTTAATGTATTTACACAGTTTCAGGACAATTAAGAGGAAAATAGAAACAGACACAGATAGGTCATGTAGTGGATGTGAGTTACTGTCCATAATGTTGAGCAGTTTGTTGAGCATCTCTTTTTTTTTTCCAACAAAAAACACAGAGCCAGCCTTCTTGATCAGTTTGTTCAGTTTTTTGGTGGCTCTGATGCTGCTGTCGGTTGTTGCAAACATCTGCAGCATCTCGCTGCACACATTAAAGGACCTGAGCTTCATCAAGAAGCAGTCTGCTCTGCACATGATCGGTATTATATGTTTATAATATGCAAATGTGTATATATATATACAGTGTGCAGCCTTTATATCTGACAGTGTTGCATGGATTTTTTTAGGGCTGCATTCGTTTGTAGTTTTTATTCCTGTCCACTGGGTGTCGATAACGAACAGTGCGCACTGCGTAAACCTCAAAGAAGAAGACAGTGCATCCACACCACTTCCCAGTGTTCATCATATGGAAGTATTTCTTGCTATCCATGCAGTAATCTTTGATTTGAACGCACCGCAGTGGTAAATGGCCTTCGCTCTGCCGGTGTGGTTCGTTATCCAGGAAGAGCTCCTCGGACATGGCGCAGCGGACTACGACGCTCCGAGCTTTTTCGACGAGCTTGACGACGAAGCTTTGTTCCAGGTGTTCCACCTCACCAGACCCTGCATCGCCTTCATCGTGGACTCGGTCCGCATCCGCATGAAGAAAGTCGCTGTGAAGAAACCTGCACTGTCTGTAGATGCCATGGTCATGGTGACGCTGAACTATTACGCACATGGAGTCTGCTCCACCACCATCCTGGAGAGAGTCGGACTGAGCCGGTCCGACTGCCCCGTGGTCATAAACACTGTGTCCGGGGTCATCGCAGGGATGTCCGATCAGTTCATCTCGTTCCCACTAATCCGGGAAGCTAAAGCTAATGTCGCCTTCAAAATACAGAAATTCTGTGGGATCCCCAATGTGCTGGGCATCCTGGCTCCAGCTCACTTCAAGATCAGAGCCTCTCCGTATGAGAAGGACACGTTTAGGTCTTTTGTCAACACTCTGTGTTACACATCTGTCGTGAGTCAGATCATATGTGACATTGACGGCAACATACTGAGTGTGGAAAAGTGTTGTGTGGGCAGCACGTTTGAGCAGGAAATGTGGGACTCGTCTTTCAAAGGAAGGGAGATGGAGGAGGAACTGCACGGACCTTATTGGGTTATTGGTAAGAAATACTGTATGTAGCCTATATAAACAAAGATATTCAAAAGGAAACTGGGAATGGGAGAGACCCATTTGATCATAAGTATCAATGGTGACCTGTTTGTGACCCCACACACACACCAAACCCATCACATATAAAACACTGTTATTGTATCTTCTGACTTCATGGCACCCATGAGCGTATTTCTTTAAAATAATACTCAATTTTGACCATAATAAATCTGAACTCAAGGCCCACAACCACATATCAAAGGATTCCTTGTTAGGTTAGTTTGCTCAGTTATCATGGCAACTGAGCAAACTGCTGAGGAAGACCACGATATGTGGTTGAAATCTCTGGAAAAAGTTGACATGTTTGTAAAATTACAGTTTCCAAAGTCAAGAATGAACTTTATTACTCAGTTATGACATCATACAACTAATGTTCTCCTCTCGTTCTTAAAGGTGGTAAAGGCTACAACCTGAGCAAACATGTCTTGACCCCTGTGTCAGAACCTGCAAATGACAACGAGGTCCGCTTCAACAAGGCCCACACAAAGATCCACAACGTTATGCGGACAATGCTCGGCTCCATGAAGAGGCGTTTCAGGTGTTTGATGCAACTCGGTTATGCACAAGAAGGCTCTTTGGACAAAAAGTCAAACATTATCAAGGCGTGCAGCGTACTTCACAACATCGCTAAAAAGTTTTCCGTCCCTCCTCCGCCTGTAGCTGGTAAAATTGAGCCCCTGCATCCAGGCAAGAAGCCTTCAGTACCAGTAGAGATCAATAATGAGGCCCTTAAAGCCAGACAGGAACTCATTGATAGTAACTTTTCTGTTGCTGCCAGTAGCGAGGACACACCAAGTGCAGACATCACAGAGGAGGATGTGTGAGCAGAGTCGATGTGTTATCTGCTCTAGAAAGACACTTAAAGGAAAAACACACTATAATATAAGTGTGAGACGAGTTGCTCTTCTTTGTCAGTTTGATACTAACATGTAAATGTGACAGAATATTGTTTTTTTTTATCTCATTTGCAGACTTTGTTAAAACACATTCAGGTATGTTTGTCAATAAAAACCTTTTATTTCTTATATAAATAGAAAATTGTGTTTTTTCATTTATGATTGTTTCTAAAAGTAATTTGAAAACACTCTTCTATCATCATCAGTGCTGTTTCCTCATATTAATAATCATAGAAAAAAATAATACATTTGACAAATGAGAGGAAGAAAAGATTAAGTTAAATAAAATTGTGTTTTTCATATACAGTAGATATATATAGATAATAGATATTTACTCACATACTTATTTCTTATATTTCTTTCATATTTACAGTTGAATAACAAAATATAGACATTAGTTTTTAGAAAGTGCACAAAAGACTGACTGCTGGGCTGACAGTTTCAGGCATTTCTGTGAAACTCTCGGAGTGCAGTGGCATTGGCGTATATCATGTCTGCATTCTCATATATGTTGTCTTCAGTCTTCTCATTCTGCTGCAGACTGTCCATGATGCACTGGTGCAGGAAAACATACTGCGACTGAAAAGAAATAAACCACAATTTAAAAAAAAAACCTGTCATTTCAAAAGCAGAACTGGATGTTAAATGCGCATGTCGACATCATATTCTGGCTGGCACTTCCTTGTATGCAGTATAGCCACAGGGTTAAATAATTTAACACGATGAACTGCACACTAATTATTATTATTAAGCGTCAAGATTTAATAACACATAATAATGTATTCACTTCACAGTTACTGAGATCTTCATACAAGGACTTGAAAATATTTTAACGTGTCTACTTATGGTAAATATGCAGACAGATACATTTGTAAAAGTTTAAATGGGAAAGACAAAAATACAAATTTAGACCCATTTTGACCCAAAATGTACAACTATATGGAAATGTAAACATAACTTCCATATGCTATAGTATCAGTGCTTGTACAGTATCACCAGCTGTAGGAAACTAACAAAAGAAGAAGTTGCACAGACTGTAAGGACCTTAAAACGATCAGTTTTACCTCTGTTTGCACCATTAATGGTCGATTCAGTCTCATCTTGTGCACAAAGGAGTTGATGCCCACTGCGTTTTCTTTCTCTAGCTGCTGCAGCAATACATCCAAAGCAATGAGAGTGCCTGTCCTCCCCACTCCAGCACTGAGAGGGACACAGAAATAGTTAAGCAGTTAGTGTGCAGGTATGATGGTTATCATGGGTTCTGGATTATTATATCATGAAATATTACTGCAGTAAGCTATTCAGTTGACCTTTGTTTTTTTCCTTAACCATGAGTGGTTTTCATATAAACATGCCCAACAAATGGCATAGGTTACCCTCCAGACAAGTACTCATTCTGTACCTGCAGTGAACCACAGTCGGTGCTCCAGTCCCCTCTGTCTGTATGTGATGTCTCACCAATCCTCTGAACTGGATCAGGAATTCTGTGCCCTGTGGGACACCGTGGTCAGGCCAGGCAGTGAAATGAAAATGTTTCACTGTGCGCTCCTCTGAGGTGTCGCTCTGTGAAGATTCACATAGACATAATGGTTGACCTAAAATCATCAAGCAGGCTCTCTTATGACATTTACAGTAAAATTCATATGTTTGCATACACAGTCATGTTTTTCGTTCACTGTGTTGTGCTTCATAAAGCTATTTAGTTAAGTTACACGTAAAGATTTTAGAGATGTTTCGTACGTGTTTCACTCTAAATTCCCTCAATGTCCAGTAGGCCTCTTGCTGCTCCGATTTCATGGTGACCGACAGCTTTCCATAATGACGAGGCTCACTGTCTGCAGGCCAGTATTGTTCACACTTAGTCTAGAAAAAGAAAACAGTTGTACCAAGAAGAAATAGGTGTCAACCAACCACATCTATATTAGTTCTTTATGGAGACCAAAAAAGTTAGCAATTTCCTTAAAATCTGAAATATAAGAGACTCAAAACTTCTTGAGGGCTCACCCTTCCTCCTTCGGTGCAGTTGGTTACCATGGCGATTCCTTTAACTTTTTGTTCCCAGATCATCCTCCAGAAATCATTGACCGTGGTGGGCAGAGGACCCTGAGCTGCAATGTACTCTCTGTTGCTGTTGTAACCCTGAGAAGCAATTGTCAAAATTAGTATCTACACTTCTCTAGATTTTATATGTCCTGCATATGTGAAATCATACAATCAAACATAGTCATCATAAATTGCTAGACTTCAAATGAATGTGACTGTACAGATGTCTTAGCAACCCTTTACTTGCAAGTGAGGCAAGTTCACTCCAGAAATGATTGTCAACTATCAACTAACACCTACTGGCATGTAATTGGCATTAATGTAGTCGGAGGTCTCATTGGGATTTGATGTAGTTAGCTTCACCCGACACCAGTCATCTAAGTTGAGAAAACAGAAGTTGGTTTAAGTGTGATATTAAGTGCACCACAACAGTCATGCCTCGAATAAGTCAGTGGATCTTTCATGCATCTCTATTACTTGTGAGAGCAGTTAAGAAGACAGGCTTACATGGCAGGACATTGTTGAAACGATTCCTTGGTTTGTTGTCAAGTCGCTCCGCTTCTTTTCGTGTCTGCTCTGTGCCAACAGTACTGAGGTTCTGCATGACAGTTGGCAGATAACACGGCATGCGAGTAAGGTCAACAGAAAACAAATAAGCTAAATATGCACAGTTTTACAGTCCTATACAAAAATAGGAAGACGTGGAAAAACAAAACACAATTAATGCACCTCATATTCCTGGCTGAAACCCCTGTTCTCGTCCCCACTTAGTTGGTAGAAGTGGTCTGGGAACTTTGCGACAGAAATAGCTCTGAAAAAAAAATAACAAAACAATTTAAATAGAATTCATGACACCTTGTATACCTAATGATATGTAAGAGGATCGGCATACATAAATATTACAGAATTAAGATTTATTAATCATAGTTAAAGTATATTTATATTCTCTTTTAAATGAACCTCATTATACAAGACCTTCAACTTGTTTACCACATTGTAGGGGACTGACCATGGAATTACCATGAAGGGAAACGCATACTTACTTGGACTTTTTATTAGCCTGTTTGGAACCACCAATGAAGGACTTTTTTCTGCTGTGGGAAAGAAGCAAAGAGGTTCACTGACTGACACTGAGTCTGATGAGTATATTTCAGGTAGATAACATGACTGTAGTAAATGAGGCAGTACCAACCTGATAATATCTGGTCTTTTGAGCAAAAAGATGGCAATCAGACAGACCAAGGCAACAAAGAGTAGCACAGCAAATACTGACCCTGCAATGACTCCTACAGGGATTAAAATCTGGATTAAATGATGTGTAACATAAAGTAGATACTGAACAGAGTAGTCCCTATTTGCATTACATCTATATCTTTATTTGCCCACTTGTGTAAATTTTGTAGTGTAAGACAAAGCTGAAAATTCAAAGAACCTAAACCAAACAACAAGCAAGTCATATAACTGATGCAAAACAGTGGAATAATGAGGGAAAAATTTGACTATATTGTTAAAGATAGAGACACATACTCACCCCTTGCATCAGTAGGACACCAAAAAACAATTGGTTCACTCCTTAGGGGCCCAGACATTGAAGCTAAAGACACCTTATATTTTTTGGCAGGCTGGAATCCAGGTATTACGATATGCTGTTCCACACTTTGATTCAAAATGGTTTTCCCAGTCACGTTCACCTCGACTGCAGTCCACACACCATCCGGATTATTCCATTCAATATAGAGGGAATAGCCAGACGCCCAGTTCTCACAATGAGCGTTTAAATTAGGAGGAACTAAGTAAAACAAAAATACAAAGATGCCTTTAGAGTACGAAAACAACAAGACATAACACTACATTGCATTTCCATACTAAATACACAGATTTCATGAAAATGACCCATCATTTTAAAATCTGCACTTTTTAAAAACTACAATTAAATTGGCCCTTTATTTCCAATGAAAAGACATCTATCAAACAATTAGTCAATCCACAGAAACTTATTTAAAACTATGATAACTGCCTAATATTCAAGCTTTACCACAGTGAGGATTTGCTGCTTTTCTGTTTTATATGTTGAGCACATTGACTATTTTAATTAGTTTTGACTGAGACTCTTTGGGCATTTTTACATTTATTTATTTTTTTTTCATTTTTTACAGACACAGTGATTAATCTATCAATAACACTGATAACTTGGTTGTATTCCGAAAGTGAACAAAAAACCTAAATTAATTAGATGAAGGTGATGTGCACCTTCCACTACTCTTATGGTTTAAATATTTTAAATCTTTATTCTTAAAATAGAGACTGAGAAAATAATTATTGTTAGTACTTCACATTATTTCTGTTGGAAGTACAGACAAATATTGAGTTCACGTAGAAAGACAGGTTTGTACTTACTGGTTGTCACCTGGCTGCTACACTTTGGAACACATGTGGAATGGTTTTTATACTCAAAAAACAAGTCATAGGTTGCACCGGGGTAAAGGCCGGTAAATGACACTTCGCTCCCTCCAGGACTGACATGAGTGTGTGATTTATTACTGGCTGTTGCATTCGTAAACAAGCCTCGAACCATTCCTTGGATCGATGAGTTAGTAACATGCCAGGGTATGCTGGTACAGCTTATGGCTGAAATGAATGAGAGAATAATTGCAGACAAATGCTTAATTTGTTGGTTTTTAGCACATAATTCAATCAAAAATACAAACTCAAGTTTACCAGAATCATTTGTTGTATCTACTGACAACAGTTCTGTATATACCTGTTACTGCGAAGTCTTCATAAACTGTGCTGTTGTGTCCAAAGAACATTGTGGTCACCCGGAATGGATAACTGGTTCCAGGCGTAAGAGGTGAGACTGAATATGTGATATCCGTGGAACTATTTGACTGTAATGGAAAATCCTTCCCATTAATTTGGAGAAGGTACCTCCAATCTTTAGCCACATCCACTTTCCACTCTAGGGTTATGCGAGTTGCAGAGCATTCAGTCACCCTGACCAAAGCCACCATTGAGGGAACTGATGAAAAGAGGGGGGGGGTCACTCACCATTAAATTGCAACTTAATTGGATGTGCACCTTAAATCACACACAAACCATGAATCAATTTGCAAATGAGTTATGTTTCTGGAAAGAAACTTAAAAGTATATGTGACAGCCTACCTAGAAAGAAAAAATCCTGAAGTCATATTAGATGAACAACACCAACAAAATGTTATTAAAACTTTCGATTAGATATTGCCCTTGTAGACTTACTGCAGATCAGGAGAAAAGCATCTTACCAGTGGCTGCAGTGAGGTTTACTCCGCTGCTTTTCACATTTTCAAACACAGTGAAGAGAGTGAATGTGTATTTAGTCCCACTTTTGAGTCTCTGGATTGTTTCTGTCACAGCGCCCGGAGTGAAATTTATCTTTCCTTCTTCATACATAAGTGTATAGTTAGTGATGTTAACCACTTTTTCCCACTGCAGAGTTATACTGGTCTCGTTTTGTCCAATTGCTTGAAACTTTCCTGTGTTACGAGGAGCTAGAATGTGAAGAAACATGATTAAGGAACTGTCACAAAATTCTATTTAAAATATTATGTTTTGTGCATTTTCTTTTCAAACAAATGATAAGTTGTACTCAATTCCATTATTTCACCAGCCAGAGTCAAAAGTGTTGTGAGCAACGCCTATTTGTTACTAAAACTTTAAATTAGATATTGTTACATAGCTCTGTCCTGACTTTGGTTGCATGTTCACTGTAGATCAAGAGAAAAGCATCTTACCAGTGGCTGCAGTGAGGTTTACTCCACTGCTTTTCACATTTTCAAACACAGTGAAGAGGGTGAATGTGTATTTAGTCCCATTTTTGAGTCTCTGGATTGTTTCTGTCACAGCGCCCGCAGTGACATTTATCTGTTCTTTTCCATACATAACTGTATAGTTAGTGATGTTACCCACTTTTTCCCACTGCAGAGTTATACTGGTCTCGTTTTGTCCAATTGCTTGAAACTTTCCTGTGTTACGAGGAGCTAGAATGTGAAGAAACATGATTAAGGAACTGTCACAAAATTCTATTTAAAATATTATGTTTTGTGCATTTTCTTTTCAAACAAATGATAAGTTGTACTCAGCCAGAGTCAAAAGTGTTGTGAGCAACGCCTATTTGTTACTAAAACTTTAAATTAGATATTGTTACATAGCTCTGTCCTGACTTTGGTTGCATGTTCACTGTAGATCAAGAGAAAAGCATCTTACCAGTGGCTGCAGTGAGGTTTACTCCACTGCTTTTCACATTTTCAAACACAGTGAAGAGGGTGAATGTGTATTTAGTCCCATTTTTGAGTCTCTGGATTGTTTCTGTCACAGCGCCCGCAGTGACATTTATCTGTTCTTTTCCATACATAACTGTATAGTTAGTGATGTTACCCACTTTTTCCCACTGCAGAGTTATACTGGTCTCGGTTTGTCCAATTGCTTGAAACTTTCTTGTGTTACGAGGAGCTAGAATGTGAAGAAACATGATTAAGGAACTGTCACAAAATTCTATTTAAAATATTATGTTTTGTGTATTTTCTTTTCAAACAAATGATAAGTTGTACTCAATTCCATTATTTCACCAGCCAGAGTCAAAAGTGTTGTGAGCAATGCCTATTTGTTACTAAAACTTTAAATTAGATATTGTTACATAGCTCTGTCCTGACTTTGGTTGTATGTTTACTGTAGATCAGGAGAAAAGCATCTTACCTGTGACTGCAGTGAGGATTACTCCACTACTACTGACATTTTTAAACACAGTGTAGAGAGTGAATGTGTATTTAGTCCCACTTGTGAGTCCCTGGATTGTATATTTCACTTCATCTCCCACTGATGCATTGACACTTTCCTCCTTTTCTTCGTACCGAATTGTATAGGCTGTGAAGTTATCCACTTTTCCCCACTGCAGAGTTATACTGTTCTCGTCTTGTTCAATGGCTTTGAATGTGTCTGTGTCACGAGGCGCTGCAATGTAAAAAAGAAATAGATAAGAAAATTTGATTGAACAGAATTACAGAGTAACCCAGATAAAATGTCATTTTTGTGTATTGTTTTAAACAAATAATAAACTGCACTGAATTCCATTATTTTTATCAGCCACAGTAAAAAATGTTTAGTTTAATTTTTAGAAATTGCTACAGAATGCTGACCGAGCACTTGTTGTATGTTTACTGTAGATCAGGAGAAAAGCATCGTACCTGTGACTGCATTGAGGTTTACTCCGCTGCTTTTGGCATTTTCAAACACGGTGTAGAGAGTGAAGGTGTATTCAGTCCCACTTGTGAGTTCCTGGATTGTTTCTGTCACATCTACATCTCCTGCTAATGCAGTGACATTTCTCTCTGTTTCATTGTACCTAAGCGTATAGTTGAGGATGGCTTTCACTTTTCCCCACTGCAGAGTTATGCTGTTCTTGTTTTGTCCAATTGATTTGAATCCGTTGGCATTAGAAGGAGCTAGAATGTGAAAAAATATTATGTTTATGTTTTTCTTTTCAAACAAATGATAAGTTGTTCTCAATTCCATTATTTGATCAGCAAAACCTATTTGTTACTGGAACACTTTAAATTAGATATTGTTACAGAGCTCTGTCCTGACTCTTGTTGTATGTTGGCTGTAGATCAGGATAAAAAAGCATCTTACCTGTGACTGCAGTGAGGTTTACTCCTCTGCTTGTGGCATTTCCAACCACAGTGTAGAGAGTGAAGGTGTATTCAGTCGCATTTTTGAGATTCTGGACTGTGTATGTCAATTTATCTTTATCTTCTGCAGTGACATTTCTCTCTTCTTCTCTATATGTAAGTCTATACTCTGTGTAGTTTTCCACTTTTACCCACTGCAGGGTTATGCTGGTCTCATTTTGACCAATTGATTGGAACTCTGTTGCATCAGGAATAACTAGAATATAAAAAGACACGGGAAATAAACTGTAACAAAATTTGATTAAAAAAAAAAGACAGGAAATCTCTCATAAAATGTTACATTTAGTGGATCTTTTTAAACAAAGAATGAGATGCACTGAATTTCATTATTTTATCAACCACATTAAAAAATGTTGTGAGCAACGCCTCTTTGTTACTAAAACTTTAAAAAAGATATTGTTACAAAGCTCTGTCCTCACTCCTGTTGTACACCTACTGTAGATCAGGAGAAAAGCATCTTACCTGTGAATACAGTGAGGTTTACTCCGCTGCTTCTGACATTTTCAAACACAGTGTAGAGAGTGAAGGTGTATTCAGTCCCACTTGTGAGATTCTGAATTGTTTCTGTCACTTTTTTATTTCCCGTTGATGTAACATTTATGTCTTCTTTACTGTACGTAAGTGTATAGTTTGTCAAGTTATCCACTTTTCCCCACTGCAGAGTTATACTGTTCTTGTCTTGTTTAATGGCTTCGAATGTGTCTGTGTTACGAGGAGCTGCAAAGTAAAAAAGAAATAGATAAGAAAATTTGATTGAACAGAATTACAGAGTAACCCAGATAAAATGTCATTTTTGTGTATTGTTTTAAACAAATAATAAGCTGCACTGAATTACATTATTTTTATCAGCCACAGTAAAAAATGTTAAGTTTAATTTTTAGAAATTGCTACAGAATGCTGACCGAGCACTTGTTGTATGTTTACTGTAGATCAGGAGAAAAGCATCGTACCTGTGACTGCATTGAGGTTTACTCTGTTGCTTTTGGCATTTTCAAACACAGTGTAGAGAGTGAAGGTGTATTCAGTCCCACTTGTGAGTCCCTGGATTGTTTCTGTCACATTTACATCTCCTGCTGATGCAGTGACATTTCTCTCTGTTTCATTGTACCTAAGCGTATAGTTGAGGATGGCTTTCACTTTTCCCCACTGTAGAGTTATGCTGGTCTCGTTTTGTCCAATTGATTTGAATCCGTCGGCATTAGAAGGAGCTAGAATGTGAAAAAATATTATGTTTATGTTTTTCTTTTCAAACAAATGATAAGTTGTGCTCAATTCCATTATTTGATCAGCAAAACCTATTTGTTACTGGAACACTTTAAATTAGATATTGTTACAGAGCTCTGTCCTGACTCTTGTTGTATGTTTGCTGTAGATCAGGAGAAAAGTATCTTACCTGTGACTGCTGTGTGGCTTACTCCGCTGCTTTTGACATTTTCAAACACAGTGTAGAGAGTGAAGGTGTATTCAGTCCCACTTGTGAGATTCTGGATTGTTTCTGTCACATTTACATTTCTTTCTAATGCAGTGACACTTCTCTCTATTTCATTGTACCTAAGCGTATAGTTGAGGATGGCTTTCACTTTTCCCCACTGTAGAGTTATGCTGGTCTCGTTTTGTCCAATTGATTTGAATCCGTCGGCATTAGAAGGAGCTAGAATGTGAAAAAATATTATGTTTATGTTTTTCTTTTCAAACAAATGATAAGTTGTGCTCAATTCCATTATTTGATCAGCAAAACCTATTTGTTACTGGAACACTTTAAATTAGATATTGTTACAGAGCTCTGTCCTGACTCTTGTTGTATGTTTGCTGTAGATCAGGAGAAAAGTATCTTACCTGTGACTGCTGTGTGGCTTACTCCGCTGCTTTTGACATTTTCAAACACAGTGTAGAGAGTGAAGGTGTATTCAGTCCCACTTGTGAGATTCTGGATTGTTTCTGTCACATTTACATTTCTTTCTAATGCAGTGACACTTCTCTCTATTTCATTGTACCTAAGCGTATAGTTGAGGATGGCTTTCTCTTTTCCCCACTGCAGAGTTATGCTGGTCTCGTTTTGTCCAATTGATTTGAATCCGTCGGCATTAGAAGGAGCTAGAATGTGAAAAAATATTATGTTTATGTTTTTCTTTTCAAACAAATGATAAGTTGTGCTCAATTCCATTATTTGATCAGCAAAACCTATTTGTTACTGGAACACTTTAAATTAGATATTGTTACAGAGCTCTGTCCTGACTCTTGTTGTATGTTTGCTGTAGATCAGGAGAAAAGTATCTTACCTGTGACTGCTGTGTGGCTTACTCCGCTGCTTTTGACATTTTCAAACACAGTGTAGAGAGTGAAGGTGTATTCAGTCCCACTTGTGAGATTCTGGATTGTTTCTGTCACATTTACATTTCTTTCTAATGCAGTGACACGTCTCTCTATTTCATTGTACCTAAGCGTATAGTTGAGGATGGCTTTCTCTTTTCCCCACTGCAGAGTTATGCTGGTCTCGTTTTGTCCAGTTGATTTGAAGCCCTTCGCATTAGAAGGAGCTAGAATGTAAAAGGACATGACAGGAAAAATCTTTGTATATTAAGTGGAATTAGTCCTTCTGAATCTATAAAATCATCATGTCTTTATTGACTATTGCTTGTTTTATTTTACAGATGAATGGGTTTTAACCACATTGTAATACAGCAATTTTTCAAGACAATTTGTATATCGCAATCAAAATGCATGAATATAAAAATGTCTGCCTCACACTTACGTGATTTTGCTGTTAAACGGGTTGACAGTAGAGTGGTTACTGGTGCTGTTGTCACTTTTACTTCTGTTGAATGGTTCACTGGTGGTGATGTGGTGGAGTTAGAGACTGTCTCACCTCCCACCAACTGAAACAGAATAGAAATCAATGTTTATGTTTAAATGCTTAAAATATATATACTTATTAAAAAAAATTAATATAATTGGTAATGTACAAGATTGCCAGCGGTGTTCATCTAACTGTGGAATCTACACAGTTAAAAGAAGTCTAATGTAATCTCAGAGTATCCCAAAGCAAAAAAAGCACAAGTTACATAACTAATACTATTGCTATAGTATCTAACATACTATGAACAACAGCTTGACAGGGAGGATGAATCTCTTTAGAACTGTTCTACTTGAACAAAAAAAATTCTACAAAAACATTTTGAGGCAACTGTATGGCACTGCTGAGCAGGAACCTTGACATCAGAGATGACACATGCAAATTATGCCCCAGAGACTGTGTTAGCATTTTGTACATTTACCTATAAATCTACAACATGCGCAACATCTAAAATACACTACTTGAAATATAGTAAATAACATTCATTAAATACAGATATTTGTACACAACAATTGCATAGGATATCTTCTATGGGCTACATTTTCTACCGTATCATAAAATTAAAAATGACATAACTATTAAGAGGTAAAGACTATTATATTTTCAGTTACATCAGCTTGTCTAAAATTATACAATAAACAATATAAATGTTAGAAGTACAGCTCTCTTAATGTTTTATATTAAGTTATTTCCTCATTCTTCCGTGCTGTGAGGAAGTGAGTGCAAATAGATTACTGTTGCCAAGAAAGAATGAAATCATATTTCACCATATGAAAAAGTCCATTCTTAAATTGTGCAAGTCCTTTTGTTTTCTGTTCATACTGATATTTCAGAAAATGTAATTTCACTGTCTAAACTTTGTTATCGTGCATTAAAACTTTGTGTGGTTTGCTGTGGTTTTGACGCTACCGTTTCCTTTTGTTGAGGTAACCTTTTGAACAAAGGTTCACTATCTGATCACCATCAAAGCTGAAGGTAAAAAAAAATAATAATAAACTTACCCGAAGCAGGAAGACACACAACAGCAAGCAGTCTGAGGTGGTTTTGAAATATGAAGGCTTCATCGCTGCTGCAAATTGTTAAGCTACACTCATACTATTAACTTGTTAAATTCCTTTGTTGTCCCTGTGATAAACTTGCTGTTTTCAGCACTGGCGCTGATGTGTTGACAAAGACAACAACACTTCAGGCTGATACAGTCCAATATTAACTGAATTCCACTCGTGTTGACTTTTAATTCTTCACCATGTCCTCCTTCTGTAACCCTGTCATACTGGCAAGTGACTCTGTATATTGCTGCTTCTCCTTTTTGGCCTTACAACCACAGAGACCTTTGCCCCGCCTGTTACTTCCTTATTAACGGTCAAAGTATGCTCTTTTTACATGTTTATTATTAACTGCTTTATATCTGCTGTATGATTACCATTGCTGTTTTATGTTTATGACTGCCTGTGCACTTTTATGTTCAGTGCCACACACACACATTTTAATTTTAAATTATTATGTTATGGATTTCTTAGTTAAAATCACCAATTTGTCTGGGCTGATTTCACGGACTGGTACATTTGCTTTTGCTTTCTTCGCACTGTCTTGCAAGGCTGTGCTATTTATAGCTGCCTGCTGTGAGATCTCTATGAGGAACTGAGAACATATAACATCACCAACACCTTTTAGCAGAACATGAAGTCACAATAGTGTTTATGGTGTCATATTATGGTGCTGCACGCAAATAGAAGTGCAGTTTCATCAAAGAAAACGTTGTTCAATGGGGAAACATAGGGAGGAAGTTAGCCATCATAATTATCATCCTTTCCCCCAATCCTTGAATATTATATGATGTCACAAACAGAACATCTATAATAAGCTTCCGTATAAGATATAAAGCACAAGTAGTGTTTGTTTTAAAAAGCATATTCATTCGACATTCATGTTATATTTTATGATATTTGGCACCAGTTCTCATAATAATGTCCTTATTATAGCGTTTTACAACCTGCGGTCGAAAGTGAAATTCACATTCAACAATGTGCATAATTCATACAAACCTTAAAATCCATCAAGTTTATACTAACATCTGTTATGGTGGTTGGCTAAACAATTTTCAAAACATGACTATGAATTTCAGGTGATATTGTGGGACTGGCCATTGCTACAACTTCAACTATCTTATGACTAAAACTGCCAACAACACAACGGATCCACACTCATCCTTCTCAGTCATCTCTCTTTAACTTCACATAACCCTGTTTCCATTACCCTTGACTCTTTTTGCCTGACTTCCAACCTCAGCTTGAACACATTTACACATACATCAACAACTAAATACACACAACTGCAGCAATATCTACACCTACATCTAAATACATTATCATCATATCATCATCATTATTATTATTTTTAATTATCAGTGTTGTTGCTGTCATAAAACTGACACAACTAAGCAAACACATTCATATTATTTTTATTGTTGTTATAACTGTAACTGAGGTGGTTAATTGGTTAATTAATTCACTGATTTATTGGTTAGATAATTACTTAATTAATTGATTACATTCTTATTCATCATCACTATAACTGTCTAACTAACTGTGACTAACTGTCCTTGAGGATGCCCTGCTAGAAATCTCTGGGGTGGGCTTCATGAGGGGCAATGTTGGGTCACAAACAAACCCCATATCCAATACATCTGCCAGTTCCTAATAAACAGGCCCTCTCCTTAGGGTCTGGGAGCAGCCAGAAAAATTTAAATCCCCTAAAACAAAATAACACTGGAAACAAAGTAATAATTACACAGAAATAATGATGATAGTAATAATCTGAAAAAAAAAAAAGTAGTAATAAGGGTACTGTTGACCCAGCACGTATGACATTTCCAGCCTGCCCAAGAGCTATTGAGAAGCTTCATGCGTGATATTTATTACTGTTTCAGTTCCTCTTTGTTTGGTCCACCAGCCCCAGACTCTCAACATATTGCAGCAGATATATGCTGTAAGTGTGCCACCTGTCTCCTCTTATCGACCCACTCCTGCCTCCATCCCAGGACTTTAAACCCTACCTGCTCACACACATATGCTGGCTTTGATGTAATGACTCATGTGCTTACCAACTACGGTCTGTGGACAAGGTCCACTCACATAAAAATACTAAAACAATTAGCTGGTATAATACAGGGATCTTATTGTATTTTGTTTAGGTTGAGTTGGGCATACAATACACGGCTTCAGCACTCACATTGTGTAATATGCCATGCGTCCAAGAGGTGGCAGTACAGATGAACAGAGAATATAAACAACACACAAAACAAGCTAAGCAGGTTAGCAGGGGGGAGGCTCGCCGTTTCCTCGTGTGTAAACACGATAAAGCCAGCTAAAGCACTGGCAAAGTGGAGTAGTGTTACCTTCACAGACCAAGTAAGTGACAAAAAGCCAACGTAACATTAGTAGACAGCACACAGTCCTGTTGAGCTAACATAACGTCGTCTGTTAAGTTACCTAATGTTTACCTGATGCTAACGTTAGCTAAGTTAAACAGCTGTCTTTCTAGCTAAGATGGCGTTAACTAGTTGTTGTTTTAAGTGTTTTGAGCAGACGAGCTCAAGCTTTTGAAGGAGTTCATGTTATCAGTGCTTGAACTAACGTTACTGACGGTGACCCAACGACGACATTGGACAAAACATGCTAACGTGAGCGTAAACTTCACCTGGCTAGACACGTTACAACCCACTTGAACTCAGTTCACTTCATAACATGACGACAGTCTGGCTTATGTTTTACTGAAGCTGTTAAACACCGGCTGTATATAAGCTGTCCAGCAGAAAGGGGTGCAGGACTTTAGTGGGCTTACTTCAGTGGGTGAACAAAAGCGCTTGTTAGCCAAGTTAGCTGGGAAGGTAAGAAATGTTTGTTTTCCTGCTACAAAGAGGTCGCCTATCTGTCTGAAGTATGTTAAGTAAGTAATGCTTTCATCTAAATTGGTGTAACAATAACGCTTTTTTCTGTCTTTTTTTAGAAATGCAGTCTATTGTGAAACAAAATCTCCATTCGGAGACTGAAGGAGACATCAACAAACTCATCAACGTGAAGCTCAATGCATCCTACACCTACCTTTCTCTGGTAAGGTTTATGTAAAGTTAATCTACAGCAGTATGTCCCTGCATGACTAGTATTATTATCTAATTTATTTAAATTTAAATTTTAGTTTTATCTGCTCCCTCTGCTATATTCTGGGATTCTCATTCTCATGTCTACAGCCTAATTTAATTGTATATAGTTTTTATCTCTATTTGTAGTTCGGTTTCTTATTTCTGTAAAATTTGATTCTATTTTTTACTTTTTTATAGTTTTCTATTTGCACAGGTTTAATTTCTTCTTTGCACAGGTTGTTTAATTTCTTCTTTGCACAGGTTTAATTTAAATGCAGATTTATCTTATAGGTTAACTTTAACGCATGTTTACTGTGGTGTAGGTTCATTTTAATGCATGTTTACTGTGTGTTTACCGTGTCTCAAGCTGCTACTGGATGCTTGAATTTCCCTACAGGATCAATAAAGTACATAGCTGTCTATAAAACAATAGTTATCTCCTTTTCCTCTTTGAATGAATTCTCTCTTTTTCATCGTATGTCTGTAAACTCTTTAACACAGTGTTTCTCTCCTCTCTGTAGGGGATGTACTTTGACAGGGATGATGTTGCCTTGCCCAAATTCTCCAGTTTTTTCCTGGAGCGCTCCGTGAAAGAGAGGGAACAGGCTGAGAAGCTGCTGGAATATCAGAACATGAGAGGAGGCAGAATTTTGCTTCAGACCATTGTCGTAAGTCAATGCAATGTCCACTCTTTTTTTCAGGGGGTAGGGGGCATTTTGAAGCCATTATCGGTAAGATTATGGTACATTTTTGATTTATGTGTTTATCCATGTATCGACTTTTTGTTTTAGAAACCAAGTAGAGAGGATTGGGTAGGTGGTTTGGATGCCATGGCCTTTTCCCTGGACTACCAGAAGTCCCTTAACACATGTGTCCTTGATGTGCACCGCCGAGCAGGAACCCACACTGACCCTCATGTAAGCCTGGCACTGTTATATATTATATATACTAACATGTATTAAGCTAAATTACCATCAGGAAGATTTGAGGGTGTGTAGTCTAGTACATGTCATCCTGATTTATTTCCTCTTTGGCTACTTTTATAGTATTTGTATTTTCTGTCTTCCCTCTTTTGTAGTTGTGTGACTTCCTCGAGCAGCACTTCCTTATCGACAGCCATGATACCATCAAGAAGCTGGGCGATTACGTTGGCAGTCTGACCCGCATTACTGCGTCTGAGACACACGGCCCTATGGGAGAATACCTCTTTGATAAACACACTCTGTAAAAGGTCACAGCAACACAGTGGCACAAGCTCCAAATTTTTAAAAGGCACATGGAGCCAAGAGGGCAACAGCCCCTAAAAACACTGTGTATGTTTCTCCATTAAGAAAATTGCAAAAATATTTCCAGTTTACCACAAACTTCTTTGTTGTAGCAATGGCACGAGAGAAGTTCTAAGCAAAATAACAGAAAATACCTCAATTTTTCTTAAACCATGGTGGAAAAATATTCTCACCAATATGGTGCTAAAAAAACTACCAACTTCATAAGTTGTTAAAATAAGTATCATGTGTCATACATTCCAGTCTGTCAGAGGTTTTAAACCATCACAAATAATTTGTTGAATGCGTACTTTTCTGATTAAAACAAAATTATTCACACAGTTTATGATTTGGAATATCACTGAAATGCAAAATAAAGTCAGATTATGCTAACATCTTGCTTTTGTCTTCCTTTTTTATAGCGAGTTGAACTGTTTGTCCAATTGTTAAGTCATATATCATTTGAACACACACAGGTCCTTTAATGTCACGTCTGCACCTATAGAACACTGTAAAGATAACATTGGAACTTTGCTGACTCACTGTTTG
Organism: Argyrosomus regius; assembly: GCA_946959425.1. Taxonomy (NCBI): domain Eukaryota; kingdom Metazoa; phylum Chordata; class Actinopteri; family Sciaenidae; genus Argyrosomus; species Argyrosomus regius. Next base: position 12,842,020 of record OX336900.1, on the reverse strand, counting down.
GTGGAAGCTTAATGTTTAACACTAGGTTTACAGACAGCTTGTGGTTAAAAATGCCAAGGCTGCTTCTTTGTAAATTACATGTTTGCAGAATTATGTCAGCAGAGTACATCACAGCTAGGCGTATGTTCTATTTTTATAATCTACTGATACAGTGCTCCAAGGGTGAATAAAAAAAAAATGGTACTGTTCTAACAAAAAATTTTGATAAGTTTTTGATTTTAGATCTAATGATTTCTTTGACCAGCAGAACATTTTTATGACATGAACATGCAACACTGTTTACAAAACAATATGAGGATTTCATTAAAATGGTCTCTACTAGTGTTGCTTTCAAGCTAGATCAGTGCCCTCAGTGGGGAAAAAAGGTCCTGTTAATTAGCTGACCTACAAAAATGTGTTGACAAGACGATACCCTACACACTACAGGGGGAATATCATGTAACCGTGTACTCTAGCCCTGCAATAAATGCTATAAATCTATGTTAGTGTTCTTTTCCACTTTGTTTATCTCTGGAGTTTAGTAAGTTAACTATTAAGGGATGTTGTTACATGCTGGATTGAAGCTACTGACATCTCCAGATGTAGCAGTGCAAACACGTGGCAGCATGCCTGGGAATTATGGTTGACAGTACTCTAAATGCGTGTATGTGTTTTGTACAGTAAAATGGTAAGACAGGGGATTGGGAGGATGGAATATCCACTCTCAGTAAAAGTCGTTGGTGGATTGGTGGTGGACTGCAAGGGCAGCTATGCTGAAGGGATTAGTGAAGGGCCAGATGCACTACAATCTCCTCACTCTAATGGATAAACACAACCACCACTGCCATGTCTCATCAGTCTAATGAACTGTCGCATTTCCTATTCAAGGAGAAGCCTTGAATTGTTCAGTATGTGTGAACATTTTAACAGTGGAGCAGGAATATAAGAAAATGTGACTTAGATTTCATGCTTCTTCAGTCAGACATGAAGCAACAGATGTGTTTTCAGCATTATAATATCGAGAGGAGGGGTAGGGGGGATTAAATCACAACACTGCTCTAGTGATTTGCCAGCGCTTGAGCCTCGATGGAAAGGCTTGCAGGGAGCCTGCCAGTCATTCAGCGGCATACAGAAGGAACGCTGAGTTTGTGAGGGATCCAACGGGAAGAAATACACTTTGAACTAAAAGTTGCTCCAAAAGTTATTTCGACATAGAGGGAATTAAAGGAACATATCAACAGGTAAGATAAATATCGATCAAATCTCAAACATTTCTCTTACAATTAAGTGTGACTATTTAAGATTTAGATTGAGATTATTTCAATGATAAATGATGAAATGACTGGTTAATCTCTTGACTGGTTCTTTTGATGTCAATGATTTGTCTGCATATACAGTATGCCTGCAATTTTAAACAGACGCCAGTAATGTTTAAATTCCATTCAGCATCCTTTTTTAAGCAGCTGCAACTAGACAAAAGTGACAATAGCCTTTAAGAAAATTATGTAATTCTGATAAGATTGCTACTTTTCATGTACATTATATTCTAAAAATATATATTTTTATTTTTTTTTATTATATGTAGTACGAGGAATTCACAAAAACTACAAAAAAAATAAGGGATTCCTCTCAATGTTGGCCATAGTCCACTGGACTTCCTTTAAAAAACAACGACATAAACAGTCGTCATTCCAGAAAACTGAGGGAGGTGACCAACTCCGAATTTATTTAAGCTTTGAGGATCTGGGATTTGAGATTAATGTTGTAGCGCCAGAGTTTAATCCAGTTACGTGTAGAGATAGTGACGAGAGAAAAATGGGGATGGGAAAAACGCAGTGAGTGTTTGTTATGGGGCGGGGGAGATGACAGAGAAAATGAGAGTAACAGAGGGATTAGGGTCAGCCATGTTGAGCATCTGGCTTAGAGATGTCCTATGCTCTTGAACTGTTCTGCAACGCATGGACATCGGGATTACTTAGCGTACATACAAAGTTGTGTTATCTCTCTCACTGTAGGGGCCAGCATGATAGAGAACACAGGAATAATTGCATCATTCTGATGTTTTAGCAGCTGACATGAGGTTGGCCAGCACTGGGGTTCGGGCCCGGAGGGCTGCAGAGCTGTCTGAACCAGAACCAGAGGAAGCAACGGAGCCAGTTCATCATGAGCACTCCCATACAGAGCACCATGAGCACTCCCATACTGAACACCATGAGCACTCCCATTCAGAACATCACCCGGGCCACGATTACAACCACATGAAGGAGAAGTTCATGAATGAACTTGGACATCTACCAAGTAAGCCACTTCTAGAGCAGGAACAGGAACATGGTCAATAAAAATTCAGAACTTGTTTAATTTACTTGGTAAATGATGTCATCTGTTATTATTTTAAAGAGTGAAACAACCCCTTTACAGAATTTATATTATAATATATAAATATTACATATTGATGTTGGCATGTTTAGTCTAGCCTAAAGATTAAAGAGTATTCTTGACTTATTTGTCATTGTATAAAGAATGATTTTATAATAATATAAGCTTGTTTTCTGTGTCATTATATCTACTATTTTCAATGTTCATGCCCATGAAAATATAAGTGCACAAGACCTGTTTTCGCTTCATTTAACAACTACTGCTGAGGTACTTTGAGTAAGTCACTTAATGATGAACTGCACTGCTGGGGACTGTTGTTGTACAGGGCCTCTCCTAGCTGGGAGTGTGTTATTATCAGATTGTGGTGAAGGGTGGTGCTGACACATGCAGGCTCAGCAAACCGTCCCTAGATAAACGAGTGTCTAAAAATTGTAACGAACCCTCCAATCTTCTGTTGCAGGAAGTGACAAACACATACATATTTTATTTCACTATTATGCCCTTCTTTAGTTCTGTGTCAAAGCTTTGGAAAAGCAGTTTAAGATAAACAATATTGTTGGAGTGTATTGACTTATTAAAGTGGATTATTCTTTGATCTTTCTTTGTAATCTAAAAATGTGAATGATTTAATTCCTCTTGGAAATCCTGATGTGTAAGACCAACAAGCTTTTGCAAAGCCTTCGAAGATTTGGTGTCTTTAATATCAGACTCAAACTAATTTTTTGCTTGTTCTGTTCAGGATTTTTCCACATCATGCTACTACTGTGAATATTAAAGGACACATCGTTTCCACAATAATAACTATACTTGCATTGTGCGTACAGTCATTACTGATGAGTAAATTCACCTTTTTTTTTGCAGTTCCCATGTGGGCAGTAGCAGCCATTGTTGTGGTGGTCCTGGTTTTGGTGGGATGCTTCATCTTCTGTGTTTTCAAAAAATGCTTCGGGAAAAAGAAAAAGCCAAAGAAAGTAAGGGAGAGGAAGACAGGCCGCCGTAAAAAGGAAAAGGAAGGTGAAGGAGAAGCTGGGGAGAAGGTGTGTGATTTTCAGTTACCACTTATTTTATAATCTTACCTGAGCTAGATCTTCATGATGAAAATCCAATGCACTGATGTTTTTATCTTGCAGGAGGGGGAGCAGAAGAAGGAAGGGGAAGAAGAGGAGAAAGAACAGGAGAAGTTGGGTAAGCTGGAGTTCTCGTTGGACTACAACTTCACAGACGCCCAGGTAGGTCCTGTGTGAAAACAAAATCATTTTCAGTTTTTATCAGATGTTCATATTAATAACAGGAACTCAAAAAATAACCAACTGTAAAAAATGTGCACTCTCTCTATGACAATGGTCATTCTGACTTTTGTCTTCTTTCCTCTGAAGCTTATAGTGGGTATCCTTCAGGCTCAGGACCTCGCTGCTATGGACATGGGGGGAACATCAGACCCCTATGTCAAAGTCTTTTTATTGCCAGATAAAAAGAAGAAGTACGAGACCAAAGTTCAACGCAAGAATTTATGCCCCGTTTTCAATGAGACTTTCATCTTCAAGGTATCACGTGCCTGTTATCTTGATGTTGTCTGTGTTTTGTTTGTTCTTTCTTTTGTCTTTATGTCTCTGTCACTGCTTGTGTTGGTGTTCCAGGTTGTTGGTGACATATCACTTTTTCCCTCATGAGGCAGAAGTTTGGCCTATGTCTCTATTTCCCCTCGTCTTTAGTCTGTCATTCCCTGATTGGCATCTGTCCAGGTATCCCTCCCACAACAATGCTTTTAATTGTCTCCTGTCGCCATATGTTCTTTGTTATTATCTGGATTTGTAAATTTTGTTACATGTAATCAAAAATTTCAACTGTCTACCTTCACCTGTTGTACATCCCAACGTTATACTTATCTCTCTCTCTAGATCCCGTATGCAGAGTTGGGTGGAAAGACCTTGGTGCTGCAGGTTTTTGACTTTGATCGTTTCTCCAAGCACGATATGATTGGTGAGATAAAGATTCCCATGAACAGTGTTGATTTGGGCCAGCCAATGCAACAATGGAGAGACTTGGAGAGTGGTGAGAAGGAGGAGGTATGATCATTTATTTTCATTGAACCTTGCGTCAGTTAACAATAATTTCGCAGATAAATGCTTCCATTAAAAAGATGTATAAAAGATGCATTCGATTTAATTTGATGGGACATGATGGTGATCCATATTTTCCTTTCAGCAAGAAAAACTGGGCGACATTTGCGTTTCTTTACGGTATGTACCCACTGCTGGAAAACTGACAGTGAACATCATGGAGGCAAAGAATCTGAAGAAAATGGATGTTGGTGGCTTATCAGGTAAGTACGCCTCCTGCCAGTTATTATCATTCGGTCAGATATTCCTTGTAAGCATCATGAAACTTCAGTCTTATAAGTAAAATAGCCCCATGAAACACAACTATATCGCCCTATTTTCCTCTTCCAAAAGATCCGTATGTGAAGATTGTTCTGCAGCAAAATGGGAAACGGATTAAGAAGAAAAAGACGACTGTCAAGAAAAACACGCTCAATCCTTACTTTAATGAGAGTTTCAGCTTTGATGTCCCTTTTGAGCAGATACAGGTCGGCTGTGTCTTAATATCAATTATCATTTTGAAATTAACAGACAGAAAGAAGAGAGAAATGATCTGATGAAATCTCGCTATTTTTTTTCTTTCAGAAAGTGCAAGTTGTCCTCACAGTGTTTGACTATGATAAACTTGGGAGCAACGACCCCATTGGAAAGACCTTCATGGGTTATGGAGCTACGGGAGTCGGCCTGCGCCACTGGTCAGAAATGCTTGCCAATCCCAGACGTCCAGTAGCCCAGTGGCACACTCTGCTGCCAGAGGAAGAAGTCGATGCTGCAGTCAAAGCGAAACCTCGTTAGAGTCACACCTTGTTCGTGTATCACATACTGTTGATATGCTACTTATTGTTAATCCTGATGTTTTGTCAATCTGTTTGTTCTGTATTTCATTTTGTTTAAGATACTTTAATGTGATACGTGTGTATGTGTGCGTGCGTGTGTATGTGTGTGATGCACAGACTATTTTTGATATTTGGCTGTTCTTAAAACCTTCGTCTTCCCCTATTTACCTTATATGATTTGCACTTGCATCTTTTGTGTATGCTCATTCGTGGGCCCAGTAAAATTTGGATGCATGAACGAGGGATTCAATTACTCTGTGCTCTGAAATGTTAGATAACTCTAAATACATGGTAGAGCCTTTTTTGCTCATTTTGTAGTGCTGAAAATGCCTCTTGTAATGCTCTGGACCTTTGCAAATGCAAATAAACCCACAATGGACAATTACAATGCTTCTCTTATTGTCTTAACTTTAAATTAAGTAAGTTCAGGAACAAAGACCACGCCTTAAACTCATCTCATTTCTGCACCTTAAGTACTTAAGCACACTTTTCCCACTATTTGTCTCTTTCCTCCTCTCTCTTTCATTCATACTCTAATGCATAGAGCAACAAAGAGAGAGGCTCCCCCTCTCAGAGTCTCAACTCTCTGAGAGGACTCCAGCTGACACCTCATCTCCGAAACTCCCCCATCCATCTATTATTTGTAATATTCATATTTACTAAATAATATAGTATAAATAGATGAGAAATTGATAAAAGATGAATTTATAAAACCGGGCAATCTTCAAACTCATCCTCCATCTACGACCACGATTTCTCCTCTCATCTCTTACCACTTCATCCCTTGACTTTCTTTCCTTACCCTCCATCCACCTACTCTTCATCCCTCCACCCTCACCCCTCTTACAGTACATCATCTTGGTTCACATTTATCCACAATATGCAATAAACCTGCCTAAATCTATATCCGTATTGGTGTGATCTTTGTTAGTGAATTAACATTAAATTAAACTGAATGGGTTAGTTGGTATTAGTTGATGTTGATATTTAATTAATGATTAATTTATTTATTTATTCTCTGTATTATGTATAATTACATAATACAGAGAAACCGTGTTTCACCATAATAATAATAGACAGGAGGAGTATGCTACAATAAACTCTACCGATAGATGGCGCCCGTCTTCCCCATTTAGAAACTGTTGCCTAGCAACAGACTTCAAACTTTCAGTAGAGACTGTACGCCTGCAAACTTCGCTTAGCTGACATAATACAGTTTGTAAGGTGAGTTTTTCCATAACTTTTGTGTCATTTGTTAGTATCTGGTCATAGTTTATGTCAGGTTTATCACCGCAGTGAGGTTAGAGACGGCTTCATTGATAAGCTAACATTTTCATTCGACCAAGTAACCTCCATGCTAAGCTAAGCTAACTCACACGAACGTCGTGACAACTCTGTTAAGACGTTAATATAACCTCTGCTGGTTGATGTGAACCACTTACAGTCAGGTGCACGGCTCTGTTTGTCTTTGTTTAGGTCATATTACAGGATGAGTGCTGGACGGGTGTCTGAGGGCGCGGGCTGCATCACCTGGTGGGGCTTCAGTCCTGCACGCGACCTGCTGAGTATGGGTGAGAAAGAGCAGACACAGGTGCACGAGAGGATACGTGGTCCACACGTGCGTCAGAGCAGACATGGTTTAAGTGTTGAAAAGTAACGGAGTACATTTTGCACTTCAGTGCTTTGACGTATTTGTACTTGAGTATAGTCATTTAATGCTTCATCTATTACTTTTAGATTTACATACAAAACATGTGAACTGTTTATAAAATATGATGCATTAACTGCACAACAGTAAGATATATGAAGGAGCTAGAATCTGTGCTTCACCTCCACCTACAACTACAACAATTAAGTACCACTTACATGATAATGCAATTATAATAATGATCCAGTAACATAATAATTAAACACTAATAGGGGGGGGCATGCTGCATAATGAGTACTTTCACATTTGACACTTAAAGTGTTACTTTGGTATTGTGCTTGCACGTTTTGAATGCAGGATTAAATGTAATGGAGGTATATAGCACCTTTAAAAACAGAGTTTACAAAGTGCTTTGACAGACAAGCACAAACAGGAATATTCAGGCAAAATAGCAACAGAGAACCAAACAAAGCTAAGATAAAAATAAGATTTAAAGGTGCAGTGTGTAAGATTTGGGACCTTTTTTTTGAGAATAAGGAAGGCATGGAATATAATATTCATAACTATATTTTCATACATGAATAATCACCTGAAAATAAGATTTTTTTTATTTTTGTTACTTAAAAATGATCCTTTTATATCTACAGTGGGAGAGGGTCCTCTTTCATGGAGGCCGCCATGTTGAAACACCGTATTTCTACAGGTGCCCAGAACAGACAAACTAAACACTGACTCTAAACAGGCCCGTTAAAGTGTTGTTTCTCCTTTACACTAGGAAGGTGAGGGTGATGTGAGGAGATTGCAATAAAGTGATTACACTAGATGCAACTAAATCCTACACACTGGACCTTTGAGAACGTGGTAATAGCAAAAGACACATTTAAAAGATGAGACAATAACATGTTTTATATATCATTTAAAAATCTGAATAAATAATAAGTAAACAAGACTAAAAATCTGACTATAAATTTAATGCCAAGACAGAGATATTTTGGTTGGTACTAAGCAAGTATTACGGTTTGGTACCTAGCCAAGGAAGTACATTGTGTTGGTACTACTGTATGCTTTCTCTCTCCCTCTGTGCCTAGGCCCTGTGAGAGTTAAAGGGGAGGTCAATGTTTTACTGATTGGCAGTGGAGACCCACGGCATATTTTGAAGACAATTGCTGGTTTGCAGGACGAAGAAAGCCTTCATGTGAGCCTCAGTCTCTTAAACTGTCGTGTGACCCCTGAGAACAAATTGTTATACTTTATTGCAAGCTGCAAACTTATTCTCTCTGCTCCACTGCAGGTGTGGGTGATAGAAAACAGCATGGAGGAGGTAGCTAGACAGCTGTTGCTCCTCTACCTGGCACTGATGCCCCAGGCAAGCATGGGACGTAATGGTGGGTGGGATTTTGTGAATTCATTAATAAATGTTCAGTGAAAATATTACTATAGCAACATTTTAGGTTATTTTGCTATGGTTTCTTTGTATTTTCAGAGAAGACAGAAGTTTTCCTAGAGTTGTTTGGGAACAGTGAGATCCGCAGTCAGACAGAAGAGACGCTGAGACATGCAGCATCACAGCTCATTCTGTCTGTTACTGAAACACTGGAGACAGCCACTCACCCCTGTCTGAATACAACTCTTCTCAAGGTACCTAATTAGTTAAACAAGTCTTTCTTTTTCTTTATCACCTTATGATTGAGCTTTTTCTAAATCAGACACTGAAGTCCGCTCAGTCAAAACCATGTGAAACTTATTATACAGTACATGGTGGACAAAATATGTCTCATATGTCTCTAATATCATACTCTACATTTATATTTCTATAGTTCAAGGAGCGAGATGAGCTGGACAGGATATTCAAGTTGTGGATCCAACCTCAGTCTTCATCGTCTTCATCTAAGTGTTCTGCTCCTATCTCAATGTCCAAAGCCTGGGATTACCGGGTCAGGCAGCACCTCGGAACACGCTACAACTCCAAGAAAGGCTGCTTTGACTGGGACCTTACAATGAAACTGCACAAGAAGGGGGTATTTGAATATTTGGTATATTTTTCTTTGTTTGTTGTTCAAAATATGCTTCCCAAGTTAAAGTTGTATACTGTAAGCTGCACTGAAGGATGACTGACTCTCTCTCTCTCTCTCTGCAGTGTGGTGTCATCAACCAACAACAATATGCTCAATGGAGGGAACGGGGTTTGGCGTTCGAAATGAGAGAAGGTATCTACCAAATAACCAATCCAAGTTTGCTCTCTTCAAGAGTGTTCAATCAGGTAAGTGCTTGTCTATTTTTCCACACAATGTTTTTACACAAAGACATCATGAAGGAACTTAACTTTGTGTGTTTCCGGACAGAAAGGGAACAAAGTGGCTTTCAGGGGCTACTGGGGAGACATTGTTTCCAGTCCTTACCTCTCTTTTGGCATTGAAAGTGATGACAAGAGTCTGCTGAAGACACAGAATGGGCAACACATCAAGGTAAAACAGTAGTGATGACTCATATTACATGTTAAATTATAGTTAAGTCTCCACTTCCTTTTATCGTGCAGTTGCAGTACGTCGTGCATATACTGAACAACATATTAATGTCTGTTTTTTGTCCTCTCTTTCTTTCCTCACACTCACAGACAGCCCAGGATATGTCATTTGCAAACGTGCAGGCATTGTTCCAGTCCCTGTCCAGTAGACGGGGCTGCCCTACTACTTCTCAGTTAGACATAGAGGCAGAGGAGCCATCCCCACAGCCTGACCGAAAATCTGTCACAATTAGTGGTAAATGGCTTTTAATGGTTATCAGTAAGAACAGGAAGAGCAAAAAAACATTTAACTCACACTGAAAACAGTTCAGGCTGAGGTGAAAGTTAAAAAAGCATGAATGTGAACTGGGTCTTTATGTTTTTCGATGTATGGTAGATCACTTCTCATCCATCTGAAGCTTGTTTTGATGTTTATCACACAGAAAACAGTAACTGTGAATGAAACTTGTTGGTTTTAGCACTGAATGTTTAAAATCCTCCTCAGATTTGATGCGTCTAAATGGGATCTCTGTGACCTTCCTGCCTATGGATTCACTTCACAAACTGCCAGAAAAACAGAAATACTCCCACTTCTTCAACACCATCTACTTCTCTGCCAGGTTTTTATCCCAATTTTATTAATAAAATTGAGTAATTCATCTATATTTTCTTTAAACTAAATATAGTAACTTCAGCTAAAACAGGATCGCTTCACCATCCAGTTACCTGACATGACTGCTGACCACGTTTCTTTTCTGTGTTTTTTTTTTTGTTTTGTTTCCCTCTCTGTCAATGCTGTAAAGCTGCGTGCACCAGTTGGGCCCGACTATGAGACAGATTGCAGCACCAGACGCTGTGCTCATCGTGGAGTTGGCCAAGTGAGGGTTTTTATAGTAACATGGCTTGTTACCATGGTGACAGTACAGTCACCAAGTGTACAGTGACTATGTAATTCACAAGTGCAGAGTATTTGGTGTTTCGTGTTTGCTACATATCCCGTATTTAAATTCACTGACAAACAGCTGATGATAACTGTAATCGCATTTAAGTTGCATTTGTGTGTCCTTGTGTATCTCAGGTACATTTTGGAACTGAACAAAGAGCAAGAAGAAGGCTTTGCAAAGAAAGTGGTGAGCGTCGCTCTCGAGGCTGAGTTTGAGCCGTGGCATGATGGGAAGAGTGATGACGTCCATGCTGTTTTCATCACGCAGAAGAAGTAAAGGTGGTTTATTTCAGCAGAGCGGTTTACTCTGCTCCCGTTGTCAGCAGCTTTACCTTCACAATATGCAACAGATTGATAGTCACGGTGATATTGCTTCAGAGCACAGACATTTTATAAGATCTTAAACAGACAATTTATTTTTTCCTTCATAAGGAATTTTACCAGCCAGTGAGTCGCAACTGTGAGTGGCCTCAGATTTTATTTCCAATTTGAATGACAAAACTAAATTGATTTGAAACGTCCTTTTTATGTAAACATGCATTTCAATAATTTCAATAAATGCCACACAAATATATATATCTTGTCTCTCTTAGCTTAAGTGATGAACACTACAAAATTGCTGCAGTCTTGTCCTGAAACTTGTGAACCGTCGTCTTTTCTTTGTGCCTCCTGTGATAGTTCACTTCCAGCGTCCTCCAACCTTTCCCTTACCATGGCCCTTTTTGCTGCATTGACACAAGAAAAAAAAAAAGAAAAAGTAAATTATGAACAGTTGTAGTTCACACACAAATGACCAGCAGGTGTGACTGATAAAAGGAAGTAGTTATACTTATTTCTACTTAGATGTGTGGATCCTATAGGATTAGAGCTGGCATTTCCTTTCCATATGCGACTCTTGACATGTGGTATGTTTGCATAGTCGATGCAAAGTAGCTCTCTACGATGCTCTACTTATTCTTTCTTGTGACGTGTTGAGTTGTGTAATGGTAGTTTGAGACGAGCAGATTGACTCACAATTTCTGAGCATGTTGGATTCTGTTCAGGAGGACGTTGATCTGATAAAAAACAAGAAAACACTGACGTCATAAATTAGCCATTTTTAAAATACCATTTGTTATACGCACTGTTAAATTGCTCACCTCATACTTCTGCCTCCTCATCTTCTCCGTCAGGTCAAATTTCTCTGACTCCAGCTGGTAGATACATTCCCACATCTCCTTGGCTCTCTCTCTAAAACACAACAGCATTAACGACATGAGATGACGGGAGTATACACCTTCTAAAATATTAATGAAAGATCGCGAGCGACTTTGCAGCAGCTTTAAATTGAATGAGTCTGGCTTACACAGCAGCAAATGTACTGTTTATTTAAAATAAACCCAAATCTACTGGCAGATTTGGAAAATAAACCTCAGCGGTTTTTGCATCAGTCTTAAATGGACCTTAAACTGACCTCAGGCCATCCTCCCTCAGGTTCTCAATGGCCAGTGGCTTGCGTCTCTCTGTCAGAGTCTTTTTCTTGATTTCCCTCGCAGTTTGCCTTTTGCCTCTCCTCTGCTCTACCTACCAGGAGACAAACACAACCCACTTTCTAGGAAATTCTCAGAAGTGATACGCACTCCACACACTTTCAGGATGTATTACTCTGACCTTGGCCAGGAAGCCTCCAAAGTGAGCCCCCATGTTGGACAGCACTTTCTTCTTCTTGGCCTCATCATCTGCCCTCTTCTTGGCCTCTTCATCCTCTTTCCTCTGTCTCTCCTCCTGAGGAAGTCATCTTCAGCTCATTGCTGCAGTTTCCTTTACTTTTATAATGTGTAGGCAGATTATCAGCATGCATGAAATAAACATATGTAATACAATTTTAAACATTAATCACCGCAATCCGTGTCTGTCTGTCCCGCTCTTTTTCAGCCCTCACGCGCTGCTGCTCGGCTCTTTCTGCCCGCCGGCTCTCCTATAAGAGAAAAAACATGCCAGCTGGACTTTTAATCATGCTTCTTTAATCACTATTATTCGGATTAATCAGTGTATCTCGCTTTCAGACAAATAAACAGGGAAAACAGCATGAGAAAAGTCATTACAATCCTGTCTTTGAGTCCTATCAGCTCTTCTTCCTCTTTCTTCCTCTGCTCAAAGTGGACATCAATCAGAGTCTGCAGCTCCAGAAGATCTTTCTCCATCCTTTTCCTGTGGATGTCCTAACAGGAACCAGTGGATACACAGCTCAAGATTATTTAATGCTGTTTTCGCTGCCGTAATCATGTAAAATCATGTTCCATTAATAACAACCTTGAAGGAACATACATCAAAGTCAACCCTCTCTCCCTCAGGGATTTTAGGGGCAGCGAGCTGTGTGGGCAGTGGCCTGTAAAATAACATGAAGGCAAATCAACACATAGGTTATTTTCTACTGATTATTTTTTACTTATTTGGAATGTATTTAGTGGTAAAACTGGATGTTGAGTATTCCCATGTAGGCTTACTTGTATTTGGGGCGTTCTTCTTTAACATGATAGCCAGAAGAGCAATGAGAAAGTGAATCAGTTAATTAAACAAAACAAAAATGCAGTTAGATTTGACACGTTACCAAGAAGTTACCTCTTTCTGCCTTAAAAAATAAACAGCTTTTTATTCTGGTACTGTGCCCGGGGCCAATTTAACATTCAAAGTACTGTCTTCATTTTGAATTTAAAATGAAAATGAATTTAAATGCCCCTAATGATGAACCCACACATAAAGTAAGCTACAACTAAACACTGGCTTACAATAAATCAATATTTACATTTTGAAGGTTATCCTGTGGGCATGTGTTCACTGACAGGTTGCTGTTATAGCTTGTATCTGAATGCGTTATTTCTAAGTAAAGGTTAGTTCAGCATCACAGTCTCACCTCCCTCTCCCTGCTCCTCATCTTCTTCTGGAGAAAGAAAGAGCGACAGAGAGATTGAGCTGAGAGAAAAGACGAATCTGATGCTTTATTAAATTAATGATACATTAACTTCCTTACCCTCCTGATGGCCTCTAAATTGCAAAAAAATAAATAAATATACATCAGACATGCCATAAAATAGAAGCTCATGTATTATAAATTTAGAATTGTTCAGAAATGAGACATAACAAGTTAACTGGTAGGACTGGATTGACTCACCCATGATCATCTAAATCAGACATGATGACACTGGAGAGGAAACCATGAATATAAAACTGTTATAAATGTGCAACAGCATTAGCCAGATATATAAAAGGTCAACTATTTAGTGTTTCATGATTTTTCAAATGTAGTTCTGCTGAAAAGACTCAAATTAAAGTAGGTAGAATATGTTAAATGGTCACAAAATTGGCTCTAAATTTAAAAATAAAAACAACATTGGTTTGTCCAATTATATTCTGCAAACATCTAATAATAATAATAATAATAATAATTAGAAGGAATTTAGCAGCAAACACAGCCAGTAGTACAGTTGTGTTGTGTTAAGTTAGTCCAATTCCCAACACAATCTTCCACTTAAAAATGAAAAACTTTATTCATAAACAATAAAACACAACCTGTCTCCATTCAATACTCTTGAGCGGTTTTGTTGCTATGGCTCTGTTTTGGCCTGGTATGACCAGTAGCTTATGGTAGCTAAAGTTAGCTGACTGTATTGCTGTGTAAATAACTGTAAATGCGTTTTGTCTGGATCAGTCTGCTGGATTTTATGGCTTTTCTGTCTTTGTGACACTGTTATACAACATTTTGATAGTCAGGTCGGCTAATGATGACTTTTAAAATAATTTGACTCAATAAATGTTACATAATCTGAACATGAATAATATTGACTGTGTATAAGTGGAGGAATTCCTGGTGTCAGTCTGGATCATTCAGTTTAGTAAGTATAAGAACTTATATCAAAAAATAAAATAGCGAACAAATTTCATGACTTGAGAGATGACCACTGATGATGCATCACGTGTTAAACATGAGGTCAGTGCTTTTGTTCAAAGAATAAGATTAAGGGGAAGACCATTTGTAGCTAATGATCCAGGAATAGAAGAGGCTAGAGAGACTACAGGCCAGAGCAGTGTCCTGTTACCCAGGATAAGAGTGAAGTATCAGCTGGACAATCCTTCTTGTTTAATTTGATTTACACGAGACAATGTGGGATGGAGAGATTAAGCTAGTCGGCTGGCTGCTATTAACACCAGCCAAGTCCTCTATTATCATTTGATCTACTTGTAGTCTCACTGAACTGACGGGATAACTAAATGTGTGTGGAGCTCCATAAATATTTTAGCATTCCTAACCATTACTTCAGCAGTCTATACACTTGTTTTAGTGTGACTTGTTACAGGAGGATATTTTACAGATTACAAAGTTGAATCTGTCTCATGAGCTGCTGAACAAACAGAACAGAACAATTGCTGGGTAGACCAAATTTCAGTACAAATAACTGGAAGGCCTCCCAGACTGCTTGTCTTTGAGTGTATTAACATGGCAGATCAAACACTGAGACCCCCTCCAAGTCTCTCAGATCCCCTTCATCGTTTTTAGCCAAGATCTCAGAGCATGAGCATGTGAAACTGAATAAACACAGGCACATGGACAAAAGGCAAATGAGGGATTGGGAGAGGAATTCAGCACATCGCTTTACAGTTGAATGTCCCTGGCTAAACTGACCAACAGTCACAAGCAGAGAGAGGCCAAGGGCACCAGGAATAACTTGTCATGAGGACATGAGGACATCCACTGACCCACTGGTGCGTCCAGTGTCCAAACACACATCTTATGTTTTGTTCAATAAACTTTAATTTATTGCAATTTAATACAGAACACTGCAAGCCTATGATACAAGACACTATTTTTTTCTTTTTCATTCATTATTTTTGATGAGTTATTTATGTTTTCGTTCACTCATAGGCAGCAGAAACAAGCTGTGAACACAGCATTGACATATTAGTGCATTTAAGTTAATCCTGGTAATTTATTAGCAGACAGCTGCCATCTACATGTCAGAGCAACCTGATGATTCCAATATTCACTCTCCTTTTAGTTCTATTTTTGGTCTCTACCAACCCCTGATGGAAATATCTGTCTCTTTAGCTGCTAAACGCACCAAAAATATTGATGATTGCAGTCTTTATCCAACAGTAACATTTAAAATGTTCCCAATCCATAAACAATACTATGTAATCAAACCCTCTTGTGTTCACCGTAAACTCTAGAACTACATAAGCTACCGATTATACCCCTACATATTGATTGTGTCACTTGGAGATTGTGCCAAATAAACACGATGGAAGACTTTACTTAAAAAAGAAAAGCCCAAACTGCTTTGATTTTAACTTTTTGATTGACTGCAAATATCTCAGAAAGACAGAAAATATACTGTTTTAAGATGTTTCATAAATTACAGCACTGTACAAGAAGAAACACCTTGGGAAAGTCAAAGCAACATACCTGAACAGCAAAAGAGAAGGACGTCCACTGCTGATGAAAACAAGAGCAGTAACAACTGAAGGGGGAACAGAGCTTTATATAAGGGGCGACAGAGAAAGGACTTGGACTAAAATGTGTGTGCGGGGCATGATTTGGAAAAGAAGGAGAGGGACTATATGTGGATTATTGGCGGCTTTTGGGAGCATAAGCTGAAGTCTGACAGACAGGATAATGAGCGGAGGATTGGTTGCTGACCTCACAGCTGAAACAAGAGACAAAAAGACAGGTGGTAGAAGATAAACAGAAAATAACGAGGCCAAAAAAAAAAGATGATTTCTGTCAGGACATAAAAGTGATGCAAAGAAACAAGCTGAACCTCTATCTAAACATCTATACAGCTGACATACTATTGTCGTAAATATTTATCTCACCGTCTTGTAACTACATTTTTGCAAATTAAATGAAAAGAAATGCAAATGGAGGTCGTGTGCAAACGGCATTTCCATAAAGACAAATTTAAGGAACTCATTGGGAACTGAAACACAACATGTATGTGGAGGAGTGACAGAAAGAAAACAACCTGCACCTTATATCTCGTGAGAAACACATCTGTGCATAAGGTAAGAAGAAGAATTTGGATATTTAGAATTAATTACAAATTACAACAAGTTATTAATATAGAATTTAATATAGCATTATTTACAGCAGGGAGAAGATGCTCTGTGTGTATACCTACAGCAACAGTCCTCAGCAGTAAAGTATCTCTGGCAATGAATTCACATGCTTCTTGGGATGCTTGTCAGTTGTACTGCAGATGTTTTGTAAGAAATTAAGTTAAAGGAGGCATTTATAATTAGAATTACAAGGATTTTAACTATAGAAGAAATAGGTTATCATAGTTTTAAATGTTTTGCAACTTTTTAAATAAAGAATTGTGGCCTCGTTATTTTTAGCAGATAATGATATGATATGATATATTCATAATAAGCCGCTGCTTGCAGAAACAAGGTCACTTGACAGTCTCTATAAGCAAAGCAGACATTTTAAATCCTGCGCTCGCATTACTGTTAAGTATTATTTAACTAAGTGATCTCTCTCAAACGTGTTAATGTCTTTTAATCTCTCTAAAAGTTTGTGCCTGCACTGAGAGGAGCTGAATGAAAAGGACAACATTTCAACATAAGAAGCTAACACGCAGATTTCTCTCATGTATGTTTGATTTGTTACATTTATTCTTTTTTGTCCTAGAGATAAAAGATGCTCAGCCTGGTGATTTTGCTGCTGTCTTCAGGTGAGCGTCTTTGTATAAAACGATGCAATAATCAGGTGAAATTAAAACTCATTTATTTGATGTTTTGGTGGATGTCTCTCCACAGGTTGTGTCATTTTGGGTTCACAATATGAGCGAGGATATGTCCTGATAGACACCTTAATGACTTGGGACGATGCCCAAACGTATTGCAGAGAGAACCACATTGACCTCGCTACTATTCGCAACCGAGATGACATGATGAAGATGGCGAACACAGCCAGTGATGGGGTATCAAGTGCCTGGATTGGTCTGAAAAAGAACGGGGTGGCATCCTGGCAGTGGTCTGTGGGAGAAACTCAGACCAGTGATGGATTAGTTAATTACACTAACTGGGCCAGTTTACCTGATTCCTCTCATGACTGTGGAGGCATGAGGGATGATGGGAAATGGCTCAGTGCACCTTGTGGAAACCTAAACCCGTTTGTCTGCCAGGGAGGTACGAAATCTTAATGTGTTCACTTGAGAAACAAACGTGAATTTGCAATAGCTGCGATCACATATGCACATGCGTCCATGCGTTCATGCGTTCATGCGTTCACACACGCAACATGATGCTGGGTGGATATGTTTAGAAGTTATGCACCCACTACCACACCCTCAGTTGGCATGAACCACGAATCGGCTGTCTTTTGAACAGCCTTTCCACAAAATCTTGTCTGTGTCTGGGTCTCCATTTGGAAGTCATCCACCTTTAGGTGGGCCATAGTCCCGTCCCTTTTAGCCAATTGTCATGAGCATTAACACAAACCTTCACACATACTGACACACACTTGACATCTATGCCTAATTTCAAGCTCTTGGGGCAAAAAATGGAACAGAAGTTCTATTGAAAAATATCACATTGCATTATGGGAATTGTAGGAAGCATTTTTGGAGCTTGACCCATACAAGGGACTAAAAGTAAGGATATCTCATCCTCTGCCACTTTGATTTTGACCAAATCTTTTGTCTCTTTAAAATATCCAAACTTTATAAAAGTGCAGTTTAAATCACTGCAGGATGATGCAGCTTTAAACTTGTTTGCAGCAGCTAGAAAACTAATAGTGTGTGTGTGTGTGTGTGATGTTTTTTTTTTTTTTTCATTCTCTCCAAACGTTTTAATCTTTACAGCACATTTTTGCAATATTCACAGATGAGGGGTCCAGTGAGATGTATGTTGTTCTTGAAGCGATGTCTTGGAGGCAAGCCCGAGCGCACTGTCAACTGAATTATGGCGACCTGGTCAGTGTGATGAGTGCGACTGAAAATCAGGCCGTACAGCAAATAGCTGGGCCTTTTTCGCTGGCCTTTTTCTGGATCGGTGTGTTCAAAGATGAGTGGAAATGGTCAGATGAGAGTTACAGTTCCTACAGACACTGGGACAGCACTCAGCCAAATGATGATGGGATCTGTACATTGTATTACCCCTCCTCGAAGACGTGGTGGGACAGAGGTTGTACTTCAGCATTTCCTTTCTATTGCTCTGCTGGTAAGCATATATGTTACATTCTGATTCTATCATGTACAGTGTCTGTTTCTGTTTGTTATGAATGAGATTAATTTGAAATCTATATCTTGGTTCTCAATTGTCTTGCTAACAAATTGTTGTCACCATATTTTCTAAAACAGTATCATCTTTAACATTTGTCCAACCACAGTATTAGTCAGGAGGCAGATCGTGAGTGTGAAAATTAGGTCAAATTCAAACGTTGACTTCAGTGATTCTGCTGTGAGCAAAGCCATACTGAGTCAGGTGAGTTATTGTCGACTCTCAGGTTTGAGCACATTAACTGATGGTACATTTATGTTAATGTAATGGGCAGCTGTCACAGTAATGATTTTTTTGTCTTGCTTCAATAGATCCAAAACAGAAATGACAGGTTAAAGCTTCAGTGGACAGTCCAGCCAGATGGGGAGATTTTCCATAAAAAAGAAGACGAAACCAAAGTCATTGAAGCCTGTTAGAAAGTGGCATAAAGTGAAGCTGCCGCTATGAAATCATCAAGCTAGAGTGGTTGTACATACAGATATTATTCATGGATCAGGTTAATTATTATATTTTTACGCTCTTCGATGTATTATGTTCAGTCTTATCTCATTAATTAACAATAGGTGTGCTGTGTGTGTTAAAATCACATAAAATAGATGCACAAACTTCCCCTTCTGGCAAACCTGTAAGCTTTATCTTAAAGGGGAACTCCACAGTTTTATAACTTTTACAGACAATGGGCAGTACTACTTCATATGTGGAAAAATGTTATATTAATAAATGATCTGTGGCTCTAGAAGGATCCAAAAAATAGGAGATATCTGTATATATAGATGTATGTAGATATCTATATATGTTAAGTTTGTACACTGTCAAAGAAACAAAAATAAATACATTTGAGACCTTTTTTTTTCTTTAAGAATGATTTTATGTTCCCTCATGAGATTGCATTAAAAAAGGCTGACAATAGCAATACAATGAGACAAGCTCAACTGATCTGGGGTAAAAAACGAAAAAAGCAATAATCAGTGGAAAATAACAGCGGAATCTGCATCACTGGTAACACACCATCCTTTGAATCAGATGACCACATCATGTCACTTAACATGTAATCCACGCCTGACCTGCAGCACTGCGTATGATGTTAATAAATATAGCTTGCATTGTTGTTGTTAAATAACACATAAAAATAAACAGTTTTATAGATGGCAGTGCAGTACAGAACAGTACGGTTTTTAACTTGGTTAAGTTTGAAATGCCTGCTGACCACTAAAAGGAAAAACCTTCACTTTATTTGTATGTACAGTTTGAAAAAAATAAATAAAAGTTGGCACTGAATATAATACCAGCTGACGAGTAAGAGTATGGATTTAATAAATTCATGTCATGTCACTACATGTATAAACAGCTGGTCGCACTCAGCACAGCTTTACAATCATGTGTTGTTATAGAAAGCAGATTTATACATAATGAGTAAACACAGAGAAGTCACAGACTTCTACATTTTTAAAATACCTGGTGTCACTGTTACAGCTATGTTGCATTCAGATGGTAGAAACTGGAATCACCTCGACAGGCCTGTGTGTTTTGTCTCTTCACACACACACTTCCAATCATTTATCAAAAAGGTTCCAACAACAAAAAAATGTCACAAAAAGTGTGGCATACTTAATGATTTTAAACATTTGAGTTTATATCAAGTTACTTCCTGTGATGAGATTATGTTCCAGGAACTTCTACCCTAACTTTTACTGGTGCAATTCACAACCGTCATATAATAATCAAACGTCATTGAGGTTTTATTTATGTTTGTTTTTGATTTGATGGAACTAAACTAAACCAATAAACCGTACTGTACTTGAATTACACTTGTTATTCTAGGGCCCTTTTTCCTTCTCACACCCATACCACACAGCTAATATACATACACAAATACAGATGCAAATCAGTGAAAACATCACCTCCATTATATCAGTTTCCTCACGGAGCTGTCTCTTGAATGTTATCAGGCTGGCTATAAAATGCACGAGGGAAAAAAAAACTCTTTCCTCAATTCATAGTGTAACATGTATGTTTGTACACCTTCCCTTCAGCATCCTTTTCCCCTGAGTAACCGCCTACAGGTTTTTCTTGACCTCTGGCCGCCTCTCTTCTGTGTTGTTGGGCTCTTTTTGGTTGGGGCCCAGCAGGTCTACCAGGTCGTGGAAGGCTTTTCTGATCCGATCACCAAACCTATGGGCATCCTGGAAGGGAAGGACAGAGTATATCAGTCTGTTTTCAAAGACATAAACATATAAATAAAAGTTCAGCCCTGGCACAGAAGTTCCTGCCCTAAGTTGAGGATTTTTTTCATTAAACTCACAGTGTCTGGACATGAGTGCTTGCACGAGATGTGGAAGTTAATCATGTTCTCTCCCAAAATGCTGTAGGCCACCCCATAACCGTCATCAGCCACCTGAAAGAGATAGAGACAATATTTATCATGTCATGTCATGGCTGCCTGATGAATATCAGAAACACAGAGGCATTTTCAAAGAAGAAGAACCAGGACAGTGTGTGCAAAAATACTTCAAAACATATTAAAATAATTCACTTTTATACTATTAAAGTGTCAAGAAAGCATGGAATAGTGGAGTTATTTCTCAAAACTCAAACTGTGCACAGCCACTGTTTGTTGTTTCCACTCAAAAGAATGTCTACTAATGTAATGTGTTAATTTCTGGCTAACAATTTAGGTGATTGAAGCAGCGAGGGCAGCACTCACCGGTCCAAAGCCCCCTCCACAGGAGACGTACTCTGGATAGCTGATTATGTCAAACAGGTCCAACTGCTGGAAAGGAATCTGACTGGTGGACAGCCGCCAGGGCTCAGACAGCACCTGAAGAAGTCATTGCATCAGTTTGGCTGTAACTTGTCAACTAAAACTGAATTGAACAGTCTGATATAAATAACGTGACAAGGAAAAGACATTAACCTCTTTCAAGAACGGAGATTCCACTCCAAGATATTTGGACACCACGTAGAGGCAGAAGAGGTGTCTGTCGATACCAGCTCCAGTCGCAGCCATGCGGTTTAGATGCTGGTGGTTTTCCGACGCTGTGCGGAACAAACGCCTGCACACATCTGCTGCCTGGTGGAGAATGGAATGAGCAGCATGACTAATTGGCATAGCACAGATTAAAAATAGCCGCTGTGCGATTTATGCGAGGAAAATAGCAATTAGACGCAATCATTTGCAATGCAGATTTAGTTTCATCAGAGAACCTTCTTTAATCATCCTCAAACATTGTACAAGAATGATGAAAATCAAGACACAGTTTCCATGATCTCACCTCTCCACCCTCCGCCGCTCGGATGAAGGCGGTGGTCTCATTGGTACAAGAGCGAACCGTCTCGGTCCTGCCCTCCCTGAACAGACGGGTCATGGAGGATTCGTACGTCAAACAGAAAGTCCCCTGATCCTGGAGCGCAAAAACAAAACTCAGATGTAACAGATAAAACTGACAGTTCCAAATCCAAATGTCATATTTTCTTTCTGTTGATCTGTCACATGTGCAGGGTACAGACCCAAAACAACAGACGGACTGCCTTTAGATTGATCGTGTACATATATTTGTTTGTACTTTAGAAGGAGGCTCACCCTGTAGTAGGCCATCTGAAGAGCAATCTGAATGAAAGCATCTGGACTGACTCGACACTTCTTGATCTTCCCTTTTCCAAAGTCTCGGAAGGCAAAAACGTGCATGTCCACATCGTCAGCCAAGGCCTGGGCCACTGCCAGAGACTGTGAGATCTGCTCCTCGCACTGAGACAGACACATCCAAACAGTTAACATCAACACGACGGAGATACGTTCAAAAGCATAAGCCATGTTTCCATATTGATATAAATACAGAATCTACTTATGAAACCTTAGTTTATAGTTAATAAATAAACTTTGACCAGAGCCATGCCACTCGTTTTCTTCCGCTTCTAGTCTTTAAGCTAAGCTAGGCTAACTACCGATCTTCTCGTCTGACTCTTGACAAGAAAACAAATGATCACATTTAAAACAGTCCAACACTGTAATGTATCCTTGAAGACACTCTGGAAGACAACATGTACAAAATAAGATGTCTGCGTTCTATAATACCTATTTAAAATGAATCATTTTGATAGTAACTGTAATGTTATAACCTCTGGAGGGATTTCCCAGTTCAGCTTCTGTGGTCTTGGTAGAGATGAATCCACTTCTCCTTTGCAGTGGCCCTCTGCATTGTAACCGAGCTGGAAACAGTCGGTGGCTAGGGTGTACTGGAAAGACGTGACAGACGTAAGTGATGGCATCTTCTCAGTACCAGACGACAACAGTGCACAACCTACTTTGATTTTATGTTCCTCACCTCCCATACGTGTGATAACACCGGTCCATCAGCCCACGCGTGTTCTGCATTTATGCCTTTCTTGCCATTGCTGAAGTAAACGACCGAGAAGGACTTGTCAAACCACCTGCAGGACAACCAACATAATGACTGAAGGCTGAAGGGACAGTTAAAATTCAACAACACAACATGTCTATGTAAAATTACCTGTCATAACATTTCCCATGCAACAAGGCTTTGGCGTAGTTATCTAAACTAGCTGCTGGGTCATCTCCCCTCATGCCTTGTTCATCATCATCCAGGGTCACAAAGAAGGCAGCTTTCTCAATGCAGTCCAGAGAGCGTTTATTGACCCCACTGCTGAAATACTTCGTCCTGGCTTTAGCCCATGGAACTCTGGGAAACATTTTAAGAAGAAGATGATGACATTACGTTAAAGATGCAGTGTGCTGTATGGTGATTTAAGCACTGGTGTCTTGTCAAACTGACCTGTCTCCAGCTGTCAGGGCCCCCAGATTGGCCTCTCCTTTGGAAGGAGGTGTAGGGTCATCGAGGATCCTCTGAATCTGAAATTCAATCTCTCTCGGGCACAGGAGTCTGCCTGCCTGGTACACCTTTAGACGAAAGTAGCGTCCTCTGTGGTATACCGCTATATGGTCGCTGTCCTGCCAATGTTGCAGAGTGTCTTCGCGCATAAAGGAAAAAGGGAGATAAATATTTTGTTAATGGAGTCATAGACAACTCTGTCTATACTTATACTCTATGCCTGTAAGATTTTTTGAATAAGTTTCCGCTTATCATTGAATTAACAGCAGTTTAACGTCAATGAACAACATATATCTGAGATGTCCAGCACTGAGCATCTGTTCACAGAATGGAAATTGTGGAGGGATGTTATGACTACAAATCATCTTATAAAGTCCACAAATGATCAAAACAATGGACACACTTGGCTTTACTGAATTCAGATGAACTGGCAAACGTCTTCTACTTCGCAATACATCTCCAACAGGTAGTTTTAGGTTGATGTAGCCTACCTTGTGCTGTCAGGATGACTAATCACACTAAATGGATAACTTAAAGGTCCAGTGTGTAGGATTTAGTGGCACCTAGCGGTGAAGTTGCAGATTGCATCCAAATGAATACTCTCCCACATCTCACCTTCTCCTACCATGCATGTAAGAAACATTTGCATAAAAAGCAAAAGGACATATCAAACAAAAATGGCAGACTCCATGGAAGAGGACCCGCTCTCACTGTAGATATAAAGGGCTCATTTAAGGCCACGAAAACACCGCTATTCTTATTTTCAGGTGATTCTATACTAAAGGACACATACAAATGAATACTGTATTCAATTCCTGTAAATAAATTCTCCTAAAAATTGAAGGCAGGGTAATTGGGTGACTTTTAAGATGTTAGCTCATTAGCATGATGGAAAAGGAACATTTACTATATATGAAGATGTATCTTCATATTAAATTAATGAATTATACTCATTAAGCATTTAAGCATGTTTGTCAATTTGAAGATCTAAAACTAGGATTGGGCCAGTTGTGTAAAAATATAAATACTACCTGTCAGCGTTCCAGGGATTCGACAAGTGTCAAACATCCGTTCAAACTGATAGGAACAGCAAGGAACTGCAGACCTCAACAACCACTGAGCAGGAGAAAGAAAGATGGACCAGTACAAAAAAAAGTAAAGGAGAGAAAGAGAGACGATAGAGGAAGGATGATGGGAAAAAAAATACAGGAAGGTGTTGGGATGAAATAGAGAGAGAACCAAGGATGAGAGGTGAGAAAATAAAATGTGTGGGCAGAAGAAAATAGACATTAGTTAGAGACAGACCCTTTCTCGGAAAACCAAGACAGACCTGAGATGAGACCAGAAGGCAAGAGGAGACGGATGAGAGATGACACGATGAGCTGTACAGCAGACGTATGACTCTTGACGCCTTGTTTCTTGATACCATACACACTCATGCACACACACACACACACACACACAGTCTTTCACACAGTTTTCTATCCCACACATAAACTCCAGAGGGTTCAGACACCTTCAGCATGCCTCCTCATCATCTCTAAAGGATTGTTGAGTTAGCATTGTTCACTATGAAGTCAGAAACCGATGCTGGCTTTCCCCCGTTGAAGCGAACTGCTCATGTATCGTATTATCAGCACTGTGTGAAACATCATGTCGCTACAGTGTGTGTACATGTCAGTCTCTTTACCGGTCTCCTCTCCAGGAGTGCGTGTAGTGTTGAACATCCTCTCATACTGAGCTGCACACAGAGGAATGACAGTGCCTGGTATACGATTCTGGGAAAACGGAGAGGAGAAGGCGAAGGGGAAGGGCGTGGGGGAAAAGAACAGAGGAGAGCAGCGGAGGAAACGAAGAGTCAAGCAAAAAGAGGACGAGGAAATAAGGGAGGTAGATAAAGAGAAATCAAGCAAGCGAAAGAGAGGTTGAAAGGAGTTAAAAAAGGAAGGGGTGAGAGATGAGCATGGTATGAGAACATGAGGGAAATGTCTTCATGTGAACAAATAAATGGAGATGCACATGCTACCAGCTATAAACAGTCAAGACACACAAACACTGATGGATGGATGTTATGCACACTATTGTAATTTTTAGGTTCCTCAAAGAAATGTCTCGACGTTTCATTTAAAAGTCTTCTGTTGCCATAGCAAAGAGACATGAATAATGAACGCCTCCGTGTATATATGGAGCAGCCGAGGCTGACTGGTGGCTAAACTCACAGGTTTAATCTCTTCTCTGTTGAGTTTTTGGCGGTATAGGAAGAATGCATGAATACTGTTGCCTGCCCTCGCCGCCTGGATGGGTGTGGGTGTCACATACAAGAAGTCCTGGGGGAGAGAGGGAACAGAGACAGGAAGTCAGGAGAAGGAGTAAACATTATTGATTATCATCCAAATGAAATGATCCGTAAGTATCCAGATTCCAGTCCTTTTTTGAAGAGTCAGATTTTCATACCATGCCATAATAGTTGCTGTTGACCATTATTGGGCTCCGTCCACGTAGATAGACGTATTCCTCCCACCAGTCACTAACCTGAAGAATCAAAACATCTTTGTGAGAAAGCTAATATTGCAGTCACATCACATATTCGCATATTCAGACAGGTTAAATAATTCAAACCACAGAACCTCACAAAGATATGCATAGTTAATGGGATTTTAAATTCCCTTTGGCCTGCTTTGCTTTGGACACTTAGGTGATGTTAGAAGTAGCCACACTTAGTGTAGATTCACACAGGATCAGGCGCTCTGGTTTTTCCATTCATTTCTGTGGGGGTAGTCCGTTTCCGCACCGGCAGTCTGCAACGCAGGGATGCCAGCAAAAAAACGCACCAACGTGCGGGAGACAGGTTGATCCAGATCCAACTTTTGGGAAAACAGAGCCCATGTACCCAGCTTCTAAATCTGAGCGGTTACATTCAGCATGTATAGACACACCCACAGCAACCACCACCACCACCACCACTGGACAACCCTGCTACGAGTTGCCGCAATGCCTGATCCTGTGTGAATTCACGCTTAATCATTAAACATTGTGGTCAACCACTTACGTAGTTGGAGGACCAGAGAGCTTTGAGTTTGAGGTACCACTGCAGGCGGTTACCGAGCCCGGTCTCAAACTCTGCTGCCAGCTTGGCCATGCGTTCATACTCGGTATCATCCATCAGCGGACGCACTGATTCCATGTACTAAACAAAAGAGACGTGCAAGAGAAATGGAACTGAATTATAAAAAGCAGCAGAAATAAAATTGCCAGCAGAATTCCTTGTTCTACTAAACACAGAAACACAGAAAAACATTTGCAAAATCAATGAATTAACATAAATTAACACCCACAGTTGGTGATGTGAAGTTTTTACAACATCTAATTCTGCTGATATAATACCAAATCTCATTTCCATCACATCTCCTCTAATCTCTCAAATAGATTTTTGTTAGAAATTCCTAGCTTGCAGTCAGATTTTCAAAAAATAAGAAAATTTAGTGCAAAGTGATCCATCTGTTTTATGGTCAGTAATCAGCGTGTTGTTATTTCCTCTGCTTTATGTCTCACCCTCTTGACTGTGTCCTTGATGACAGGCACAGGCAGGTTTGGCAGTGAACCCTGGTAGCTGTAGAGCAGAGGCTTTCTGCCAGAAAAGATCCGCACCAGCGCCTGGCATGGAAACACAAGCATTCAGAAAACAAACACACTCAAAATACTGAAGTGAGAACACACCTAAGGCTAATTATGGTTGTTTTCTTTGGTCTTTAAGAAGTTTTGCACAATATTATATATCATAAAAATGTTAAGTTATGTTATATAAAAACAAGGTGATTTCAAAAATTTCAAAAATATTAATAATAATTTGTTCACTGTAAAAGTACAGCATTTTCCTGCAGCATAAAACATTTGTATGGACATAAAAAGGATTACATACTGGCTGTATACAAACGATAATCGAACTGGGGGACAGACAGTAAAAGGTTTGGTTAGTGGAAAAAGTGTGAAAACAACACTGACCACCCAGACTTTGGTGGTGTTGGACATCTTGCCGTGCTGCTCGAATATCCAGCGGTGGTAGGAGAGGAGCTGCTTGAGGCACAGGCGCATGGTGAAGATGAGCAAGAGCCATAGCATGGTGCTGAAGAGCACTGCCGACAACAAGGCCTGGCACTGGGTACTCATCGACTGACTGGGAGTGGTGGGAGAAGATGGACAGATGGATAATGGGGGCCAAGTGGAAATAAGAAGAACAGTGAGTGAAACAAATAAGAGAATAAGGAGCAAAGAAACCACATGTGAATATCCCTTCACTTAAAAGTAAATGTGTTTTACATGAAGAGGACAATGGGAAAGACAAAAAAAAGATATTACAGATATTACTTTGAAAAAGGAAGAATGGGAAGGGGTATATACTATACATCTACACAGACTGTACACCAATCTCTCTGTGACACAATGTACAATCAGGGACAGGGAACATTAACCATTTCATGTGTTACCTGACTGGCAGGTGCTCCTGTATCTTGGCTATGAGTCCCATGGAGGGGTCGGAGCGAGTGTACATTGTAGCCAGGATTGCTATGACCACAAAAAGCCAGGAGGAAGGACTAGCAGGATATACCCCTGTTATCACACTGTTCTGTTCACATGAGAGAAGAGAGATTGATTTTAAATCCCATTCTTCCTGTTTACAATCAGTACAGTGACACGCACGCTGATAATTCAGTTATGATCAGAGGTAACACACGTCGCCTAAACGCTCAATTCTGACTGCGTTTAGCTCAGTGTCAGACATAAACTGATTTACACAACAAATTACACAGAGTTTAACTGTTAGTTTAACAGTTTTTGTAGCAGGTGCATGTCACACTTGGTATAAAATGCTCACACATTAAACATCACTTTAAATCTTCATTCTGAAACTGAATGAGCGATGGAAGTGAGGATCAAACCAAGATATGAGGATACCCGCACAGAGAGTCATAATGTGTGGCATTCATTATTGATTGATGAAGTCCACACATTACGAGGAAAAAACTCACTGAGAGGAAGCCCCCTTTTTCAGGAGCGAGGTTATACAAACTAAAAATAACTACAACACAACATTTCCATACAACTGTATAGAGGAGATTACAGTTCACATCGAGTAATGCAATCTATTGTACCATTGAACTACTGTTGATTATTGCTAATAAAATTCTAGAGTGCCAGTGTCTTCATTTATAAACCTAATCCATTTTCCTATTTTTTATCAAACACGTCTTCTTTCACTCTTAGAAAATAAGCCATTTTTCCCACCATGAATCTTTTTGGTGCTTTATCTAACCACCATCTATGTTTCGGTGGGTCCATTTGACCAATAATTACTTTCCTTTAGCGTCACTTTATATTGCCCAGGTATCAAAAAAAAAAAAAAAAAAAACTATGTTCAGTCTCGGCCAAAATGCCTCTATTTGTGCGCAATTCCAGAAGATCATTTGCATCTGTATAGCCACGTTGCCTCCAGCGTGCCTTAAAGGTGGTTTTATGTTTAAGTGTAATGAAGGAACAAATGACGTTTTACCAAATATATTCTCTCCATTTATGTGTATTTGTGGAAGTCTGTAGTGTTGCACATGATATCATGAGATGGATTCAGATGTTTAATTCCTTTTCCCGCTTAAGTTTTAGCCTTTACTTTACAAATAAACTTGTTTTTTCATAATATGGAAAATATTATTATTATTACTTTTTTTAGTTTTTTTATTGTAAAATTCTCTCAATTACAAATATCTAAACAAGTCTTCCTAAGTGATAATCTGTACATCAGATCTCGATTCCAGCCAAAAATGACAGAGAATAGGACAGTAGAGTTAAGACTAGATTTGTATTTGTAGAATTGTAGAAGACTACAATTGAAGACAGCACTAAAAATAAAAACAGTTGCATTCGGCCTGTGTCAGTGTTTCAATGACTGAGGTCAAAGTTCAAGTTTACTCTTAAAAAACAATAACGTACAAACTCCAAATTAAGAAGAATGAGCCAAAAATGACTGGAAACCCCAAAACCATTATATCGACTTGCCAAAAGAACAGAGTACTTTGAACATTGAACTCTGATACAGAAGCTGTAGTGCTGACATGCAGAGAAGATAAAAAGCAGTAATAACAAGGAGAAAGAGGCACATCACTGTAATTATAAGAGACAGACACAGGCATGAACAAACGAGACAGACAACAGGAGTAAAGTGTAGCGTGCAGATACCTTGAGTCTGATGATACGCTTCTTCCAGGAGCGCACACCGGAGAGGTAGATCTCAGTGAGGGCCTGGTGGGACAGCTGCAGATCGATGCCCTCCGGAGTGACGGTGAACTGGAAGGCCACCGCCTGGTGGGCTTCTGCCATGTTTTCTGTGCACGATGATTGAGCCATAATGGGAGACAAAAAAATAAAAGAAAGGAAAGGAAAGCTGTCAAGGCAACAGCCTAGAACACAAGAGTAAGAATGAACACGGAGGCTACCGACTGGAAATATGTACAAATATGTACATTCTGACAAACATTTGCTCAGCTAAGGTGGTAGAAGTACAAACAAAGTTGTTTGGAAATATAAACACAGGTTTGGCCTAAAGGCAAACCGTCTTTTAGGTTTTATGAGTGTTAAAAGATGTAGCTTTCTCCTTAAACCGCTTTACTAACAAAAACTAATTTCATGAAATCTTCTGCCAGACAATAAAGATAATTCTTAGCTTGACAGCTAAAGTAAAGGTTACTTTGACACCACGATGACTCATTCACTGTTGTGCTGTAGAGACAGTCCTGCTTGGATTTTGTGGTTAGAAACGATACACAAACAATGATGAGACCTTGACTGTGACATTTGGGAACCGAGGCAGATAACGATGAAGAGTACATGGGTGAGAACATCTCAACAGCTGTTTTCTATGCTATGAAATGACAGCACAGGAAGCAACAAGAAAAAAACAAAACAAAAAAGAGACAATGTAAATGACCAACGGCGACATCGCTTTTGCTTTGTATGCAACTGCACTGCAGCAGCTGATGGCAAACTGAGTGCTTAACGTGGTGGCGAAGGGACTTGCGAGATGATTCATCAAACTGATGATGAGTTGCAAAATTTGTGCGTGTGTGCCTGAACAAAACACATCCATCTTATGTATGAACATTTTTTAAGAGAAGCTCAAAAAAAAAAAAAAAGACACATTATTTATGAGTCCTTTCAAAAGCAAAGTCAGCTTGAAACTGATACAGTTTGATGGGAAAGCGCTGACTGGCTGCTGATGTGATTGGGTATTTTTGTTTAAGGCAATAACTGCTTCTCTACACAAAAGGAATTGATTTTCTCCCATAAATAGGCTATGGATAATGCCCCGAGGTTTAGTCACTGTGGCACTGGACCGCACCCCCCTGTTGAGGCTACGTCTGCTCTAGTTGTGTGTTTAAAAAAGGCAAATACACACACACACACAAACACACACACACACACACACACATATCATCCCCAGGCTCCATTCAGGTTCTGCTCTTTAGGTCAGATCTGGCAGATACAGTCGTGCCTGTGCCAAGGACTAACAGCAGTAAATTTCAGCCCCGTTCGTTGGGCGCCAACACAGACACAACACACCTGCTCGGTTCAGTGCTGACTGCACACACACACCCAAGCAGCCACTTTAAGAAACGTTGGTCCCAAACGTTAAATCACCAATATAATTATAATAATATATTACCAATGTCCCAGTGACAGGAAGAAATGTTATGAGAGCTTAATCTGCAGTGACAGTGTAGTGATCCTTAGCGTCTCTGCAACTTTGATCCCCAATTCACTCAGAGCTTACATCTTTACAGCTGCGTTATGAAAAGAGACTGCCGGATAATGACAAATTAACAGTGATATTTTTGGCCACAGATATAATTTAATACAATAATAATAACAGGAATGGGCTATGAATAGTAATGTCTGCTCAAAGTAGTATATGACCAAATCTTCATATTTTGATGTACAGATATCATAATAAGCACATTTTCTGTAAATTCAGTGAATAAATTGTTTATATAACATCAAAATGTCTATATTTTATTACATTTTGAATCATACACTCAACAATTAAAGAGGTACTAACTTATATTTGATTATTTTTCTCCTTTTATTTTGAAGTTTTGTGTAAATATTTAATTAAGCATGTAACAAAATATAAAATATTAAAGTCTGAGCACTCAGCGGTGCTTTTGTGTCTCTCATTTGCACTTCGTACAGTTTGAAATGATTCTTATGTAGGTGGTAAAACAGGTTAGTGGTGTTTGAGTCTGTTGTAGCGACAGCAGCATAATTTGCAGCGTTGTCTGTGTCAGACTTTTTAAACCCAAACCACATCCATGCATCAGAAGTAGCCCTTCTCCTCTCTCCCTCTCTCTCGTAGGTACGAGCTCCTGGTTTTGTCTCAGCCCATGTTTATTTGTGTTGTCATCATGCAAAACAGTGTCCAAATAATAAAAAGATATTGCTGTAAAGAGTGTGATATGTGATGCAATGAACAATTGTGCATAATATGAACTGACAGGTGTGTTTCTACTGTCACAGAATATAATGTTACAGTAAAGGTATAGTGAATGCACCAGACTTGAGACACATATTTCAGACCTGACATCTAACAAAGAGAGGTGGCTACTGCTGCTGCTCACTAACATATGATAGATGACTTCAGCTTAAGTGCATAGCGGCAAACTTACAAAAACACACCTGCAATAAACTAGAGAATCAATGGAATTGACAGTTTTATTCAAGTGAAATATAAGAAGAAGAAAAAAACAACTACATTTCACATTGAAATCCCTCTGTCTTTTCATGATATGCAAGTTGGTTTTATGACCTTTTGCCCTCCAGGAAAAAAAACAATTCCAGTAGAGAGGAAATGGAAAGTAAGGGTAAATAGTAAGTAAGTAAGCTCTGCCTCATCTTAACTCGACAATCTGCCGGACAAGAAACAAAGAAAAGCTGGAAAATATAGCTGTATGTTGTAGTATTATGTCTCATTATGCAATAAGTGAAAATATAGTATTGTTCGGTTACTGTTGTCATCCTGGCATTGCAGAGCAATCACATAATTCAAAACACACAGGAGACAAACTCTCTGACTGACTGTGAATTAAACATGCTGTACCACCAACATAACTAGCCATGTTTACATACCAGCCACTGTGGACAGACTCCCATTAGGAGCCGATATTACTATGAAATGAAGCAGATTTGAATGTCTTCCCAGTGTTGACTAAAAATCTCAAATACGATTACCAAACATTCCATCGGCTCTAGTTTAGACAAAATCACGTAAATGTGTAGGATGATATAAAGCAAGCAGGCGGACTTCTCCTTCAGGTTTTCTCCAGTTGAAGAACTCAGCTCAAATTTGCAGATCTTGAAAAAGAAGTTTATTCTTGTCACAACTTGCCTTTCATACATGGGAAGCCCACTCCACCAGTTGAGCCACCAGGAAACCCCTATTTAGAGTATTTTTCTTGTCCACCTTGTATATTGTGAGCCGCTGTAACAAGTTTCCCCTTATCTTATGTTATCTTATCTTATCTTGTCTTATCTTATCTTAATCCCCATGCTCAGGACTCACTCAGAGCCAGCCTCCATCCTACAGATGATATTTTAATTAGCTCTTAAACATGTGAGCAAAGTAGTACTTACACACTCTCTTCACTGGCCACGTACAGATTTAAAAAAAAACAGAGATTTACTTGCAACATAAAGGGCTCCTTGTTAAAGTAATGCTAGTCTCTTACAAGCCTGTCACCCTCAGGACAGGACATCCCTTGTTGTCAAAACATGCCTCACTGCCCCTCACTGTGTTATGAATCTCAAGTAAAAATCACTCTCATGAAATCTGCTGGGCTTTAACTGGAAAAACTCTGAACATAAATACAGTTAGTGGAGGAATGCAAGGGTGCATGTGGACTTAATATGTCAGGAGAGGCGTGCATGTTTTCAAAGACTGCAAGTAGTTAATATGTAAAACATCAATAAAGCCGTGCAGTCATTGTATCATTGACTTTATGTATAAATATTATGATGGGACAACTTCCAAAGCAAACAACAGTTAAGGTGACATTTGGGCCATGTTTCAGCACACATTAAAGAGCAGACAGAATAAAAAAAAGGGGTGATAATAGCTAGCCAACAGTTGTGAATTAATAAAAAATGACGCCAAAAAAATCAAAGTAAATTTTAATTTAGCACTAGTGACAATATTAATATTATTTACGTAATTACCGTTAGTTATCAGCCTCGTATTATCATTAATACACTTGAAACATCCACACTAATGTTAGCTGTTATGCTACAAACGTACAAAGCCAATTAATGGAGGTTAACGGTGGCTGACGTTTTAACTACAGGAGGTCTGCTAGCTGATGCTAACGCTGGCTAGCCGAGCGCCCTGCCCATTATGTTGTTAACGCTAAGGCTCGTGCAAAGGTGCGACTGCTCAGAGCCACGTTAGCATACCTGTTGTTGTTTACAAAGCGGGTGAAGTGTCGACAGTCCGGACTGGTGGAACGGGACTGTTAACCCCGGTGTCTGTCGCCGTGCCGTCGGCCCTCCTCTCGGCTGAACACAACTGTATACTACAGATGCTCTCCTGGATGGAGCTGATGCCGCCTTCAGCGACCGTCGGAAATGTCGCAATCAACGCAGTGGACGTGAGCGCTGTGTGCCTGAAGTGTGACGTTCAAGGAGCGAAGGCGTATGGAAGTCTATGACAACATATGATGGGAAAAACGACTGACTTTCTATGTAATAGTTAAAACAGTGTTTTAGCGTGTGGGTGTAAATTCATTAACAAATATGAGGCATAGCTTACATTTTGTTCCCCACTATAGTGAAAAAAGCTTCTCTTATTACACTATCAATTTTAACTCCACTCACTGTATTTTTCTGGAGCTTTTAACCAGCCTTCCTCAGCAGTTATTTTATGTGTTGGGGTGAGTTATCTAATCAGGATGAACTCCTTGCAGCCTCCTTGGCTCTGTAGTGAAGCCTATGCCATTCTGCCAAAAACTGCAGTTCCTCGAACGGCCACTTGAAGCTGGCTACAGAACATCAGCCTCCATGAGCCTACATGTTAAAATGTTCAACTTCACAGCAGAAATAAACATGTTTACAGCCTGGTACAAAAAACACTTTCTGTCTAAATAGCTAATTTTCCTGTTCATGACAACTGTGCTGAGTTTGATTTTTTTTATAACTCACCTGTTCAAGTGATATTAAGGCTTAAAGTTAAGAATAATTAACAGCATGGTCGTTTTGATTGACAGGTAAGTGCTGTTACAGATGGCTTGTTTGAGCACCCAGGCTTCATTCGGCCTGCCTTAGGTCCGCTGATGATCCACGACTACCAACATGGCTTCAAAACAGCTCTTCAGAAAACTGTAGGTGACGTCCTTGCATACGCTGACCATTCTTTATACTGTCAGGGGGCATAGCTTACCTTTTGTTCCCCTCTATTTTATATTTGATACTGAAATATCAAACTCCACTCACTATATTTTTCTGGAGCTTTCAACCCCAGTCTTCCTCAAGAGTTAAGTTATTTATGGTGGTGAGTTTTCTCATCAGGATAATAATGGTCATTTGGGGATAACATATCATTATATGATTTGATATTATAGCAAATTATAGCAATAATGTTTGCATCTAGATGGTTAGCTGTGTGTTTTTCAGCATTATATACTGCACGTTAAAAGATTACACACCATTTTAACCCAGAAACTAAATAGACACACACATGAATTTAGGGTTTATTATTGTAACCATAACAATAAGGTGGATCTCTCTTTATTTTGACCATCACTTCAATCATAATTGTTCTTTTTATCACAGGCAATAGTTATAATAGTGCACTTTTTATATTTAAATTATGATACAGACATTTCTTTTTTTTTAAACACCTTATTCTACTGACCCTTATGAATGGAGAATAGTTTACAATCTTAGCCAGAGTTGGGTCAATGAAAGTGAAGGTGACGTGGGTGATGAGAGAAGATGAAACTGGTGATGGTGAGCAATCATAAAGTGTGTACGGACAGTGAGGCAAACAACTTTGTACAGTTTCTCTCGTGATGATGGCTACACAACAGGTGAAGAGGCAGACAGACAGGTCAAAGGGACAAAGGCATAAAAAGCAAGAGATGAAGCGAATTAGCGAGCATTCAATGTGCGTGAGAGAGAAATGATGTGCCTGTTAGGGGTTTGGTTATGTTAATTAACTTCATATTCCTGGGTCAGTCCGGATGTGATCAGCTCAAAATGCATCTGCTGCAAAGTTTTCAGCTCACTCTCTCATCATCCACCTGTCTCACACAAACATAAACACACACACACACACACACACACATATGTTCCAGTTGCCAGAGTTAAGCGTGATAAAACAGATGTGAGATATAAACAAAGAGCACTGGAGAAGCAACTTGTCAGTACCGCTATCAAAGTCGATCTTTTGCGTGGAAAGAAGCGCTTAAAATAAACAAGAGTGGTCATGAGAAATGAAATAGAAGTGGTTTCTTGAATTAGCTCTTGATATATTTTTGTTGGCCAAAATCTAGATATACATGGCACAAACAAGCACGTAACCAAATAAATAAATAAATAAATATAAATAAATAAATAAATAGATGGATAGTTTAAAAAAACAAACAAAAAAAAATCACCATTCAAATAAAGAAAACTGTAGCATGTATCGCTCTGAAAACATTCTGCACCTTTGTTGCATATTGTGCTGTATGGAAGACTGGTGATGAACATCGACTAGTCTGATAAGAGTGCTGGAGTAATACATGACTGTCCCGAGTTGCTACGTCTGCTTGCTGAATGGTGCGACTCTCAAGTGATGGAGCGTGGGTGCAGTGATGGACTACTTGGCTTGTTGGTGAACACTGAAGTGAGGAGGAGCATGAAGGTGTTAATGAGACTCTTTGCTCACTTCCCCTTTTTGAAGTCTTGTTAAACAAGGAATTGACATCGCAAGCCTTTAAAGTCCGGCATTATGAAAATGTCCATTGATGAGTTTCCTTTGTGTTTTCTTTTTTTTTTTTTGTTGTTGTTGTTGTTTTATTGTTGTTCGGAGTCAGTAGGTGAATACTATGGCAATAGGAGACAAGCTCGACGAGAAAGGTGGCTTCTGTTTGATCCACAGGCCAGGAATGCTCTTCTCATTCAATCTGGGCACAAACAGCTGTGATGAGGTTCATGGAACTATTCACGCATAGTGTTTTTTTTTTTTTTTTCTTTTTTCTTCCATATAGTAATGTTCATATTTCTGTTCAAAATCAAAAATACTTTTCTTCAGAGCAACAAAAGTCCAATGCGAAAATCTTAGATGCACCATTTCATATTGTCTCTGAGTAAAAAGAAAATACAAAAGAATCAAAACATTTAACTTTAAAAGAACGCCTGCTGAAAAGCATCCGGTCACCTTCCCCTCCCCAACACTGCAGAGTGTTATCAGTTACTGTCTTTACTGCTATCACTGTGCTACTGACATCCTCAAAAGAAACATGTAAACATAAATAAAACCTAAATAAAAAAATATTTTTTTTTTCACATTCACTTACTTAGCTTACTTTGTTGGTTTTCTTTACCTCAGGAGAAGACACTGCTGGAAAAATCCAGGATGTAGTTTCTCCTGAGAAAATCAGGACCTTTTTGTTCAACTCATCACCACTCGCTGACGTGGTAGCAGGTTGCTAATTCTTAGGGTTCATCTGCTGAGATACATCTATATTTCTTTCAGTATGGACTGGTAAATTGCATGTTGCTTGATAATGATATGAGCGCACTGGTTAATTTTAAGAGTAATCTTGAGAACCGTCACAAGACTTGATATTTCTTTTTGGTGTCAGATACTGTATTACAATGATATGGTAGTACTAGCCTATCTGATCATGTCAGCATCCTTTAGCAGGCTGATTTGCTAACTGGCATGCACATTAGCACTTCAAAATTCCTAGTTTGATCTGTGAAGCTGTATCTATGATGGATACCAAACTGCTCATTCACATATATTTAATTTTTTCATTAAAGGGTGATTCCTTAACACTTCTTTCTCATTTAAGGGTAGGAATCCTGGTGATCTGAAAAGAATGTCGAGTTGAAAAAAAAAAAAAAAGACGGGGGGAAAAAGGCTCAATCCTTGCTATGGTCAAGTACCTTCAATAACTTAGCCAAGGAAGAATAGGAGTAGCTCATGGCTTGCAGGGATACTTGGAGATGAAGTTATACTGTCTTCTTTCCGGTGTAGTTCAG
Source organism: Argyrosomus regius (assembly GCA_946959425.1). Taxonomy (NCBI): domain Eukaryota; kingdom Metazoa; phylum Chordata; class Actinopteri; family Sciaenidae; genus Argyrosomus; species Argyrosomus regius. The sequence goes on along the minus strand of OX336900.1, from coordinate 12,804,244 downwards.
GCATCCTGCTGCGTGGTCCCATTTTCTATCCTACGGTTGGGATTGGGTTCCATTGGAGGACAGCAGTCGGGTTCTCTCTTTTGCCGAGCCTCTGCGCTGCAGAACTCCCCCGCTGCCTCCTATGCCTCCGCCATCTGCTCGGTCTCCCCACTCGCACCTGTCGCCCCCACCCTCGGAGCGCCTTGAGTTTTGGCGGGTGGGGGTCCCGTGGGGCCGGCCGTTCTTCTCATCTGGGAAGGGATCAGGAGAAGAGGACAGGAAAGTCACCCTTAACGAATACATGCTACGGGGTCAGAATTTAATGAAATGCAGGTGTGATTAAAAACGTGGGTGGTTGAGGTTGAAGTCAGTACTTCAAATGATAAATTGCCGGGATAGCTACTACCGTTCTCCTTCTGCCTCAGCCACTGGAGGTGGTGAGAGCCTATGACCTTTGAAGGGCATTAGTAGCAGAATAAAAACAGCGTTGTCTTAGCCTGCATTAAATGATCCGTGTATGCTGATTGCACAAAAAAACACAGCTTGAAAGAGATTAAAAACTGCATATAGTAATAAACCTCAACTCTCATGGGCATAACACTCATGGGGCCCAACACTCATGGTTTTGGACACACATTGCTGAAAACAGCACCATCGTCTTCTGTAATTACTGAAAGAAGTTTCCAGCACAGGGAAAGAAGTGGGAGTCATGTGGTTTATAATCTCTATAAACAGATATTTGCATACGAATGCAGATTCGGTAGGCAAGGGACCAAGATTTTGGTATCGGAAGCCTTCTTGTTTCTGTTTGTAGTCCAGTAGTATTGTCACGCTCGAGCAGGCTTTGGTTACATGCAGGTAAACAGTCCAAAAGAGATGGAACGTATGGGCCAAAATGCAATCTCAGAACCCAATCTGCTATTGTCTGATAGCAATTTAGTTTTTTCTTAGCTTTTTTTTAAAGTTATCTGCATTTAAATACAGATATGTGTTTAAAGAGATCGGCTGAAAGGTGTCTTTCTTGTGTATGAGTTTGCTAATCGAACTGCAAAGGATGTCTTGGCCCAGGTATTCATCCGTTTTCCAGATACCCAGATATCCCCTGGCTACACCAGAAGCCCAGAGACATTGCCCGTTGTCCCCAGAGGCTAAATCGTAGGAAGATGGTAGTCAATGGTTGGTTTAGAACATAAAATGAAAGATATTTCAAGATTAAAAAACATGCGTTCCTTTGCAGTAAGACGACCCCTGTATCACTGTACCTGGATGAAAAAGTGGAAAAATTATAATTTTTTACTCTCGCATGTGCACGAGTGTGCATAAGCAGTCTCACCAGATAGGGCTTGCACCATGGGTTGATCATGGGAGCTGAGAAGCTGAGCTTGAATCGTTTCCACCACTCGTCTGAACCTGCGACTCGGACCTGAAGATGCACCAAGGCAAACACATGTGACTTGGGCTGGATATTGTTCCAAAAATAACAACATTCGTGCCAGTATGATACTTGAATTTCAGTAACAAAATGACAACTATAACATTTTAAAACCTCATTTGGCTGTGTTTAAAGACATTTTTCGATATTATATCTGACCAAGCATTTAGTGTCAACTTTCAGAACTTCAAATAGGATTACCTTTAATTTAAAGGAATAGCTCAACATTTTTAGAAACATATTTATTCATTTTCTGACTGACTTATACAACTCTCATATCGGCCCTTTAAGTACAAGGCTACAGGGTTAGCTTAGCTTAGCATAAAGACTAGAAACTGGAAAACTGGAAATCACTGCTCTCTATTATTCTCCACCAGAAAGCAACTAAGTATTGTCAAACCAAATTGTCAAACATTTGTTTTAAGTAGTTACATCCATAATCTTAATATTTAGGGAGCTTAATTAAATTCCCATTTAAAGCTGTTGCATGTCTGCCCCTCTTGCCTGATATGAGGGTGAACGTCACGCTGTAGATTCCTGTCTCCCTCCTTCCCTCCCTCTCGGTCCTCTCCCTCTCTCGCTCTCTCTCTCCCTCGGAGAAAGCAATGTCCACCTGGAACTTGACGGGCTTCTGGAAGACGGAAGGGCCGCCGGAGGATTTGTACTCGGCCCGGAAGCTGGTCTGGGAGAGGACGCTGTGACTGAGCGACGGGATCTGTGTGGTGGGGAGACAGAGAAGAAGCAGAGAGACCGACAGACTTACGAGGCGGGAGAGGTACGGGGGCCAACGTGAGTATAGGGAGACAAAGGGTGAGGGTGAGGAGAAGAGAGAAAGAGTGAGCCATTGGTGAAAGCAACGTGATCCATCAACGTGCCACGAGTGAGCAAGATCAAAAAATAAGAGAATAAGAGAAAACTGAGATAATGAAAGAAATGAAGTGCGTACAGTATGAGAGTGCGTGTGAAGTCCTTACAGCTTTGACAGTGAGAGCCATGCTTTCTACAAATGAGAAGTGTGAAAGACGGACAACACCAGATACTCACAGACAGGAAGGCGTGGACAATGTCGGCTTTGACCGAGCTCAGAGGTTTGTCTCTGATCACCACAAAGATCTGCTCCTCTTTCTCCAAGCCGATGAAGTTCCCAAACCACGACTTCTTAGCCAGCCTGGTAGCCAGACGACAAACAAAAATAGAGCGTGAGCAAATACACAGATCCATAGAAACCATCCGAGAGCACAAACACACAGATTTACATTGTGAAAACAAGTGACACCTCAGCAATACTTTCTCTCGAGGAGTGTGACTTACTCAGGGCTAGATTCTGGTGTTAGACTGGACATGTCTTCTGATGTAGGAACTGAAAGAGACAAATCACTCTTGAAATTAAAATTTCTGTCCAATATTAGATATTTTTTAACATATATTTTCTTTTTATTTAAGTAGGTCACGGGAGAAAGAACAAAAGTGTGTGTAGAAGAGTACTAGGAAGGTTACAAAAGAAGTGAGCAATCAGAATTATTCTAAACATGTATGTTTTTGTGAAGCCGAGAAGCTGTGGTACGAGACCTAAAAACCAAAAGTGGATTTTAATTTTTAAAACTTTTTCTATGCTATCTCTGATAATATTCCAGTAGCTGCATATCCCAAAACACATGATAATGATTTGCTCTCACAGTCCCAACGCGTCTCCAGCAGTCTCCAATATCAAATCTTTAGCTGGGAAGCCAGAGGAAAAAATTATGGAGGTATAATTCATTGCCGTAATAGAGTTTTGAGAAGAGAAGAATAATGTTTTTACCCGTGTTGGAGCAGAGGAAACCTTTGAAAACTGATGACCTACTTAAGTCTGGTAGTTCCAGTGCAGATACTGGTCCATCTGTAAAAACACGACTCTCACATACTGTAAAAACAGAACTCACCTTGCAGTTTACGGCGATGGAAACGGGGCGAGCCCAGCAGGTTGTTCTTGAAAGAATTGAGGCGAGTCCTCCAGTGGGCAGAGCTGCTGGCCGCCATGCCGCTTCCCCCTCCTGGACTGGAAGGCGGGGTCAGCGACAGCGAGCCCACCCCTCCTCCTCCCTCCGCCCGCGAAGAGGATGAGGACGAGGAAGAGGAGGGCGGGGTGGAGGAGGGGTGGTGAGGGTGGTGGACAGGGGTGCCCAAGGGTGTGGGCAACGGAGAACCCTGGGGAGTGACCTGCGGCACAGAGTGGGCAGAGTTTGGGTAGAAGCTCTTAGTCACTGACTTTAGGACAGAGGACGAGGGGAAGAAGAAACGGGGGATGGGTGACAGGAGCGGAGAAGGAGAGGGTGAGCGGGAGGATGGGTTGTGCAGAGGCAGGGATTTGATGGGCTGCAGATGGGGTCGGTCGGCAGGTCCCTTGCTGGGCAGGGTCTGGGTCTTTGGGTTTTGGGGAGCTTTTGGCTTGTCATGAGCCCGTGCTGAGCGAGGAGTAGTGGTGCTTCCCTGTTTGGGCTCCTTTGTGAGGGGGGTAGCGGTGGCAGAGGTGACGTCTGATTGGCTGAAAGTGAAGACGGGGCTCTGATAGGACTGGGGAAGTGGGTTTGTGGGGTGGGAGAGATGGATAACAAGAAAGAGAGGGGATGGAACATGGAGAAAGGATGGAAATGAATATCATGCTTCATGACAAGAAAGAGTGCATTTTGTGAGTAGTGACAAATGCAATACTTGCAGTGCTGACTATAAAAGCATTTCTCTGTGCCATTTGTATCTTATGTGAGTGAGGGTTTAGCGACAAGTTGAGGCAGTGACGGGGTTAAGAATGCAGTGACAAAGGACAGTGGCAGTGAAGGTGTTACTGTGCAGTATTAGCTGGTGGTTAATCTTAATTCATTTACTACCTATGGACTGTTTTAACACAGTTTTGAGCAAACAAGGAAAGCAAATTATCCCATGACCCAAAATAAATCAGCAAATTTAAAGGTTCTACATTCATATTTTAGCAACTGTGCATACAAGTAGTTCATGCATGGTGAGGAAGAGAAGTGACATGAATAGAATAGAATAGAATGCCTTTTATTGTCACTATACACATGTACAATGAGATTAAAAGAAGAAGACAGAAGAAAAATGCCACGCAGACCACCTGCAGAGCTTGGTAAATGGATATTTTAGGGGGGTTGTGATGTATAGTTCAAATTTAATTGCAGGGGTGGGTGATATCAGCAGAGTAAAGTCAGGATAACCACAACTGTGAATCACGATATGTTGGTCTGGAAACTTATAAAGAGATCATAACTAATAATATTATATATATTGCCCAGTCGAAGCTTGTCACCTTGTGTACATGACTTAAATATGAGCACTATGCACACAAATGCTAACCGTGTTGACTTGGATTGAGGTTTTTAGTCACACTTTTTCAAGTTTGTCTTGAAACGATAGTCAGGCGCCCGTATAAACATTGAAACAGGTTTTGTTTGTTGTCATCATTCCTCAAGTTCATACTGGTTATTGAGAGATTCATTCCTATCTCCTTTAGCTGTAGAGCTACTAAGTTACAGGGGGGTGTTAAATAATACAAATGAATGTTCAAATTCAATATTTATTGTGAAATTCAATATTTTATAATGCATGCTTGTGTCATGTTCAAAGATAGTGCAGGTAATCAAACCAACAACAGTTATGTGTGTATTGTTTGTTAAAAGTTGGCCAACAGGCCCTTACCCTGGGACTGCTGAGAGGGCTGGAGGAGAGACCAGTTGATGCTCCGCTGACTGAGCGAGACCTGACGAAGATCATGTATCAGACAAGAATCTGTGTGAGACTCGATGCGTTCTTGGTATGCAGCGTTTACTGTATACGTTCAAGCATAATGTACTGTACCTCTGGCTGTGTGCAGCTGTGTCCAGTGCCCTGCGAGGCGGGGTAGGAGACCCCTGTTCAGTAACACTGAGCACCTCCAGGCTTTTCCTCTCGGGGCGACAGCGGCCGTGGCGTGTCAGCATGGGAGAGTCGACACGTTTTCGAGGAGGGTCTGCTGAGGATCGACACCAAAAAGTCATGCCAGGAATGCTTATGTAAAGCAATAACATTATTTTTTTTAATAACATTACATGATACGTTGTGCAGCCACCGTAAGAAAGTAAGACCAAACAAGATGATTTGTTTCTAATACAGGGTTACTAACTAGACCCTGTGCAGTAAAACAGATAGTTTTGATTTGAGACTTTTTAAGGATCTACAGGAACCCTGTGATAAATCCTATTGCTTCCTGTTAGCAAGAGATGTTGTTGCGTCTTCACTGTCCCGCTCTTTGTTGTCGCTCTGTCACTGTGCATTTATTTTCTCTTTTGCAGTTCTGAAAAGTACGATTATGTTGAAAGTGATTTTGTCGCTCTCTTGCACCATCTGTGACTGTGATAAACTTAGCTTCATTTGCACTGGCAGAATAGCTGCCCTCTCCCAAGTTTTGTCCCAAAGAGAAATCTTGCAAGATGTCCAGCGAAAGTCTTGTTTGAACATCATAAAAGACATTCAAGACCTCTTGTTGATAAAATGTTTGAACGTGGTTTCATGAAAATTCCATCAGAGACTAAACTGGAGAGGCCAACTTCTGTCTGTCTTTCATATTGCTTTATGTTTTATTGTGAGATCACGGTAACAGATTCTTAACGGTTAAAACATAACCCCTTAATTCACTGGCAGAAGTGATGAGTACCTGCGTATGGCACCAGACTCACACTCACTGTCGTTCAGGTGCTTTTCAGAGACTGAAGCTAAGCAAAAAGTGGATCCGTTCTGCCCCCTAATGACTGACCTATGTCATTGCGTGGAGGCAAGTCCTCATCCTCATAGCTGGGGTAGCGCTCTTTCCTGTCCAGCAGTAGGTAATAGATCATCTTCTCCTGGTTTTCTCTGAGGCAAACAAAGAGAGGGAAAGAAACTCGTTGGATGAGATGTTAAATTTAGGAAATAATGACGTAGAAAGGAGCAAAAGACTGGCTTTTAACAGGGCACTTTCTTAGAGTGAAAAGGCTGCTGACACAGCCCATCCATTTACGGACACATGGATTTCTCCATTCTGTCTATCTGATGATGCATTGATCCACTAAAACATATATTTACTGGAAGAGACACCTGTGCAGCTAAACATGTGGCCACGTTCAGATCCTCTAAAGGCTGCAGTCCTTAACTGAATGACAAAACGCTTTTTTGAGCACAAACCGGTGTGTCATTTGAAGCCTGATTTAAACCTGATTTTTCTTTTACTTTAAAGCTGACGAGGAGCTGCGCCATTACTTTGATATTTGTGAGGCTAGATCATCATTTTTTGGGCAGGACATGAAAGCACATAGTCACGTTCCTTATCCTTTGGAGGATCTAGTCCTTGTGTTTGGACGCAGCTTCAGTCTATCCACCATCTTGAATGCTTTAACCCTGTGGCGAGTCAGTCAACCTGACTCAGAACAGAAGTTTCACATGGCATGAAGGAGAGGAAACCATATCCCCTTTCTGCTTTCAGACAGCACTCAAAATGTCTGTCCACAATACACAGGAGTCAATAAAAATAAGATGCTGAGTAACCAGAATAACAGTTATTGCTGTACACAATCCAATACAACAGTCCTGAAATAAATACTATCTATATTAAACATATGTTTCATTTTTAATTCAAACAATACCACAACATAGCCTCGTAACTGTCCATAAGTAAGCGAGCAGTGAGTTTATTGCATGGCTATTGCGTTGCAAGTGTTTCTATTTTCGTGGTCCCTCGGTGTGCAATTGGGCACTGAGTGACATAGTCATATTTAAGGTTGAAGAGAGACTTACTCTTCACATTGCAAATCACGTGTCAGCTTGACTCTGTCTCGGAAACAACCCAGCGAGTGCATGCTGTCCAACACATCTGGGTCCAGCTCAGTCAGGGACAAGATTCGCCTCACACACACTCGTCTGGGAGGAGGCTGCTCAGGACACGGCTCATTACGACCACCCCTGGGAGTCACACACACATAACGCACAATGAAACACACATGAATAACAGAGATATCTATGATTAAATATGACATTAAGTTAGTATTTTATTCAACTGTATGTAAGTATGTAAAAATGAACGTATACTTACAGATACCAGGCGTGTTTCTGGATGGCCTCTAGCTGTAAGGGGTGACAGGGCAGATGGGGCCATTAGTTTCTACAGTCTGTTAACAGCCAGATGGCCACAGTGCTGTGCTTTGTAAACAGTTCACACCAGAAACGTTTTTTTACATGCACAAAAGACACCTCATCAGTTCTGAATATTGTACATTAAAATCACAATTTGCAACTGTGCAATGTTTCTTGTTTTAGAGAATATAACAGAAAATCCTGCATCGCTAACTGAGAAATGAAGCTGGCAGTCAACACTGACATTCTGATCGCACTTTAATATGAAAAAAAGTGTGAATGCACACTGATGATGCAAACACACAATGTAAATGCAACTGTGTCTCTGATCCGTGTCAAATATGATAATTAAAATGCTAGGGTGCAGGTCCAGCTACGAAGAGCAAAAGGTAAAGTGTTGAGAGGTGATCCAGATTCAATGTGGACAATTCAACACAGGTGTAAACTCACTAAATTGTCCCTAGATATATTCTGCACACGAGACTTATTAATTCCAGGTACTTAGGCGCCATTTAAACTCGCAGTGTATGAGCCTGGTGTGAGTAAAGTATCGTACCGTGAGCCTCTTCTCGGGGTTGACCTCAATCATGCCCTTGAGCAGGGACTGGCAGTCCGGAGGGATGAAATGGGGCATGTGGAACACCCCGCTCTTTACCTTCTCCAGGAGCTGGCGTAAATTGTCATGGTCAAAAGGCAGGGCACCCTACAGGAGAAAAAAAAAAGAGAAGGAGGGGGAAGGAGGGAAGGAAAAACAGATGTGATAAAATAAACTTAACAAAAGGAGTGAGGGGGAGATTTATAAAGGGAGCAAACTGTATTTAAAAAAAAAGAGTAAAAGACTTACCACCAGTAGAGCAAAGAGAATGACCCCACAGCTCCACACATCTGCTCTCCGTCCATCATATTTCTCACCCTGCCAAACAGAATCCACATGAATTCCCCACTCAAAACTTGACTCAAAACACATTAAATGATTTAATACGCCGAGATATTTCTGTCAAAATAACCACTTTCAGCCATTATAATGCTGCCAAACACTTACCCGTATAACTTCAGGGCAAGCATAATGTGGTGATCTAAGGTGGAAGAGAAATGTGGTACATGCAACATTACAGTCCTGTACGAATAGGCAGAAATATTAATAATAAAAAACTAAAGCATATATAATATGCATAGCTTTATATTTATTTATATTGCACTTTTCTAAACTACTATGAATGTGTACACATTGCTTATGAACACACTCACAGAGTAGGTACTCACCCACAGCTGGTCTCTAACAGACTGTCTCCCACCTGTAGGGAGGCCATGCCAAAGTCAGCGATACGGATGTTGTTCTTTTCATCCAGGAGCAGGTTCTCGGGCTTCAGGTCTCTGTGACTGCACAAACACAACAGATCCTATTAGTCTTTCCGTGAAGATTATGTCATTTGAGCTTAACTGTGACTGCAAGTGGCTTTAATATTGGTTCATGCTACAGGCTGCAACGTTTTTCCACTCATTTATTAGTTGATACACTGTCACAAAGGTCTACAAGGAATGTAACAATGGTAAGTTCTTGCAAGCATCAAGTCAGTATTAAAGAGGAATGATCTGTTTCAGATACATTTTTGGTGTTACAGGCGCAGGCAGCAGGAACTTCTGATTTATTTTGCCATGACACATCAAATCCACATCGAGTCTTTATTGATTAAAGAGAAGGGCTATAAATTAACAACATTGAAGCCATATGGTTTCTGTTTTCAGGCCTCCAAAGGGCTTATTAAGTTAGCAGAAAAACCCAAACCACCACTCAGCACATGATCCACAACCCAATTTAAGAATCACTGATCTATCCAAAAACCAACCAGATGGAATGACTGTGGCAGAAATCCAAAGCAGAGATGATCTGCCTGAAGAACTTCCTGGCCTCTTTCGGAGTCAGCCGGCCCTTCTTCACCAGGTAGTCAAACAACTCTCCCCCTGACACATGCTCCAACACCAGGTACCTGTCCACATACGAGGGGGACAAGTGTTATTTAAAACATTCATCAGACAGGAAAGGGGAAAAAAGAGATCTTAAACTGGTATATAGTATCAATTTATGAAATCTTATAATTTATCTGAACCAACTTGCCTGTCCAACAGTCATTTTATAGAAGCGTATTACAAAACTTTCCTCACGACAGATCGAAAACTGAATTATTGTCGGAGATGAAGGAAATGTGAGAATTACAGTGATAAGAGCAGATTAATATAGTTCTTAGAGCAATATTTACACCCATCCCACTCCAAAGTTCAGTATTCAGCAACAACAACTGAGCGTTTTGGATGCAGAGGGGACTCACAGGTATTTGTTATTCTCGTAAACGTCATGCAGCTTCAACACATGCGGATGCTCAATCAGTTTCAGAATGGCAATCTCCCTCTCAACCTGACCAGAGAGAAGAGACGGACATAAAGAGAAAGACAGATGAAGATACTGGAGCAGAGCACTGTCCACTAAATGTCATTTTTGAAGCAACAGAAGAAAAGTTAATCAATTAACAAACACAGAAGTTAAATATAGAGAATATGGAGCAGTTTGTGTACAGCATAAAACACCTGGCTATATACAAAATTAGCATCGCTGTCGTCACTGTGAGCCACAACCTCAACAACGTCGTACTGTACCTTCATCAGGACCGACTCCGACAGCTTCTCCCTGTTGACTATTTTGATGGCTACCTTCTGACCCGTAATACAGTGGACCCCGAGCTTGACCAGTCCTGAAAGACAAGAATGTAAGAGAAAAATAAAAAAATAAATAAAAGACAGACTGTGAATGAGTTTTATCATTTTATACTCAAAGAAAGTTTGGTCCACTCACCTGTCTGTCCCTTCCCCAGTGTTTTTTCCAGTCGGTAGGGCCCAACATATTGAGCTGACTGACTTAGCGACAGTTCCTTACTCATACTGCTCTGACTGGAGGCTAATACACTACTACTACTACTGCACTGTGGTTATTGCAATTACTCTGATATTATACAGCTTATACAGAAGTTACAGTGGGATACAAGATGGTGCTCAACTTAGACGAACATTTTTTTATATTTCAGTGATAACACTGCTACTCTGGAGTTACTGGGTGAACATTTAAAAAATGTACAAGTCAAACTGGTGATGATTTACAATGACCATTCTTCACCTAAACCTCATTAATAAACTATATATATATATATATATTTTTAAACATGTATAACGTTGATATTTAACAAAACAGCTAGTGGTTGACTGAAGCAGAGAAACTGAGATGACAATAAGTTACAATGCTGTTTTATGCGTTAAATACTGACCACTACCCTAAAGATAAACATGACAAGGTAGGCAAACTAATGAGTTTTACTCCTGTACATCAGCTTATTTGTATAACTTGCACTGTGTTACATGTATGACGTTAACTATATATGACGGTTAATAAGAAAATTATCGCAGAGTAACGTTGACGCTATATAGCTTTAAAACAATCAAGTTTTATCGCGTCTGCTGCACGGATTTATGACATTTAATCGTTGGCTCGACCAACAAAAACGTCAAATACGACAAGTGGATGTTAGCGCTGACATTTAAATCAGTTTAATTTGCTCTTGTCAGGCCTGTTTTCACAGGTGCAACAACATGCTATTTAGCCTCGCCGCCGCTCTCCCACACAGCAGCGAGGCTAGCTTAGCATCAACGCCTTGACCAACGGCCGTCTCGCTCGCGCGCCGCCTGTCAAAAAAACCGACACCTCGTGAAGTTTCCAGGCGTCGCCAAACGGTTAGATTTATCACACGGCCGCCGCATTCCCACAATATCTCCTTGCAAAACAACCATCTTTAGCGTAGCGTAGTCCTCCCCCTCCCTGTCTCTCTCTCTCTCTCTCCCCCCGTCCTCTCCCTCTCTACATCCCTGCAAGTAGCGGATCACAGCATCTTCTCCTCTCCTCTCCTTTGGCGTGTCCTCCTCCTCCCTCACCGGCGGATACACAGGTAGAAAAAAACACAGATATCCGCCGATCAGCACGCACTATTATTGGCTGTCTGTATCCCCCTCCTCACTTCGGATATTAGTTCACGCAGTGGAAAGGCCTCCTGTATTATACTCCCTTCGGTTTTCTTGCCGTAAATCGATATTTTCTCTCTCCTCTTCCTTCCTTCGTCTCACTCGCATCAGCATCCGGGTCCCACTCTCTCTCCATCCTCTCTCCTCTCGCCTCTCCTCCTCCTCCTCCTCCTCCTCCCCCGCCCTCCTCCACCTCCTCCTCCTCCTCCTCCTCCCGATCATCTTCCTCAAAATACGCTTATCTCTGCATTCACATCGTCACCGGCCACACTGTGGGCCCCTGAGAGCTGCAGCGGACACCTCCCTCACTGTTACTGTCAATGACACTTGACAACATAGACAGAGACAGCGGATCATGGGACGCTTGTAAGGGGATGATGGGGTGCTTTGGCCCGGATCTGGCCCGGCTATGGCCCGGCTTTGGCCTTTTAGTATCACTGGTGTCCCACAGGTGGTATTTTGTTTATAATTTGAAGTGTCATGAGCTGCATTGAGATAACTTAGAAGAAGCATTGGGATATTTTACAGTACAGTAAGTAAAAATAGCAATATTTTAATTTAATTATACTTATGTATTCTTTATTTATTCAAATACTTAACTAATTTATTTGCTGATTATAATTACTTTTCAGATACAGACAATGCACTAATAACGTAACATAATAATATTAAAACAATAATACGTAACTGAGGAGGACTTGTGCAAAATTAGTAGTTTTATTTTCTTTTTGATATTTTACATACATTTTTACTAAAATACTGTTTTAAAACTTGAATGCAGAACTTTTACTTGTAATGGAGTATTTTTGCAGTGTGTATTACTGTTTTTACTTAAGAATCATGACTACTTCTCCCACCCCTCTCTATTACGAGTAAACATCCTATATTCAATCATTTTATTCAAGTATTCAAGTACAGTAGTATTAGCAACAAAATGTATTCATATATATATAAAAAATAAAGTGGCAGAAGTCCCCCTGCTACACTTTTCTATTTAATCAAGATTTGTATTATTACTGTGCAAACATGATTTGAATTTTACTTTATTATTATTATTATTATTATTATATTAAATATTATTAAAGTAATTTCTACTTTCTCCCCTGAAATGTAGTGGAGTGAAAGTATGAAGTAGACTAAAATCAAAGTCAAAACTGTACTTTATAGGACAGAAGTTGAGTAAATGTGCTTAGTTACTTTCAACCATTAATAGTAGACCTTTCTTCACACTGCTTCATTTAGATTTAATGTTTTCTGACTGTTGTCACACTAGGAAAATCATAAATCAATCATAAATGATGTAAAGTAATGATGGAATGGCTGAATTCCATTTAGCTGCTTCGCTGTCTGGGTCGTGGTATTGTGCATGCTGGCTCTCTGTCATGCTGTCATGACTTACTGGGACACTCAAGCCACAGACGGTGTTTCTATTGTTTTCTATTGTCAGATGATGGGAAGACATACCATAAAAACTCAACAGCAGCATAGACCATGGCACAACTCAGGTCTGATGTGCCTACCTCCTCAAAGAAGGGTGACCCATCACATCTCCTCATCTGGACAGGACACTGAAAAGACAGGTGTTGGGTGCTGATTGAAATGAATCACACAGAGATGACAGTTTTATTTTGAAAAATGGGTAAGTAGGACATTTTGAATGTATCATCTGTAAAGTGCTTTGAAAAATCTCTAAAATCTCAATTTGAAATGTTGTGTGTGGGCGGATAATTCCCCAAAGCCCATCTTCATCTGCGCCTAGCTGGTTGATTTGCACACATGCAGCCAGAAAGATTTGTCTCCAACCATGGAGCAGAAATAGAACGGAAAACACACTCATCCTAACATCTTCTGGTTCGTTCTGATGGTACGCACATGTTTTTTTATGATCAGAATACTAATACCAAATCAGTGCCGTGAATGACACACCCTGCAGGAGAAAATGGATAAAGTCTACCTGCAATGACAGTCTACATAACAGTCAACAGACACTTTGTAAATATCCTTTGTTTGTTTTTTCCTCAAGCAGAATTTGAATTAAGAGAATAGTTGCAAAAAGGGAAGACAAAGTAGGACATCGCTTCTCAGTCTGCAGTTGTAACAATGAAGTTTGCCTTAACCATAAACCTGCAAAGATATTGTATTACTGTATGGCTCCTTCATGTGAACCTCTCCTTCAGTTGACTGCATCTTAGTTTATTTTGTAACATCCAGCTTCTGAGTAAATCCCACTGGCTCCTAAACACCTTTTCTTTCCATCTCAACTGAGAACTCCACAGAAACATCTCTTCTGTGTCCTTTCACCAGTCTAACCTTTTCGCATTCCCACAATCCCAACGCTCAATGCCTCGGCTCAGACTGGAAAAGTGACATTAGACTGCTCAGTGCAGGTACTAATGTGAGGATTAAACAGAGATTAACAAGCTCGTCTTAATTCCATTAAAACGATCTCTACTATGCTTGGCTAGTGAAGACGTTAGAACAGCCTGTGCACCTAGTAATGTAAGAAACAACACAAAATGCTGATATTAAATTAAATTATTTAACATTTTTTATTAAAATCTGTGTGTGGAAAATGGACAAGCTTTTTGGAAATATTTTTATTTGTGCATAAAAATATTACAGTACATAGACAATAAGTATTATAGAAAAGTCCATAACAAGCTCATAACATTTATGGGGGAAAATAGTTTCACATTGACGGAAGTAGACAGTTTCAGACAGCTCAGTATCATCGCCCCCCCTCTTCTGTTTTTCAGATGGTTCGGTCCAGTGCAATAAGCGAGGAGGGGAATGCTGGGAAAGTAAAGCTGTGATTACAAAAAGTCAAAAATGTGTAAAGTAGGTAGAATATGTGTCCAAATGTGTGATTTAAATCATCCAAATAAATACAGTTTTGCTTCAAAGGTTTATTCACATTTGTCATTTAAATGTCAATATCCAATTTCCTTCTTCTGTTGTCTGATTTCACTTTTTTATTTTCCTTTATCTCTTTTAATATGAGTCTAATTCTGTGTAAAAATGATCCTCCATACCTTACTGTTCATCTCCTAATGAACACACTGATAACTGATAGCACAATGGTTAACTGTTTGGTGAATGATTGTTATTCTGGTTTACAACCACCGATTATTTGTGCAAGACCACAGCACTCATGTTTAATGGGTGGTTTTTGACTCTTTAGTTTGTAGTTGTCATTTGTGTGAACTTACATTTTATTAAGATGTGTTTCCTTTTGTATTATGATCCCTCAGACAGGGTTTTTATACAGGCCTGGAAGGCATCTATCAGATCTTTACAACCCTCTGCTCCTTTCTCTCTGACACTGAAACACAAAGCCAAATTTACAAACCACACTTACCACTCTCTGCACACACAAGATTTCAGTTAGAATTGTGCAAATTACAAGATGTGGAGATGTGGAGAAACATAAAATAAAAACACCTGGAACTGTGGAGAACATACTATAAGGAATAGTAGTCTAAATGTGCATCAAAGGGATTATCGCAGTACAGTAATAAGTACTCGAACTCAAAGCCCCACAGCTGCTCTTATCTGCATCTGATAATAACAAGAGTGAGTAATCTGTAGAGCAGCTCCACTAACACTAATCACCACTGCACGTGGACACACACCAAATGTCTGTCGCTTCTTGCATGTAATACGAAGCAACAGCAAGGAATGTGCCGGACCTCTGCAATAGGTCATACATGTGGACGCCTATTTTAAACCTCGGGTCTATTTATGTTTCTCACAAAATGTATGTTAAATGTCATTACAGTTAGTCATATGATGTAGAGTGGATTACTAACGGTTGTGAACACGTATTACATTACATTACCTCCAATTAAACTTAATGGTCAGCCCACAGGCACTCTTAAAAGTTGAGCCTGGATGAGAAGTTAATGTGAATTGCAGTGGATATCATGCTCTCTAATGAAGACTGGCCAAAAGGACGTAATAAAAAGTGACCAGTATTTAGCTGGAACCCAAACACAGCTAATGAATCTTCCTTGAGGGCATAAAGTTATACAAAGACACTGTGTACAGCCACCAAAGGCTGTCACACTGGCTGAAGAAAATGTAATGATTCATTTTACAATTTTTAAATGTATGCTTATTTGTATAAGCAGCATTTTCAGCATCTTGTCATTCCTGTCAGAACTCACCATTTGTCAATGTCCTCTTTGATAACCTGGCATGGCGCTGGCACGGCTTCGTTAGAGTCTGGCATGTTGACAGAAGAGAGCTGGAGTTTGTGGAGGTGCACTGCTGCCCGGTCTGCAGTCAAGTATGGATACAGATTAGTTACAGAGATGAAGGGAAAGGCGGCGAGGACAGGGAGGGAGGAGGCATGACACTGACTGAGTATGATAAGCTCAAAAGAGGGAATCTGATTTAAATGAATCACATGCGAGAGAAGTTTGAGTAGCCTATTATTTATTTTATTTACGTTTGATATTCTTTGCCAACCCATATAATCTAGGTATTCTTAAATTCTCTCATTCCTGTCCTTTGTTTTACAGTCTTTCTAATGAATATGCAGATAGCTGACCTTTTGAGTCAAGCATTATGCATTACAAAGGCCTCATAATGCATCTAAAATACTCACTACAGGGGAGGGCAGTTTCCTGAAAAGAGATTGGGGAGCCTGACTTCATTTCACACTGTTGGCTTAAGAGGTTGAGCTGAGAGTTGTGGCATTTGTTTAACCGATAAACGTAGAATTAGCATTGAACATGCCATTAGAAATGCAACAGTCTGAAAACAAACCTCAATATAAAAGATAAAAATAAAAGTACATGTGGGTCACATTAGTGAGGTTAATCCCTACAGGATCACACATTTGTTTCTTTATGTACACAGAAGTATTGTAGTTTCTCTAGGCATATGCAAGACACTTTCCACTAAACATAATGTGAAACATCTGACAAAGTACAATAAACTGAGATTGACATGATGATTAAAGAACAATCTCAACATGTATTGTATCATATTTCATGATTATATTGTATATTCTACATAAAATCAACCACTGATGTCTTACGATGTTTATATATAACAGTGAGATTCTCCCAAAGAAGAATAAATAAGACAAGATCAATTTTTCTATGAGTTTATTATTGTACAAAATATTTAATGATGAAATAAAATGAACCTAGGTTTTTGCATGGACTTTAAATGTATATATGTATAAGTATATTGTGTAAGATGATACACCGCTGCATCATTTTATTTTCTACAGTTACAGCTCATTCATAATGACACAGGGAAATGTGACCGACTGGTCAAGAGACGTTAAAGTCACAAGTGTTTTCATCAGCATAATACAAGAGGTACCAGAAATATGTGCCCACTATGCATGTTATAGATATTGTAGGACAAAACAGTATGACAGAACACAGCAGATACTTTAGTTTTGCACACACACAGTGCACAAAAGGTGTCTCAAAATGTACAAAATCTGAAATGGATAAAATATTCTAGTCTAGTATTTTAGTTACAGCCTTTAACTTCACCACTAGAGGGCAACACATACACACAGTGATGAATTACTGCACAAACAGGCCTCCACGGTGTGTGCAACATTATTACCTGTAAAGAAAAGAAATCACATTTGCGTTCAGCAATTCATCTAGTTTAGATGTACATAACGTTTTCTGATAACATATCATAGGGTGGTGCGTGGTTACAGGTTGATACGGTGGTCAATCTAATTACAGTGCCTCAGAAAACAGTGGTCACAAACACCAAAGATATAAAACATGAGCAAGAGCAAAGCATCACTGCCTCAGCTCATAGTGATCAACGATTCCTCCTCCTTTATAATCACCATAAAATCCAGTGTGCCATCTGCTGGAGAGCAAATCAAGTGCATATGGGGTCTGGCAGACAGGTTCTCCAAATACTAAAATTAGCTACAAAAAAGGCCTGAAACAGGTCTTGGTATCTTGGCATATCTGAAGGGAGAAAATACCCCATGTTGGCATGCTGATAAAAGCCAGGCTGCAGCTTTTTTTAAATTAATTAGACTATCTGATTAGAGGAAATACCCCTGTTTCTCAAACAGGCTGCAAGATTTGGATGTTGAATTTGTGATTTTTTTTTTTTTTTTTTAGATCTGGTTATTACTGGAAATACTTTTGCACTCGAATGCGTCTCAGCCAATGGCAGCGTTCAATACAAACAGCTGACTCCTTTTTTGTGTGTTGTTGTTCGTGTAGAAAAAAAAAAAAAAAAAAGTAGTCTAAATTCATAATTAGCCTATCAATAATAGGGTGATATAGGAGAAAAAAAAGGCGTGCAGTGCTTGTTTGGCAGACTGTGGGTCGGTGAATGGAGGTCACCGCAGACACTCAGTGAGTCTCAGCGGAGAGACAGAGAGGGGGAGAGGGAGGACGGACAGCGGCCAGCCGCCTTCAAAAATGGCGTCTCCGGAGGAAAATGAGTAAAAAATATTAAAACGCGGCCTGTTTTCTCTACACTTCCTCGTTCGGTATTTGTATATTTTCACACTCTCGCTGTAGTTTTGTACCACCGCGGTTAAACTCCGTCGTCGCTTTTACGTGAATGGCTAAAACGAGCGGAAAAATGGGGAGCGAGCATTTGGGGAAATAAAAGCAGCCCTGTTTTATTTTGATGCGTCGTTACTGACAGCTAGCATCTGCTGCTAGCCTCACAAGCTCCGGAGAGAGGGAGATAGAGAGAGACACACAGAGAAGAGGGGGGTGGGAACGATTTGCATGCAAAGGGAAGAAGACGAAGAAAAGGTTTTTTTTTTTTTTTTTTTTCTAAATTGGGGATTTCTTTGCTCCTCGTCTATGGGGGATGATTGGTACCAACGTGGCCCCGTCGATTGCAATCTTTTTTCTGGTGCTAGCATCGTAGCAAAGACTACTAGCCTAAAGAAAGGGGAGGAGAGACGGTGAAAAAGGACGCATTCAAATCAAATGTTTATCAGCAATTCGCCCATCACCGGCCCAATCCGCGGCATCTTCATCATGACCGAGACTGATTTTGGACTAAATCTGCATTCGTGGAAATGATAAACGTGAAAGGCGTAGGAAAAGGAGAAAGACTGGCTTTTTTTGGAGGTGGTTGGATTATAACCCCGTAGACCCCCCTCTTTTTTTCATCCAGCTTTCTCCTCCTCCCCTCCATTTCTCTTTCAATATGCTGTTTTCCACTCCTGAGGACTTGCTTATGAAACCGGGGAAAATAGCCTGAAACCGAGAACGGGAAAGACTGGATTTTTTTTCCGTAATCTGCTCTGCGACGTTCTCGTTGCTTTCGTCCTCATCGCACACATTGTACAGCCACATAAATGGATAGAAATTACCCGGGAACAGGATTTGGTGATTTGGGCGCAGGAGCAGGATGGAGTTACGAGAGATCGGCAAAAGCAAGGTATGCATTGGATCTAGACAATGTGCATGCATCATTGGTACTTTGCAGGGCACGATGTGTGGCCCATGTAAACAAATTGTCGCCATTGGGTTCATATATAGTGCCATGCCCTGCCATTATGTGTAGTGCATTGTCATCCAAATAGTTGCATAGTAATAATATTATAAACAGGAATGGAGCTAGTGTGCGTGTCGTGGGGGTGGGCGGGGTGGAGAAAGGAAAAGGTTGGGGATATGAATTGTGTGATTGACAGACAGACGTGGGTTTTAGGTGGACCTGGCGGGTTGGAGGTGGGGGTATGTCTGGAGCATCCATAGGAATTATTGTTCCCTGTGTGTGTGTGTGTGTGTGTGCAGGCCTGGACACAGACCCTGATAGATAAATTCACTGGATTGATAGCAACTGCGAAGAGTGCAGACGCAGCAAACCCCCTTCACAGCAGCCCCCCATGACAGACATCAACAAGAAGAACTGATACATATTAACCGGGATGATGCATTTAATGCAGTTTATTTAATTGCTACGCTTTAAATAAAACGGGGGGGATAAAAATCTTGAGGTGGAGCTGGTGCCATATTCTGAGATTTCTAATGCTTTTTTGCCAAAGCGTGATCTAGATAATTGGTGGTCGTTTTGTGTTAATTTGCATAATTAAATTGTGGAATATCCCCACTGCACCAAACGTGCATTTTATCATTCGTCTTAAATTAAAACAAAAAAAAAGCCCAAGGTGAATTATTTAAGGTGATTTTTTTTTTTTTTAAATAGCCAGGACTGTGCAAGAGGTAGCTCTGTCTTTTAGCTTTACGTTAGCCTGCGTGCTAGCGTTATGTTGCATGGAAGTCAGTCGAGGCCTGTGAACGCGAGCATTATTATCATCTTTAGCCGCACATATTTGAGATGTTTGGACCCGGCGTTAGCCGCCTGCTCATACTCCAAAGCCACCGTGTTTCTGTGGGACGCGATATTTGGCTAAACAAACCTGGCTAGTTGCTGGTGTTTGCATGCAGCTTAGCATGCATTTGCGTCGACTTGCACCATCCAGCTGTTAGCTACAGCAACATAATCAATTGTTGGAGAGACACGAATCGTTTGTCTTTGGTATAAATCGACTAGGCTGTATTTTTAACGTGGTTTTAAACCTGCACATTGGTTATGAATGGTTTATTTACACGTTTAAAAAAAAGACTGGCCTTGCTGTTTGGGCCTAGTCTCTGCATTTCTACCATAGCTGCTGTGCATTGCTGCTAGGCGGTGCTACCAAAAGCAAAAATGCTAGCATGTTATCCAGCCAGCCAGCCAGCCAGCCACGCATTTCATCTGTCCTTACTAATGCAAAGTTCTGCAACTTACAAATCCTCAGTGTGGAATAAGAAGCTTATTTAGTTTGTAAATTTCTAAATTATATAGTTGTTGGGTCTTGTGGGTCCATTATAATAATTGCAAATTATCTTTCCCATTATTTTTGCATACCACTTAGATTGATGGTTTGACACTTTTGCATCTGCTGTGATACACTTTGTTATAAAGTTTGCAATTCTGACATGACTGATTAATGTAGATTTTCACCTCCTTAAATGTAAATATCAATCAGACTCATCAGGTATTTTTGATTTTTTTTTTTTTTTTTTACATGTTAAGAAGTTACACATGGAGACCAAACAAATGAGTTGACATGTGATGTGTGTCTTTTTAATTGGAGAACAATTCACTTCCATGTCACATTTTGTGTGTTTTACCCAAGACTAGACAGTCTTTTCTCAAGAGTCACATTTTGGGAACAGATTAGGTTTATGTAAATGTACTCTGAAATTAATGACACTTCACAATCCCACCCCCCATTCCCCCTTTTCTCTGTAGTCTTGTATATGGGAGTTCCAGATCATCCCACCCTGAGTCTGAGCTCCTTCACCGACAAGCCTACGCCACCCCACACCCTCTGCAGGGCTATGCCACCAATCACCACCCAGGGAGCTCTGGCCAAGGCGGGGCTTGGGGAGCAGCTGGACGGAGTTTGGGTGAGATAAATGTCATACCTTCCATGTCACCACCATAAGGGGCCCCGGCAATGAATTATTGTGTCTCTCCTTGCAGGCCCTGGTAGATTATTGTCAATGAAAAATGGGCACATTATAGCTCAATTGAGTTGAAGCCCTAGATGTTAAAGCATGAAGTCACAGATTCATCTCATACAGTCTACCAATTTCTTCAGGCTTATTTTCAGTAACAGAGGTTAATGTATGTATATTTGCACTCAGGACTGCTGATGTCCTGATTCAGATTTACATGTGTGACAACAGGCTTGTAAAATAAACTTTAATTAAAAAAAATATTGTTTACTTTGATTATGTGTATGATTATATCTACATAATGGTCGTAAATATTTGCATTCTTTATCAGTTAACAGATTTTCATGGTTGTGTCTCTCCTTCCCAAAGGTCTGTCGGGGCTCTTTGACACTGGCCTGCACCACGCCAGCCCCTCTGCCCCAGATGCCTCCGTCATGAATCTGATCTCAGCCCTGGAGTCCCGGGGTCCCCAGCCTCCACCTTCTGCCTCCTCCCTTCTCTCCCAGTTCCGCACACCATCCTGGCAGACAGGTGGGGCTGTGTTAGATCTTCCCTCATGTGTTGACATTCAAACAGGCCCCACAGTCAATATGACATTTAAAGAACCTCACAATGCTTGGCTGCATTATTATTCTGACAGTGGTGCTATTGGAGCATGTTCATATGAAATTTAAGCATTTTACTGTACTTGTTGAATACTTTCAAAATCTCTTTTTTTCCCTTTCATTATTTCATAATTTAAATGACAGCTTGATGGATAATAAGTACAATATGTCTTCCTCTTCCTAACAGCGATGCACACGCCTGCTCCTCCTGAACTATTCATCTCTGGAGCCCTTCCTGGCTCTGGCTCCTTTCCCTCCTCCTCAGCTCTCTCAGCCTATCAGCATCCAGCATCCTTCTCCAGCCGCTCTTTCCCTACCGCCTCCCTTTCCCTCCAGGATACACCCACGTTTAGTCCCACATCCAATGGCCTGCTCTCCCCACACGACCCCTTACTACACATCAAGGCCCCTTCCCAGTCTAGCCTGGGTTTTGATAGACTCCTGTCCTCGCAGGGTGCTGCTGCAGCTGCCTATAGGGGCAGCCAGGATCCCACGAGTGCCACATCTGCCCAGGCGTCCTCTGCCAGGCATCTGCAGTCACACCAGTTCAACCTGCTGTCATCACAACTCCAGGACCAGTCGTCCCAGTTGTACAATGCATCAGTCTTTTCCTCAGCCCAGCCCCAACCTCAGTCCCAGTCCCAGTCCAATTCGGCTCAGGAAAGGGCTGTGCCCCGGCAGGACAGTGTTATCAAGCACTACCAACGGCCCACGCCAGCTCAGTCACAGCTCTCATCTTCTGCTGCCCACTCCCTACAGCACTACCTCAGCTGTGGAGGGGCAGGGTACCAGCAGATTGCCACCCACCACAGGCACGCTGGCCTTTCTTGTAGCCCACTGGGCGACCAGAGCCCCTCATCTGATCACAAGCCCACTGCACGCACTGAACAATATCGGCCAATTATTCAGCCCCCTTATTCCTCCTCCTCCTCTTCCTCGTCTTCTTCCTCAGCTGGGAAAGGTACCAAAAGCAGCTCCAGCAGTGGCTATTCTTCTGCCAGTTCAGCATCATCATCAAGAACTCCTCACACCCCCCCCTCTGCTTCCTCTACATCCTCTTCCTCCTCCTCTTCTTCTGCCACCTCTGGGGCTCATCCTTCCAACTCAATCCCCACCTCCAGCTCCAGTGCAGCCCCTTCCAGGCAGCAGCCACCCCCTCAGCCAGCTCCACCTCCCCCGGCTCCTCAGCAGCAGCAGCCTCCTTCCACATCCAGCTCGGCCCCTCAGTCTCTCCCCAAATCTTGCCTCTCAGGCTATGGTTCTCCTGTGCCCCCAGTGAAGACCCCCACCTCTGCTCTTACAGGTCAGACCCCACCCCAACAACAGACGCAATCATATTCACCTAATCAGCCCCCTACTTCCCACCTGGCTCAGTCTTACGGAGGCTTCAGCTCACCACAAGCCCAAGACCTGAGCTCAGGTACAGGTGGGAAAGGCTATGGCAGTTTAGGAGGGCGGAGCCAGTCATACTCCACTGATATATACTCTGACTCTGCTTATGGATCACTTCCATCCTCTCTGGGTGGAGCTGGAAGCCCATCACTAGGCTATGGCGCCCCAGGTCACTCCCCTGCCCTTTTAAGGTCAAGTGGTTCATCAGGTAGTGGAGCATCTGGGGGAGGAAGCAGTAGCGGCACAGGAAGTGGGAACTCTGGGTCAGGAGGAGGTGCAGGAAATAGCATGACCAATGAGAGAGGTGGAGGTGGTAGTGGTGGAGGGTCTTATCATATTCCAGATTCTAGCCCCTCTCCATCAGGCAACTCAGGCATCATCCGTCCAGGGTTGCACTCCCCAGTGCCCACCTGCCCCACACAATCTCCAGGAGGTGCAGGCTCTAATAAATACATTTCTTCAGTTCTCTCCCCGACCTTCCTAGCCTCCCCACAGGGCTACCCTGATACCAGAGGCCCCAGCTCCCAACCTCAGCCCTATCATTCCACCTCCTCAAAACCTAAGGCGGACACTTCCATGCTAGGAGTGGGCTCTCAGAGATCCCAAGAAGAAGTAGATGACGACGATGAGTTCTTGATCCAGCACCTACTGCAGGCGCAAGCAAGTCCTGCTCCCCAGGCTGCCCACCACCATCCCCAACAACCACCCCCGCAGGCATCCCAACAAGCACCGCCTCAGCCCCAGTCAGTGCCCCCAACCACTGATTCAGGCAAAGGGCTGAGCTATGACATGGGTAAGACCTCTGAGGAGAGGTACCACCCCCAGAGTGTCATACGTACCCACAGTGCCACATCCACTGCTGGAGTAGGTAATGCAGGGTCTGGAGGGTCCATCTCAGGGCTGGAGAACCAGCTGGAGATGTCACTAAAGAAACAGCAGCAACAACATCAACAGCACCATCATCAACAGCAACAACAGCAGCAACGGAACGAGAGGGCTGTTGGAAGCAGCAGGAGCAGTGGAGGGAGAGGCAGCGCTGAACAAGTGCACTCCCACCTCCATCACCATGACAACCTAGGCTCGGTGGTCCACTATGGGAGGGGCGATCCATACACCCAACACTCCCTTGCTCCCCAACATTCCTCACACAGTCAACATGTGTCTTCACACACGCAGATACCGTCCCACACTCAAATGGAGCTCCAGAAGAAGCCACAGGAGCGTGCAGAAATCCCTTATCCTCGGAAAACGCCGGAAGTCCAGCAACAGCATTCCCAGTCTCAAGCTGCTGCCTCCCTCATGGACTCCCCCACTGATCAGTCCCGTCAACCACCACACCTGCTGCAGTCAGTGCTGTCCCACACCACCCGCAACAAATTGGAACCTCATCAACAGCACCACAAGATGGACTCCCATCGGCAACACCAACAGCATCACAAAATGGACTCCCACCAACAGCATCAGCAACACCCAAAAATGGACTCCCTCCCTCAGCACCAACAACACCAGAAGATGGACTCCCATCAGCATCCACAGCACCACAAAATTGATTCTCATTCACAACATCAACAGCACCATAAAATGGACTCTCACCCCCAACAACAGCAGCACTCCATTAACCAACAGCAAGCTGTAATGGAAAGTGCTGGTGGGGCACTTGGCTCAAATAAACATCAGGCTCAGTCTCAGTCCCAAACCACCCAACTCCAGCTTCAACTCCAGTCCCAGGCTTTGGAGGTGGCAGCAGCTCACTACAACCACGGACCCCCTCCGCATCAGCATGAACAGAGCCAGGTTAAACAAAGCTCAGTGGTATCTTCCTTGGACATGCTGGAGCGCTCCCTTTCTCAGACCTCCAGCACAGACGTAGCTGTTGCAGAGGACAGACGTGGTGGAGCAGGCAGCGGGGGAAGGGGTGGAGGTAGCAGCGAGCGCCACAGACAGCAGGAGCAGCAGCAGCAGAGGCAGCACCCATCCCACCACCACTCACAGCAGCACTCGGCCTCTGAACTCCACTCATTCCTCTCTGAGCCCGATATCGGTTTATCCACCCCGTCTCACATGCACCATCTTTCCCAGCACCACCCGCAGCAGCAGCAACAACAGCAGCACCCCAGCTCTCAACACCAACCGACCCACCCTCATCACCCTCACAATCAACCCCACCCTCACCATATACCCCCACCAACTGGCTCATCCCACTCCCAGTCTCAGTCTGACCCACAGCAGCCACTCTCATCTCAACTCACCCCTCAGCAGAGTCAGCTGGACCAACAGCGCTCAGAGCAGCACCAGTTTGACACAGTCAGCCCAGTGGAGAAAGCAGACCAGAATCAACAGAGTAATCGCTTTGTACCCCTAACTTCCATCTGCTTCCCAGACTCCCTCCTTCAGGATGAGGATCGCTCCTTTTTTCCAGGAATGGAAGACATGTTTTGTGCAGAGGACTACAAGTCGAGCTGTGCAGGAGGTGCAGGACCGGGGCAGGAGGAGATGAATGAAAGTCACGCCGGGCAAGACGGAATGGATTCCATGAAAGGTGGACAGAGTGCAGGTGGAGCAGGGGGAAGTAGCGGAGCTAGCTATGACATAATGGGTCACCATGGTGGAGATCAGGGTTATGAACCATACTGTCATGGCTTGGAAGAACCCAGCAATAACACCATGACTCTGGATCTAGACTCCCTTAAAACCCATGAGCTCCCTTCCACTGTCAACACTGAACAGCTAGGATTGATACAGTCTCAGGCCCCAGCTATGGGTATGGGTGCCAATACTGCTGGTCCCAACACCTCTGGAGCTAAAATGACCGCTGGGCCTGGAGGAGCTAGTGCAGGACCTGGTTCAGGAGGCCTCCAATCTCCCATTTTCTGCTCATCTCGTCCCAAGAAGCTCCTCAAATCCAGCTCTTTCCACCTGTTAAAGGAGCGCAGAGACCCCAACACACTGCCTAAGAAAAGTTACGCTCAAGAATATGAGTTTGAAGATGATGAGGATAAAGCCGACCAGCCAGCTGACATCAGGTTGAATAGCCGGAGGCTCCCAGACCTGTTGCCAGACTTGGTGTCCAGCTGCAGAAAGGGAGGAGGAGGAGGAAGTGGTTCTCTCAGTCCTTTAATGGGTGACATTGACTTCTACCACTCCTCTGGCTACTCCTCTATGGGTTCACACACTCTTATGTCTCAGGATGCACCTAAGAAGAGGGGCCGAAAGCCTACAAGACCCAAGAGAGAAGGACCCCCTAGGCCAAGAGGCAGGCCTCGCATCCGCCCAATGCCTGAGCCCTACACTCCACGAGGGATGATGGGGGAGATGGGTGGAACGACTGTTGGCGGTGGATTCGGCGTGGAGGGACGAGGTAGGGGTAGGGGCCGTGGAAGCAGAGGTAGAGGAGGAAGGAGGGAGGATATGTACATGGAAATGAGTGGGAAGGAGCAGGATCAGATGCACCACCATCACCTCCATCAGCAGCAGCCACAGCAGCTCCATCACCAGCCCCAACAGCAGCTACACGAGCCTATACCACCTCTGAAGGTGAGTGGAATTCAGTGTTTATCACATCGCCTTGTCTTTAAAGTAGTGAGGATCTGCTTGTGTGGTGGAAGGAAAAGTCAAACAATACCTACACCTTTTGTAGTTTGTGTTACCTATGCACGGCTGCCACTAACCAATAGGATTTCTTTAATTTTCTCAGTCTCTTTTTCTGTTTTATTTTCAAACTAGTCAGATTTATGGTTAGGGTCAGTCAGTCCTGTTATTTATAGGGTCAACATTTTATATTTCCCATCCTGGTTTCCTAGTTTGTGTAATATCTTTACATTCAGGCAAAGTTACTTTAAATTTAACTATTTTCTTTCATTTTAGATCAAATTACCAATCGGTACCCTATCGTCATCCGATGCCTTGCTGAGGACGGACTCTTTGTCTGGTACAGACCCCGCTTTGTCGGATGGCTCAGTGGGCTCTGCTCCCTCACTTGGTTTAAGTCCTGGTCCCCCATGCAGCACTGACAGCACCAGAAGTCAGGACAAGAACAAGCCGAAAAACCAGATGATGAGTGAAGGAGTGGATGAAGAGGGGCTGGAGGACAGGGTAAGGATTATATCCTCGCTATGTTGAGCGGAAATAAAGCTGAATTAAACTGATTTTAATTCAAATTTATTGTCTTGTTAGTTGTAGACTTTACTGCTTTTGTGCTGGTATTTGAGTGTGAAAGTCTTTTTTTTTGTATTGCTTGCAGAGCGATGAGAAGGACTCTGAGTCCAAGGCTGGTTTCGTCGCTTCATTCTTGGACTTCCTCAAGACAGGGAAGAGACCTCCAGGTTTAGACATCTCACCAGGAATGGAACATGACAATGGTGAAAACTCGCCCTGTAAATCAGGCGGTCTGCGTCCACTGTCTCCTGCACCTCCTCCTCCACCACCCCCACCTCCGTTCGGCGATAGTGAAGGTAATGGAGGTCTGGCTCTGGGCAACTGCTCCAGCCCCAAGCGCTTGGAAGATGAGCTGAAGAGGAACCTGGAGACGTTGCCTTCGTTCTCCTCTGATGAGGAGGACTCCGTCGGAAAGAACCAGGACCTCCAGAAGAGCATCTCCTCGGCCATTTCTGCTCTGTACGACACTCCTCAACTAACCTCTAACATCCAGCCCCCGCTATCCCCTCCGCCTCCTCAGCCCCAGCCTCAGCCCACCCAGTCCCCACTCACTCCCACACTGCAGCCCCCAACACTTAGCCCACAGCCTGCCATGCATACCCCACATTCCCTGCCCCAGTCCAACGAACCTGATATCCTCCAGCCAGAAGATGGAGACATGGATGAGAACAAAGAGGAGGAGGAGGAAGAGGAGGAAGAGAATGAGGAGGAGGAGAGGAGCACAGGAGGGGATGGCGAGAGTGATATCACAGAGGAGAGAGAACCACTGCTGGAAACCCTGGGTGCCCCTAATCTTGACGGTAAGGCTGGGAGTTAACTTTTTATTCATTGCATGTCCCATTTTCTTGCACATTGATTTTTCTGCAGCTCAGCTTAAGTAAATTAATATTTTCCCCTCAGGCTGAGCTATTGCTGTATTTTTAGTCCAGTAAATCGCCCCGTTATGTATTTGGTTTGAAGTATTTGATTAAATTCTTGTGGCTGGTTTGACATTGTGGTAAATTGACCTTAACCTTAATCTTGCCCTTCTTTCTTTCCAGCGTCAGTCCCCGAGATTCCACCAGCACCAGCAACTCCTGAACCTCCCTCTGTCCCTCCATCTCCCGCCTCCTCCACCTCATCTCCTTCTCACTCCCCGCTCCCTCCCCTCTCGCTCCCCTCACCCCTCCCTCCACCAGAAGAACAACAGGAGAATTCCCAGCCTCCGAGCCCCGTTGCTCCCACGTCCCCCTCTCCGCCACCTGCGCCCCTCGCTAC
Organism: Argyrosomus regius; assembly: GCA_946959425.1. Taxonomy (NCBI): domain Eukaryota; kingdom Metazoa; phylum Chordata; class Actinopteri; family Sciaenidae; genus Argyrosomus; species Argyrosomus regius. The sequence continues at coordinate 12,775,754 of OX336900.1, read as the reverse complement.
TCTCTCTCAGCCGGCCACTCCTCCTCCTCCTCCTCCTCCCCCTCCGCCGACTTCCCCTCCTCCCCCAACTGCGCCACAGAAGGAGTCTCCCATGCCATCTCCGGAGTCCCCCGCTTCTCCTGAAGAGCCCCCGCCGCCTAAGATCACCTCCCTGCACCTTGCCCAGAAGCAAGAAGATGCTGCCATCGCTGGCGAGAGTGAGGAGGATGAGAGCGAGAGTGGCGGAGAGGGCATCTTCAGAGAAAGGGACGAGTTTGTGGTGCGGGTGGAAGACATTCGAACTCTCAAGGTATTTATGAGAATGTGTCTTGTTTTGTGTATGTTATTGACAGAATCGTAAATAGATTTAAACTAATCGTAAATTATTTTAACTAAAACTCATTACGTTGATAAACGTGTCAATGCAGGCTAGAAATTGAGCAATCTATCTCTAAAGTCAATGAAAAACCGTGGGGGACAGTCACTCGGTGCAGTAAAATGAGTTGAACTTTGAGTCCTTCAATAGCTGCCAAGTTGCAGAGACATTTTATAGTTAACCTGTGTGTCATATGTGTTTGACTACAGCTGGCCCTGCAGATGGGGCGTGAGCCTCCACCCATATGGAGGGTGCAGAAAGCCCTGCTGCAGAAGTTCAGCCCCGAGATCAAAGATGGACAGAGGCAGTTCTGCGCCACAAGCAACGTAAGTTCACACCAGGGCCTCTAATCTAACCACATAATCTAACTGTCTCGTTTCACAGTCCTAGCTGCAACCTTCAATGAAATGACTGTACTTCATGCTTTAATGCATGTATATAGATAGATTCTAACAGACAATATTGTCACAGCATGTGCTATTGTATTAATTAAATCTTTATACCTTGTTCTCAGTATCTTGGCTACTTTGGAGATGCCAAGAGGCGATACCAGCGAATCTATGTCAAGTTTCTGGAGAATGTGAACAAGAAGGACTATGTCAGAGTCTGCTCTCGGAGACCTTGGCGCAGAGCCACACCTGCTCTCAGGTACCAATATTTGCAGTATCAAAAATCCTATTCATATTAAATGAACATTTGCTAGCTGTAGCTGGGGTTGAAATCACATTGCCCAGATCAGGGAGGCAAGGGCTGCTTTTTAGAGCCAGGCCAAAAAATAATTTGGAGCCACTACCATGTGGCGAAGGAGGGTGGTCTTGGTTGACTGAAAAGTTTAATTAAAGGTTTTTGCCATTCTGTTAAATTCGAAAGTGTTTTTTCTTTGTCTCACAGACGCCAGTCGCTCCCCAAAATGGCTTCCCCTCCTGCAAGCCAGGTGCCACCAAGAGTCGCTGAGAAAGAGGAGAGAGTGGCTCCACCAGTGCAGCGTGAACAGAGGGAGAAAACAAGAACAGCAACCGCAACAACAAAAGAACAACGGGAGAAGAAGGAGGCTCCAGCCGCTGTGCTAAAAGCTAAGGAGAAAGAGAGAGAGCCGGAGAAGGAGAAGGAGAAGCGAGTGCAGCTGCAGCAGGACAAAGTGGAGAAACGTGCTGCAGCAGCAGAGCGAGGTAGAGCGAAGGAGGAGAAGAAAGCAGTGGAGAGGAAGGAGAAGGAGAAGGCTGAGCGTCCACCCAAGTCCAAGCCAGCCAAAGTTAAGGCAGAGCCACCACCGAAGAAGAGGAAGAAGTGGCTGAAAGAAATCCCTTCATCATCTGACTCGGACTCATCGGAGGAGGCAGCTAGTGAGAATGAAAGTGAGATGCCATTTTGAATCTTTGTGCTTGCATTTTGCTGTTTTTCATTCTGTCGTAGGTTGGTTTTGTATAGTTTCAAACTTTAGCTGTCTTCCACTCAGTGCCGGTGAAAGGCGGCGTGAACAACCGTGCCATGAGGGAGATGTTCAGGAGCTACGTGGAGATGCTGGTCAGCACAGCCCTGGACCCCGACATGATCCAAGCCCTGGAGGACACAGACGGTGAGAACTTTTACTTTAGAAATGTTACAATTTAAGCCTACTTTTTCAGAAATCTACTGACATGTAGGCGAAAGAGAAGTGCAGAATTTATGTGTGTAAAGAAGTCTGTAACGCGGTCTACAAAATCTACATCGAAACAGCTGTATTGAGGAATTTTGATGGTGTTTTCCGAAGTGGCTTGAGTGTACAGTTTTTTACAGTTTGGGCAGGTTGAATAAACATCACTGCTGATAAGTAGCAGCTGCCAACAAACTGCTCTTCGATAGCAGGGGAATTGTTATACGATTCTGTAGCATATTCAGATGAATCTTTTAATGGTTTTGGAAATCCAAATAAACAAGGAGTGACAGGTTGACGGGAAGCCCCGGGAATGCTGATAGATAAGCAGCCGGAAAGAGCCGCTTTGAATCTGCCCTTGGCATTAAAATGACTGGCAGCTACATGAATGATGACTAATGAAACTTCCTCTACCTCGATTGGCCACCAGATGAGCTTTACCTCCCACCAATGAGGAAGATTGACAGCATCCTCAGCGAACAGAAGAGGAGGTTGTTGAGGAGAGTCAGCATGAGCTCTCAGCACCAGGTAATCTTTCCTGAATGTACCGCTTCTCTCTCTCGGGCCCTCACGACTGAAATCTCTGATTTTCTTTCCCATCATTTTAAGCTGAACCCCTTTTTTATAAATATGTAGAATGTGTTGATAAATGTGGTAGACGGTATATCATGAATGTAATGGATTCCAGTGCTGAAACAATCAGTAGATTACTTCATTAGTTGTTAGTCGAATGTTACTTTACAACAAAAAGTTCTGCAGGCTTAACTCTTTCTTTTCATTTCATGCCATTCATTGTAAATTCACGTCACCTTATATTCTGACATGTTGTCTACTAAATTATACTGATTTTTTTTTTTTTTAAACATTTCTGTAAAGATATCTTGTTGTTTGCCAGCTTCTGACTTGTATCCCTCTTTTGCTGCCTCTTCCTTGACAGGAGGTCCTGCATGCTTACCCCCAGATCATTGTAGACCCCCTGGACTCAGGAGTGGTGAGGGTGCGGCTAAGCGGGGACGCTTACAACCGCAAGACACTCAACAGAGTGAAAAAGACCCTGCCGAAACCACAGGTAGGTGTGTGAGTGAGCGTTTAGAGGGTCAGGGGAATCTTAATAGATAATTATATGGATTTTAAAGAAACATTTGAGTTTTCAAATATACACATATTATTGGTATACACTCTGTGTACCTGTGAGGGAGATTTGTAGCCTACAACCAGGTGATTCTCTCTCGTTTCTGTGTATCAACTGAAGTAACCACTACTGTTAAAAAAAAAAAAAAAGAAGCTCAACATTGAAGGGTTTGAGACAATCACCCAGGGCAGAGAGTGTGAAATGGTACCAGCTTCCCCTCTTTAACACCTGCTGCGAGTTTCCAAACATGCCCCACTTTTACTCCTCCTTACAAAGAACTGCAAGATTAATATTCGCTCTAGCTTTATGTGTTTCTGTCAATGGAAGCTGATCAAATTGTCCTCATCCTAACCTCGTTTTTCTTTATATTTTTAGGACCTTAAACTGTCAGCCGATTCGTATCGGATCTACAGTCTCTACCACTCCCTGCATCATTATAAATACCACACCTTCTTACAGTGCAAGAAAGAGGTAAGCAAGCATGTTTCTAGCGTTTGTTTGCTTATTATTGAGATTTTGTCCTTTTTTGAGTCACTACAAACATGCTGGAAAATTTTGTGCTTCAGCATGGTACCGTCATGCCAAAGCACAAAGAAATTTTTTCCAACGTATTACAGGGCATTTCCCTTAAATATACTTTATGGTAAAGCACAATCCTCACACAGAGCGTGCTTGTATATGGTTTCTTTTCTGCCTAAAATCTTGGCTCTTGACGTCACAATCGTCTGTGTTTCCGTTCCACTTTTCCAGACCAACACCATCGAGCAGGCAGCTGAGGACCCAGGCCAAGAGGAAGTGGTGCAGCAGTGCATGGCCAACCAGAGCTGGCTGGACACCCTCTTCGGCTCCTTCATCGAGCTGCTCACGCTCAGCACCAAAGCCTGAGGCGAACCGCAAAAAGAGAGAGGAAAATTAATTAAAGCGAAGAGGATTTTGAAAAAAAAAAAAAGAAAGAAAGAAAGAAAATACAAAAAACTGAAAGAGATGGATCCTACTGTACAGTCCCCCGACCCTCTTCAAATCTCTAAGATCTGAGGATGAATTTTTAAGGCCCTTGACGAACACAAAGGGGGTCTGTTCATGTGACCTTGGACACTGGCCTCTGTTCTTTTTCTTGTTGTTGATCAATGACTAAAGAAATGTCTTACTTTGTGACAAGGAGGGACCCCACCGGTTCAGGGGTCACTGGCAGGTCAAGAGGGAATTGACCGTTGTTTGAAAAGGGAGCGACGTGAGAAGCCGTTAAACGCCAAGTCAACGGAGGAGGAGCCACTGACATCTTGTTAACTGTGTGTCATAAAGACAATAGTTCAAAGAGAAACTATTACCACTTAGTTTTTACATAAATTATTTTTTGAAGACTAACATCAGCTGTTGGCTTTTGAGAAGATTGCAAGAGGGTGAGAATGCTTTTTAAAAACTGCGTGTAGAGTGCCGTGAGCAGCGTGAACATGGACTCGTCCACGGATAGAAACATGAAATGTGATAATAAACGCTCTCTTTCTCTCTCTCTCTCTCTCTCTCTCATCCTGTGCTATGTGAAGGGCAGCACCAGTCAGCTGTGTGATAATATATAAACACATTTTTATTATTTATATGAGGAGGTTTTTAACTTAAACTCTCACAAGCGCTGGGTTTGCTGCCCTAACATTTTAAATACCTTTTTATTTCCCGCAGGTTCAGTATACAATCGTAACCCACGTATCCAAGCCGTCTTCCCCTCTATACAAAAGAACAGACGTCGAGACCGAAATATTGGGTGTAACACAGTGGGTGTAAAATAACAACAACAACAACAAAAAAAATGGAAGAAAAGAAAAAAAGAAGAGAATGGGAAAATCTATTTGAAACTTAACATTGTTGTGCTTCAGTTCAATCATCAGTCATGCAGGTGCAAAGAAAAAGAAGTAAACTATCCATTTCCCATGTGGGAAGAAGGAGTATAAATAAGTAATATTTAAAGAGGAAATAGTCATTTCATTTTTATCATTTTGATGTTTGTGCATACTATGACTTATTTTGAAAACAATCTAATTTTCCATAAAAAAAGGAAAAAAAGGCGTGTAAATATTGTACAGTTCTTGATGAAATTCTTTGTCCTTCTGTACATTAACTCTCCTGTATTTGAGAAACAAATAAAATCTGCAAAGAACAAATTGTGTTTCATTTCCCTACAGTCTTATGTTTGCGTGTGTGGACACACCCATCTTTGTGAGGACATTTTGACATTTTTCAAAAGGCTTTGTAGGGTTTAATGTGTGAAATATGTTTTAGGTTGGAGTTATAATTAAACTAACACACAAATGTGTTTCTCTTGTTGATCCTTGACATGGATGTTTGACACACAAAGGTTGCTTTCACATTAATCTGCTGAAGGAGGAAAGTTTCTCTGTGCTCACCTTTAAATCTCAGTTAAATGTCCACCTACGAGCAGAATTTGTGGCATCACAGCTATAGTCCATTAGACAACTTAAGACCTTTAGCAAACATACGCTGATAATTGGCTTTTTTTTAGTGAAATAGGGTACATGTTGCATCCAGTAGTAAAAATATACTTGTGAAATATACTTGATAATTCACAAAATCTAGATTTTTTTGACGAGGTAGGGGGAGTAGATGTGTTAATGGAACTTTAACATGTCCTGAGGGGTCCTTAAACTTCAGTGGTGAAATGTTTACTCAAGTACGGTATGTTACTTTTATGTTACTTGAGTCTTTTCACTACATTTCAGAGAGAAATATACTCTCCGCTCCACCATAATAATCTGACAGCTTTAGTTAGGCTACTATTTCCATTACAAATTCAGATTTTTACATAAAAACATAGGAAGAGCTTCTAAAATGTGTTTTTGTTATAAATTAAACTACTTAACATTTTTAATGCAGATAGACAGCTGAAGATATTGTTTGTCATGGTTCCATCTTCTCAAATGTTTTAATTATTTTAATAAATTGAATTTATTGTACTTTTAGTAGTTTTGAGCTTTAGTCTAATGGTTGGACAAAACATGCATGTGGTGTCACTTTGGTAACTGAGATGGCACGTCTCGAGATTTTTACAAACATTGATTACACAATCGATTAATTAGAAAAATCATGATAATCATAATGAAAATAATCATTGTTAGTTGCAGTCCTATTTAAAATAATTCAAAATGAGCTCAACCTAATCTACTAGTACTAGTAAAATCCTGCTTTTAAATGAATTAATGAGTAATAATTTTAATAATAATTTAAATAACTTTTTGAAACTTTAGGTACATTTCCTGGTTATACTTGGTGGCATGAACGAGCTACAGGGGTTGCATCATGTCAACAAAGGTCCTCATAAGCATAGAGGTGTGTGTGAGAAGTGTGTGTGTGTGCGTGTGCGTGTGCGTGTGCGTTTGACCCCACCTAGCGGGCCCGGCTGGGATGAAACGTGATGACGTCACATTTGGAAAACGAAACTGACGCCTCGGAGTTTCCCGAGAAAACCGAAAAACCCTCCGTGAGCGTGTCAGGCAGCCCTCTGACAGGACGGGACCGTGGCGGTATTTAAAGTATGAGCGGCTGAGATTGAATGACACTTTGTTACGAAGCTTCAGGAGCAACAACGAGCCATTGTCTCTGACTTTTGACCCTGCACTTGAACTCAACACTCACCTACACCGACTGGAAGCTCGTCACTGCAGGTAGGAGAGTTTTCATGCTGTCTTAGTGCTCTGCTGTGAAATATCTGTCACACATGATTAATAATGTATTCATTTATAGTACATCTGCAGACTGAGGGGGGGGGAGTAACTAAATATACCTTGTGTACTGTGTATGAAATTTCACACTTGAGTTGTTGTACTCGAGTATTTCCACATTACGTAACTTTATAGCCTGTTTCACTTCTACTTTAAGTTACAATTAAACAATAAAACCACAAATTGAATCTATTATTGTACACTAATATTCATATCTGACACTTGAATGAATAAATGCATGAATATGTACTTTTACCTTTCATGCTTAAATACATTAACTGTAACAATAACAATGTTTTTAAGTAGTTAGGTTTGTTAGTTAAGTTTTTTTTACTCATACTTAGTATTTTTGGAATTGAAGGTTGAACCAGACCTGGCCTCATATTTGCCTGCTTCCTCTTTTTGGTTATTCAGAAATTGTAAATATAAGTTCCACCAGCTGCATCATAGCAATGCACGCATCAGGTTGTTGATGCTCAGATGTGTGTATGTGTATCACCTTTACGTATTCCTAAATCCTGTGTAAGTGAGGTCCTTGTCTTGACATGCTTTGCCAATAAACCTGATTTAGTAGTAGAGAAAAAAGTCATCCCTCACTTGCATGAGGATCTCTTAAAAATAGATTTTCTACATTTTAATTAATATCAAACCTGCAAAAGTGAAGTTACTTTTTACTAATTCCAGGCAGGATGTGATGATTACATTTCTTTCTGCATGTGTCTGGTTGTAAAGTGACTAAATAGTGCCATCTACGGGCAACAGGAATGTTTTAAGATGGGCCTGAAAATTCTAATAATTCATATAAACCTATAAATACATATGAATAATTGTGGTGATTAAACATTCAGCCTGGCTCAGCTTGTTTTATTTAAATAAAGTGAATCATTCTTCCAGGTAGTCTTTGCACTTTTCTCTAACTCTTTCTGTTTCACTGTTGGATTCAGGGCAAACTGCTGCTGAGAGCTACAAGACAAGAAATGTTAAATTATTTTTTTTATCATAGATGATGTGACTTTTTTTTTTTTTTTTTTTTTTCTCCTGCAGGAATGTCTCATTCTAAACCTCTGCTCATCCCGTGGCTTCGGGCCCACATCGACAGCGCCAGGTATCCTGGTGTCCAATGGACAAACCCGGAGCGAACCGAGTTCTCCGTCCCGTGGAAGCATGCTTTAAGACAGGACTCCTCTGACACTGACATTCTCATCTTTAAGGTCACTTGCATTCAAAAACAGCATGATATTTAAAAACATCAGTGGCATTAGCATAGAAAGTCATCATATATATATATATATATATATATATATATATATATATATATATATATATCACATATCTTCACCTTCCTGCAGGCCTGGGCGGAGGTGAGTGGTAATGGCCGGGCTCAGGGAGATCCCTCAGTCTGGAAGAGGAACTTCCGCAGTGCCCTCCGAGCTAAAGGCTTCAAACTGGTATATGACAACAAGAATGATGCTGCTAACCCACATAAAGTGTTTCACTGGCCGAATGAGTCAGCATCAAAAGGTGAGGATCCACCAACATGTCCATAGACAGTCACCATTTGGTCCTTTATTGTAATGGAAAACAGGCACGTTTCCTCTGTTGAAGTGTACTAAAAATTACCTGCTAACAAACATTTGAATTTGATGTGCACGTGACGTGTATTTACTGACACATGGCATTAAAAATGCAAATAAACCCAAAACAAAGCAGATGTTCTCTTGCTTGAAAAAAAAAACCCATCCCATCACTCCCCCTCAGTTTTATTCATGCAAAATTATTCAGCTCGTGTATCTTAACGATAATCCCACAAATGAGGGACGTTCTTCATATCTCTGCGCTGTTGTGGATTGCAAATGAGATCAATCTGAAAATCAGATAATACAGTGATTGTGCCACAGATGCTGCTCATTTTTGCTCACTTGTGGGTTATGTCTGGATCATGAGTGTGGCCACATGCACACAGAAATCTGATCTGCACATTGCAATTTATCGTTCTTACATTTACGTCTGGATTTACGTTTCTGTGGCTGAGATCTGTCAAGGCAATATGCTAATGCAGAGCGTGCATGTCAATACCATTTGTAAAGGGGATTATATGATTAAAGGGGTGTTTCCGAGGAGGATAAATGATTAAAAGATAGTAAGCAGCAAATATTAAATGAGCTCTCTGCTTTCACTCTCAAAGCTAACTCTAGTGCTGAATCCCAGGATCAAGATGACACAGATCTGTTTGAGGATATTGGCCTTTCTGCAGAAGAAGTAAGGGAAGCAATATGGAAACGCTATGGAAATGCTGTGTGATTATATAATTGCATATGAACTCATTAAGATGTGTGTCTGTGATGTTTTAGAGCCAGGCTCTCCCATGCTTGGATGACTGCCTCTATCTTCCAGGAGAGTTTTCAGGTAAGGGAGCCTCTCTCTATCTATTAATTATCTGCCATGAATTTTGTACCTCAGAAGGTTAAATTACCAAATCAGTAATTCAGTATTGAGGAGTGTGGAATCGCTTTTCTGAGCTGATCCATTTTGTGCCAGCAGAATCTGCTGCCCACCAGGATATTCTCCAGGAGTGTCTAAAGGGACTGAGCATTGGCCCTGAGACAGGTACACCTATCAGCTCTGCTCATCATTTCCTCCTCACTGCTGCAGAAAACAAGAGCATCCAACTTCCTCGAAAAATACTTTTTTTTTCCACTTTCTCCAACTTTTCCACAGAGGGCACTGCAGGCTTTGAGCCTCCTCCCGAGCAACAGCAGCTCCAAAACCCAGTTGTGATTGGTGGACAGGCGTTGCCTGGGCAACAGGAGTATCCAGTAACGTTTGAGGCTCCAGTCGGTGAAGCTGGGTTGCCTGAGCAACCGGCATGTCCAATGGAGGGAGCCGTGGGAGGGGCCTATGACGGGCAGTTTGCGGAGCTGTTCTTAGATACCATGAACAAGACCAGAGATGGAGATAATTTCAGTAAGTTGATGGAGGATACTGTAAAAATGAAAATGATGAATTCACACACACACCTATCAAAACAATGTGGCCTGTCAATATGAATCATATTAGGAGTACAGTTAAGAGTGTAGCTGTTAAACCTTTTCTCATACACTCCTCTCTCTGAATCCTTAGAGACTCAATTCAGGGTATCGGTGTACTACAGAGGGGTGAAGGTGTTGGAGCAGCTGGTTGAGAATGAAGCTGGAATCCGCTTAGTCTACAGGTAACATCCAAATAATGCTGACTAATGTTTAATATCGCCAGATTAGCCTTAAATGATCAAAGGAATAGTTTGACATTTTAGGAAATGTGCTATTATTTGTGCAGAGAGCGAAAGATGAAATGTTTGATCTCTCACTCTGTGTGGTAAATGTATCTGGAGTCAGGAGTGAATTAGCTTAGCTTAGCATAAAGACTGGAAACAGCTAGCCTACCCAGTTTAACCTACCAGCACCCTTAAATCTTAGTAATTATCATGTTATATCACGTCTGTTAAACGACACATACATTTTGAAGCTCTAAATGTAATAATGTTCAAACCTAAAATCCATAAATGAATAAATGTTGTCTTCACATCAGCCCTCATCTCACCGGGACAGTTTTTGATCAAGACTCAGGCCTGTCTGTGATCTCGCTGCCAACTCCTGGACCTATGCTGGATCAAACCCAAGCCAGACTGACCCAATGCATCCTGGACAAGATGGGCGATGGTTTGGACTTGGGGGTTTCAGGTCATGTGATCTACGGCCATCGACGGGGGATCAAAACATTTTGGAGCTTCTCCAAGTATGACAGTAGCAGACAGCCCATAGAGCTTCCTAAACTTCCACAACCGCTGTACCTGTTCAAGGACTTTTTGCGAGGTGGGTGAAAGGAGTAATTGTGTAGCTTTTTTGTAAGCGTGCCTGTGAATACGAGTGCTGTCTTATTGGCTGGATATAGTGATTGATTGTTCTTTCCCTCTAGGAATATTGGACTTCATTGAAGGGAAAAAGTCTCCTCCCTGCTCCCTGTTCTTCTGCTTCGGGGAGAAGTGGCCTGATCCAGACAACAGGCCTTGGGAGAAGAAACTCATCACAGTGGAGGTGAGAAAACCTTTGAATTATTAAAGCGCACAGACAGTGTTGTGCTCTCAAAGACCCTGAAAGCAGTGTTACAGTTTTTTGCTGCACATACTTCTATCAAATTTCATGAGTGATCAAACCACTGAAATTGCCCACTCAACGGAGCTGTAGTCAGCAGCACCTTTCAAAAGGCAATTTTGTCCCAGTATTGATTAATAGGGCTGAGGGAACAAAGCCTGAATACCGACGCTGACAGCTGATCCCTCTGGTGTGAAAGGTTTTTCTGCCCCCGAGCCTCTACGGAGGAGGAGCGCATGCTGAGAAATGAAAAACTTGTACAGAACTTTAAAGAAAAAGCAGCTTGACACGTCTCATTGCTCCAGCTCTCTCAAATTTCATGGTTTCTGTCAAGCTCAAATTTGCCATCTGACTAATGCGTTTTTTCCTGTCTCAGGTGGTCTTGACTTCAATGGAGTTACTGAAGAATATGGCTGTTGGAGGCGGCGCCTCCTCCCTGCAGTCTGTGGAGCTGCAGATGTCGCTCGAAGAGATGATGGAGCTGTACTGACACTTAGCTGTGCCTTAAGAAAACCACTGTTTACCCCGCCCCCAATTTTATCCTATTTCTACTACATTTCTACTCTAAATAGAACAAATCAGGTAATAATAATGCTTTTAGTCACTTCTCTGGTAGGTTTGTTGGTTCTGCATGAAGAAGGAAAGCAAATATATTTCAGGTTTACAATGTTTGAACACAAATATGTGCTTTTAAATAAATTTACACTTTGATATTTTTTACATAAAATAATAATGTGATTTGACAGGACCTTTCTTACATTACTGATCATATTGGTGCTGGTGTTACTAAGCTGCCCTGTTGCCTTTTGTTACAAAGAAAACGAGTAGTAATTTATGTATGTAAGTATGTGTAGCATGGGTTTTTTTTTTGTTTGTTTGTTTGTTTTTTTGCAATGAAGCACAACAGCAGATTTTCCAGTCAGTTTTTCAGACAGTATACAATGTGAATGAAACAATCCAGAGGCTCATACTGTTGTAATGACCATATTTGTTTACAGTAATCATTTGAATGTGTCAGAATAAAAGTGTTAATAAAATTCATATGTAGTGACATTTCTAATCAGATTTCAAACAAGTTTCACTCATAAAGACCCCTTCATCAAAACTGAAATACTGTGTGTACACTGAAATAATTATACTGTAACAATACTTATGCCTTCAATAAACAGTTTTAATAAATCAGTGTTTTAAGAAAATGGAGCAAGGTCTCAGAAATTGTGTTTTAGCAATTGAGAAAAACTGTAAACACAAAACCTCATCTTCAAGCACTATTTACAAAACCTCTGACTCCTCTTGCAAAATCAAACTTTTGCCTCAAAACAGTTTTACCTGTGCTCAAAACCCAAAACACTGCTCTCAAATCATTTCAAAACATATAGTCCTCAGGGAGAAGTACATTTTTAATCTCAAAACAAATTTGTCTGTCATTGTCTTTTGATAATACTGTAATTCTTGTTCTTTGTTGATATGAACCTGCAGTCACTCAAAATCTATTGAGCAGTCAGTACTGTAAACAAATGGAAAGCACAATGTTCAGGGCCAGACAATTACAGTACACATTGTCAGTCCATGGACAAGAACATGGTCTATGATTGTTGCTCGAATTTCATCGGATATTTCCACTCTTTGTCTTCCTCCTCCTCTTCCTTTTACCATGTGAAATGGTTTAAGGTACTGACAGCAGACTGAACAATTAGCTAAATGAGTTCAGGCAACTGAGAACTTTGTTCAGCCATTGGGTTTTAGTGTTTTAGCAATTGAGAAAAACTGTAACAGTGCAGATGTGATCAGCTACAGTTGATCACAAATACACACTTGAGCTCAATCTAAGACAGTTACATAACTAGTAATAATAATAATAATAAATTGGGGAGATGTGGTAGGAATATATAAGTGCATACTTCGTCCTACTCCCTTTTGAACATGTATGATTGAACTTAATTTGCACTGGTTAAGAGAACTTAACAATTCAGTTTGTGCGTGTACAGGTTAGACCTGTTTTCTTTTTTTTTTCTTTTACATGTTCGAAATACATTTTTCAAATAAAAAAAAAAACACACCAGACTGTACAGAATAAATACGCTGTATAGATGTTTATTTCATCACATGTTTTTTAAAGGACATGGCTAACCAATATTTCAATATAGTCTGAATTTACTCTGAAGCACTAAAGAATGACTGAAATTACACATCGAAATACATCATATCAGTACAAACAATACAATTACAAGCCATAATATTAAAATATTGGATGATATAATTATGATATCATGAAATCTTCTTAGGATCTACTATCAATTCAGAAATTCATTCTTAACTCAAACTAATGTGACCTTATTCCTGCTCTGTTTTTATAAATAAAAAAATGCTTTCTATATCCTCTCTGGCTGGGTATGGGTGAGACTTACATCACTTTGCTTTCATGTCATATTTTATGCACTTTAGATATCAGATGTTTATAGAAGAAAAAACAATTGAATGAATGAATTTGTGATGTTTCAGTTCTTCTCTCCTTCCTCGGTGTCTCCGTCATTCTCTGATCCAGACTCCCTCTCCTCAGTGAGAGAATTTTGTCTCAGTCCTGACATTGGGACCAGCTTTCCCTCTGAATCCACTCCCATCGGCTGGATGATGTTTCCTCTGCAAAACAAATAAGGGGATAAGGAACAAAGAAATTTTATAAGTCAGTATTTACATTGTTCTTATTGTACTCTTTCTTTGATCTGAGTGTAAAGACAGATGAAGAGAAATTGATCTCTGTGTCTCTTTGTCATTTCACTGACGTGGACAGCTTGTTGAAGAGCATGATCAGCCTCTTGGCCTCTTCCTCCTTCTCGTCCTCTGTCATGCCCTCCATGGGGTCCGGCTGCTCTGCCTCCACCCGCCCCGTCACCGGGTTGACGCGATCTTTGACCTGCCGGTACTCCTCAGTGTCCGAATCAGAGTCGCTGGAGTACTGGCCATCAGAGCTGGTGGTCCTGGGTCTCTGTCCGCCCAGCAAACCCCTGGTGGCCAGCAGGCCCGCTGCGTTGCCGTAACCCGTGTACTTGACAAAACGACTCACTGGAAGAAGAAGTGAACGTGATGGTCGTATGAGACAAGTATTGTATACACACAAATGAACGTTGATGAAGAACACATTTTCTTTTTATAACAGAAAACCCCAGAACCTTTTCAACACCACACAACACCCATGGGAGTCTCTGATTACTAATGCAAAACCACAAAACTCTAGTGGAGAGTTTGAATCTGAATTTTCAAGAAATATACTAAAGTCAAACACAAGACTGTGTTTGAGAGTTGAATTGAAGTGGCCACTCAGTTTTGAATATTTACAAGAAATATTCAGATTCAGGGAACTGCTGAAACAAAATCATTCATGGGATTTTAGAGGAAATTTAAAGGGAAGACGAGGATTTAAGAGATTAAAAAAACAACAACTAAACTGCAGTTTAGAGTAGCAAAACTAAGAGATTTTATTTGACCAATTTTAACATAAAAATCAAGATGAAAGAAAAGTAAATCCATGGTTAGATTTGATCATTTAAATTCACAGTGTTGTGACACTGTAATTTAAACAGTCCCTGTTTGTGCAGGGAGGGTGTGCATGTTTGCTCTTACCATTTTCCTTGCAGAGGACAAAGATGAGGTCAGCAGCGCAGTGTTTGACATCTGTATCCAGATGAGTCATGAGACGGATCAGGCGACTCTTCACTGTGGAGCCTTCCTCTGGCCTTTGTGACACGTCTCTCAGAGGAGGCAGGATCTAGTGATGTGGATAAATTCTGATTTCAGTTGTTGATTAACATTTGAAAACACACAAGTTTCAAATATAATCCAAACATTGTGAAGCTAGAACTTCATTTATGATGTTTTTGTGGGTATTACATGTTTCCTGATGTAATGGCGTGTTTCTCTGTGAGCCCTGCAGCTCTCTGTCAGCAGATTGAGGATTGGTGTCACCTTCTCTTTGATCTTATCGCCCTGAGAAGGAAACAAAAAGAGTCCTCAGGTTGTTTCAGTATTAGCAAACAGTCTGTTGGAGCGAATTGTTAATTATAGTTTGGCTGCTTTTCTCTGCACTACTTTCTCCCTCACCGACTCTAGACGCCTCTCCATGAACTGTACGAGGGTGTGGACACAGTCCATGTTAACCCCATGGCACTGCTCCGAGCCTGGCTGCAGAGGCACCACCAGGAGCACATCGAGACACTGGAGAGGCAGCGCTGACAACAGGTTGACTGTGTGACTGAGAGACGATTACAGCAAAAGAGAATCGATAAAAGAGAGAATATTGGATTACTATATACACCTAATAATTAAGATCAGAGACAAACATGACTCAGTTCTTTACACAATAATAAAACATATAAAATGAAAGACCCAACAACATTAGAGAATCATCCCTGATACAAAAATCAAATCAAATTGTTCATTAAATTAAAGTACACATGATCAAATTTAAAAGTGTTTACAGATGAATGTTTATAAAGAGTTTTTTTTCGTTATTTACAACCTGGGATTAACATTTTATTGAATAAACCCAAGTGAATTTCATAAAACTCATGATGAAAAACATCACATGTACATTAAAAAACTTTTGTATTCAGTATATAAAAACATTATTAGATGTACTGTAAACACATGATTATATCCCAATCATTTTAACAGCATTGTATTTTGCCATTTATGCCAACAGAACTTATCTGATATAAATTAAACTGAGGAATGATTAATAATGGCTTTCTTTCTATCCAACCTCACTCTGGGTCATGCTCACCCTTGCAGCTCATCAGTGTCCTCTGATAGAGTACACTTCCTCATCAGGCAGACACGCAGGAGTGCCACCAGGTGTCGGTAAAGAGCTGCATCATCCTGAGGGAGGTGAACATCCAGACAAAATACAGTACAGCTCATTTTTCTATGATAATGTGTGAAGTACAGGATTGGTTTTGGGTTAATCTGTTCTTTTACAGACGCTATGTTACACCGGAAGGCTGACAGGTTAATCATGGGTCATGGTCACCAACCTCACTTGGCTCCTGCCTGTGGGTGCTGTAGGTGACGTTGAAGAGGATCTTGAGGATCTCTATGACCCGCTGAGAGGCTTCCAGTGAGATGGGTGGCATTGCTGGGCCCAGCACACACTCATACTGCTCCTTCCACTGAACCTCCAGGCAGCTCTCCAGGGCTGCAGTGAGGATGGACACACCTCCCTCCTTGAAAGAGCGAAAGCAGGAAGGAAACCAAAACTAGAATCTTGATCTGTGCATCTCAGTCTTCCACATTTTATAACTACCACTAGACATATCATACCACGTATTTAATACTATGTAGTAAGTGAGTTTGTGTTACCTGTTGGAGCTGAGTCCTGAGCTCTGGTCGTAGTGCAGTAATGAGGAACATGAGGCGTAGTTCATAGAACTGAACACTGGAGGGAGATGAGCAACTGATACTGGTGGACAGACGCTCTATGAGACCACACATGAGCCTGAGGAAACAATAACAACAGGTCAGCTGAGTGGAGATATGTTGATCTGAATAAAAGCCAAATAAAGACGAGAAATGAGAATAATACTGTCACTAAGATGTGCCATACATTATGTTGTCTAGCAGTTTTCATCTCAGTTTGGGATTTGGATTTCTCATAATGACCTTTAACAACCCTCTATTCACAGGCATGAACTTGTTGCTATCAGAGTTGGGTGTATGTGTAGGTAATGAGCCATAGAAGCAAATAGTTTGTGAACACTGGGGCAAGTCTCTGCTTTTTCTCATTGTTGAAAGCTGGTGTAAAATATGTTTTCATTTACACAACTTTTAGTATAGTGTTACTGGAAACACCCTGAAGTGATTTACTTCTATTTACTGACAGCTAAATGTATCCAGAAATGGGTTACAAAGATAGCAGCTGTGTTTGTGTGTGCACGTTTTTATTTGCGTCCCACCTGAGAGCACTGAATTTCTCCTGTGCCCAGGTGCTGTTGTACACCACATTACACAACACCTTCATGGCCTCTTTTCTCTGTGTCTCCTCTCCTGAACTGCCCTCCTCCTCCTCCTCCTCCTCGCTCTCTCTGCGATCCTTCCTCCCTTGCTCCAGAGCCTTCTGATGGACACTGCCTCTGTGCATTTCGACGATGCTCGGCCTGTGGCTCCCGACCCAGCTGATGCTGTCCAGATCTCCACTGGTGGCATTGCTGACATCACTCTTGGCGTCCTCATCGAAGGCGGGACACTCTTCGTTTTGGTTGCTCGCTTCAACCTCGCCTTCGTCCTCGTCAGTGCGACACTGCAACACTTTTGCTTCAGTGAGAGAAACGATGATGTTATCGTAGAAATCAGAGTCGGGGACGCTGGCTTCGTCGCTTGCCTCGCATGTAGTCAGCCCGGCTAGTTTGGCCACAGTCAGGAGAGCGCTGTCGGTCACCATGGGGCCCAGGACCTTTTTGTCCCTGGAAAGGATCCTCAGGGTGCGTAGAGATACTCTCGACAGACGACCTTTAAGTCCTGTTCTCATGAACCTCAAGAGGACAACAGCTAAATTCTGAGGACAGGAAAAATAAGACAATTTAATTTATTCTTCAAAAGGAACAACTGGCCTCTGAGCAAGCAGACAGTGACGGTCACGTACCTGTCTGAGGATGAGGCCTCGATCCTCCTGGTCGTAGTCATCACAGTCAGAGTCAGAATCAGTGTAGTCCCTCACTTTGTTCTTCTTAAACTGGAGCAGCATGGCAAAAAATAAACATGGTTAAATGTTTAGCACTTAGAGTTTATGAATTAATTTCTCATGTGCAACCAAATGCAATACTTGAATATTATTTCTAAAATGTGCCAGCACTGTACCTCTTCTAGCTTTCTTTGCTTTACGAGGTGAATAGTCCGATTTCAGTGAGCAAAGCAGCAGAAGAGAAAATAATATCAGTACATGTTCATGTTACGTGTTGTGTCTAACCTTTAGTCCAAAGTCAGTCTAAATGTTTCCTCGAAAGAGTTACTAGTTATCTTTTTGAATTAATTTACTCACTATGACTACAGTGACTGTTGACAGGTGAGCGGTCTGTGTAAGTGAATGTTAAAATATTTATCAAAATATATTAGATAACATTAAATTAGATTAGATAAGATTCATTTTGATTTTATGTAATTAAAAATGTTATTAGAAACTGAATTAAATCAAAATAATGACATTTAAAAGAACAATTAAATATATTTTTTAATTACATTCTGAAAAATATATTAAATCAAAAATTTAATTATATTTAATTAAAGGTCCAGTGTTTGCGATTTCTCTCTATTAGGCTTTATTTACAGAATATAACAGAAATGGAATATTTTTTATTTTAATTAATATCTTTACACTTTTGTTATTTATTTTGTTTATTTATATCTACAGACGGCATGTTTCTATATTAGCCCAGAACGGACAAACTAAACACTTATAGGAGTCCTAAACTTCGGATCGACACACTCCTTATTGTATGTTCTAACTCAGCCAATTCACGATGTTTGTGAATATACAGCCTCAGATCTGCTGTTCCATGGCTGCAAATGACAGAGTATTATAGATTATACAAGTGTTATAGATGGATCAACGTGCGGTATGTTGGTTATTCAATTGCTGTGCATGGGCTCAATCTGCCTGAGCAAGCAAGGAGAGAGGATCAGAGACAACTGATACAGCAGAATTACTAATCACAGACTGTGGAGCGGGGGCGGGGAGGGGTGGATGAGATGGAGGAGTCGAGTGGAGGGGGGGTTAGAAAAGGTTTAAGGAACACAGAGATGTGACATAGCAGCAACATGATTTTCTTACTTTCCTTCGGTCCTTCTCTTCTGCATCAAAGAAGAAGCACTGGGCAAACTGCAGGACAGAGATAGTGACATGATGATGGCTCCTCCTCTACATAATTCACTATAAGCAGCCTATCATCCAGACACAACAGTGTGTTACCTCTTTGTTGAACTCCTGCAGATGTGTCTGAACACCGTTCTCATCCCCCAGCTTCATGCACTGGATAATCCCCTCCAGGTCCACTTCCATGCTTCCTGCACACACACAGGGAGAGGAATAATCATTCAATGTGTCATCACAGTGACAAAAATACATCATGTACAGGATATATTTCACCCAGAATGTTGAAATCAATCTATAAATTTGACATTAAAGGACTCAAATGATAGACTTTCAGTAAAACACTCATCCTACCATCTTATTGTCATGACAACCAGTTGGATCACTGCTAAATCTCTTCTCGGCTAATAAAAGAATAATCTTTTACATATTGAGATGTAGTCTACACATGTAAAAAGAGAGTGAAGACACATTACAAGAGTTTAACTCCGTATGTTTGTCTAAACTTACCTTGTGCAATTCACTTATTCTTCAGGTGATCTACGCTAGGTGTGCCAAAATCACCAACCCAAAGTGCTGTCACAGCTCCAACTTGACTTCAGCTCACTTCCCAGTGTGTCTCAGTCCACATATGCACCGTAAACTACTCTCTACCTTTGAATTTGCTCAGTTCTCTTGCTTTCCAGTTACCTCATGTACTCAGCATATCTCTGTATCACTCTGTCTCACCCTCTCCCTCTCTCTCTCTCTGTTTAATCCAAGAGATGCAGGAGCCATGGAGTGGTTATGGTTATAATCCACTAATGGACTCTTAAGCTTATATCTCTCAGTGTTGACACTCTAACATGCAGGCGTGTGCTGCACATTTCACTCTTCCTGTGTCCAGTCTTGACACACTCTTTCACTCTCATCACTTATCTAATGGAAAGAAACATTAAGATTTCATTTCATATCACGCTTGTTTAGCTGTTGCGTAACCGCACTGGATCTATGGATGGTCACGTAAAGAGCACCACAGCTTAAAATGTCTGTCTACTTATTGATTAAAATCCTTCCATCAAGTAAATGAAAGGGTATTACATACTGTGCAAACAGTATTAAAATGCAGTTTGTGTCTAGTGCCACAAGATGGAGTTATTTTCATGGTTGAGTCAATTCAGGCATGCAGTCTGAAGAGGTTGGATATCCTTTGCTCAATGTATGTATATTATTAAATGTGTCTATCTCACCAAGCTCCATCAGATCAGCTGCAACTGAAAACAATCTTCGGTAGGGCATGACAGCCAACATTTAGATTTTATTCTAGCAAATCAGATCTGTTTGTTTTCAACTTAGATAGCCTACTTTCAACTGTCATACACAGTGTACTGTAAAGATAAAGTGTGACCACTCGTTGTGTCTTGAGTGCTCTAAAAGACGTAATCTGTGGCAAGATGATATGTGAGTGAATGATAGGCTTTCCTGTCAGGATGGTTACTCTTGTGCCCAGTGGGTAAAGGAAACAGGGCCCGGAGGCTGAGGTTGCCGGCTGGTTGCTGCAAGTTTACAACAACAGGATGCACACTACGTCAGCTGTAGTGGGAGAAAAACCAGAGGAGTCCTGCTCTCATGGAAGTAAACATATTCCTTCAAGATTAATTAGAGACGTGAGATGGAGGAAATCAACAAATCCGAGCTACAGATTGATGACCGACAGTAACCTACAGGAACAGGAAAACAAAGTTTGTCACAGACATACGCAATCATGGGCTATTTGCTTTAGTCATTCTGACACAGACCGACATCATGACTAACTGTCACAACAGCTGCAACACTATATACTACATGTAAGCTAAAATCCACCTTAATGGGAATCCATCTTGGACAGAGTTTGGATCTCTGTGTTTTTGTTGCAGTGTATGTTTGTATGTTTGTGTTTATCTAAGGGTATGTTGTGTTGGGCTAAATATCTGTATGATATGTTATGTCAGTTAACAAATGAGCCAGTTACTCACAAATATATTTAGATGTTTTCCTTTTTTAATAATATGTAAATCTATTGTGTTTTCACGCATAGTAATTATAGCAATCTTCTATTTCTAAGTCACCTCCACTAAAAAATATGTTTTGTTTATTGGTCCTTCACTTGGATGTTTAACCTCCACTGTACAGAAAGATGTATGAGAAAAGTTTCTTTTCACCATCAATCATTCATCTGCACGTACATACGGGATCATTTTGTGTCATCGTAACTACTTTGGAATCCAAGCATGTGGCAATATGTAACTGACATTAAGTGCAATGACATCTTGTGTCCAATAGTTTACTTTAAGTCCTCCTATTTAGCATTCATAAGCTGTATATAATAATAATAATAAGCTGTATATAAACAAATAATAAACACCATAATGGAGCTGTATGCAGCAATACAGCCTTTTTAAAGTATTAATGAATGTACAGTGAGCAATTATAACTTTTCCTATGAAGATATTTATTATATTATCACATCTATATTTCACTATATCATCATTCATGTAATCATACATCCATTCATCCATCCAATTCCTGTAACCGTTTATCCTTATCAGGGTCGCAGGTGGCTGAAGCCTATCCCAGTTGACATTGGGCAAAAGGCAAGGTACACCCTCGCTAGTTCATCACAGGGCTGACACATGGAGACAAGCAACCATTCACACTCACATTCCTTCACACCTACGGGCACAATTAGACCTTTTTCACAGCAGCCATTTTGACATGAAATAGTAGGTAAACACAGGTGTTACCAATGATGATGACTGATTAAGGTTTCATTCAGGTCAAACTGGTTCACTGGAAAGTCTCTGCTGTAATGAATGGAACAGAACCTTAATTAGTATCATTGGAAACACCTGCGTTGACCCTCATGTCAAAATGGCTGCTGTGAAAAAGGTCTATTAAGCGATAAAGTGCATGTCTTTGGTCTGTGGGAGGAAGCCGAGGCACCCGGAGAAAACCCATGCGTATGCGGGGAGAACATGAAAACTCAGGTACAAGTTTTTATTCAAAGCAGAGTATGTTAAGAGCGTCTTAATACATGTGTGGGAATCTTTCATTAAAGGACAAATCTGGTAATTAAATATATATGGATTCAGAATTATTGAGAAAATTTCATCACAGGAAACAGAAAAAGCTGGTGACATTAGTTTAAGAGTGTAACAAACAATTATGTTTATTATCGATTCATCTACCAAACAATTTCTCGTTTGATCAAGTGATCATTTGTGCGTAGAGAAGCTACGAGAAGCTGGAAATGGTAGATATTTACTAATTTTGTTTGAAATATGACTTCATATCAAAACACCTGTTACCCGTAGTTGTTGCTAGTTAATTTTGTGTTGACTGACCGATACATTAACGGACTCATTGTTCTGTATTGTGGATTTATTTGGGTTCACAATGTGTCTGTTTTTCACCAGAAATGATCAATTTCCTCAGATCTAGGCAGCAGCAGAAAGATAAGATAAGGAACTGGTTTACCAAAAGGCTATGCTTTCTTCTGGCACGTAATCCAAACGTTTGCAAGTTGAGACATTTTTTTTTGTGAAACAACTTCTGTAAAATCATAAGACTGCCTCATCATTTGGCTGCTAATGCTCTTGTGTGCACGCGCGCCATTGATGACTCAGTGCACTACGCTGACAACACAAACTGTGCAGATGGTAGTCACAGGAAAGGTACACAATGGACTTAGGGGAAGTTGTGATATGGAGAGAAGGAGAGAGAGGCTGGGAGAGTTGGAGGTTGGAAACTATTAAACGTGGCTCCCTGTGGATTTACTGTATTATTAAAGGATTAAAAATTATTTTTTTCCCCCTTTCCTAGAGAGATGTTTGTGAATTTGGCCATGTGCCAAACCTGAAAAGTTTAACATTCACACTTTTGTGACTGTTATGAAGCATTGCTTCATAACTTTGCTGGATTGTTGGATAATTTTATCAGATTATCTCTAAATTCTTATTTATTATCTTTGAGGAAAGGTGTTAAGATTGAGAAGTTGTTTTTGAAACACTGTATTTGAGGGAGGGGTGTTAGGGGGTTAGGTAGGATGTGAGCGAAGGACATTTCAGGAATAAACATGGTGACGGCAAAAGTGACTCAAGGGAAAAAGGCACAGGAAAAATGGGGCGATAAAGAAAAGCCTGGAGGAGAATTGTAGTTATTTTGAGCTTTGCGGGCTTCCTGCAGGTGATGGAGATGAAAGAATGATTTCTGGAACAATTGCTCAGCAGCAAGTGGAGTGAGGGATGGAGGAGGATGTAGAGTGGGGGCAGGGGGGCGCTGGAGCAAAGAGTGAACATAAGAATCTGAATAAACATCGTACTAGGCACAAGGTCACCTTAAGTATAAGTACAATGTTGTTAAAACGATTGTTTATGTTGGCATCACTTCTCCTGTAAATAGAGGATAAAACTGTCACGATAACTGATAAATTACAAGTGTGGGAGTTGCTGTGTCTGTGTGACTACATTACAGACACACCCCCTCACCCTGCCATCACACTATAAAGGACCAGAAGTGGAGAGGGATGACAGACTTGGGCATCCAACAATCGGTAAGAAACCACAACTGGTTTACTCAAAAAGCCACAACGGGATTTTGGATTTCCTTGGTGGTAAGTTTCATCCTGGATTCATATTTACGCCATTTTGAACATCTCTAATTCATAATTGTTGTCTTTATTGACTTTTTCTTCGGTGTCTCTATGATTGTGGCTAATATAGAGTTGTACGGACCATTTATTAGTAATGAGTCTGGTCAGGACAATATGTTTTCCTCATCATCACTCATTGTTTTTCTGCCACAGGACACAACGGTATGGAGATAGCCATTGTGCTGCTGTTGATTGTGCCTCTGACTGCTGCCACACCACTCAGACCAACTCCCAGGTCAGTGATAAACACCTAATATACAGTTAATGAAAGAAGATAGTGACCATAATGATGACCTGCTAAACTGTAAATAGAATATTTAAACTTTTCTGCTTAAAAAATTGGACTATATTTTTGTTGATCTATATATTACAAATGCCTATATTAATAAAATACCTTTTTTTTCTGATGGACCCACAGGTCAGACACAGACACTGTCCTCCCAGGGGGTACTGTCCAGGCTTCAGAGGTGGAAAGATCAGAGGTCACACAGCAGGAGCAGCATGCTCAAACACTGAAGATCATCCCATTTCATTCAGAAGACAAACATCTCGGACGGGATGCACTGAAACACAGGTACAAAAGAGCATATGTTCACAACAGAAGTGCTACCAGTACAAGGAGTAGTTAAAAACATTAGCTTTCTTGTATCACATTTTATATCCTATAGGCTACTGACAGGATTAATGCAGTACAAATACTGTAGTGTATATTTCAGTTCAGATTATTTTGTAAATGTCTGTGATGTTTGTAAAAGCCTAAACGTCACTCCCTCCCTCTCTTTCTCCTCCTCATCACTAACAGCATTGCGGTGAAGTTACGTCCACGCCGTGCACCTCAGCGCGGCTGCCAGCTCGGGACATGCCAGCTTCACAACCTGGCCAACAACTTATACAACATCAGCAAGACAAACGGGAAAGAGGAGTCGAAAAAGGCCCATGACCCGCAGGGATATGGCAGATGAGACCAAGAGGAGTGAAAACAGTTATGGACTAACAAAGTGGACAGTTCCCAACAACAAAGTCCCAATTTATTTACAACCAAATATCTCTGTATATGTTGACTGTCTGGTACCTATTATGGATTTATGTTTATGCTATGACCACAGAGGATGCGGATGTTTGAAATCATATTACTTTTTTAAAAATATAAATGTGTCAATATTTAAATGCACTGTACAATAAATATTTAATATAAACAATGGTGTTAAGTTGCATAATTGGATCAACCTGAAAACTGCAAAGCGGGCTCCTTCTCGTGAATGTTGCTTACACTGGCACTTTGCATGGATCACTAACATCAGTGCTTTTTTAGGTTAGAGGAGCCCTGAAACAATATTCTCAGACTAGTATAGTCTTAAAGGGATTACCTGTTACAATATTTCTCCACCCATTTTCATTTCACCCGAGTGAATCGTGTATTCTGCTTGAAATTTGATGGGGGAAATGTGCATCTGCGTTCAAATACTCCCCTTGACGTGGGGCTGATTGAGCCCCCTCAATTGAAAATCCATGCCTGCCTATGCGGTATTTTTAGGCAGCCAGGGCAGCAGCAAATTGCTCGTTGCACAAGCTTGTCAGTTGTCTCTGCTACAGTGGTGTTAAAATGTGTGTCATCAGTGGCCAAGATTTTCTTTCCAATCTTCACATCATGTGATATCATTCACCCAGAGAGAGAGAGAGAGGGGAGGGAGTCTTCATGATTAAATTAACTCATATTGTTAGAGGCCAGGTGTGAAATATCTGTGGCTTTGACAGGCCCCTCCTATATTTTCAAAGTTTGGAGGAGGTATTTGCAAATTGTCTGCCTGCCTCTTGTTAAAAAGAAAAACCACACCCTCACCTGTGTGGTGTGTCCTGTGCACCTAGTTTCCACCCTGACTCTTGAGAGGTTTGGAAATTGCATTTTCATAGTTTCAGGCCATCAGTGTAATCTATTACTCACTGGAAAACGGTCACAATGAAATCCTGAGGTCAGTTTCCTCTCTATCTCTCACCGAGCCGGACAGAAAGGGGAAAAAACAACATGAGAGACGCTGGAGGAGAAGGAGGTGGTGGAGGCGGCGGCGGCGGCGAAGATACAATCTGTAACGTTAAATCTGAAAAGGACCAGGTGGGTAGACTTTTCCATTAAATCACTCTGCTCCTGTTGTTGTGATGTTTTGTCAAAGACTACAATTGTTACAGTAGTGACAGAGGAGAAGTGCACAATGTGGAAGTTGCGATTAAAGTTGTTATTCCCTGTGGCTCTGAGTCACCATGACTAGTGATAGGGGATTTGCCAGCTTTGGCCAGCTCGTATCAAATATCCGTGTAGTAATATAATACTCACAGTTCAGCCTCTGCTCGTTGTAAACCAAAGACACTGTAGCATGGCAGCAGTGTGTGTAAACACACTCTCACTTACCCCCAACTGGAGCTAACGACAGCTAGTTTCAGCTTTCCTTTATCTGTGTGTATCGTTATACTTGTCAAACCGGCGGAAGTTAAGCTAGCTTTGTTGCGGGAAAAAAAGACACATTTAACAGTTTTACAGCATACAAACAGCACCGGCGGACAAGCTCCCCGACGTTTAAAGCCTCCGGTTTGACATTTTCAAGCTGACTTTTAACGTCTAACTGTAAAAACAAACAAACACAGGAACACGCCCTTGTAGCATGTATGTAGCATATGCGCAGCTAACTCACATTTAGCCTTTCACGTTTAGCATTTAAAGATGATGCTAAAACTGTAACAGACGTTGCGACCGTTAAATCCGCCACACCGACATCCAAACGATTAAAATAAAAAAAAGATAGGATAAGAAGATAAGATAGACGTAAGTCGTCTATGTTCATACAAGCAATTATTCTCCCTGACAAGCGCAGGTGTAACTAATAACATTAATAATGGCTGCGTTCCGTTTAGACGTGCCAGTTCAAGAGCTTTAATGTTGTGCCCCCTGGCTCGCTGGCACAGCTAAATGGGACGGAGCCGTGAGGTTACCAAGCAGCGACACGTGATTGTCCCGATTTGAATGTCCCGTGAGACACATGAACACATATCTATTAATATGACAGTGGATTAGATTGTTTACTTTAAATGAATGGATGGATAGTTGTGTTAAAATGAACCTATAAGATAAATCTGGATTTAAATGAAAGCTCTGCAAAGAAATTAAACTTGTGCTAAGATCTTTACAATGAGAAAACGTAAAAATAGAAATACATATTTGTTTTAATAGAAATAGGAAATAGAACTACATATGGGTGGATAGATGGATGCATGGATTAATAGATGGATGGATGGATACATAGATACTTTATTGATCCCGAGGGAAATTCAGGCATCCAGTAACAGCATGAGACACAGTAGACATACATTAAAATGAACCTATAAGATAAATCTAGATTTAAATGAAAGCTCTGCAAAGAAATTAAACTTGTGCTAAGATCTTTACAATGAGAAAACGTAAAAATAGAAATACATATTTGTTTTAATAGAAATAGGAAATAGAACTACATATGGGTGGATAGATGGATGCATGGATTAATAGATGGATGGATGGATACATAGATACTTTATTGATCCCGAGGGAAATTCAGGCATCCAGTAACAGCATGAGACACAGTAGACATACATTAAAATGAACCTATAAGATAAATCTAGATTTAAATTAAACGTGCAAAGAAATTAAACTTGTGCTAAGATCTTTACAAATAGAAAACGATATAAAAAGTAAAAATAGAAATATATATTTGTTTTAATAGAAATAAGAAATAGAACTACAGATGGGTGGATAGATGGATGGATGGATGGATGGATGGATGAATGGACAGATGGATGCATGGATTAATAGATGGATGGATGGATAGATAGATACTTTATTGATCCCGAGGGAAATTCAGGCATCCAGTAACAGCATGAGACACAGTAGACATACATTAAAATGAACCTATAAGATAAATCTGGATTTAAATTAAACGTGCAAAGAAATTTACTATGTGCTAACACCTTTACAAATAGAAAACTATATCCATCCATCCATTATCTGTAACTGCTCCTCATCAGGGTCACAGAGAGGTTGGAGCATATCCCAGTTTAGAAAACTATTATAAAAGTAAAAATAGAAATACATTATTTTATATATATATATTTTTTTTATAATTATTTAAATTTGATTTAAAACTATGTACAATTAAATGTAAAGGCGCTAGACACTGAATGAAAGTCACAGCATTGAGCAGAGGTAGTGCAAATGGAGTCAAAAATGACATTGACAGAATGTCCAGGAATCAGGGCAGCAGAGAATGAGATTGTCTATTTGTCTGTTGTCCTTTGTGTCCTCCCTGCCATGACTGAGAGGTGTTGTACGGCCTTACGGTCACAAAAGAGTTCCTGAGCAGACTCTGCCACTTAATACACTCCCCTGCCTGGTAAACGTGTTTTGCAGAGGGTGGTGGGCGTTGTCCAGTATGGAGAGCAGTTTGTCCAGGTTCCTTCTCTTCTCCACTGAAAAGAAACTCATTATAGTTTTAAATTTAATCTCAAAGTTGTAAAGAGAGTCAAGTCCAGTTTCAGCTTTAAAAAAACATCACTGGGGCCCCGTTTGACAGGTAGGTATGCATGCACGTTCATACCTACGTGCCCACTACACACATGTTCACACACTTTACCTACTTTACACATACACATAAACTACAGCTCCACGTCAGAAGTCACAGTTAGGTGTTTAGGGACGGCATATCTCACCAAGTTCTTCTCTGAGCCAGAGTCAACATTTCTCATTTGAATGTTTCACTACACCCTGCGGCCACATGATTTCCAGGCGTAAAAGGGTAGGATTTGAACTAAACTTCTTAAAATCGCAACAGCCTGTATGTAAAATCAGTTTAACAACATGTTTTAAATGTTTTCAGAGCTGGATCCCTAAAATCATCAAGAAAAGAGTGTGCACCACCTTTGTAGAAGATTCCTTCAGGTAAGGTGAACTCTCTGGAGCATTTTCCTCTGTGCCAGTAATGTCTTTCTATTGACAAAGATTGTTCATGTTTTCACATGAAATCATCCTCTCACCTCTCACAGTAATGGCGCGTTGTGTCAGTGTGGGGGTGCAAGAGATACCCATGCTTCTGTGGCTCTCGGCGACTACTTCAGCACAGCGATTGTCAACCACTGGGACAGTGCCCAGCACTCCTCTGAATACCCGACTGATGCCTTCGGAGAGTTGCAGTTTGCAGGGGCCAGTAAGAGGCACAGCTATGTGGGTGACCTTTCTGTTGGCTCTGAATGACTAATTTCTATAGCCTTAGAGTTTATGATCAAATCTGTTGTGTTTTGGTAGTGTTTAGAGACTTATAAAGGTTAGCTAAATACTGATACAGATACACCAAGAGCTGTAGATGGCAGTATTTTTAACTTTTTAACCTTTTACCTACTGCTGCACCTGAGTAAACAAGCACTATGCTCTGACAGTGAGGTCCCATATCTGCACTGAAAAGCTCTTTATCTTTATTAAACTAATCTGAGACACTTGTGGTATAATTTAGTGCATGTTTCAATATTAAAATCACAGTTATTAATGTTTTAAGTCATAGGTTTGCTCCTTTTTAATCAATGAGGTGTCCAATTTGTCTCTCTTTGGGATCACAGTTTCTGCGTATGTCATGGGACACACCCCCGTCTATGGTCTACACGCTGATGACAGCCCACTGGGGTCTTCCCGCACCTAACCTGGTGGTTTCAGTAGTGGGCGGAGAAGGCAGGACAAAGTTGAAGACATGGGTACGGGAAGTCCTCAGGCAGGGACTGGTGAAAGCCTCACAAAGCACAGGTAAACATATCACGGTGGGTCATAGGTTACAAGCCAGTTAACAGTATTGTGAAACCCATGTACTCTGTTTACAGTCTCACTGTGAAATCTAGTTAGCTTCAACTTGTGAAGCAGTTTGTCTACGTTCAGCATATGTTCTCATGACTTAACTGACTGTTCCCCTTGACATGTTAAATAATTGTTTTGGCCGGTGCGCCTTTAAATTCAGGCATTTGCAGGTCTTAAAAACTTGTTAATGCTTTATACGAAACTAAATATGATGTTTTTAAAGTCTTATATTTTTCTCTTCCCTGCTGTAGTTAGTAATACTACAGTGTTTGTGTATGTACAGTGCTGTCTCTCAGGAGACATTTGTAGACTAGAAGTGGGTGTTTTGCAACAGTGGAAGGTGTGTGCAGACAGCTGTTTCACCCTTTTTTTTATGGAGGTTCAGTCTGCACCATCTGTAAGCTACAATATCTGGGAAGTTCATTGTCTCTTATAGATAAGATAATTCTACTAACTGATATTTTAGCCTCATATGACCAACCTTTATCATATTTGTAACTGTGACTAAGTCACAACAAATGTAATTACTTATGGTTATTGTGATTATATTATTTTGCCTACATCTCATGTTTTGAGCTCAAATTCTCATTATTTCCTAACGTGAAATAATGAATCAGCGTTTTCTTGAAAATCAGAACTAACTGCATTGCGGTTTTAAGTAGGAAAAAGCCAGCTGTTACAAAATGCAGCACCATTACATGATATGACTCCCTGGGGTCTGATCCTAATTTTGTACCACAATGGCCATTTCCTGCTGACTGCTGTGCCAAGTGCAGGTGGCACACAGCGATACTGATCTCCCATCAGTCATCTGAGGTCACTTTAAGTAGCTGTTATCGTGGCGGCTCCTGATTAAAGCAAAGATAATAAGACACTTGCAAAAACATTCCGGCGTGCACATGAGCACATATAAGGTGCGCGCATAGACACAGGTTGTTTCTGCTTGGCCTCGGTACAAACATAGTTGTTGGGAAAAGTAAAAAAATAGTGCGGGAACACCTGTGCGAAAATCTGTTGTTGTACACAGAAACATATGGTTTACAGGGGACAGTAATGAAATGATAATGTACAGTGTGCACCAATCCTTCTTAGATTTGATCAAGACATAGTATGCAATATGTAAGTAAGAAAACATGTAAGCTAATTTACATATCACCTCTAATCATTTAGTGGAATTTGTCTCAGTTATTTACATGATTATACAGAGGTAATTGAGTCATTCTTCTGGCATAAAATTCCAGCTTTGAAGTGTAAAACAAAAAACATTTTCAAGTAGTGACCACAACCAGACAGTTTCCTCTTTCTTCTCACGTTCACTGTGTGACTGTTGCACCCAGGAGCGTGGATCCTGACGGCAGGCTTGCGTGAAGGTGTTGGCAGGTGTGTTGGAGAGGCGGTGAGGGATCATGCCACTGCAGCCTCGTCTGTCTCCCTCAACAAGGTGGTGGCGCTGGGCATCGCTCCCTGGGGCCTGGTGCACAACAGAGAGCAATTGGTCAACCCTCAGGTAGTACAGGCACTCACATACTATATTTACTGAGCTTCAGTTGAAGAAACCCTGCTATATCATGCCCCTGGGTTCTTCTTCTTGCAGGGCAGCTTTCCTGCTAAGTATTACGTCCAGAACATGTCCAGGGACTCCTGCTGCCTCGATAACAACTACCAGGCCTTCCTGCTTGTGGACGATGGGAGTGTGGGACGCAGAGGAGGAGAAACAGGGTTCAGAGCCAAGCTGGAGGACTACATCTCCCATCAGCGCACAGGCATCTGGGGTGAGAGATGGGATAATGAAATGTAATATTTAGAATTATGTAGAACCAGAATATAACAACCGGAAGAAATTGGTTCCTCTCTGTTTCTTGAATGTAAAGAAACAGAAACACAATGCTCTTCCACTTTTGCTGATTTCAAGCCATTTGGCCCTCCTGTGGTGAACTTTAAAAAATGCACATGGTGATAAGACGATCCTCTGGTATCCACTGGATGAAAGCCATTGCATGCCACTGCAAGAATTTGAGATGCGGAACTTCAACATGTTAATTCAAGCAGAGATCTGTCCAACATGTAACAGGGGGCTCTCTCTGTGTGCTGTCTCTCGCTCTAAGCTTTTAAAATATGCACTCTGATAGTTTCAAGTGTGTTGACACTGATCATAATGTCTGCATTGAAGTGAAGTCATGATAAACTAATCATTTACTAATGCACTGTTGGTAAAAATGTTTGTATTTCTTAGGCAGCGGCAGCATTGACATCCCTGTCCTCTGTATGCTGGTGTCAGGGGAGGCGAGCATGCTGGAGGTACACTCGCTATTTATGTTGGTTGATTGTCACAGAAATGAGTAGTTTTGTTAAACTTGACTTTTTTATTATGTCCCTATATTCCTTAAAGAAGCGTCTCTCTCTCCTTGTTCCTAATTTCTGTCAGAGGGTAGACCTTTCTCTGAAAAACTCCATGCCCTGGCTGGTGCTGGCTGGCTCAGGAGGCTTAGCTGACTTCCTTAGTGACATCTTGGAGAATCTTTCCTTGGCCCCGGCTGTCCAGTCTTCCAGCGAGGCAGATGCCGAGGCCGGTCCCAGTGTGGATCTGAAAGACAGAGTGACAGAACGGGTTAAGAAGCACTTTCCCTCTGAAGCAGAGTCAGACAAACTAGTTGAACGGGTAGGTGCGATGTCTGATTGTTGCGTGGCCTTTGATTTGCTGAACAGGAAGAAGCTATATTCAACAGCTACTGGCAAGATTGTTGTGGAATCTAACATTAGTACTCATGATCTTGAAAGCTTTTAAATGTTAGTGAACTTTTGACCCTTCTTTTAATGCTATAAAGCCAAGCTTCACATTTTATTCAGGATTTTTTATAATATAATGGGCTAATAAATTTGCTGCACATTTATGCACCCAAGATACAGGCTTTTGATCTTTTGTTTAACATAACCCTGAGGGTAAGCTTACATTTTTAGCCCTGCTGCTAAGCCTCAAAGAACAGCATAATGTGTTATGCTGCTGATGTAATCTAACAATTACTGCCTGCAATGAACATTTATTAAGCTGCTTCTCAGCCTGTAGACATCCGGCTATTTCTAAAGCTACTTCCTGTCTTAGTCTGACCCAGATTCCTGAAACTGCTGGCTGTTATTCAGTTCTTGCTGCTCCACAATGAACTCACTCTCACGCTGGGAGTGACTTTCAGTTGTCATACAGCATAAACAGGTTGTTTTATTAACACAAAGACATCTGTTGTTAAAATCACTTTTATACAGTGACATTAATATGTGTCCGCTTCTCTGCTCTCCATGTAACACTATCAACACTGCCTGCTCTCTTGAAAAAGTGTGAAACCTTACAATCAGCATCCTAATGCGAAGTCAGTCATTAACATAATCAGTGCCCAATATTCAACCTGTTGTTGAACGAGGGAGTGATTAGATACACACACCTACACCTACACTCGCTCTTTTTACTGTTGGCGGCCTGATACAATCTTTAAATGCTAGATATCTTGATCACTTAACATGGGAAGGCTGTATACTTAACAATATCATGGAGCTGACGATATCTATCTCTATGTCACCAAATCTGTCTGTTCTTTCATCTCTTTCTCAGTATCACCAATTTATTAAAAGGTTTTTCTTGTCTTCTGCCTCTTTGTTCTGTGTCCCCAGGCTCTGAGTATTTACCAGAACAGAGACTTTATCACAATCTACCATGGAGAGCAGGAGGGCCCAAATGACTTTGATACAGTCCTGCTCAAAGCGTTGGTGGGAGGTACATAAAACTCATTCAAACTGTGAAAACTGACAACATTTTAGGTGGCAACACATCTTCATTTTGATTTATTTGGTGTGATTCTGTGTTTGTTTTGTTTTTTTTAGCTAGTAAGCAGCGTGCGTCAGTCGATGCCAGCCCTTACAATGAAGAGCTGAAGCTGGCGGTCACATGGAACAGGGTTGACATTGCCAAGAGTGAACTCTTCAATGGAGACATCCACTGGAGGGTGAGGGGGTAAAAATACATCACATAAGATATTACATTCAGAGAAATACTACCACTCAAATGTCCAATAAAAGCTCACCTTCACCCAATCAAATAGTATGAAGACATGGAAGACTCCATGACAGATGCCCTGATCAACGACAAGCCTCAGTTTGTGCGTCTTTTCACTGAGAATGGCCTCAACATCCTTGACTACCTGACTTATGGCAGGCTGGAAAGCCTCTACCGCTCGGTGCCTGATGGGACGGTGCTTTACCAGCTACTCCAACGCCGTCTGGTGGAGCGGCTAGGAACTGCAGCCCCTACACCCTCAAACGTGTCAGACAAGGTGGCAGCAGAGAAAATTCAGAGTGGCCCAGTGACAGAGATCAGCCTTTTTGAGGTGGGGACAGCCATGACTCTCGTCTATTTTTATTCAAGTATTATCAAAAACAATGTAAAGATAACTCTCTATTTCCATTTTCCCTCAGGTTGCAGGTGTGCTGGAACTACTAATGGGTGACGTCTGCCAACCATTTTACTATGATGCTTTGGGTTTAGATAAGATTTCATCCAAAAGGAGAGCTCTTAGGGTACGCTTACCTTTTTCCAAACATGTAGACATATATGCAAGATAATGAGCTAATGGTTTAAAACAAGAAGGAATCTAATACCCTCTCCCATGCTTTTTTTTTTTTTTCATCCATCCCAGCGTGCCAGTAAGCTGTTGCGTGGAGACTGCTTGTATCGGGAGATGCGCTGCCTCTTTCCCTGGGCTTCGCTCTTCATCTGGGCTGTCCTTCAGAATCGCAGCGAGATGGCCACTTTCTTCTGGGAGATGGTAAAACTTACAGAAAGAAAAAAACTTGTTCTGCTGCTGTTTAGTGTGTTTGAAGGATGGCAATCCTCTCCGCTCTCGGTACATTCAGGCTTAGAACTCTGTCTGCAGTACATCATCAACTAACAATGCAGAAAAAACATGTTTCAGTACCTGGCATGAAGGAGTTTGTATGTTCTGACTTCCCGTGTTGTCTCTTCCAGGCGGCAGAGTCTGTGCTGAGTGCTCTGAGTGGCTGCAAGATTCTGAGGGAACTGTCCAAGTATGAGGGTGAGACGGAGACCAAACTGACCATGAAAGAGCTGGCCCAGAGTTTTGAGAACCTGGCACATGGTGAGACCATGAATACATCATTCACTAATGTTCAGTTAAAAAAATAACTGATAGAAAATGTGCAGAAATGATGATCAGATATTATATCTCACATCTTTATTGTTCCATGCAGTGTATGTATCACATGAGTGATTAAGCTGTTTGCTTTTTATGAAAGTCTTTACGTTGCTGGTGGTAACGAGTATTTCAGGGGTTTAAAATCTGCATGAGAAGAAGCAATGCATGCATGACCATCGTTTTCACATGAGTGAAAGAGTTTTATTTTCTGCCCGTCTTTGTGTCTTCTTAGATGTGTTCAGCTCTTGCTATCGGAGCAACGAGAGTCGCTCTTTCACCCTGCTGATCAGAAAATCTCCTGTCTGGGGTGGTACCACCTGCCTCCAGATGGGCATGGGTGCTGATGCACGACTTTTCTTCAGCCACGATGGAGTACAGGTACAAGTAATAATCATGAAATACAGCATTGCATGTAATACCACTTTGCATTGGTGAAAACTTTCTCTTCTCCTTCAGTCTCTGTTGTCCCAGATCTGGTGGGGTGACATGAAGAGAAGCACAGAGGTGTGGAAGCTCCTGCTCACTTTCTTCTGCCCTCTCCTCTGCTACACCAACCTCATCTCCTTCAGGTAAAATCCACATTATTATTATTTATTTGGAAATCTGAATCTCCTGAATGCTAATGACCAACTGATACTCTATCTCACAGGGAAGAAGAAGAGCTTCAGCAAGAGGAGGGGAAGCCTAATGAGGATGGGCCAGGCAGGGACAGCGACAGCCTGTATGGCACCACCATCTTCTCCTTCTCGGACATCAAGCACATGTAAAACTCTAATTCTTTATTGATTTAGTACAGAATAAATGTTTGTTTTTCTAGTGTGTGGATTCATTATAGACGTGTCATTGTTGTACCAGTGAAGCTGATTCACAAGGACCAACCACTCCCAGGACGGCAACCATCAAAGGTGAGTCCTCTTTAAATGCAACAAACCTGAAAAAATGTTTGCTTGCAGAAGTACCAGCTACTCATCCACGTCCAATACCTTCTTTACAGGCATACCGCACTCTCACAGACCGCCAAAGCGTCCGTTCATAGTGTCAAGATGGCGTCAGTTCTGGTTTGCACCCGTGACCTCATTTTTGGGCAACGTCTTGATGTACTTCCTCTTCCTCCTGCTGTTTGCCTACGTGCTGTTGGTGGACTTCAAGCCCCCGCCGCCCTCTGGTCCAGCCATCACAGAGTATGTGCTGTACTTCTGGGTATTCACCATCGTGTGTGAAGAGATCCGGGAAGTGAGTACAAATCTTACTATCTTGCAAAAGAATAGAAAAGAAATGAGGAGATAACTAATTTGTCAACATTTCTTGAAAGGGAACTTTTCAGTATTTGGCTATATCTAATGTTCTGATTATAGCTGTGGTTGATCCGTGGAGCTATTGAATTGACCGACGTTTTCTTATAACAGACATTCTTTTTGGGGACGATGACTTGGCGTCAGAGGATCAGAGTGTACATTCAGGATGTGTGGAACAAGTGTGACCTCATTGCCATTACGCTGTTCATCATAGGACTTATCTGCAGGTACGGACAATCTACAGTAATATTACAACTGGATTATGTGGGTTTTTTTTTTTTTATGTATGCATTTTAAGGCTCTTGATCTCAGCGACTTTGGCTTTTAACCCCTTAAAACACATCAGTGTATTTGCACCCGTGTCACAGGATGAACACATGAACACTACAACCTAACTGAGTGTTTACTTTCTAGCAGTTGGAGTTGATTGCGGTAATTGTCAGTATCATGTTACACATGTCACTATCCTGAGCCCTGTAAATTCAAAGTGTGCACACGTCCCTCACGTCCATCCTCAGTAAGATTGGTAACTCGAGTTGAGAACCGTTTTTAAAGTGCAGTTACTTCACATGTTGACCACTGGGTGGTGCTGTTACTGCAGTGTGTTTGCCTCACTCTGTGTTTCAGGATGTTCAAGTGGTCGTATGAATTTGGCCGGGATGTCCTGTGTGTGAACTACATGGTCTTCACCCTCCGTCTCATTCACATCTTTGCCATTCACAAACAGCTGGGACCAAAAATTATCATTGTTGGCAAGATGGTGAGAAACATTAACACAAATTGACTTCATACCATTGCTTTTTAGCAGGATGTTTGGATTATAATGACAGACAATTTTTTCCTGTTCAGATGAAGGATGTCTTCTTCTTCCTCTTCTTCCTGGGGGTGTGGCTCATGGCATACGGAGTAGCCAATCAGGCTTTGCTTTACTCCTACGACCCTCGCCTGGATCGCATCTTCCGCCGTGTTTTCTACAGACCATACTTGCACATCTTTGGACAGATCCCTGTGGAAGAGATGGATGGTATAAGTGTTTATGTGCATCATGTATATTTAGAAAATGATAGTTTCAAACCAGTGTTGGATAAAGCTTTTGCAGCCTGTGCTGGACGTTTTTTAGACATCCATTACAGCTTTTCAAAATTCCTCACAGTAATAAGAACCCGATAACAGATTAATATGATGACATCAAAAGACAGGACATATTTTAACCTTCCCTTTATTTTTGTGTCTATTCTAGTGGGGAAACAGTGGGACATGCCATGCACGGACAATGTGACATTGATTCAGAGCGGTAAGGAGCCGTGCAGAGTTCTGTATAGTAACTGGCTGGTGGTAATTCTGCTGGTTGTCTATCTGCTGGTCACCAACATCCTGCTCATCAACCTGCTCATCGCCATGTTTAGGTAAAGCACAAGGAAATTAGTGCCCATCAGTGTGTTTCATCAGTAGTCTGGCTGTACTGACACTCTCGTTGTGTCCACCCAGCCATACCTTCTCTGAAGTCCAGGCAAACAGTGACATCTACTGGAAGTTCCAGCGCTTCAACCTTATTGTTCAGTATCACTCCCGTCCTTCCCTGGCTCCTCCTTTCATCATCCTCTCTCACATCAATCTCTTTATCAAGAGGACCATCCGCAAGGTGCCTTCTATCAAGATCCACCACTTTGGTAAGTGTTTTAAACAGGAGTCTTGAGTGAGTCTAACCGGTGTAATAAAACTATAGCCTAAGGCACATTTAAATATGCTGTTTTGTCAACTGTTATTTCAAGTGTTTTGTCAGTGCAGTTCCTCTAACTGACAGCTGTTTTTACAGCTGTAGTGACGCCTACTACTATAATAATGATTAAAAAACTTTTTGTCTTTTCTATTAGTGTTGCAGTTAAGAGGGAAAGCAGCTAACAGGCTAATGACGTGGGAAACCATTCAGAAAGAGGACTTCCTAACTGCCCAGAGCAAAATCCAGAAAAGCAGTGACTCAGAGAGGCTTAAACGGATGTCTTCCAAGTGAGCACACCTTCCTATACCAACTCTATAGCAGTGCAATTACTTTCTTTTACTTTTCTTTTACCTTAATTCTTTGCCTTTATCATGCTGAAATCTCTGTCTTCCCCTTTTCTTTTTTAGAGTGGATGGTGTGATTAAACATCTGAGTGAGAGCAGAGACTTTGAACACAGACTGAGGGCTCTGGAAAATGAGGTAAAATTAAAGTACTCTTTTCAGAACAATGATATGATACATACACAGCACTGCTGTAAAAGAGCATCTATGCTCAGTCAACCTCTCCTATATTTTATATATAAATATACATATGCATGCAGGGCTAGGTGACATGTAGCATGACAAGTAGATTACCGTGTACTGTTATGTATGATGTATGTTAACCATTTTGGAAAATGCACTTATTTACTTCCTTGCTAAGAGCGAGATGTGAGGATTAATACTAGTTTCACGTCTTTACAGTAAATATGAAGTTACTGCAGAGCCTGTAGCCAGTAAGTTTAGCATAATGAGAGGGAGGTAGAAAACCTGAGGGGAAACAGCTGGTGTAAAAGTGTAAAAATGCAGTTTTAGTGGGAGTTATGAAGCAGGCAACCAGGACCAGCTGGTAAATGCCCAGAGCCAAGAAATTGAATAAGCAAACTATGCTTTTTAAAATGATGTTCAAATGGGACTGGATGATATATATTCGTCAACTGGAAATCTTCTTCATTTATTCATGTATTCACATGAATCTTTTATTGCTTAAGACCACAAAATTCCAACAACATGACTGCAAAGATATATCATGAACAGGAAATGTAGCTCTGTACTGCTGCACTGTATTTGCAAGTCTTTTGATCCTCCTTCTCAGATGGAGTATTGCTCAAATGCTCTCAGCTGGATTGTGGATACTTTGGCACACGGCAGCACGTTCAAACCTCCCCGGCCTCCACCTACTTTAAGAGGTACTTACAAACCAAAACATACATGTTGGAATGTCACAGGCTGCATTAACAAAGTTTATTTAACACGTAATGTTTGCCTTCAGTCATCCATACCTAACCTGTCACTTATGTTGCTCTGTCTCTTCTTCTACACAGATGCTTTCCCGTCTTCTTCAAATTCGGCCTGACTTAGCTTTATTGATGCCTTCACTTGCTCAGGGTGTGTAATACAAGAATTCAATTTGCTGCTCTCATGCCACCAACACACAGTCTTACTGTTTGCTGGCCACGTTCATCACTACACTCAGTTCACCAAATAAAAGACTCAACTTAAAAAAAGAAAGAATAGCAGCAATCACTACTTGTTACAGTATTGAACAAATACAAATGCTGATATTTTAGTGTGCAATCAAGCTTAAACAAATGCCAAAGAAAAGTATAAGTATTTATAATGTGGCTATATATAGATATTTTATTTGCCAATACTATTATATCTTTATTGCTGTACGTTGACAGATGGAATTCTTTTTTAATGGTTTTTACTATTGACTGTACTTTGTTGTTTTATTATATTGTGTTTTTGTTTTTTTTTGTTCTTTACTGTTCTATTGAAATTATAATGTTGTTTACAGGGATTACACTCAGTGCACATTGTTATACTTTTGTATTCAGTTAGTTTTGGCTAAACACCTGTTAAAGTTAAATCACGTCTTTGCGTTGCTACATTATTTTATCCTGTTCAATAAATTGAATATACAGTATAATCAATTAATTCTTACTGCTACTGTTAATGGAATAACACTAGCTTATATTTTTTAGAAGTGCTCTTATACACTTCAACAGCTACAACAGCTGGCTTGGCCTGAGAGCTTAACATGTTATTTTGTGTCAGTGTTGTTAAGGCGGATACTTTTGGACTTGCTAAACTAGCTTTTTACAGTCTTTATGCTAAGCCTAGCTAACAGCATGTTAATGCTCCTATGAGCCAGCAGACTGGTAGCTTAGCTTAGCAAAAAGAGTGGAAACAAGGGGCAGTTAGAGGTGTTGTTATTTGTTACTTTTGGACTTGCTAGACTAGTTGTTTACAGTCTTTATGCTGAGCTAAGCTAAATGGCTACTTGCTCAAGCTACATATTTAGTACACATATATGGGGGTGGTATTTATCCTCTCATCTAACTCTCTTCAAAAAAAATAAAATAAGTGCATTTCCCTAAATCTTTACCTATTTCTTTAATGATAAATCAGAATTCCCTATTGCCAGGAGCTTTTTTTTAACCTGCAGGCAAGAAATAAATGATAATGGAGAAACAAAGGTGCCTACAGGTAAAGCAGGGTGTGGTGACTTTGTGGGATGAAATGTTTTTGAATGAGGTTTAGTAAGCTTGCTACCAAGAGCATAAAACTGAAGTGGACATGACATTAAATAATGAAAATGTAATAAGAGAGTCAACGTGGGATGTGTGACTAAAACATTGGCATTTGGATTTGAAGGAAAGAGGATATGGACAGTGTGAAGGTGCACCATGGTGCTGAGTTTCAGTATGCTAGCGCTCAATTGAAGGTCACATAGTGGAGCATGGCTATTGAAGGAGCCTTTACTGTAAATAGCCAGCTGGGCCACCTGTCAATTGCACCAGCGGCTCACACTGAGAGAGGCCGTGTCATCACTTTCTGGCTTACTGAGGAAGACTGCATGACGGCTGCATGTGCAGATATGTATCCAAGTAAGTGAACATGTGTGTCTCACTCCTCATGTCTTTTTAAGTGTAAGAGTAATTGGAGTAGTTAATTTTAATGCAACCTGCAGTACTGCTGAGTCTGAATCCCCCTTCTGTCTGCCGTCGGCCTTCATGATTGAAAACCTGAAATAAAAACATCATGAACTTCAAATGTGAACTATTTCTGTGGAATGCCAGTTGCTCACGTACACACTGCACATGTGCAGAACGCCATCATCTCCATTTTCTTCTATTTGCATCCATTCCATACATCATTCTGACATATCCTACTCTGTTTTGGCTGGGTTGGCATGCAAATTTTACCTTTACTGTTGAGACAGTGTCTGAGAGCTGTTGGTTTAACCCTGTGGTAAATAATTTTATTTCGCCTTCTGTTACAAGCAGTTTGTAATATTTAGTTTTATATTCACCCACAGGGCGGCCTTTATTCAAATGGGTCTTGCACGAGAGTTCTGTACACATGTAGTCATTAGTTTCAGCCAGGTTTAATAGCAGATTCAGTGAGCATGTACATGATTACACCAGTAACTTAATTTGGGTGAGAATAATCAGCCAAAGGTCAAAGTTAGAGTTTGTGAATCTGGTTTTTATTTGTCTCTTTTAGAAACATCAATTTGAATTTTATAACTGTTTATTGGATAACTTCTGTTCTGGGGGATCATTTCATGTGTTGCCTTTACGTAAAATTATAGAAAAATACATAAATATATTAAACAAAATAAAAAGTAAAAAGAAAAAGTTTAGCTTTATCAACATTTATATTAAAGTAAAATCACATCAACTTCAAATTGACCTATTTAATGTCAGCAATAGAAGTTCTGCCTCCCTCTCATTTCCATATGTTCTTTGACCTCTCTTTTCTCCACCCTACTGCAGTCCAACCCCCCCCCTTGTCTGCCATATGCACATGCACCCACCTCCCTAATACACTGGGTTAAGGGCATCAGGAGCATTCTTTCCAGACATGTGCCTCTGTCACTCACGCAGCCACACAACTACACCGCACACCCAGTTGTGAGTCCTCTGTGTTCCCACACAAGGCTGGCACACTGCTCTGACAGTCTTGTGAACTCAGCCTTCAGTCTTTCTGTCGCTTGGAGAAAAGACCTGAACGGTATCCCCGAATCACCTGCAGCTTGATTCCGTTTTCTGTGGATTTAATGTTTTTTTTTTAAGTGTTAAAAACCCGTCGATTGTTTTTGTTTTTGGTTGAAGAAGCACGGTACAAACAGTGTCCAGTGTGGATTGTGTGGTAGTTTTCAACTAAGTCTTCCAAAATGGCACCTGTGAAAGGTTGGGTAGTGGGCCTCCTGCTGGTTCTCCTGTGCCCATCCCAGGTCCCCATCTCTGGTGTAGTGAGTGCCCAGGACGTGGCTGAGGAAGACCTCAGTGCCAGAATTATGGAGGACGTTGTGGCTGAAGAGGGTGAAAACGCTGAGGATGACGATGGGGCTGGTGAAGAAGAGGAACAAGTAGCAGAGGAGGAAAATGATGAAGATGAGGAACAATCAGATGAACAGGAAGCAGAAGAGGCAGAAGGGGAGGCTGAGAAGGAAGAAGAAGAGACTGCTGAGGAAGAAGAGGATACTGAAGAGGAGGAGGAGGAGGAAGAGGAGACCGCTGATGAGGAGGAAGAGGAGACTGATAATGATGAGGAAGAGGAAGCTGTAGAGGAAGAGGAGGCTGCTGAAGAAGGAGAGGCTGCTGAAGAAGAGGCTGATGAGGAGGAGGAAGAAGAAGATGCAGATGAGGAAACTGAGGATGATGCTGAAGAAAATGAGGCAGCAGCAGAGGAAGATGATGACGAGGAGGAGGCTGATGAGGAAGCAGCAGAGGAAGATGATGACGAGGAGGAGGCTGATGAGGAAGCAGCAGAGGAAGATGATGACGAGGAGGAGGCTGATGAGGAAGCAGCAGAAGAAGACGATGGTGATGACGAGGAGCCCGCCACTGAAAATGAGGATGAGGAGGAGGAGGCAACAGAGGATGAAGAGGATGCAAGTGAAGAGGATGATGAAGCAACTGAAGGAGAGGAGTTAGCTGAGGAA
The DNA here is from genome assembly GCA_946959425.1 of Argyrosomus regius. Taxonomy (NCBI): domain Eukaryota; kingdom Metazoa; phylum Chordata; class Actinopteri; family Sciaenidae; genus Argyrosomus; species Argyrosomus regius. The sequence goes on along the minus strand of OX336900.1, from coordinate 12,733,180 downwards.
GAGGAGGCTGATGATGCTGAAGACGAAGAGGAAGAGAGTGTTGCTGAGGATGATTCAGAGGAAGAGGATGCAACTGAAGCAGAGGAAGATGACGGTACAATCACTTTTGTTTCTTTAAATTCTAAAATATATTTATTGGGTATTAAAATACTGAACTTTGCAGTAATTTAGTCTGATTACGTTTAACAAAGTTATTATTCCCACTCAGTGTTTCCTAACTCCACAGGAGCCTTCTGACTTTGTTAGTCTCACTGCAGCTACTGTAGGAACACCGTCACACATATCAGTCCTGAAATAGACTGGCTTATCTGTGTGGTAGCTGGCACCCGGCAGTATCTAAACCATTCGTGCCTTTTGTTGAACCAATGTGGCTATTTTGAGATCTCAAAACAGGTAATGTACTGTTAAAGTGTGTAAGGACAGACAAACATTCGGATACAGAAACAATATTCAAGTTAAATAAAAAGTAAAAAAAAAAAAATTTAACTAAAAACATTTTTTACAGTCAATATTTAATTTAGTGTACTTGCTATAAACAAATAAAAAAAACATCTACAAATAACTTTAATCTGGCTTTTCAAAATCTGCATCACATTTCTGTTATGTACCTTAAAACAATATAATGATCTATCAACCAATAGTAGAGTAGTAGGTTTTTTGGGGGGGTTTAAACATACCTATCCAGTAGGTCATTTTACAGAGTCTACAAATAGTTGGTCTGTGAGCTGCTGTATTTGAGCTAAATTCTTACATCAGCATGCTTACAGTGATTATAAGCACATGATGTTTAGCAGATATAATGTTTGTAATGTTCACTGTGTGGTTTAATGTGTTAGCATACTTAAATTTGACAATTAGTAATAACTAATCCTAACTAAATCCAAAGTGCAGCTGAGTATTTAATCATAAACAAAAGACACATTTTAATTGATGATTAAACATCAGGAGGTCAGAGTCACTCTAGAAATTCACTCTATAGTTACTTCTAGATACTTCTCTCTAAATCACAAATGTGCAACTCACAGTGGCACAAGAGGAAAAAATCATTAGGATTCATCATCTCAAGATCATTATTGTTTGAACTATCTCACTAACTTCCTGAAATATTTCAGTGTGGACCACAGTGGTGGTTTGACCAACCGAGTGACTGACATTGTCATCATTATAGCCATGCTGCTGGCATGAGTAAAGATCACATGGTCAGTGCTCTCTAGTAGACAAAACATTGTCATGGTGACATGTTTCTAAACCAACACATACACACACAAATATCTCTATATCTGTTATAAGCTAATAATGGCCAAGCCGTGTCGGTCACGCTCTAGAAGCCTAATTTGTCGTTGACTCTGTTGACTTTATATAGATGAGCCTGAAGGTGATGACGCAGCTCAAAACGAAGATGACACAAGTGAAGAGGAGTCCACCACTGACACGCTGCGATTCCACCCTGACTCTTTGTGTAGTGTTTGCTCCATCTGTGAGGTAAAATTATGAGTACAAGGCTAATGAATAGTCTGTGTTTATTTTAAATGAATGGTTCACTTAATTTTTTACTTTTTCCTGCCAAATGGAAGCTGATAATAGATGAATGACTAATCATAACTGTTCACGGTGTGTCCTTTCCCTCTTTCAGCGTTGCTCTAGTGACTGTGAGAATTGCCCCTGTGCAGAGGGAGATGAGTCAGATCACTGTGAGATCTGTGAAGTAAGCATCTCCACTGTCCAAGATACTGCAAATAATACAAATTAAAAGGCAGCACTTCAGTGGGACATTGTAACTCTTTATTTTGTCTTACAGGGATGTTCATCCTGCTATCTTTGCCCCATACTGTGTGACACGATTTGCACACCAGGTAAATACTGGTACTTCTACTGTTCGTGTATCATTGATCATCATTTATTTATTTTGTGAGCTTTGGCCTTTCTTACCTCTTGTATGTATTGCTTTTTTTTTAGGTGGCCTTGTTGATGAGCTAACTGGATCCCTCTTTCAGTAAGAATTCTCATTTCTCAACACATTGATATTCAACTGAATGCTGCATCATTATTCAATTATACAACAGCATAAAGGCACAGACTGGGAAATGCTATGTAGCTTCATGCTGACTTTCCTCATGCCCTGGCCTTTGTTTTGCAGGACTATTGGCTCTCTACTCTGAGCACCCATTGACACTGCATGAGGTATTATGTTCAGACTTGGAGCTGTCTGGCAGTTCATACCTCTCCAACATGGGGACTACCACAAGAACTTGTCATGAATCTGACAGCTGACATATTTAGATTTTAATACAATTTTTAGCTAATCCTATTGAGAGAGTAATGAGAGCTGAAAAATATGATTTTCTTTTCCTTTATTCAATGAACTGCCTTCTGTACATTTTCAGTGCAAAATGAATGATAAGGCATTGCTACGGCTGTAATGTAATTAATTTTTTTGTAGGAGCATTATTATTATAACACATTTTTAGTTGAGCTGTTTTTTGGTTGGTCTTAGTGGCAGGAATCTGTATGAATGCACAAGAAAAATGAAAATGACTTCTGCTGCCACTCATGTAACTTGCAAATGTATGATTGATTTTTTTACAGTAAAATTTCAGCTTAGACAATGTTACTGATTCTCATCTGATAATAAATTTCTCCTTATGTGTAAAAGTTTTTTTTAATGTAGTCAATATGTACATCACATGCACAGGTTATGTATTAAGTCCAAGCTAACTTTACTACAACTGGGTTGCAGCTGGCTGGTGACTATTACCTTACTTAACACTATCGTTAGTAAAGCACTATGAGTGGATATGTTATTCATAGCTTGTTAAATTACTTCACCAGCTAACATGATCCATGATACTAATTTCTGACAAATGGTGTTGATTTTAGCCAAACATAAATTATGTAACAGTGCAAAACAAAGGTGTACAACTAATGACTATAATATAATAGTAATATATAATATAACTAGTTGCTTCATGGTGTTGACTGATGAGGTGATTTGCAAAAAGTTTTATCTTAATATATAATATTACATAATTATTTGTTGATTATATTTTGTATTATAAAAATATTATTTGTAAACTAACTGGTGACTAAAGTTGAAAAATAAAGGAAGTAAAATATTTGCATCTGAATTTTAGTGTAATAAAAGTGTAAAGTAGCAGAAAATAGAAATATTCAAGTAAAGTACAAGTACCTCAAAAGTGTACAGTACTTGAGTAAGTATACTTTGTTAATTCCCATCACTAATCAATTATAATTATCAATACATTTATAGTTGTAATTTTGAATTTGTACACCAATATATGATGCATGATACATTTAAAAGGTTTATGCTGCTCCTATGTTTGTGATGTAAATCACAGCTGACAGCCATGTGAGAATGTAATGAGTACACCAGAAAATATTGCCGTTCTTCGAGACCACTTGACAAAAAACAACAAAAAGAATGAGGTTAGGCCAGAGGGTGGTGCCAGAGGTAAGGCCGTGTTGTTACAAGTCAAATAGGTTTAACCTCTGTAGGTGGCAACATGAATCTTTAGAGAATCATAACTACTGCTTTAAGACATATTTTACTTGTATATAAACAATTTTCCATTCATTGCTTCAAGTGATCATTCTATATATAAAGTGAGATATATTATTCAAGACTGTAAACAAAAAATAGAGTTTGAGAAAAAGAATACTTTTTAAACTCTAATTTACCTCATCTGTAAAAAACAAGATATGTACAAACATCATTGCAAAGAAAGGTTTATTTATTTTCCTGCCATGCAACAGTTCCCTGTAAACTCTTTAAGATATATGCAATCCTGTCACCTCAAACTCTGTGTGCATTAATTTAGGAATTATGCATCATGCAAGCAGCTTAAGTAATAAAGCTTGTTTTATTACAGCAGCAGCCAGCTGAAATCTGCAAAGTAACTAGATACTAAAGTTGGGACATAGCGGAGTAAAAAGTACATTTGCTTCTGAATTATAGTCGAGCAGAAGGACAAAGTAACAGAAAATGGAAATACTCAAGTAAAATGCTTAAAAATTATTTTTTTTAAAAGGAAGAAAAAAGTTCACAGTACCTGAGTAACTGTATTTAGTCAGTTCCCACCACTGATGTTCAGAGCAGAGGGTTGTCTCTCCCTGTTAGATTTAGTTTATAGTCAAATGATGTGTGCACACACATCTTGGCCCAACCTACTCCAGGCCTTCAGTTTGTAACTCAGACTTATACATTTGATTTCATGATCATGAAAAGCTCCGCCTGTGCCAAAAAGATATTAAATAACTGTTTTCAGTCCGAGCAGTTCTCACAGTGACAAGTGGACTGAACCAATAAAATGGTGGCGTATGCTCAGAAGTTAAAAACAGAACAATTGCATGAAGCTACAGCAAACGGTGTGTTATGATTTAGTTGCCTCGAGCAGTGCATTTCTGGATCGCAACCCCCTCCACTCGCACTCTTGTTCTGAGCATGACGGTAAAACTTTGGCTGCAAAATGTGAAAAAACATAGAGCAGTATTGGTTTGTCTGTTTGATCCACAGCATCTGTAGATATAAAAGTCTAATCTAATCTAATCTGTCTAATTCTCCCCTTTTCTCTTTTATTTCCTGGTAGCCCTAATTTTATATATTCTATTTAATTAATTTTATTTCTAAAATACCACTTCAAAACCTGAAATGAATGAAACAGACAACTGTCCATCCAATCACATACTGATTACTAAAAGAGGTCCAGCTGCTGCTCAGGTGAAACATTTCAACTCAGCTCTGAGCTTTTCACCTCACTGGGAGGTTTCCAGGTGAGATCTTGTTCAGTGTTATGGAATGTTCTGGTATTTTTTAAATTTTGTCAGTCATAGTAACTTGGCATAAATGGTATTGATGAATAAATACAAAGAGAGCCAGGGCTTTGTGCATGGGAGGTATTAACCTTTTGATAGAGAAATTTACTTGCCATAAAGTTCATGTCCTTGTTATTGTTTGGGAAAAGGCAGCCCTGCTGTTCGTTGTTTTGCAAAAAGGTAGTGTGTATGGTTCTTTTTTGTTTGTTTTTAGACGTAAAAAGGCAACGCTTTGGGTAATGCGGTGTGTCGGGCTGTGTGAGGACAAGATAAAGGACAGGAAACCTGTTGTGTTGGTTTGTCACAAGTGTGGAGTGTGTATGTGTAAGCGGTGGCAATTAAAATAAACATTACCTGGTCTGAAGACATTTTGCGTGTCAAGAAAACGTCAACTCTCATGGTGTTTTGAAAACTCCCATTAATTAAGGAAGACTTTGTGCCTGGCACACAAACACACCACAGGCAACAGAAGAAGAGCTTCTTAAGTAGGAGGGAGATTACAAAGTGCTGATCCTTACCATTAACCAGTTGAATTGATTCCAACTCACCTGTGAATCTCACAATATTTACAGCTGCCCTGTGGTTTAAATCTAATCCAGAATGATGAGTCTTTCTTTGATTTACCTCCACCAAGTTTAATGAAACCTGAGCCAGTATTTTTTCCCCCTGTAATCCTGCTGACAACAAAGTGCACCAAAAACATTAGGCAACATAAGGTTTTTTTTTTTTTACTTCCTAAACTGCAAAACCACATCGGCATTAAATGTCTCACCCAGGCCTTCAAAAGATTTGACAAGTTGAGCAGCTGAAATTTAATCAGAGGTAAATGACACAAATTGCACTAACCCAGCAGTACAGTCCAGTGTCACATTACTGTGTTTTATGGTCAACATTCCTACAATGGCTTACTTAAGCTTGAAGCTTGATCAGTCATTCAACAATCCAGTGTCTAAAGCTTCTCAGATATCAGTTTACAGAACAACCTGTTAATTAAAAGCTTAGTCCAGTGGGGTCCTGCAAAAAAGGAATGTAAAGCGATTGGAGAGCAATCCAGTTGCAAATAATATCTTTAATCTGAATTCTGCTTTTGGGTATTTGTCTTTTAGTCTATTGTTGCTGAAGGTATCGGTTTGCACTTCCATCCTGTTCAAACAGGTCGTTTTAGGTTTGTCTGCAAGTTAATCCTGTAATGAAGTTTACAAGAGTGTCTGCTGGAACCTATAGTTTGGTCATTTAGAGTCTGAAGATTTCAGTATAATAGTTAATTAACACAGCTGTTGTGTTTTAACACAAGTGATCACAAACCATCTTTATTAAAGTGGATATATTTATTACACCCCATTTTTAGCGTGCATAAGTAATACTATTTAATAAATTGTTTACAACACACTATAATGTAGTAGTAAGCAGGTATAAGTGTTTATTAGTATTTTTGTCATTGCTGATGTAGAAACTGACAATATAGAAACATTTGTAATAATATAAAATGTACTCAAAGTTATAATTGTTAACAAAACTGTACATTAATAGATACTTAAATGCGTTAATTGCTTAGAACTATATTAGTGTCTTATAATTTATTTGTTACATTTTTTATATACTGCTTTTTTTAAGTGATAATGATGTATCCAAATAATGCTTTGAATTAAGGTTTAAGGCTAAACGGCGGACAAAATTTCACCCTTATATAATGCTGCGTACAGAGTGCTGTGTCATGGAACCGGATTCATTTAGCTGGCAAACTTTGATGTGTAAACACCTAGATTTTCTCAGACCATTTGCTTGGACTAAACACCTCTATTTTGATTGCAATGGCCTGAAGGAAGAGGTCTGTAGTCACATTACATGTCCCACATAGGTCTTAGTGATGTATCCACAAAAGGCCCCTCACATTTTCATTTCCATGTCCCTCCTACTCAATGTCCTTGACTTGAAACATATTGGGACACTTTTCCAGCTTCTCCTCACTTATGGACACATTTGGGAATGGACACACGTTTTTAATGTGACACCTTATTAACATACCTTTATTTTAGGGACTTAAAGCTCAGACAGTAAGGTAAGAATTTGACAAACTTTAACACAATTAATTGTTTGTTTGTTTTTTTCTTGCTTTTTTGACATTTCAAGTCCAGTTACTTTGTCATCTGCTATCAGTTCCTTCCATATTATATAAAACCAGATTTGCAACCAATCAACATCACAAATCTTTTGACCTAAATGGGATTTCAGTGCCGTGATGGTAGTACACAGTAGTGAGCCTGTAAAAATAAATGGATGGTATAGAGCTGTTTCCTCTATCTCAAACCTTGGTAACTTCAGGCATGAAAAAGTTAAATGGCTCTAAAGTCTAATCAAAGATTAATCAGATTATCCAATTAATAGGCTTCCTTCTCCTCATGCAGATGCATTTCTCCTCACTTCTGCTGTGTTTGACTTTAGGAGCTTTGTTGAAATATGGTGAGTAAAAAAATACATTTATCTCTACTATGATTCCTGTGATATCATATGTATAATTTGTGTGTGCATTATAGGGCAGGATACACCTCCCCAATGCTGTTTCCATTTTTCAGACTAAGATATAAAATTATTTAGGATGTAAGCTGCCAAATTTCTCACATTTAAACCCAATAAAATGAATCCAATACACAAAATTAACGAAGTTGCGAAAAAGAGCATCGATTAAAGCTGTCCACCATACTGCGTGATCCATGCCAGGTGTCTTTACCTTGGTGTTTAATCTGATCTTTTACTTAAAATTAGCAATCCACCAATCTTGAAATACCCCATAAAGGTACTGCATTCAGATTCTACAGTATAAAGTACAGACAATTAAAAAAAATAAATATATTCTTTAGTATTTTACTGCTGTAGCTGATCAAGGTGTAGTTAATATTAAGAACAGATAAATGCATTTCAGTCATTGAGCTCAGCGGTTCTCAAGCTAGTGCTCAGGTCACAATATAAAACTGAGCCGTCATGATGACGGGAGCAGTATTTATGTTGTTGTTGCCTAGTCTTGTCTTTTGCATCAAATATGTGGTAATTTGATATCTTTGGACCTCAAACTGTTAGAAAACTATATGAGGAGTTTAGAAGGGAACATTTCTCTCTAACAACTTAGCAATGCTTCTTTAGCAATGCATTGTATTTTATAATCTCTTCATATTTTTTTTAAAAAAATTGTTAAATCTTTAAAGTTACAATAATTGTTGTGAAGTAAAAAGTACATCTCTCTCCGAATCTTTTGTAAGTATAAAGCAGCAGGAATAGGAAAAGGAATACAACCAAGATAGGTACTTTAGTAAATGTACTTATTATCATCATCAGGACGCAGTCACAGCATTCCTCAGACAGAGTAGCATTTCCCCATGCTAATGCTAATAAAGTCTCATTTAATGAAGTATGTTATGCCATATTTCAGTTTCAGCTACTGGAAGTGAATGGTGCTACACTGGCTGCCGTAAGTAAGGACAGATGTCTGATTGATTTGGATCAAACCATCATTTGTCGTTTGTGGTATTAAAAAAAACCCTCTTATTTTCATAGGTAATACTCCGGGCCACTGGGGAGACCTCGATGGTTCTTACTGTGGAGGAAAAAGGCAGTCCCCTATTGATATAGACACCAGCAAGGTTCAGACTGACCCAAAACTGCTTAACTTTACCTTTGTCAACTTCACGTCTCAGCACGTCATTAAGTCCATCGTAAACAATGGACACACAGGTACACAAACTCAGACTTCCAAGTTCTTTTTTGTTCTACAATTAGTTTCTGTATTTGTATCACAAGTGTAGGAAGTGCACAATAAGGATATGATTTAACTTCTGTATTCTTGGACTGTAACTACATCTACATGCTTCTCCGTCCCTTCCATCCATAGTGAAATGCACTTTGAAGGAAAATGAAGTTGAAGTAAGTGGAGGTGGACTTGATGAAACATATTCTACAGTTCAGTTTCACTTCCACTGGGGTGATACAGAACATCATCCTGGATCTGAGCACAAGATTAATGGTCACCGTTATCCAATGGAGGTACAGTATTGTTTACTGGCATTCACTATAAACAACATGCCTCTATTCCATAGACTGTGCTTCTTATTTTACCTTACTTCGTCTACTCAATTCATGCCATCTTTTGTAGATGCACATTGTCAGTCTGAAGAAAGGTCTTACTGCGGCCCAGGCTGTAAATGACTCAAAGGGAATTGCAGTTCTTGGATTTTTCATAAATGTATGTCCTACACTTCAAATTACTATTCCAAAGAAAAAAGTCTTGCTAACCTCTTCCATAATTGAAATGTTTACATTTTTCCAGAATTTCAACTTGCTTGTTGGAAATATAATTTAAGAAGTATAAGAGTAAATGTACGAGATTTAATTTGCACGTTATCAAACTAATGTTGCAAGTGTAATTATAATGTCTTTTCTTATTAAAGGCAACAGAAGATGGGCATACAACAGGGCCATGGAGCATGCTCACATCTTACCTGTCAAACAAAACCGGTATTTTGGCCTCTCGTTTCACTAAGATTGTATGTGTGGTTTGCAGTGCTTGAGCTCTAGGGCAAAATGCATTGGTATAAAATAAGGTATGTATTGTATGTCAGGTATGTGGTACACATCTGAATGCCTACCTGGCATTCACAGATGACATTACAGGTGTTAGAAGCATTAAAAGAGCAACACATTAATTAAAGCTTGAGATATTTTTTACCAGGGAAAAACATTGAACGCACGCACGCACGCACGCATGCACGCACACACACACGCACACGCGCACACACACACACACACACACACAGTGTTAGCATGGATGGATGCCCAGTAGTACCTGCCTAAGTAGTACAGGTAGTCCGACTGCACTGAGGACGCCTTTAAATCAAACTTTCATATTATCACATCCTGTTTTGTTTCTTGCATCTTTTCACAGACACTGCGGCTCAAATAAATCACAACTTTTCTATCAATGAACTCATTGGAAATGTAGACCTCACAAAGTACTACCGATACATGGGATCCCTAACCACCCCCAAGTGCAACGAAGCAGTTGTGTGGACAGTCTTTCATGAACCAATTAACGTCCACAAAAATCTGGTGAGTTGGGCGGCCTGGAAACCTTTCTTTTGCGGGATAAGAGGAGGACGGGCCATGTTTTGTGGTAAGACAATAAAAAGCCAAGTGATAAAACAGAGAATACAATAAAAGCTGTGAGTAGAACCTAAAACAGAACTCATTTTTAAAACAATTACTTTTTGCCTACTGCCATCACCACACATCTAACTAGGTTGACCAATCTTGAGTTGTGTGAGGAAATACTAGGTATGACGCTTTGTACTTCTGAGCATTTTTGATCATTCGTTATTCTTTAGTCATGCAGTACAACAGAGGAAAGTGTGGTGACCTCTGACAAGTGGAATTAGAAACTGTTACACAAACAGCCACTGATTCATGCAGCGTCACCGGAGTTTCAGTACATACTGGCAGGACATGCTGGTATCTGGTTTGATGTTTGATAAATACTTATCTTCTGTTGACTCTAACAACAAGATAAACTGTTGGGCAAATTCCATATGACTGTAGAAAGCATCTGAGTTGTTTTTCTGTAGCAAAATGACACATAATCTCAAGTAATCTCTCACTGTTCATTTTATCTACCTGACAGCTGTCAGCACTTGTAGTAGAAGGCACATATTTCTGTGGCCTGTTCGCTGTGTCTGTTGGCTCTGCGGTTGCATGACTTTTTTTTTTTACCATTTGTACTTTTGTGATTCGGTTGCCCTAGTTTCAGAGTGCAATACCTCTGTTATACATATAGACAGCTGTACATGTGTAATTGTTATGATTATAATACTTATGATTAAAAACTAGTGAGTTAACAACTTTGCTGACAGCAAAACATCAAGCAAGTGCAACAACACAAGACTTAGTGGCTGGCTAATATTACTTACTAGTCCAACAGCAAGAACCCCAACTCTTTTTTAGCTTCCTCTGTTTTCCTCTTCAGTCTCTTCACCTCTTCCATGCTCTGCTTCTGAGCCTGGTTGTGTAGCCTGTTCACCAGGATTCCAGCGACTCTCCCCATCCACCTGGAAACCTCCTCTCCCTAGTCCAAAAAGCCCGTGGAACAAACTCTTAGATTCCCCCAATGTACTGAACTCACAGACTGGACAGCACAGTTTAGTGAGCTAACATTAGCTAACGGCAGCTTAACTGACTGAGCGTCATGCGAATTACTGGGAAATGTGCAGTAATGTATGTGAGTGTGTATGGTGTGTGTGTGCTTGAGTTCTCCATAATATATATATATATATATATATATATATATATATATATAATCAGTCAAAACACGACAAGAGTTGCTAAAATATGATCCACTTTCACCACAACACACACACACTTCTTCTGACCTGGAGCCCATAGGGATTCCAAATTTTCAAGCAACTCTTATTTTGAAAGTCAAGAAATTATGCTAAACTACTGGCATCTCATATTTACAGTTTTATGATTACAGGTGTCAGGGAGTACTCATGTATATGTATAAATTGTATAAAGCTCCAGAGGGAGCTGTGGGAAGACATAAAGACAAAACAGTGTCAGTGTCAGTATTGGCATACATTGGCCATTACTAGCATGATACACCCATTGACTAATGTCTGGGTGGTGGATGCACATAACAGGAGAACCAGGGTTCCCACCCCAACCAATGTTCAAAGGCAGAAAATTTGAAACCTGTTATGCAATTCATTAAATTATTTTCTAGGTGTTGTCCTGAGTTCTCTGTCTTTGGTAACCCTGGATAATAGCCCACATCACGAAACTGGTTATCTGTCTGCCGTTTCCAGCTCGTCAGCTTCTAAAAGACATATGATGATGATGAGAATCATGAATGATGTACTGTGATGTGATAAAAATGCGTGATGGTACCTGCAGGAAAAATTGTTTGCAGCAACAATTAAGATTGAAATGTAAAGAATACAATCACATAACTTAAATCTAAAAAGCTTTAAAAAAAAACTAGAAAGTAGTTTGTTGTGGCTAAGTGTGGAAAGCCTCTGCTACAGTGTCTTTAAGGCTCTGGTGTCCTATCAATTGCTTTTGCAATCCTGAACTATTGCCCCAACCCCAGAGAGTTATTAATACAAGAGTTATTACTTTTTGCTTTTTTTGTCGGATTGTGAACAAACTGTTCTGAGAATGTGCACATAAATATATCTCTTGTTTTTTTGTTTTTTTTGGTTTGTTTTAATTTAAACTCAGGTCACATTATTTGACATGTTTTGATGAGATGCTCTGAAGTGAACCTGCTGCAGCATGTGTGTTGTTCATAAACAGACCAGGAACTAAAGAGTACCTAGTTTTTCTAGTTCCTTTTCTTTTTTGTAAGGGCTAAGTGACAGCACGAATAGTTGTGACAAACTGAAGCAGTGGCCTAAAGCAGCTATAAGAACACTAGCCAATCATAATAGCAAAGGGTGTGTTCCCTTCATGATGTTGAAAATGAAGATAGGTGCTGTCACCAAACTATGGGATGTCAACACCCAGGGAGCCCATCAACTCATCTGTCTGTGCTTCTGGAAAAAATACTACTACTCATTCATTATTTGTAACCGCTTATCCTCATCAGGGTCACGTTGGGGCTGGAGTCTATCCCAGCTGACTTGGGGTGAGAAGCGCAGTACACCCTGGGCAAGTTCCCAGCTCATCACAGGGCACATAGACACAAACAACCATTTACACTCACATTCACACCTACGGGTAATTCAGAGTCACCAATTAACCTAAGTGCCAGGAGCCTTCTTGCTATGAAGCGACAGTGCTAACCACTGTGCCGCCTACTACTGTTCATTAGCAATTTTAAAATTCATTGTTGCCAGTAACATCACTGGATCTGTTGCTATGTTTTTTAGATTCAGCTGTTTCCCATGGAGACCGGACTCACCAATGTTTATCGGCCTACGCAACAACTTAATAGACAAGTATTTGCTTCCCCTTCTTTACCTCACCAGGGTGAGTTGGAAAGTCACACATAGACTTTGTGATCAAACGTGACAAAATATACACAAAATAATAAATGAATATACTGTTCTTCTATTTTTTTTTTTAGCTTCATGGTGCTATGAAGCTCATGGAAACTGTGGTATGTATATACAAATCAGATGACTGGGCAGTTCAGTGCTATTAGAACAGGATTTGGACATGTCTTGAAAATGTTGGTTTTCCTCTCTACCCACAGCGTACAGTCCCTCTCACTGGCACCTTATGCCTCAATCCCACTGCGGCGGCAGTCGCCAGTCACCCGTCAACATTGAAACAAAGAACGCTATGGTGGTCAAGCACCTTGGTGGCTTCACCTTTAAACATTTTGACAAACACGCCATCGAGACGATCACTAACACAGGCCACACAGGTTTTAAAGTTTTCTTTCATATCATGGGCTGATTTTCATGAGAACTGATGCTGCTGAGATTACAAAGCAAAACTAAACCTAATTTAGGGCTATGATTACAGCTGCAGAAAGTAGAACAACTTAATGCAGAGAAATGCTTTTGAATCCAACACTCCACACCCACTCATTGAAAATAGATTTTACCCTGAGGACTTGTTTAGCTCTGGGTAAGAACTTTTTAGTCACGCAACTGAACCAGTGAAAAGGTGTGGTGCCGCCGTGACATAAGGAGCCAGCATACATTTCTGGTACATACCTGTTTATGCTGGTATCTAGTCTGATGATCATGTTTGAGCATCCGTTCTTTCTGTTGACTGTAATGACAAGAGAACATGTCGGGCAAGTTGCACGTGACTGAAAAAAAGAATGAGGTATTTATATGTTGCAAAATGAGACATGCAATCTTTGGCCTCCATGACAGCCGTCAGCACTCCGCTGATAGTAGCCTACGTAAATTAGGTCTAGTTTTCAAAAAATAATCTGCAGCAATTTTGTTGACTTTATTAATAATTTAAGTCATTTATCATAAAACATTTAATGGTTCCAGCGTCTCAAAGCAGAAGTTTGGCTGCTTTTCTTTGTCATATTACAGACATACAGTTTCGGTTTTGGACTGTTGGTCGGTCAAAACAAATAATTTGATGGCATCACTTTGGCATCTGGGAAGTTCATCATTTTTGTTGACTAAATAATTAAACAAGGATACATTTAGAAGATATAATAATAATTAATTTATGATGATATCCAAAATGACAAATGTAAATTTTTTGTCGGCATGGAAAAAGATGAGACAGCAATACAATTGTGAACTTTAGACTGGTGGTCACAGTACATTCAATTATGTTTAGAAACAGAGCAAATTTCTGTGGGTTTGCATGTGGTATTTTAATTTTTTATATTTAGTTCCCCCCCCACCTAGGAAAATGAAATAAATCAAATTCATTTAAGTCTGTGAAAGCAATTTTCACTTTTCCTTCTGGTCTTGTTTAACTCCAAGTGAAGTGTAAACTGAAGGAGAATATGGTGGAGGTCTCAGGGGGAGGTTTGGGACACATCTACTCCACCATTCAGTTCCACTTCCACTGGGGTCTCCCGTCACATGACTCCGAGGGCTCAGAGCACACAGTGGATTCACACAGATACCCGATGGAGGTAGTTATAAGCATTGAGTCGCTGTATTGTTGTTGTGAACTCATTGTTTTCCAAAAGATTTTGCTTTACATATTATTGTGTCTTTGTCCAGATGCACATAGTGAACAAGAGGAAGGATTTAACTTTGACTCAGGCAGTCGAGACTCCTAATGGCCTTGCAGTGCTGGGATTCTTTATTGAGGTAACATGAATCATACTTTGTTTGTAGTTGCAGTCCGTGTGCGAGTATTACTTAATTTCCCGTCAATAATAATATAATAATTGTTTGTATACTAACCACAATAACAGCTTACTATAACAATTACTATATACTTTACATACAGTTTGCGTATGTGTGGTTTGGTACTTCGGAAGTTGTAAATGAGAGTATATGTGCTGTATCCTGTTACTCATTAACACAATACATCAACGGTATGACACTTAACACTTACATAAGCATAACGCAAGGTAAAAGCAGCTGACATCATGTCCTGCATACCACATACCAGAGTTTTATCTCATGAGGGACATGAAGGTCTATGTGCTGTCATCATTGAGCATTTTATGCATGTACCTCCATGTTTTTTTTTTGTCTGTTTGACGTACAATACGATTAATGCCTGATGGACAGTTTCCTGATGAGATTTCTCATGACAATAACAATGCTTTATCGTTTTGTGAAATGTTTTGCTTTCAGATACAAAAGCGACAGTATGCATTCTGTATAAACCCTCTACGAAAGGGGCTATAATCATTTCAATCTGACTGTATAAACTGTGGAACTAGCAACACATGGTTAATAGTTTTCATAGTGCACATTAGCAGAGGGAATCATGCTTTCTTTTACAGTATAAATTTGAGAAAATCTTTTTAGACAACAGACTTTTCAAGGTCTATTTTCCAGGCTAAAGAGACGACCAAAAGCAGCAGCAGCAGCAGCAGCAGCAGCAGCAGCAGTAGTAGCAGCAGCAGTGGCAGTACAGAACATCAGGAGGTAAGTGGTTTAGCATTTTTAAACCAGCAGATTCTGCTTATCTGTAGTTAAACTGTCCTTAATTATTTGTTTGTCTCGGTAGACAAATCCAACATCTTATATGGCCTGGACGAATCTCACCAACTACCTTTCATTAATTAAAGAAATCGGTAAGTGCACACTTTGTTTTGTTGCATATAACATTAAAAACACAGAATGTGGACGCATGAATGCATCACTACGTCTTCTTATGCTTCCATGTAGGCAGAGAAGTTCATTTTACAGACGAGATCTCCATCGATGACTTGCTTGGCAATGTGAACCGAGCTAGTTACTACCGTTACAATGGCTCCTTAACCACCCCTTCATGTAATGAGGCGGTGGTTTGGACAGTCTTTAAAGAGACTATCAAGGTGGACAAAAAGCTGGTACGTGCTACTCTACTACAAATGAAAGTTTCCAGTGAGATTTACATGTGAAGCATTGCAGTCATAATTACTAGAACAGGGTCATAAACACCATTCACAATTGGCAATAGCTAGCATATACTTAGATTTAAACTGAAATATCTGTAATGGTAATTCTTATCCTGTAGAAAGGTCATTTCGTTGTGAAATGACTGTTTGTATCAAAGGACAATCAACAGTACAAAAAAAACAATGAGTCAAGAGGTATGCTGAAATGCAGTGTTATCTGATGCTATAGTTTGTTTGGCATCCTTCAAGTTCATGTTGCACATCACTGGATTTGAAGTGAAACGACGACTGAGATTACATTGCTGACTTTCACTGTAGTTTCAAGGCATTTTTATAAAGAAACATTTTTTTTAAGGAGACGGCTGTTTTTCCTTTTTGTCAAGAAATCCCGTTGAAAAGACTGAAACACTTTGCAGGTTTTCTTTTCTGAAACTAGCCAAGTTGTCACTGAATCATCATTTATATGTCTGATTCATTTATTTATTTATTTTTTCAATTTTTTTTAAAAAGTTTTTATAAAATGTCCAAAAACAGAGATGGAAACACACTCTGAGACTATGCCCTTGGCTTCTATTGAAGACTAACATCTTAAAATCTACATGTTACAAATATATACTTTAATTTTAATAAAGGCTGCAGTTTGTACCAAATGTGACCTAGAAAGGAGAGAACAGTGCATTTGTTGTTACTTTTTAAGGCAGATTAATACACATTTGGTGTTCTAGTGTGTATTCATGGCAGTGGTGAAATCACAGTTTAAGTGAAATAAGAATTCACTCAAAATAAATTACATTTCTCATATTTAATGAAGGAACATGTCACATAAACAACAATAGAGCTCTTGCACAGAGGAATAAGCTGACTATATAAGCAATGTTTGCTATGACTGCTGATTTTTATGGGATGGACGCTTTGTGTCTTCCCTAAAGATGTTAGACCTGTGCTGTTTTTGCTTTCAGTCTTGTCTTTAGGAGGTAAGACACAAGTTTAGTTCAGTTAAAGTCAGAGAAGTTGAGAATGATCAACTCCAAGGTTATGTCTAATAAGGGCTATGAGTCTGTCGCTGTTCACCCATTAGTCAAGACTGTAATGTCAGTCATTATGTCTTTCAACAAATTCAACAGGCCAGGAGTTCAAATCTACGACAGAACGTATCACTATCCGTTGGTACCTTCAGGTGATTTACCTGCTGAGTTTGACCTGCTTCGATTGAAATTTCAGTAAACAGTGAAACAGCTGCTCTCGGTATGACTCTTATCAGTGTAAAGCAAAAAGAGATAAATGTGACAGAATGCCTTTAAACAGCGCAGAACACAAACAGATGACTTCATATTTTCATGTGGCGTTGAATAAATTTTGGTAAGGCATGACACTTACTTATCACTGCATAATAATAAAATGTTGGCACTGTTTCCACCCTCTGGGACTACATTTTTAAGTGACATAAGTGACACTCATGATGATAGCAAGTAATAAAATTATCAACCCTACTCTGTTAATTAAGTGACTCGCACTCTTCATGACTTTGACTGACTAAATGAAGTAGACAGCAAACGCTGTCGTGGAGAAAACTCCCAAAAACTTGATGAAATAACAACACGGAGACAGCTGCTTGTGAATCCGAACGACCCTTTACTTCACCTCTTCACAACCTTTTATAACCATCCTTACATCACTGTTACATAGTCAAATCACCAGATATGGACCCAACCATCCTGTACTTTCTTATAATCATGTAGTCAGTGTTCTGAGCGTCACGCGAACGTAGTACTGTCTGTGTGTTTCCCATGAGTGTGTATGGTGTGTGTGTGTGCTTGACTTCTTCCTAATCTGGTCAAAGCCGACCTGAAAACAGACTGACTGAATGTTATCTGGTGGCTCAGGAACATTTAATACTGGCCGTATGTTTCCTAGCTGTGTCATCTGTGTGTCTGTATGTTTTGCGTGTCTATGTGTGCGCTTTTATTATATTCCATTTAAAAGTATATACGTGTCACTCTGAACACTACAATGCACAGTGATGCAATTGATTGACAGAAAATAAAAAAAGAGAAATTTTCTTAAGTATGTAACTGTAATGAATGTGTGGTTAATCCTACTACGTATGCATGGCAGCCTTCACCACTGCCTGACAAGTTTAACTAATGCAAGGACATCATTTTCCAAAGGAGTGGTTGTTGTGGTTGACATACATCAAGTGAAAATAATGAGTTTAACCCCAGTCTGTCCTAAATGATGATTTGTTTCATGCCACCAGATGATGATGTTTCCGAATTCTACAGAACAGCATGACGTGTTTCGGCCTGTACAGCCTCTTCATAGTAGGAAAATCTACACCACTGATTCAGCATCCATTGCCCCAGTTCCCATCATACTGTTTATGCTGCTGGCAAGTCTCTGGGCCTTTTTCATATGATCTGCATTTGTGATAAGGTTAGCTTATTGGGACTAGTGTGAAGACTAAAATATATTGCACTAATTATTTGTTTTGCACTGTTCACATTATCAATATCCAAAATGTATTTATCAGAATATGTATCCAGTATTTATTAGAAAAATACTTGGTGACTTTTATTCACATACATTGTTAGTGTGCAATTATATAATCTCATAATCAAGATGTTGGTAATAAGCTGACCTAGGACATTTTATGTTTGGAAATCTGGTTTATTAAACTTCATTGTGCTATCAGGCTCTCTATTCACTCTGTAGCATGTTAGTATTTTGGACTGGTGACTTTGACGACTGAGCCATGTGCCAACTTGCCAGATAATTAAACACAAATACCTCTCAGGATTTGTGACATACATACTTCTCAAACTAGTCATATCCCTTTTTGCTTTGCTTTATCAAAACGTGTGCAGTATAATACAAGACACCTAAATCTCAGGTGAATTAAGACTTTTTCTACTAAGTTACGCCACTATTGCAGTTGTTAACCACAAAGAGGAGCCAAAAAGAAATTATTTGATTATAATTGTTATTGTGTGTTTGTGTGTACTGTTATAACCACTGAAAGCTAAAAATAAATAATTGATGCTGTTTGAAGGTGAGTTCTTGAATTGTGTCACTTTTTGTTTGTCATTTCTTCTATCCAGTTGCAGACTGAAAGATATCAATGTACAACTCTGTTTGGCTTTATCTTGCCATACAGCCATTACCGTAAAATGTGCTGTTCTCTCAGGGTGAGCTAATATAATAACCACTGATTGCATATAGTTAGTGGTCAAAGTTTCTGGAGATGTAATACCAGTGCAGAAGTACATTCCTTCTATGTTCTACAGTCTCATTTTGAATAAAAGATTAAAAGCAGGGTATGCTTTAGGGCGTTGCTACCTTTGGACTGATAAGTCATTCTCAGCGAGAACAGCATAAAACAATAGGCAGTGTCGATCAAATATGATTCAAGATTCTGTTATTGCATTGTTTATTTCTTGTCTTAAATGTTCTGGCAAAAGCCATATTGACAAACCCGAGGCTTCAAAGTGGTTAAACCAATGGGTGATGTCATGTTTGGTAAATACTTGATAATAACAGTGCTTTAAAATGAGAAAACATAGCATCTGACACATATATAAAAACTACATTAGACATAATGTATCAAATGTGCTGAAAGATATCCTAGCTAATTGTTCTAGCGAGCAGGAAAAAAATTGCTAATTTTGGCAGCATTTTTGTCAGTTTCTGCTGTTATGTTGTTGGAGACCGAACACTAAACATTAAAATATTAACATCTATTTAGCACTGTGATACTAAACTGCTATGTATGTATGTCCTTTCCTCATCTTGAGCCGTTCATCCAGTGAACTTTACACTTAGGTGTATTGCTGAGCACCTAAGGAAGTAGTGTCAAATTTGGTGCAGTTTACATAAAAAATGGGCTGTCTTACTTCAAAGGCTTTTATCTTATAAAAGAAATAGCAATATTTCATTAATAATACCTCTAGTTAACTATTGAAATTGTTCAGAGCACATTCAAGTGGTTCAAGGAAGTTTGCACAGGAGTATTTGTCCTGTTCCTTCAGTGGGAAATGTTTGTGCAAGCTATAAGTATCATAGGTCATTTACTATGCTATTTTAAAGCACACAAGGAACAATCACATCCTCATTGCTACGAGGAAACAAAGTAATCTTTGTGGAAAAAGTACACTCTCTTTCGTCAACAGGATGAGTTCTCGAGAAAAACTGCAAGCAGTCATACCACGGTTTTTGTGGGCAGCACTTCTGGGTGGCGAGCAATCGACCTGTTCTGAACAGGCCCTTGACCTCACTTCAAAGGAGTTGTGCAATTTGAATAGTTAAAAATAGAATATGGCTACTCATGTTATTTTAGATACAATACAAGTCAGATATTGAGAATAGTGCGCTGCATATCTGAAACTCTGTCTGTCTGTCTGTCTGTGTCTCTGTCTGGTTGTCTTTCTGTCTGTCTGTCTGTGTCTCTGTCTGGTTGTCTGTCTGGTTGTCTGTCTGTGTCTCTGTCTGGTTGTCTGTCTGGTTGTCTGTCTGTGTCTCTGTCTGGTTGTCTGTCTGGTTGTCTGTCTGTGTCTGTGTCTGGTTGTCTGTCTGTGTCTGTGTCTGTGTCTCTGTCTGGTTGTCTGTCTGTGTCTCTGTCTGGTTGTCTGTCTGTGTCTCTGTCTGTGTCTCTGTCTGGTTGTCTGTCTGTGTCTCTGTCTGGTTGTCTGTCTGGTTGTCTGTCTGTGGTGAGCAACAGGGAGCACCCCAGGGCACCACCCTCTCCCCCTTGATGTTTATTTTTTACGCCTCTGACTTAAGCTGCAACTAAGAGTTATGTCACCTGCAGAGGTTGTAGAAGCCTGCCATTGTGGGGTGTATCAGTGGACAACAGCAGGAGTAATACAGGGTCCTGGTGGATGACTTTGTTGGGTGGTGCAGACTGAACCACCTGCAGCTGAAGAAAAATAAAGTGACTGTGGACCCCTGCAGGAGATGGCAGGCTCCTATAGATCCAGTGCACCAAGACGACAGGCTAGTGTGGTCGCTGGAGGGCATGACAGATGAGAGAATGCTATCCAAGTTGGTTAGCGTATTGAACAATGTCTGCAACCCCCCATGACGTGCTGGAGTGCAATACATCTCTTTCATTTATATCTTACATTAATTAAGGAATTTGCACACTTTATACACAAACTTATTTAAAGGACATACTTACTTTTAACTTATGCTGCACTTATGTAAGTTCGTTTTTTTTTTTTGCACTTTAACTTCTACCACGTGATTTGTTCATGTGCTGTTGTGACATAAGAATTTCTCCCCTCGGGGGATGTTGCTTTTACACCCCGACGCCACACACCTGCATGAGATGTTTCAGCTCAGGTATACAAATACTATCTTTTTAAAAATACTGCCTTTTTAGTGTAGGTTGGTTTAAAAGGGCACTAAATTATGTGGGTGAAATAAAATTTTGCCAATCAGAATGATGAAAGACAATAAATAACTTGAAGTTAAAGAAGGGATAATTGTAGGCAATTTATTGATTCTGTCTGATTAAATATACTGAACTATCAGTTTGAAACTCTGGTTAATAATTAAAGACCAATTTGTGGGATTTAGTGGTATCTACTGGTGTAGCCATTGATTACAACCCCATTTGCCTCGCCCACTGCTTCCTCCTTCAGGCCTTACATTTAAAAGTTTAAATCACCAAAATGAAATAGTTTAGTCAAGAGACATGCTCAGTGACACACAACAGAGGGTGACAGACGGAAACACAAGGAGAGGAGATACAAGTGGAAAACACTGGGAACTAAGAGGCCGACAGCCTCAACACAACACTTATTGTTTAGTTATCGTCAAGTTCCTGCAATAAGGAAGAAGAACCTATATTAACAAGGGATGAGTAATCTTTCTAAGTGAGCGAGTAAGTGTTTCAACACAACGTTTGAATTAAATGGCACCTCTATGACTTGCTATTTTACAAAAGAATGGTCCTTGTATTGTACTTGTTTGCTTTTGGACAACTGTCACCTAAAATCATTTTTATTTCTTCTTCTTAAATTATCTGGGCTGTGTTTAGCTTTGAACGTTGTCTGTGTGTATAAGCACTACTAGCAGCGGTGTATGTTGTCCTTAT
Organism: Argyrosomus regius; assembly: GCA_946959425.1. Lineage (NCBI taxonomy): Eukaryota > Metazoa > Chordata > Actinopteri > Sciaenidae > Argyrosomus > Argyrosomus regius. Next base: position 12,711,227 of record OX336900.1, on the reverse strand, counting down.
AAAACCTCTGAACATTGTAGGGATCCATTGTGTTTACCACAAAGGACTTACAGAAGTGCCTGTGGGTGGGGCTGGTACATAGCCTTGGATGGTGTACGAAACATGGAATGACATTTTGACATGTAATTATGTGGCCAGTGAAACTGTTTTAAAAAAAAAAAGAAGTAGCATGCCATTTGGATGACCTCAAGATTCTTTATCTGTCTTCCTTGTTATCTACTGAACCATCAATCTTTCTGTCTGTATGAACATTTTTGTAATCATTTGAAAAAACTACTGGTTGTCACATGCTTCATACAGCCAGTTTTGCAACATTACAATGACAGTCACACTGCTTCAAGCTTTTGCTTTGGAGTCATTACTATAATTATATTCATTACATTTCACAATTATTGTACCTGTATGATTAGTTGAATTGAATACATTCTCAACAGATTTTTGGTGATGATTTGTTTCTGTTTGCTTCTTTTCAGATTCAGAAATTGTGAATACAAATCATCTGTCTAATCCTTTTTTTTTTTTGTTCCAATTATTTTCAGATATCGTTGTTTTTATTCTGCGGCAGTAGTTCAACCAGCACGACCATTTCGGCATCAACAATCAACAACAAAATGTGTTCCACTCAGTAAAGTGATCTTTAAGTAAAGTGATTAACTGTTCAATCAGAACAAACAAGTAAAAGGAGGTCAGGATAGTAGTAATTATATGATAATAAACATAATATGTGATTATTAGGCTTGGCTGACTGAATGTCTTTGGTGCTCAGACTCCACTGGCAGCTTTTTCAGCCCTGAGCAGCAGCAAGATAAATGCCCCCATGGAGTCCAGACAGTGGTGGCGGCGGCTGACGATACTCCTGAGGCTGATTAAATAACGAAGCTGATAAATCTACAAAGACTAGGTGGAGATTCTGAGCTGGCAGGGTTCATAACAGCAGTATGTAGATGAAGAGAATCATATTTCAAAAGGTAAACGCAAGATTATCAGCTCACATTGCAGGTGTGTCACTGTGCTATTGGATAGATGTAACCAACAGGACTGACAGCACAAATGCACATGACAGTTAGAGAACTATCGTGAGCATGCATGGGAGGAATGCATGGGAAGATGCACAGAGAACTAACTAGTGAATTGTTAAAGTTATTAAGTGGCTCTTATATGCTTGTGGCCACGCCATGTAACATCACATTCCCAATTTTTACTTTATCTATTAGTGTTTTATGGTAAAATGCTTAATTGAGATCATCCATCCATCCATTTCCTTCAGGTTATCTGGAGTTAGGTCAACGTGGTAGCAGGTTTAGCAGGGCGTTCCAGACGTCCTCCTCCCCAGCAAAGCATTCCAGCTTCAGGTATCCTGAGGCACCCACCAAGCCAGATGGTTTATATAGTTCCTACAGTAGGTTCTGGGTGTGTCCCGGGTTTCCTTTTAGTTGGACATGCCACAACCTATTAATCCGAGCCCCTCACCTTACCTCTGAGCCCAGCCAGCCTGCCGAAAGAACTAATTTCGGCCGCTTGTATGTCATTCTTTTGGTTCATACCAAAGGTCGTAACCACAGGCGAGGATTGGAAAGAAGATAGGCTGAAAAAACAAGAACTTCGAGACTGTGTTATGTGAATATCAGCCCAAAGGTGATTTTTTCTCATGTCCCCCAGTCAGTACAAGTCATCTGACTCATCCTTTTCCCTAATATTTTTCAAGATTTTTTAAATTTTATTCTGCCACATGATAGGACAATAGTTCAACCAGCTCAACCATTTTTTTGTGTCAACCCAAGGTCACCCAGTCATATGAGGACAAGGGCTGAGACTATACTGAATTATCATGTTATTGTTGTATGTTATGAATTATCATTATTAGCAATTTTATGGCCCTTTATTATTTTACTTTACAAGCTCTCATTCAAAATAATGTTGGTTTAATGAAATTACATTTAAGCTTTTATTCAAACATACAATTACTCAATGTTTGCACTGGACTTATTGGGAACATTTTATACACATAGCACAGAGGGCGATAAAGCTTTTGCTCCAGGATTGGAACGTGAGTGACAAGGAAGCACACAGTGAGGAAAATGTAGAAACTGTAGATGTATAATATGTATTCACATAGACAGAGCAACATGGCCACTTGTCACAGTGTGGACCAGCAATGGTAATTCCCACGATGACTCGATGAATAGACCTTTTAGTCAAAGAGCACACATCCAGTCAAAAAAAAAAAAAAAAGAGTAAATATTTAAATGATATGATGATATGATAATATACAAACGTGCACATCCACTCAGCTTCACAGAGTTTTATAGAAAGTTTCAGCTCATTGCCGCTGTACACCTGCTCAGTCAGACACAGTTAGTGACTAACATAGTGGAGCATTTAGTGGCCAAAGAGACAGCTCCTTAGGAGTTGAGTTTCTTGTTTCTATGTCTTATGTAATATCATTTCCTCATGAAAAGATTAATTTTGGTGCCTGACAAATTTATTTTTAATTTATTTCACTTAATGGCATGATTTAAACACACACACACACACACACATATATATACCCCTGAAAAATGTTTGAGATTTATACAAAATGTAATACATCTTAAATTTCTTAATTTATTTTAACAACAACGACCAAAAGAAAAAAAAGAAAAAAAGTTCGATGGGAGGTGAAGTCCGAGTCAGACGTCGAATAGAGGCGGTGTCAGACAAGCTGCTGGATGAGCTGAGCTTATAAAATGAGGGAGGATGAGGCTCTACACTCGCGAGAAGAGAGAGAGGAGAGTACAGGTGCATCAAAGGTGAGGCGCTATGCTGTTTGGGTCAACTGTTCACTCAGTTGCTGAAATCGTTTTTTTCGTTTATTTAACGCGTTTTGGAGGCTCTGTTGTCGTTTTTCTTTTTCCTTTTTTGCAGTATGCATTAGCATTTCAAGTTTTCCATTCGTTTGTGATTGTTTTTTTTTTTTTTTTTTTTTAAATGTGTTCAGGTGTGATAATTTGTGCGTAATTGGTAAACTGGTAACATTCTCTTGCTCTGCTTTTAATTTGAAACCCACTAGACAGAATTTAGATGACTTTTATTCTCTTGTTCAGACATTACATTATTGGGTGCATTCACTTTTTTTTTTTTTTTCCGTCTTTCTTCAGATGAACTGGCTTGTAACTGCGCTTGCTGTGTGCGCCCTTGTGTCCAGCGTACATTGTGCTTCACAATCAGTCGGTATGTATTTGAATTATTCTTTTCATCTAAAAAAAAAAAAAAGTTAATAAGTGTTAATGAGTGACTAAATACTCTTTTCCTCCTCCTCTAGCGTGGTGTTATCATCTGCCAAGCTGCAGTGAGTAATCTTTGTTTATTCTCACTGCATCATCTTATCTCAACCGCCGACCTGCTCTGCAGCTTCTAAAAGTATTGTTTTTATTTATAGATGACACCACCTGGCCAACTATTGCTGCTCCACATTGCAATGGCACCCGACAGTCACCCATTGACATCGTCGCAGCATCCGCGGCACCCAACGAAAACCTGACTGACTTCACCTTCACTGGCTTTGATAGCACCAGCAAACTGTCATTAATTGAAAACACTGGCAAGACGGGTGAGAGCTTTTCTGTCTTGATGATTTAAGGATTATAAATGCAGCATTTGCAAGTCACATTTACTTCTTTGGATGGGTTGCAAGCAGTGATGTACAGAATATAGGCTGCATTTTTTTGCTGGAATTTTGGTCACAGCATCTGACTAGTTAATCCTGTTTCTCCTGTTTTTTTTTCCCCCCCACCCTCTTCTAGTCAAAGTGAAGGTTAAGTCTGGTGTTAGTGTATCAGGAGGAGATCTACCTTCATCCTACGACACACTGCAGTTCCATTTGCACTGGGGTAATGGCACCACCGACCCTGGCTCTGAGCACACTGTGGATGGCAAGCGCTATCCCATGGAGGTACTGCACTGTTCGTTTCATGTTGAGCTGTAAATACATTTTACAATACATTCATATTAAAATATATTTTTCTTTACTTTCTCTAGTTGCACATTGTAAACATTAAGTCAACCCATAACGGAGACACAGGTGAAGCTGTGAAAGACTCTACAGGTCTTGCTGCTCTCGGTTTCCTAATTGAGGTGAGAAAACGTGTTCCTGCAATGCCGTTATACTTCTAAGTGATCTGTCTCAAACCTTGTTTGCTATGTATCAACCACTTTAACTCAGCAAATTCTGAGAATTCTTCTGCGTCATACAGCATGTGCCCCATGAGTCATGTTTTTCCTCCACTGAGAATGAAAAAATAAATTAACCTAATTATAAGTGATCTGTACTTCTTTTAAGGCAATGGACGGCACTGAAACTGGCCAGCCTGCAAGCTGGAAAACCTTGACCTCCTACCTGACCAACATCACAAAATCTGGTAAGGAGATGTTTACTATTCTCTTGTGTAAAATTCAATGGCATGTTTGAGTAAAATGTCAGCTGCAGTCACTTCAGAGTTTGCATTTCTGCCCTCAGGAACAAATGTTTCAATAGACGCTGCAATTTCTTTGGATGATCTCCTGGTTGGGGTGAACCGCTCCAGCTATTACCGCTACCTTGGCTCCTTAACCACCCCCACTTGCAATGAGGCTGTAGTCTGGACTGTGTTCAAGGAGCCGATCAAAGTCAGCAAAGATTTGGTAAGTTTGTTTAAGTACTGTGGCCGGGGGCGGTCAGCACAAATGCTCTTAACAGTGCTTCATGCAGCTAACTGATTAATTCTACTGTCTCCAGATTGACCTCTTCAGCACAACATTATACGTCACCAACTCTACTTCAATTTTGATGACCAATGTCTACAGAGGAATCCAGCCAGCACAAGCAGTCACAACACAGCGTGAGACCAGCTCTTCCTCCAGAACCGCCTGCTCTCTAGGGCTGATAGCCCTGAGCATTCTTCTGGGGAAGAGTTAAGATCAGTCAAAGTTGTTGTGTTGTCTCAGCAACTTGTTGGTAAATGTGTTAACAGTGAGGATACGCCCTTGTCTCCACCATTTATCCCCATGCCTGTGTGATTTGTCTGACTAAGCCTCACCTAAATTGTTAACATATAGCCCAAAATATCCAAGCAAACTGAGCCTTAACACAACAAGAACTGTGTTGCTTTCCAATGTAGGTCTATATATTAATACGGTTATAATGAAATGGTTCACAAACATATTAAATGTGGTGTGATGGTTGCCTCATTCATACGTGGTTGGCCATCATATCTCTTCCAGGGTTATGTCAAGCTGTATTAAGAATTATTTATCCATAATCGGATTTGTGTCCTGTATTGATGTTAAACATGATACGCACAAGAATTTAACATGTTGTATGTATAATTCAGGCGCAGCTCAGGGTTGTTTTGAGCTGCCAAAGCTACATTCAGATGTCTAAGACCATTGCACAGTTTACCGGATTGATGAAGTAATGGCAGTTTGGAAATCCAGTAATGCAATCTGAGTATGAAAGCTAATGTTGGCATGTATCTGTCTATGGAGTTAAAACGAACAAAATATCAATAGTTGTTGCAAGTATGATTTTCATTGTTAATTAGATTTTTGTCTGTATATATTCTTTTGTCCTCATCAGTGCCGACACAAATAGCAGATGACATGTTGCTATGTTGGCAAACTGAACACTCCTGTCTCCTTCAGTCGGTGTAATGAAGGATTGACGTGCCAGTCAATCAAATGAATGCCAGTGTTCATCATAATGCTATACATTACATTTTTCCCGTTCAGCCCTGTGTTGCACTACTTGCACATGTAACAGAACTGTGACCTCTCGATCTTGTAAAAGTTTAAGAATAAAAATGATTTGGTGTCGATCTGTTTTGTGGGAGAAAATTCAAATGAATCTGAATGAATGAATGTTGCTGAATTCTGGAAAGTGTTTTACTTTAAACTGCATTGTCAATTGGCGTTAAACTTGAGCCAGATACTCAAGGAGTGCCTTTTGATAACCTACCATTATAGTTCCCAAAACATAAGATGACTTAAAAGCCTATAATACATTTTAAAAGGGTGTGTTTTATTAAAAGATCATCCTTTAATTGCAAGTCACAATGAACAGAATAAATCCTTGAACAACTTGAATGTGCTTCTGCCCTACCTACCCCCATCTCTTCATTCCTGCTTGTATACTTAATAACCAACCTGCTTTCCCCTTACCTGCCTGTGGTGTGTCTACAGTTTTGTTCTGTCTCCTTAAACCATGACAGAAATCTAGAAGTGTTAGATTAAATATTGCTATTCCTATAAGATGGTCTTTAAGAATGCACGTTTGCCATATTTGACATGTCACAAGTTCCCACATGTGCATCACTCCACTTTCAGGTTTGATGTTTTCAGAGTCCCTTACTATAAAATCAGAGCTGCTAATTATCATGTCAAGCCAGTGGCAACAAAAAGGTGAAGCAACAACAAGGAACAATTGATAATAATCCATCAGACTATAAATACTCTTGCTCCACTCTATTCATGATTCACTGTAACACATGATTCGATGGCACTGACATAAATATGTCACGGCCCAGAGGGATGGGTGTTTCTAATGAAGATAACAATCAACGCACTGGGATGACACTGGACTGTCACAGGAGAATGATGAAAATGTTCCTCTATTGTTCAGATTTATCATACCAGATCAGTTCATGGCTATTGATTACGGGCCGACTGCATGGCTCCCGGTCTTGAACTCTCCCTGTATCCTCAGCAAAACACCCACCACATGTGAAGTTGATCGAATGAATAGTCATTGATATATATAGTCATACTGACACACATACATACGTACATACAGACTGACAGACTGACTGACAGACTGACAGACAGTCACTCAGACAGACACACAGACAGATAGAGATCCCTTCCTTTATAATTATGTGGGTTATGCATGTGACCATGAGATAAGCAAAAACACCTGCTTCTGCTTTAAGTTCCTGAGATCAAGAGATACTTTTATTGTAGCCAGGGACAAAGGTGCAACACAAAAAGGAAACTATTGATAAGAACGCTGACATCTTAATGATGATATTTTCGCTTAACAGTCTAAGTGACTGACAAATGTTTCTATTTGTTGATTTCTTGCATACAGACCTACAGCGACAGTAGAATGTACCTTAAATGTAACTACATCTGGCTTTACCTGAGAAAAAAAATCATCAAAATCCCTAAACCTGACGATCTACCGAGCTACATCTTAAAGGTCTCATATTGTACAAAGTGAGATTTCCATGTCAAAATAAATCCACAAAGAAATGCACACACACGTTTTGAAACTGTGCTTTCAGCCAACCTGTCAAGTTGTGATGTCACAACTATACAATCGCCAGACAGTCAGCCAATCAGGAAAGAACATAACTAATATTAATGAGAAAAAAAAAAAAGCACAACAACTTGCTAGAGCTACAGAGAGAAGTGTGATAGGGGAGATGTAAAACTGAGATGTTTTTGGTACTTAAAACCACAAATAAATCTTACTGATGAATATCAAAGGCACCAGAAAAGAGTAAAATATTGAACCTTTAAAAGCAGACCTCCCTCTCAAACAGTAGTATGAAAAAACTTGAATGTGTATAACTTTTTTTTAACATCTCCTGTGATTTCAGACACCTGCCTTGTAGCTGTACCCAGTGTGTTCCCACCACTTCCAGTCAACTGATCTCCTCACCCACCAATTTTCCTCCATTCCTTCATTCTCTTCCCTGTTCCTGGTTTTGCTTGCCTTCTTGTTTGCCCCTGCTTGTCTTGCTTTGAACTCTTACCAAGCATTGATTGATTGCTTTTAACTGAACTACCTTTGTGTCCTGCTTGTAAGGCCACTTTTCTATGTGTAGAACTGTTACAGTAGTACTGTTAAGCATGAACATTTCCTTAAAGACAATTTTGCATGTTTTGAAATGTTTTACGACATCAAAACAAAAATATAAAACTCACATCACAACACACGTCCTCACAATACACTCTCTTTAAGTTTAATTTACCAATGTCTCTGTTTGCACTGTAAATACACTGAATGCACATTCACAAATCTACTCTGAATTTTAAAAAATGAGCCCTGATAAAACGTTGACTATTGCACTTATGTCTGTTTGTGTTGCCTGTCCAAACATAAGGTGGTTGTGTAAGCCCTCATTATGAGGAATAGCCTGCGTGCTGGATTTCTGTGTTGAGTTTCCATGCATCCTCCTATACAGGCTGCGTGTAATCCAATACTCACTCTAGAAAAGAGAAGGGGGGTGTAATCCTATAGCATGATGGAGGGAGGGTGTAAAATGCACTGTTTGTCTGGGTCAGCAACACCTTCTGATAAGCTAAGTATTTACAGTAACATAGGTTTCATGTTAAAGTATAAAGCAAGTATTTAACATAGACCTTTTTTTTTATAACACTAGTATGAAATTTGAACCCTGCTAATGGGTTGGTGAGAGAGCAAGAGACTTTATTAGTCTTTATCTTTATCTGGTTTTAGTGGACTAAGAGAGGAAGTACAAAAACAGCATGAAGCCGCACAAATTCCAAACTCTGGCGTCTATTTTCTAATAAACTCATCCATTACCAATACAACAGAAACCACAAAGAGCCAGCTGCCTCTTAAGAATGAAGATGAGCCCTTTAAGTCACAGTTGCACCGCTTTGGGTCACGAGGATTGGCTGGAGTGGCGGTTGCAGGCGGAGCGGGACATCTGAGCCAATCTACAGCGATGGACCTAGGAGTGACGACTTCTTGGTTCAGTCCTCCGTTCTTCAGCACCCAGTAATGGTTGTCCTTGAAGAAGTAGGCATCTCCTAAGGAAAAGCATTAGATCTTTCATCACATACTGAATAAATCATGAGCCTAACAACTAGAGACCAGAATAAAGAGAAGAAAAAGCAGTGGTAGACAGTATGACATGACATTTCAAGGGGAAATGGTGTAGTTTGTGCTCCACTGCATCTGTCCGGCAGCTATAATTACTTCTTATTTTAGAAAGCCACTAATAAAACAATGCTCTATTGTGCTCCTAGTGGCCCCTTTAATTACATGACCTGAATAGTTGTGCCACAAAAAGTGCTTCTTATTTTGACTTTTGTAGGAGCCAATATTGTTGTTAAGAGAGTTGAAATTTTTATTGTAGTTTGCGGTGTGTTTTACAGTTAAGTATTTGTTGCGTTATGTTATGACTGCTTTTTTGCATAGTTATGAAAGGTCCTATAGCACCTGAAGTAAGCACTGCACATGTGATTTTAATAGAAGGTGAAAGGGCAAGTTCAGAGGTCAGTACGGTGATTAGCGGAGGTGCTATAGGTACGGCATAAAAAGGTTTTTTGACCGTTTATGTTACTTAAAGACGTTACTGACGGATGGTGCAGGCGGAAGCATTATCTGACCATTGTAAACCCAATAGAAGATTGGATGTGTACTAATGGAACGTCAAAAATAAAACCCACAAAAGGACGACCTGACCCCGGTGTTTTGTGAGTGTGGAAGTAACGTACATGAGTCAAGCCAACTGAACCTTGCAGTCCGCTAAAATTTCGCGTGGCTTTAAAACTAAATTCAGTCTAAAGTGTTTGCCACTACAACTTTCATCACTCCTCTTTCTTTGCTTTGACAGCGCTTCATACCTTCCAGCAGCCTGCATGTACCTGTTGAAAACGACATCACCCTGAAATAACCTCATCTATGGTTTGTTTATTTATTTAACACAAGTCTCATGACATATTTATGTTACCTTCCCCCCAGCTGATGATGTCATCCATGTGGGAGGGGACTCCTGCCCAGAGACTGTTGTCCCGTGGGTAGCCCGCATCTGGCTGACTGATCACCTGCTTGCTCGTACGGCTCTCGTCAAACCTCCAAAACTCCCCGCCGCTGAACAGATAGGTCTTGCCGTTGTGGGCCCAGATGAAGGCCGCCTCCACTTTCTCCACCAACACCCCGCTCTTTGATCTCATGCCCCATTCGGAGAGGGGGCGAGGGTAACCGGGCATAGCAACAGTGTCCTTGAAGATCCAGTACTGAGGTCCTGGAGAGAGAGAGAGAGAGAGAGAGAGAGAGAGAGAGAGAGGGAAAATGTAAGAGAGAATTAGTAAGAGAGTAGTAAAAGCAGTAAAAAAAATAAAAAAGAGGCTTGTAATGCTCACAAATGTTTGTTAAAATGATTACAGACAGTTGATGGTTCACTGGTTCAACCTGAACACTGGTTCACTGTGTATTTATTTCATTTTATTAATCAGTTTTTGTAATGAGGAAGTATTAAAGGCAAAGGAACAAACATAAAGTCTCTACATACATGCAAACTAACTTGTAGGAGCATGTTTTCAAGGTTCATTTAAGGGTAGATGGAGTGGAAATCCAACCAAAGCTACGTGATGATCATTTTTGGCACACTGTTCACTCGAAACTTTTTTCTCTGCTTGTTTACTTTGAAGGACAAACTTGATTTTATTAAAATATGATTCACTGTCATTGCATGCAGTTGAATGACTCACTCCCACTCAGACAGACAGTAGTGAATAAATCGAGGGAACTTAAAGTCTGTGTTTTTTGGTTTGGGTGTTTCCTCTTTTTCTTGGTTTCTTTTGTGTTAAGTTTCAGACCAGTGTGTTCTTTATGTGGTGCTGTATGACAGCAACCTTTATTTAAATCTTGAAAAGTCATTGAGAGCATGACCTCAGTTTCTATAATGCTGAGAGTACAACCGAATAAATACACACACTCATACAAAAATAAAACAGATTCAAGAGTTTTAATCATGGTTTTAAATTGACCTACTGTATAGGTACAAGTACTTAAGTTTTACTTAACTTTGGCCAATCAGTTGAAAGAGGTCAGTGACTTGTGAACAATACAATCTGAAGTTTGTTTTTTAGGCTACAATATGCTATATCTCTCTAGTAGTGACTGCATTTTCCCAAAGTGAAAACTTATTCTGTCTTTAAGATTCCTGTTGTTGAGATTATTAGTTAAATAGTTGTTCTACAGAGACCATGGAACATTTCATTCTTGCTCAAAACCACCACCCTATAAATAACCTCCAACAAACAAAGACGTGTTCGTACCTTCTATTCTGAAACAAAATACCCATTGCCAAAAATAAATTTAGCAAAACCACACATAACCACAGGACTTTGTATCTCACCAATAAAGAAGATGATGCTGCTGTCACTTCTCCTCTCATACACAGCGTCGATCATGTTTGTTCCTGGGGGTAGGCCCATCCAAAAGTTTTTGATCTGAGCCGGATTGAGGGACACCAAAGACCCATCTCGCTTAGTCCTCCAGAAGTGTGCACCTTTCCAAGAAAACAGACACTAACACTTGTCACCATATATTCAGACACAGTATAGTCAGATGATAAAGAGATAAAATACAAGCCAGTTCTAAATATCTTTTGTTACATGAGCTATGTAAAGAAAAAAATGATTATGGGGCATTTTTATTTTGTGAAATCTCCATACCTGAAAGTTCCTTCTTACCTTTAAAAAAGAAAACCTCTCCCCTGATATTTCCCACTGCGTCAAAGCCTCCCTGACAGCGCTCGTGGAATGAGGGATCAGACCTGGCAGAGAAAAAGTCAAAACTCCAAATTATATTTTATATGATGTAGTTTTATTAAAGAATCACTAGAGGGTGCAAAATACCACGCACTGTGAGGATCGATCAGCAGGCTTTTATCTGCATCCACTTGTCTTAAATTACTCATCATCATTCATGTTCCCATGAGTAAACTGAGTGCATGGATAGGATATACATAGTTTGTGAATGTAAATGATAAGTGCTTATTGTCTGGTTTGATGTGGAGTAGATTTATTCTTTCCTCTGCATCTACTCACGGTTGTGTTGGTCTTGGAGGAGGTGGACTGGGCAGGCGTGGGAGGTCTGGATCAACACCACCTGGTTGCCCCCCATCCTTCACACCTACAACAGGATGGTGACAACAGACAATGTTGAAAAGGCGTTGAAGGCTGCATGACAGCATTAGAAAAATTGTGCAAGCAACCCACACTTTTCTCAGGGGAGTTTGACACACAGGATGCAGGCGGTTTCTTCTTAAGACACAGAAGGAAGCTGTTGAAATCCCCTGTGCATGAGTGCCCCTTCACACACATCAGTGCTTCACCTTTACACATTACTTTATCAGAGGGCGGTTTCCGGCCTCTTGATGATTTTATGGTCTTTTATATCATTTGTGTAATGTTTAATTAAACTTGCAAATTATAATATTATTCTCCATTTTAGAAGGAAATTGCAAGGCCATACTACCACAAACCACCAATGGGGATGTTGACATGGTGAACTAGCAAAAGTAGCAAAGGTGGTCTGTCTGATGGTTTACAAGTCTACCACACTGAAATGGCTCAACAACTATTGAATGGGTTAGCACAATGTGGTGATCTTGTCACTTCAACATCAGGTTAAAATTTCCTATTTGTCTCATTCTTTCGTGACCAAATACCAGCAAAACTACTGACACTAATAACAATCACTGGCAGTATAATTAGTCGACAGAGCTTCTGGGTCTGTGAAGTGAAACTAATGTCAAGTGTCTTAAACTTGCATTCTTCCTAGTCAGCAGGAGTATGGAGTCTTATGTGGAAATTACCGTACTTCTCACTTGACAAGTTTCACATCTTCTTCCATATGGCATGATCATGTAAATTGTGGTCCCATTTACAGTGAAACAGATGATAATTCTTTTCTGCTTAAAACCAAGCACAGCACAACTCATAATACATCACCCACCAGATCCACACTTTGGTCCAAACATGGGTATTTATGGCTCCAAAAATCCAAAATGGCAATGTCCATAATGCTATGCAGTTTAAAATGGTTTTCTACAAGTCAATGGGTGACATCACCCTGCTTTTACACTTAGTTCTAATTAATTCACTAATTAACATTAGCATGCTAACAGGCTGAACTAAGATGCTGAACATAGTACACATTACTCTAAACATGTTGCATTGTCTCAGTGAGCACGTTAGCATGATGATATTAGTATTTAACTCAAATATTTGAACTGCAAGCATAACTATAGACCCCAGATGGTTTGCAACAATGTAGTGATCTTGTGACTTCATCGTCATGTTTACATTTATTTTCTATTTGTCTCATACTTTGGTGACCAAATATCTGCAGAACTAATGACATACCCATCAGTCATATTTTGTGTTTAGGTAGTTCTAATCATTGACAGTATAATGAGTCGACAGAGCTTCTGGGTCTGTGAAGTGAAGCGAATGTGGAGTGTCTTAAACCTGCATCTTTTCTAAAGGCCAGCAGGAGGGAGCCCCATTGGTTTTAAAAAAATCAGACTGTATGGAGGTTTAAGGGGAAATGACCACTTCTCACTTAACGAGTTTCACATCTTCTTCCATACAGTGTGATGATGTAAATTATGGTCCCATTTACAGTGAAATACATGATAACAAGAATTATTCATGAAGTGCATGCAGTGCATTAAGCAGATCCATGTCCTTATCCAAATATGGCCATTTCTGGCTCCATAAATCCAAGATGCCAACATCCATAATGCTATGCTATAATGCTATTCTGTTAAAAACAGTTTTCTACAAACCAATGGGTGATTGCAATTGGTTTACACTTGGTTCTCATTAGTTAAAATTAGCATGCTAACAAGCTAAACTAAGATGGTGAACATGGTACACATTACTCTAAACATCACCATGTTAGCGTTGTCACAGCGAGCATGTACCGCTTACTGACCATAAAGCTGCTGGATGGCCTGCTTGTCGTCCAGGGCCAGCTGGAACCTGGAAACATCTCCCACAGGACCCTGGTAGTACGGCCTCATGATGGACGGATCAGAGGAGGAATGGGACAGGCCCAGCGAATGGCCAAATTCATGCACTGCAACTGTGAACAAGTCTGTGGTGCTGCTGTCACCTGAGGAAGTGTGAAGGAAAAGTGTTACTGGATCACATAAACAACCATGAATTTAGAGTTTGCTGTCACTGAATTTAAGCAGGCAGACTCTGCTTCCTTTTTTGATTACTGTAGATCAATTTTTCATTACATTTTCTGTCTTCTATCTGTTGCGGCGAACAGCCTGGAGGATAAATTTGGATTTATTAAAATTTCAAAGTAAAAATATTTAAGCTGGAATATGAGTTTAATAAGTGTCAAAACTGTGAGATCTGTATAAAATAATTTAGGTTAAGGCATAAATTAAGGAAAAAACAGGTAAATGGTTAAGTTTCTGTTTATTCAATTTATAATTTGCACAGTACTTACCTAAGTTAATATTCAGTGAAGGCATGGTTTATGCATGTTTAAATATACTTACCTTTTTTACTTAATTAAATGCATTTATGTTGAAATGTACTTACCTTGATTAATGCTGAATTTTATTTACGTTTGCTTTGTCCCACTTGGAGAAGTTGGTGCACAATGCAAAAGAAGCCTACCAGAGCTGGAACCGCTGTGCTCCACCTGCCGAGAAAAAAGACTTTGATTGGCGAATAAGAGAGCTCGAGGTGCATCTTCCCAAGCTGGTGTCGCAGAAGGCCGCCCTCATCAGAGCAGTAAATATACACAATATACACAAACTATATAACACATAAGATTCAACTTGCTTGCACATAAAGCTGCAAGCAAGTTGAATCTTAGAAGTGAAGACGTGACACTGGTGGTTTATGGCGTTGGAGGGATGAAGGTGTCTGTCGCAACTAAGCGTTACCTCCTCAAGATACGTGTCAACACTCCAAGAGGGACCGTCAAGTCGCACCAACTAATCTGCTACGGACTTGATAAGATTGCAGAAGTTCACAGACATGTTCCAGCCGTCAAGATACAAAAAGTCTTCCCGGATGTTCCCCTCAAAGACCTTACAAGACCCAGAGATATACAACTCCTGATCAGCCACAAAGAAGGTCAGCTTGTACCCCAGAAAGTTCGTTCCGTTGGTGATCTGGTGCTCTGGGACGGCCCACTCGGCAAGACCATCGGAGGCACACACCCAGACCTCTTCGAGGGAGTCACCTTAATGGCCCATACATCAAAAACACACTTCGCAAGATCCATGAGAACTGCAGCAGTTAAGTACAGTGAACTCACCTATAAAGATCCAGTCTTCTGCCAGTCTCCCGACCATCCCTGCACCCAGTCCAATACAGCTACTAGCAGCAGAGATTTTCTGAAGTGGTGGAAGTGGGAAAGCATTGGAGCCGCTTGTGAGCCGAGATGTGGGGGATGTTGCTGCGGGAATTGTCAACCTGGGGGGAAAGAAATGACATTGGCTGAAGAAAGAGAGTTGGAGATGGTGAGAAATGGCTTGACATATGTGAACGGAGACCACCACAGTCCTGAACCCAATCAGAGCTGTCCTACTGAGATTCCGGGCTGGTGTCTTTGCTGCCCTTGGTGACATCCGCAAGATGTACAACTCTGTCTGGTTGGAGGAGAGAGAGGTCCACCTGCACAGGTTCCTGTGGCACGACACAGAAGATGCTGAAATAGAAGATTTCGCCATCACAAGAGTCAATATCGGAGATAAACCTGCCGGTTGCATAGCCCAAGTAGCCATGCGAGAGACCGCCAACTTGCCTCTATTCAGTCACTTCAAAGAAGAGAAACGTGTGCTGGAGGAAGATGCATATGTCGATGATATCCTGACCTCTCACAACAACCTTGACCACCTGAAACTCCTCACGTCCAACATTGAGCAGATCCTTAAAGCTGGAGGATTCTTCATGAAGCCCTGGGTCTACTCTGATCAAAGTGGGAGGAAAGGACCAAGAGGTGAAAAGATGGAGTCAAAGACCATGATCCTTCCGAACCAGCTGACTGAAGAGGATAACAAAGCCCTTGGCCTCGGTTACACCACTGAAGATGACAAGCTACATGTCATGGTTGCAGTTAACTTCTCCAAGAAGAAGAGGAAAATGCGCCTCGGTCAGGACCTACTGAGAGGAGAAGACAAGAAGAAGAAGACAAGCCTTACCAGACCCCAGATCCACTTACCAGAAGAGAACTGTTAAGCCAAATCTCTGGTCTCTATGATCCACTCGGCCTGGTGGCTCCTGCAAAACAGAAGGGAGCCATTCTGATCCAAAGAGCTTTTCAAGAAGCAAAAGTAAGGTACTGCACAGAAGACACCTGGGATGCTGCCTTGTCCAAAGAACTCAGAGAAGACGCCATAAGGCTCCTCGAAGAGTATGCTGACCTGAGCCAACTCAGATTCACTAGACCCCTGACACCGCCAGATCCGTGTGGAAGACCAATTGGCATCACCTTCTCTGACGGCAGTGAGCAAGCATACGGCGCTGTGCTATACCTACGCTGGAGCTGCAGGCATGGTGTCGTCGTGAGGCTAGTCGAGTCGAAGGCCAAGCTGACCCCTCTCGACCACAGGGGTGACCCCGTAAAAGCAGAAATGTGCGGAGCAGTCTTTGCAGCCCGGTTGAAGAGCTACTTCCAGAGACACTGCCGAATTGGAGTTGAGAAGTGGTACCATCTCGTCGACAGTCAGACAATCTTTGGTGCAATGCAGCGTGAGAGTTATGGCTACCAGACCTTCTTCGCGAACAGAGTTGGCGAGATTCAGAACAGCACTGAAGTCCAAGATTGGTGGTGGATTCCGGGGCAGGCGAACATTGCAGATATCATCACCAGAGGGGCCAGTCCCGATGACTTAACTGAGGAATCCGAGTGGCAGTTGGGTCCAAAGTTCCTTAGACTTCCTGAGAGTAAGTGGCCGAAGAAATCAGCCAAAGACGTCGCTGCACAAGCAAGAGACAATATCACAAAAATGCAGAAGAAAGCGTTTGTCACAGCACTCACCCGAAGTCATCAGAAGGCGCAAGATCCAATCAGAGTCCAGAAGACGGAGCCTAAGTTCAGAAGACCACCTGCCGCAGCAGTCCAAAAGCTATTGGATGAAAGACGTTTCAGCAATCTAAGACGGCTGGTCGGGGTAATAGCATGGACTTGGAGGGCAGCAAAGAAGTTCCTGCGTGCCAAGATTGGGGATAGAGAAAAGTGGGAGGCAGTACCTTCATTTGGTGTCATCCGAATCAGCGAAAGAAAAGATGTGTTCCGAGACCTATGCCTGGCAGCACAAGAGGGTGTACACTTTCCAAACACAACAACTGACAGACTGGTTGTCTACAGAGATCAAACAAGTGGTCTCCTGATGTGTGGTGGCAGGATCCAGACCTTCAGAGAGGACCATAGAGCTGTTCCCCTGCTGCCTTTCCAGGCCTGGCTCTCCACCCTCCGAGAAGCACACAGTGAGGGACATGACGGAGTAGCAGGAACTTTGCTGCGGATCCGAAGGAAAGCATGGGTCATCAAAGGAAGGATTATTGCCCAAAAAGTCGTTGACAAGTGTGTCGCTTGCAGGAAGGCAAAAGCAAGAACCTGTCAGCAGATAATGGGAAATTTGCCTGAAGAGAGGTCGAGTCCGGCTGCACCATTTCAATTCACGTCTGTCGACCTGTTTGGACTGTACCAAGTGAAGGATGATGTCAAGAGGAGAGTGAGCATGAAAGTCTGGGGTGTGCTCTTCTGCTGCATGTCAAGTCGAGCCATCCATGTCGAATTGGCAAACACTCTTACAACAGAAAGCTTTCTTCTTGCTTACCAGAGGTTCACTTCTGTCCGAGGCCATCCCCAGAAAATCTGGTCCGATCCAGGTACGAACTTTATCGGAGCAAAACCTGTCCTGAAAGAGATGTACTCTTACCTGAGACAACAAAACACAGAGTCACTTGAAGAATATGCTGCCAAAAATGGGACCGACTGGACATGGAGAATCCTTCCAGCTGATTCACCTCACCGAAATGGCGCCGCCGAAGCTGCTGTCAAGGTCACCAAAAGAGCTCTTCAAAGTCTTGGTGGAGGAGAAGGCCTCACCTTCAGCGAATTCTTAACGGTGCTCAAACTAGCCGCCAACCTAGCCAACGAAAGGCCTATCGACGCTAGGGTCCAGAGCCGTGAAGACCGCATCCCATACATTACTCCGAACACCCTGTTGATCGGTCGAGCCACACAGAGTGGAGATTTCAAGACATTCGACTACACCACCTACCCCTTCAAAAGGCTGCAAGAGATACAAACTCAAGTTAACTACTTTTGGAGCTCCTGGAGCCAACTTGCAGGTCCAAACCTGTTCATCCGCAGCAAGTGGCATACTGCTGAAAGAAATGTTGCCAAGGGAGACATAGTTTGGCTCTGCAACCAAAATGCACTGAGGGGGCAGTTCAAGCTCGCAAGAGTCGTCAGTGTAAATGCAGATTCCAAAGGCATTGTTCGGGGTGTCTCTCCGAGCGGGTGTGTTCAGGTGAAGACTCCAAAACCTGTCACCAAAGAGACTGAGTTTGAAGAGAAGGATTTCCAGGGTACCATACTGCATCGAGATGTCCGGCGCCTCGTCGTCCTCGTCGATCAATTCAATTCAATCAAGGGGGACCAGCTCGCCTGAGAGGTGCGATCTTTCCAGGTCGCACCACGCAAAGATCGAGTGGGAGGTGTTGCGGCGATCTGCCTAGAGGAGCGGCCGCGAGCATGCTGCTGTGCCGCGGCCGTACTGCTGCGTGCGCGCTGCGCTGCGGCGCACCTCATCAGGTGTGTGAAATCAACTTATCAGCGGCACACGCCAGGAGTTGTTTGCTGAGTGAAAGGCGGCGGGGGACGGTGGACACAAAGCTAAGGAGACACTACACAAACAAACAAACGCATGGGAAAAGGACTTAAATCAGAAAGAGGCTACCGGTAAGCATAACATGTATTGGAGTGTATGGATTGTCCTATCGTGATGGGAGAGGTTTGCATTGTTTGTAGTGCGGAGGATTCAGTTTGGGGGTGGTGCTTTGGTGGAAACTGTCTTGACGCTTGTTTAGACATTAACTGCTGAGATGTATGTATAATTTGTGCTTATTTTGTTTCTTACCCAAGTTTATTTACCATAAAATATTTGTTAAAATTGTATGACTAAAAATTATGAAGTAATTAGGTTGATTAAAACCATGTTTAAAAATAGATCAATTAATAAATTGTATAAATAGTATTAGTTAAATTATGGTTAATTTGGATTTATTAAAATTGCGAAGTAAAAATATTTAAGCTGGAATATGAGTTTAATAAGTGTCAAAACTGTGAGATCTGTATAAAATAATTTAGGTTAAGGCATAAATTAAGGAAAAAACAGGTAAATGGTTAAGTTTCTGTTTATTCAATTTATAATTTGCACAGTACTTACCTAAGTTAATATTCAGTGAAGGCATGGTTTATGCATGTTTAAATATACTTACCTTTTTTACTTAATTAAATGCATTTATGTTGAAATGTACTTACCTTGATTAATGCTGAATTTTATTTATGTTTGCTTTGTTCTTGTATGTTTAAAGGTTTTTCACCTTCCTTGTTTATTGGTTAAATAAACTGAAAATTGAGTGAAGTCTGAAGTCTAAGTGAAGTCCTTCCTGTGGAAGTGTGGGAAGCCATGACGTTAAAATACACTTGACACTATCCATCATATATCCATCCATCATGATTTCAATCAGTTAATACCTCCATAGCTCCAGATCTCATGATCATCAAAGTGTGTGTCACCCGCCACTTCATCCCTGCCGGGGAAGAAGGCGTGGGCCAGGGTGCCACCCTGCCCATCAAAAGGGTACCCGTCGTCGTGAAGCAAGCGGTTAAAAGACACTCTGATGTCCCCTCCAGCTGCCGCCCCCCCGCTGTCACTCGGTAGCTGACGGAAACGCAAGGGTGCCACGTCGCTCCAGGCTTTGAAGGCGTGAGTCAGGATGTTGTCCACCAAACTGTTAGGCATACTGGGGGAGAGGGAGGGCGATGGGTAGCTGTGGATACTGAAGACAAAAATAGTTTTTGTATTATAATAAAGTTGTAGGGCTGTTATGTTTTATTTATCCAAAACCAAAAACAACTATGAAACAATCCTTATTCCTCTGTGCCATAGAGCTGCATTGTGGTCCAAAAACCTGGACTATGAATGACATTGTAGTCTATTTCAAAATAATCCCATCCTGTTGTAAATTCTCACAAGAGCACAAAATGTGTATTAATCCACAGTTGAAAATAGTCCCCCCAAAAATGCACTGTTGACTCCAGTTTGTAAAAACTAACGTGCCCAGCTGTTCTAGGAAACAAATGTGCCTTTCCTAAAAATGAAACTACGTATATGTTTGTGACCCAAAGTTTTGCTTCTTCATTAGGGAATGATGAAACCAGAGAGTTTTGAGACATGGTCCTTTGATGGCACATTTAAAATATAGAAAAACACCAGTGTTATTTTATTTAACTCTTTCTAATACTATTTAAATTGGTCCTTGAATGTGCCTCATGTATTGTCCTTGTGTGTTTCTTCTCCTTACGTAAAGCTCATTGAATGTGAATGGCCTTGTTGTTGAAAGATGATATAAAAAATAAACCTTATCCTATGCCATCAAAAATGTATCTTTCTAATTATTCAAAAAAAAAAATTGATTCTGATATATTGCAAGTTTGCTTGCATTAATTTCACTATGAAAAAGTAAATAGAGATACAAAATGTACAGTCAACAGCCAGTGGAAACAATAGCTTTAAACTGTTTGTATCTGCTGGTATTAGAAAATATTTATTAAGAAAGATTACACAAAGATTTTTTTCTTTCAGATCTTCTTCTCAGAAGATGTCTTCTCTGACTCTGACAATACACTTCCCCCATGATGTAACATGATATATGAACCTCTATGAATCATACAGGGAACTGATAAAAGCCACAATGCAACATGACAGGAAACACACCTCCATGTGAGGTCTGTCTTGTGCCACTTAAGGCCTGACAGAGCATATCTTTTCCTCCTTCTCCTCCTCCTCTTCAGCATGTCCTCACTTCCAACAATATCAGGGAGGGAGCATCGTGGCTTGGACATGAGTTTGACAGTTTCTTCATCTAGAAGAGAAGTTGATCACAAAATGTGATGATGAAACTTAATAGCAAATTACAGGAAATTTGAGTTCTTGTGTGACTCATGTGACATGTGAACACTACTATACATGTAATATAATACTGTCCCGATAGATCCAAGATGAGAGGTTTTTACCGAGTATCCCGGTTTCCTGGACTCCGCCGAATCTCTGCATGACACGAATAGCTTTCTCTATCCCATCTTTGGTCTGCAGTTTACTTGTTCGTGGGTCAGAAGGAGGAAGGTAGCCATATCTGCTCAACCAATCCTGGACAGAAAACAAAGGAGGAAATTTGGTAATCACCGTACCATTAACAAGTGAACTTACAATGTCTCTGAAATCCATCTCTTCCAAGAGTCGACTTAAATATTACCGACAAATACTGATGTCATCGAGGTTATTTGATGCACTGGTCCATTTATTATTAGTATAGATCAGGCCCAGCATGTTCTTCACAATGCAGTGTGTCAGCCCTTTCTTTCTCATTAATATTATATGATCCTGTCCTTGTTGAGTGAGATGCTTGATGGGGTAAAGGCAGTACACAATTGTCAATTTGCAGACACAAGCTCTAATCAGAATAACCGAATGAGGAAGGAGTGAAGATGAAATAAGACAATAAATCTGGTGTGGTATACTACCGTCGAAAGAAAGCAACATCAGTTGATTAAAAATCATGTTGAAACCCACCAGTTTTTCTACATAGCCTCCACCCTTCTGTTGTGGTTGCAACTGAGGAAAAAGGTGTTGGCTTACTCATCAACAGTTGTCTTTTTGTGGGTTTGACACTGTGAAACCGTGTCTATCACGTTGTTTGTTGTGTTGTGTCCTACTCGGTTCCTATACTTCATTTCTAACAAAACATATATTTTTTGCTGTTTTTTTCAGCCAATTTTATAATATTTAACACATTTTTTGGATGAACAAGGTGAATTACTTCACCTTGAACTGAAATGTTTGACTTCACTCAGACACCAGCAGCATGATACCGGATGCAGACTTGACACAATGACTTTTACGGTGAGAGAAGTGAAACTTTACTTTTTTGTCATACACATGACTCTTAGATGCTCAAACATGCCAAGCTGCACAAAACCGCCCAACATTGATTTAGTCTTTAAGGAAGTATGGTAGTGAACAGGTTAAAGGAAGCTGCAGATTTCCACACTCATCATGCCTCACTCATGCCTTTCATCATCTGAAATATTTGATAATTACCTGAAACTCTGTATTGAAATGTTTTGAATATAGTATTCAGTACACTGCAGAAAATAAATAACATAGAAAGAAATGACCACTTGGGGTTATCATTTTGCAAAATGACAAAATGGACTGAATTTACACACAAATACATATAGATTTGATGCCTTTTTAAAATTTCTTTAAAAAAACAACAACAAAAAGTCATGAATCATCTCATGAATCATGATCCTCCTGTGCATCAGCCACCAGACTCTTTGCCACATGTCATGTGCCCTATATACAATTTTGCAAGCAAGGTAAGTGATATATCCAGGAAAAGAAATCACCCTCACTGTCACACCATTCAAAATATAATCCTCCACCACCCAGCTCATTCTTTAAGTATTCTTTTTTTTTTTTTTTTAAATGTTCTTCAGTACTCACCACCGCTTTACTGTACCGGTCGGACTGTGCTGATGTGCTTCCCGTTAAGGTCAAAACCATCCACAGAAGAAGACCCAACTCCATTCCAGTCACTGCAAAAAAAAAGAAGCGCTCCGTTATCATCATAATCCTGATTATTTGGAGGAAACTGAGACATTTCTCGCTTCTAATTACAACAGCTTCTTTCAAACCATCCCAAAGACAAAGATAAATGAAACAAAGCTCACCGTTGTTTCTCCTCAGATGCTACAGTCTCTCTGGGGACTAGGGTTGGGCTAATCGATCAGTCGACTCTCTGCCTCTGCCCTTCCTTCACTGACACTGGAGAGTCGTTGGTTGTGGCTTTTCTTTTACCCCGCGCGTAATGCATGATGCGTGACGCATGATGCATAATGCTTCTGATAGTAGAGGGTGCACTGGTGCGAAGTGCTACAGGTACAGGTGAGAGGATTAAACGACGCCAAAACTCTGATATGACAAAGATAGGAATTGCTTTATGTTTTCAGTCCCTAATTAAATTAAATTATAAAGGTTATTACCCGTAACTGATGCATTTTTAGAACAATAAATGACTTAGTAATACTGTATAGATCAGTTATAAGCCACTGCCAAGCGCAAACCAATCAGACATCTGCTTTTATAAATGTCATTAATAAAAGGTTTCTCACAGTGATCCATGAATTGGTCCATGAGTGGATTTTTGGTTAAGATGCTTTACAGCTCTTGTCCAGAAGGTCAGCAGTCCTACTGTATATTGACTGGATCTGCCTGATGAATATAAAAGACTAAACAAGTGCCACGCTGGAAAGTTTGGGCCATTTTTGCCATCGGTGCAGGAAGTGAAGGACTACAGGGGTGTCACCCCTTCTAGTAGTAGCTTTAAGTGGTAGCGGCAGTATGAGCTTGTCTTTTTAAATTTCAAATATGTGAAATGATTCCATGGTGATCATTCACCATTCATCACAATTTAAACAATAGATTAGATTTAAATAATAAGAGTGACCTCAGAGCTCTGAGGGACAGCCAGTCATTTATTGTCTGGATTTTTTTATTTAAATGAATGTGTGAACATGTGCCAACGCTGTTTTTATTGTTACACAGGCTAGAGCTTTAATCTTATCACACAGTGACCATAGTTCTGTACAAACCATGGTAATGAAGTTAGTGCATTTGTTAGTAAGGTACTGCTTCATGCTTCATGTGTGGCTTATTACGACCAGCCATATGGTCAGTTGTTGCAGTGGTGCAGACTGACATTTCCTTAGAGCCACCATACAGTGCTGTATAAACTATAACTATAGAAAACATGCATGTGTGTACATATCCAGGGCAACATTCCAAGATGAAAATATGTTCCCTCGTGCATAGGCTTGGACAAACTAACCTGTTTACAAGCCCAGGGGTAAAAGATTTTTGTTGGGCCCCTGTTGCCTCCAAGTTCTCCTCAGTGCACACAACACACTGTAGATGACACCTGCACAATATTTCAGACGAATAAACCAAACTATGACTGATATGTGTGCTAGTCCAATGTGCTCTCATATGTAGTTAGATTGTGTTTATTTGGGGAAATTTTATTTAGGAAAGAGCACCATGTGAGTACAGAGCATAAATTAAAATGATGAAGTTGTTAGAACCAGATCATCCTGCAAGACAGGGCCACAAGATTACATAATACAGTACCCAGCTGATATGTCTTTTAGTGGCGCAACTTTGTAAGAAATAGAAGTGCAACTGACACAGAGTGACCCTGAGTCTGTAATCCAACCTTGTGGCCAGGCCTATATAGTGCAGGATATTACTGGAGATATATTGGTAACAGCAATGGTGTAGTGCAGGATATATGTCAGTATACCAGCGTACCTTGTACCGTAAAATACATAATCCTGTAGTTGTCTCACTCGTCTGTGGGTCAATATTAGTTGCAAAATCAGCACCTCTTCTGTGGATAATGTTGATTTCAATGATTAGCGATTCTTACTCTCTGAAATCACGACTAACTCAACGACTAAATCTTATAAATATTCATGACTAAATCAGTAAAAACTGTGTATGGGGATGATTTGGGTTCCCCATGTCTGTTCTCCTGCCTCTCCTACATGGTGTCCTGCCCACCTGACTTTTGGCCAAAACATAATGTTCTACCATCTCCTCTTCAATCTCTCTTGTTTTTGGCAGCGCATATTATCTTTTATCATATCTGTGAACCTTTTTCACACATTTAGTATTTTTAGTTTATGCTTTAACCACAGTCACAGTTCCTTCCGTTTGAAATTCTAATTCAGCTCTGTTGCAACAGGTCTTTGGACTGTCTGCATTAAAAGCACTCAGCAACACTCAGTAATGTAATCTTCTTGACATTTTGAATGTCGACCCCATAAACGGGGCTCCAGATGAAAGGAAATGAGATGTCATGGAATAAGAAATGGTTATGGTTGTACAAAATCATATTTATCTTATCTTACAATTGTCTTTGGCTAATCATTACTTTGTCTGAGAAAATATTTGCATTACATTTGGAGCAACAAAATATGTTCTCTGATGTGTTCAGTTTGTAAGGTTGCAAGTTGGGCGCCACTTGGAAATTGAAAATAAAAAGTCCATTCCATATTGAACTACATACTCATTACAGCGTTGTCATAATTTGGAGTACACAAAAAATAAAGTTAAGATTTGATTTTAATATCAGTTGCAACCATATCGATTAGATACACTCATTTTTGTATTGACAACCTTGACTTACACATAAATTAAAATGTGAAAAAGAAAGTGAATCTGCAGCATTTAAAAAACTAATTTCAATAAGAACTATTTTTCCAGTGTGTTCAACACCAAGCACTTATAAAACATTTGAGTGAAACTGATGACGCTGCATTAAGCTGGAGTGCACCAGCACTGCATCTCATCCCATTATGTACATAGGTCACTCTCTCTCTGCAAACCATCACTGGTATTATCTTTCCCTCTCTCTCCCTCCCTCCCCCTCTTCCTCCTCTCCCTTCTTTAATTTCTGTCCATCCTCCAGGGAACCAAGTGAGTCATGCCATTAGCACCAAATGATGCCTTGCTAATGGTTGGCCAGTTTCCATCATGACCACTTCATGTCGCTGCACCAGTGGAAAACACGAAAGTCTTTCGTAGTAGTAATTATGACGGAGGCCCCATTTATGTTTGAAGGCATGTGGATATTGTTGGGTGTGAGGTGAATCTCACTCCTCCACACTGATCCTCAGATGCAACTGGAGCCTGCTCTAGAAAGCCGATTTAACAATGACTGAAACAAACGCTGATTATAATCTGAAACTGGACTCTGCAGTTTGTTTGTGCCAATCATTTCCAAGTCCAAATGAGTACCTTTGTAGGCCTACATCATATTTATTGACTGACATTCCTAGACAAATAAAATATCTTAAATCTGCGTTAACTGTTTTTGTCCCCTTGGAGGCAGCATAAAAGAATCTGAAAACACAACACTGACATATTATCACCTTTTATGTCCATATGAAAACTTGTTAGCAAACATTTTACACATTGCACAGATATGGAGCAACTTTAGCGTTCATTTGGAGTCGTGTGTCTGTTTATATGATTAAACAAGTCCAATATTTATTCACCTTTAACTGTGTTTTGCTAGTCATCAACTCCTGAAAAAAATATGTGGCTCTTGCTAAATGCTTCACTGTGTTCACAAGCAAATCACTAACTCAGTCTATGCTGGGCTGATAGTGTTACAGAGCTTATTTGCTCTGTGTACCCACTGTGCCCACTGTGTGGCTTAAACAATGCTGTTGAGGGTGGTGAGAGTCACCGAATCAGTAAAGTTGCAGACCAGACAATCTCAGAACCCATCTGCGATTGCCTGACAACGATTTAGCCTCTGGGGGCAATTGTCAATTGATCTAGGTGTCTGTAGCCAGGGGATGTCTAGAAAGCAGACAACGGGCATCTAAGCCAAGATGTCCTCTGCAGTCGCAGTAAAATGTGACTGCAATACTACTCGGAATGAAGGGAAAACAGGAAGCTTCTGGTCCTTTGGAGTCTTGGTCCCTTGCGTACAGAATCTTCATTCACATGCAGATATCTGTTTATTGAGATTACAGGCCAGAGAACCAAAACCATGCTAAGATGGTAAAGAAAAAAAGAGATGCAAAAAGAAAAACCAAGATGCTAAAATGCTCCGTAGAACTGAGAGGAACTACAGGGTCGTGGGTTCATCATTACAGGCGGCTCCTTTAACATATAGGTAGTCATGTGATCTATGGCTTAATATAAAAATATTGATTACAGCATCTCTAACATTCTCTGTGTTGATAATGTTACTACTGCATCAGTCACCATCACAGTGATGATGATTATCTTTTAAGAATTTACACAATTAAAACAATTTTTCACATATTGCATTTGCTAAAATATTTAATTAAAAAATATTTGATTTGACTAATGGTGATGATTTCTTCAGAAACACATTTGCCAAACATTAAGTCATAATGTCGTGTTAAATTATCAACTTATTTGCTTTTAATTTTGACCCACATGGACAGTAAGGAAAATGTAATTGACCATCAGAAAAAAAGACCTTTGAGCTTATATTCATTACACACAGTTTTATTTTCATTAAAGGGATCCAAGGCCTTCACAAAAGGGTTGACTCTTGGTAGCTATACAGTACTAACACAACACACGACGACAACAACAGAAACAACACAGAGGTGAACAAGTGAAAAGACAAATAAATAAGAGTTGAAAGACATTTTATATGAGCTTAAACTGAGATGCATCAACAAAAACGATAGTCAGAGGAAAGTGAGCAGAGGTTAAAACTCTGCGAAGTACAGTAACGGTTTTGTACAATACTCGATTCATTTCTGCAAGTAGCTGATTGTCTATAGCGGCTTATTTTGGTCATGCACAGCTGAGAGTCATTTCTATTGTAAGGACAGTGATGCAATAATGTCACAGTTTTTTGTTATATCCTTTACCTCCAGCTTTGATTGTCAGTCTCGCAAGTGTTTGATGGGTTGAAGACAGCGTCATTTTTCTTTTGATTGTCACTAGCTGATGGATATGATTCATTAGATATGTACGTATCACTGCTTATTCTGTTATGGCTTTGCATCTGCTTTTTGATAGATCGGATAAAAAATATTCATAAATATACGTATATGTATAAAACAAAAACAAATTTGCTTTATTGTAGTTTTTGGCAAAAAAATCTGTGATAGCTGTAAATCTTCTTGTTTATCTCAGTATCAGACAATATCTAATACCAATGTTGATATGGTGCATCCCTAATAATTTGTTTTAACAAATGAAATTTGTGCTTTGAGGATGATGATGTGAGTCGACAACGTGCTACATTCCTCCCTTCAATAATATCTGACAATATTCCACAGTTATCTTCATCATACACAGATGTCTGTACAAAAATATGCAGTTATCAGTCTTAATGTAACGTTGCTGGCAGGGTAAGTAGGTTTTTACTTTTTTTATGGTATGTTTTTTTTTAAGTTTTAGTAAAAGTGATTGCCATAAGCAAGTCTAAAATCTTCACAGTAGCCTCACACAGCTTAGGGAACAAGCTTGCTTTCACAATATCATTGAGCTGCTCAAGTAACAAGAAACTGTGGTTACACTTCACAATACAGACATCTGCTGGTATTTCCTTAGTACCACTGAGTTTCTTACTGAAGAATTTCTGTATGGTAGAATTATAATTAGAAACCTGCTATTTACTCTATAATATACTATACGAGGACACATTTTTTCCGACTTTCGGAAGAGAATTAAGTTTATCTTAAGTTTATAGGCTTTGAGGTTGTAGTAATGTCCGGTCAACTTTCTGAACTGTTTTTCTTTCTTCTTCTTTCTTTCTGAACTTTTATGGATAACATTTGGGAAAAACGTGTAACAAAATAACCTAAGATCAAATATCTACTCACTGTTTTTTCCAGATTATTATTTACTATTTAATATATTTTGCAGCTCCGTATAATAAAGAGTACATTTTACTTTCCCCTGTTTTTTCTTGTGTTGTGTCTTTGGATCATTTTAATGTTCGACAAAATGAAATATGGTAAAACTTATGAAGGGTCTGATGCTAATTCTCAACAATCAGATGATCAAAAGACTGTCACTTGCATCCCTCCACAGACGGTGTAATCTAAACCTTGACTTCAGCCTGAAAACACGCATTAAACTGATCCTATTTATAATCCTGACCTCAGCCCTGTAATTAACACAATCTTCAAAAACCCCAAACAAACAAAAAAAAAAACACCCCAAAAACGAGCAGCCTGATAGTACTAAGAAAATACCAGTGTGACTGTCAAGTGCAACCAAAGCTGCTCTTGACTGAATTTGTAAACATTTAATGCATTTCAGGGTCTGCAACTCATTGAGGCCCCTCTATAGCTCAGTCCTGTGCTTCCTTAAAACCTGCGTGTTTGACACATTTTTGTTACATGCCCTTTTTTTCCACTTCTTCTTTGAGTTGCCGGTTGGCAGCGATTGTCTGTTATTCATTGTAATCTGGCCCAGTACTGACCCAGGTTATGACTCATGCCCTGCTGCTCAGTTCCTGGAACCTGGACCGGCACTGAAACGCCAGGCGATATGAGCCCTGAAAGGAAGAGAGATAAAGAAAAAAAAAACAGAGACGGTTAGTGAGTGTGCAGAGCTATAAAATAAGGAGACAGACAGTAAGTACACTCACCGGTGTTGGAGTTGGTCGAGGGTGGACTCTGCAGATGAGGGGAGGAGTACGCCGTTGAGTCAAAGCTGCGCGGGGCAGAGGGGGATGGAGGTAACATGCAAGAGTAGGAGGAGGCCGACTGTGGAGGAATAGACTGAGAGTAGACATAAGAGTGGAGGAATGAGTGGGGTTAGATTCATACTGAAGCAAAGAAAACATGATTCCAGTTTAACCACATGGAGGTGCTAGAGTAGTGTTGTGTAGTTGGAGTGAAGCCAGCAGGAGCAGCAGCAGACCATTTAGTGGAAGCTAATCGGTATCCAAACAAAGAATCAAGGATTACTAAGACAAACGTAAGAGACAAACTAAAAAAGATCTGCTCAGCATGACCTAAGCTGAACAGAGATGTTTTGTGGTTTGTCTAATGTATCTGTTTTGAAGCTTGTGCATTACATTTCATAAAAGAAGAAGGGACTTGAGTATTGTAGAGTATCTTGACATTCATGGAAAGCAAGAAATAAAAAATGTTGAGTGTTTTCATGCTGCTATTGAGGCTGGCATGGTCATTTGGTCAAATTAAAGCAACGTGGATTATAAACGCTGTTCCCAAACAAACAGTCCCATGCTTTAATAAATGCTAATTTAATCTTAATTTGGCAGCTTTGTAACCGCTGCTTTGGCAGTTTCTGCAGAATACTGGAAACTAGTTTTAAAACTGATTTCATTACTCTTGATTTCCAAACAATGGCTAAGCCAGCAAACGTGTTTAGACCCCACTGATCCTTTGTGTTAATCTCAAAGTGCTCTGCTTGATAAACACTGACGCCAAGAAACAAAGAGAGTTTCATTTCAGTATTTGGTGAGGCTATTTTGCTTTACGAATGTCACAATTAAATCAATCAGAATCAAAATTTTAATGACTGTTTTTGATGTTTTGCCATTTTTTTAAGAATGTCAATATAATAATCAAAATCATTACACATTTCAAATATTTACATTTTCTTCTTTCTGCCTCCTTTCTTATTTTTATGTTGCTGTTAAAAAGAAATAATAATGACAAGAAAATTGACAGTAATTTGACCTGACAACAGCAATATTAAGAGTTTTGATGAGAAGAAGAAGAATTAATTATGTTAAAAGTATTAATAGCAGAGAGAGAATTAATATCCGCAGTAGTTATTTATTCATGTGTCTATTCTAATTATCCTGTTTTATACCCTTTAATTAAAGTAAAGGAGCTAATAAACAGGTTCCGCTCTGAGACGATGACCTGCTTTGGTAAAGTTTGGAGGGTGCTGATGAATGATGAATGATGATGAATGTCCAACCTGAACTCCAGATGAGAAAACTGACAGGGAGCTGTAGCTGGGCAGGGACGACTCAGCCTGACTCAACATGGACCCTGGAGAG
This sequence comes from Argyrosomus regius, assembly GCA_946959425.1. NCBI lineage: Eukaryota > Metazoa > Chordata > Actinopteri > Sciaenidae > Argyrosomus > Argyrosomus regius. The sequence goes on along the minus strand of OX336900.1, from coordinate 12,680,570 downwards.
AGACACACACACACATTTACACACACGTAATGAGAACATCTCGCAGTGGAAATGTTGTAATATAGATACGCTCTAATGGAGAAACTCTAATGGTTTGCCTGCCTGTAAAATGTGAAGCAGGGGAGGTTTATAATTATAAACTCGTAAAATATTTCTGTCACCAAATATAGAAATCAGAGAGCAAATGTAAACTCGTGCTTTAGGTAACACTGATGTTCTGAACCATTGAACTCGCATATTTTAATCATGACTAGAATTAAACGGTCATCTTGCAGTGCGGTGACCTCGCGGTTACCTGAACTGCTGCCATGCTGCTGATGATAGACAGACGTATTGAAGGAAGTGGTCAGAGGGGCTTGGCTCTGTGAACAGGAAGTTACACCCCCTGACCTCCTTTGATTGCGCAGCTTCTCCTCCCTCCTCCACTTGGCTCTTCGGTTTGAGAACCACACCTGTCAATCAAAGGGTTCTCCTTGTCATGTATGTGTAAATTGAAACTACTGCATGTCGTTACAGGTTCTGCAAATTAAAAGAGTTGTCTCACCTGTATCCTGGCCTCTGGTAAATCAATCTTGTTTGCCAATCTCTCCCTCGCAAAGACATCTGGGTAATGCGTCCTTTCAAACTCTGAGGAAGATATCAACTAATGTCAAATACACAGTGTGAGTCTTAATCGAGGATGACAGGGCGACTGGAAAGCAGCTCATCTGATAACCCTTGCTTGCTGTTTTTCATTTGCATCTGTCTTTTGATGTGAAAAGAAAATTTAAGCTTTACATGGATTCAAATAATCACGCATTAATTTATTATTACGCATTGATTATTTTGACAAATATTAACCTGCATATCAGATAATTACTGATGAGCGTCACTAATTATCTTGCCATGGGATATACAAATCCAGGAAGGCAAGATGTATCCTTACAACCATATTTGAAATATTTATCTGTTGCACTTTGTATGAATTATTTATCATTATGGAACATGCAGAAAGTTCAAATGAAGGGATTCAACTTGAGACGCTGCCGAAGCACTTAGGCTGAACTAAAACTAAACAGAAGAAGAAAAATCCTTGTAGGTTTTCATTGTGTCATCATTTACTCTCTAAATTCTCACTTATCGGCATGGGGATTTCATTAAAATGATCAGTTTTACTGCTTTACAGCATGTAATGACACAGAGGTAGGTGGAGGTAAGCTCATTTCTGAGTCAGCGTTTGTTCAAACACCAGCGAGCTTGTGTGAGTGAGACTTTCTGTATGAGAGTATCATTTCTCATTGTGGCAGTTAATTTATAGTTGACAAACGGCTGACATTTTTGTTGTTGACAAGTCGAAACGAGAATATGCCTCACCCTCTAACTGACAGTCTGAGTCATCCTGATGAGCTCCTGAAGTTTTCAGGTCTAGTAATGGAGACATCTTTATAGATTTAACTGTCTGTGTTTATGATGTCAGTTTAGCATTTCAATAAAATGTCACCAGAGACACCAAAACAAGTAAATCAGTTCAAATTTTTTGGTTCCATGTGAATGGATGAGGGTTTTGTTAACAGATTACCAACCCTGTAAAACTAACTGAGGACTAGTTCACACGGTAACACATGGTTAATAAATCCATAATGCACAAAGATAACAACACTGGCTCTGTAAATTAAGTCTGTCTTGCAAATTGTTATAATTGGCTTGGTTATAATTGGCGTCTATGTCAACACATGATTGTTATTGTGCCTTGGCCGTGCACTGAGGTCAGTGTACCTCATTAATGTCATTTGCACAGAGTGACCACACTGATACGTTTCCACTCGGCTGCACAGTGGACATTGCGTCCTTATTTAGCTCAAGGGCCCGCTACAGCCATATCCAGTCAAGGGTGGCTTTCTGATCCCTTTCGTCGGATAACAGGGCGACGAGGGCCAGATCTCACTGCGTAATACAGCCACAGTAATGATGCATTATCAAAACTGTGCTGTACATGCTGCCAGGGGCTTTTTGGAGCAGGTCGGGATTATTTGAGTTAAGATTATGGATAATTTGCATCTGGAAGCGATCGCTTGCAGGGATTGATAATAATCCTGTCCTGCCAAGATATTTCTTGTGTTTAATGTACTTTAAATGAGTAATCAGACACAATGCCTGATAAACAGCCTGATTTTTGCGTGTAATTTCCCTGTCTATTTACCAAAAGGCTGTAAAAAGGTGTGAAGATTATAATCCAATGACAAAGGTGTTGGCAGGGGAAAAAAGCAGCAGGATAAGCTGCGTCATGACACACTCTGGTCTGGCTCTTGCCCATGGAGGGCGGTGATTGGCTGAAAAGCGAAGGGAGCGCTGTGCGTGCTTGCATGGCCTGACCTTTCTCCAGAGCCTCGATCTGCTCCTGTGTGAAGCTGGTCCTGTTCCTCTGCAGCTTCCTCTTGAGCTGCAGCCTCAGCTGAGATTCTTCGCCATCGTCCCTCTCCACGGGGACGCCACCTCCCCCTCTGCCCGTTCCCCCTCCCCCTGCCTCTCCCCCCATGCTGCCCTCGGTGTCCAGCAGACAGCCCTCAGACACTGGCAGAGAGGAAAGTGACAAAAGAAATGTGGGAGTGTCAAGAGAATTCCTACCGTAGAATAATGTGAGATTCATGCTTTGAACTAACAGGAAGTTGGTGAGACAGCCACAAGTGCCACATTTAAGTTATGATCTGTGAGCATTGAAATTTCCCCTCACCTGTGCTGTGTTGCGTTTGAACACTGGTGGGGTCATGGTACCAGTTGTTAGGCCCACTCCAGTTTGAGCCGCTCTGCAGGTTCAGCATGGTTAACTTCTCATACATACTACGAGTGTCCAAACCACCATGAAGAGAAATAAAGGAGTCCTGTCCAGTGCGTGTCAGCCACTGTTCTCTGTCACCTTTGGCTCCCCTCTCCCTCCTTCGATCTTCCAATCCTTCCTCCTGGAGGGTGTGGGGGTGTGGAAGAAGAGAGGAAGAAGAAGAAGGAGGGGTTCATATCGCATGAGTTCACACATGGTCGGCATTGTGGTGAATTAGCCTCATGATGACAGACAGAAATGGAGTTAGTTACATGCCCGCTGTCGTAACGTGTGTGTGTTATACATTGGTATGCTAGTATACCATGGGGAGCTAAGGTACATTAGAACCAACTCTAAAAGCCATGACATTTATTATGCTACTTGCTTTTAGCTCTATCTCTGCTGGTGAGCCAGAGCATGCATGCACGCACACGTATGCATGAAAAGACATTTATATGTAGCCACAAATTGGCATCACACACATACAGAAGCTTAATGAGCAGTATCGCCCATAAGACAATAGAATCAAGCTGATGTTTTACTCTACTACAGACATGAAGCATGTCAGTAAACATTATTATCTGCTTAAATAAATATATATCTAAGTTAAAAATGAATAAAAGCTTCTCTCTTCTTCTCTTACCTTATCTTACATTCCGCTTTTTGGGGAAATAGAAAGGAACGCAAAGGTCTTCCAATACTGACACAAATCTCACAAACTACGGCAGCAGCATGATGTCAAAGGTCAAACTTCATTCATTTGGACATAGCAGCTCCAGAAAAAACAATTTATTAATCCGATTTTCAGTTAAATTCCAGAAATTGTTAACTTGTCGTCAACCCCAGAACCTCTCCCAAAGTCCATATTAAAGAATCTCGGCACACACACACTCGAAAGCACTGCAAAGACTAGATTTTTGCAAAACTTACCAAGTGTCCAGGTGAAATGATGCGGGGGTCCTGTGTGTTACTTTCCTCCTCTGTGGACCTTTATTCCCCTGTTCCCCCCACGTCCCTTCTTCTCCAGCTTTGTTGACAATACTGTGTGTGTGTAAAGGAGAGAGTAGGAGAGAGATGGAGAGAGTTAGACAGGGTGAGAGAGAGTGAAAGAGGGAGAGGGGGGGCTCTGGAGAGAAATGCGTCTGCGGGCACTCTTGTCCTCCAAGCGATGGAGAGAGAGAGGGAGAGAGAGAGAGAGAGAGAGAGAGAGAGAGAGAGAGAAGCCACCGAGGGGTGACAAAGTGAGTCAACATCAGTGTCAAGTTTGAACTTAATGCCAGCGAGAGGAGGAGGGGAGGCCGAGAGAGGAGAGCATAAAGCACAGATAATGGAGAGATAGTAGATGATAAATAGATGATGGAATTCAATTTTAACCATAAACTGCGCATAAAGATTGAGTATAATTGGCAGTCAAGTGTGTTAGTTTTTTACACAAACACATCTGCAACCAGACAACTAACATTAGCAGAGTAAACTCAATCTTCACACTCGTAAGGACCAAAATTTAATTGATCTGTGTTTAGATACTTAAAAGAGATGTTTAAAAACTTTGATAAAGATTTGACATATCTATATACATTTGCTTTGTTTTGTTTTGTGTCACTCTTATAAAATACTGCATTCAGCTAATAGAGATTTATATGAAATAATAAAAAAAATACTGGGAATTATTATGTTTATTTGGAAATAAACACCAGTACACATTGTTGATTTAAGCCAATGAAGTAATAAATAGTTTTACACAAGTAAAAAAAAATGTAATAATGAGATATTTCCCTATGGCTTAATATAATAATACATTATTCTATTGATTTTTTGTTAAAACTGTATTGCACCATAAAGATGTAATAAAGACATTTGTAAATAATAATAAGTGGTAATATCAGGTTTAACAATACATTATATTATTGATTTCCCATTTATTAAACATAGATATGATAAAGATCAATTTACAGTCTCTCAACATGTTATAATTTCTTTGTAAAGATGAGAAATATTTAGCTCATAAATAACTTTTAAATTATTTTATCTAATCTGTTTAGATAAAGATGTTATTTTTTTAAAGAAATTATATCCATTCCTACTCAGTCCATATATATGTGTATGATAAAGATAATTAATAACATATTATTTCAATCCATTTGATTTTTAACCAATTTAGCAACAACAAAAAAACCAAAATGTTCATAATATAGCATGATAATATACATATGAAATAGGTCAGATTCTTGTAATGGACAGTGTCAGTTAAAGATGCTGTTTTATAAAACATGCTCTGCATTTGTTTGTCTTTTGAGTAGTGTTTTCTTTCTTGATTAATATCATGATGATAAATGTCACATCAGTCATTTGATCAGACTCAAAGAAAGCTAATTGAATTTACAATAATGTAAGAAAAAAAAGGCACTTTTTTTTAAAGGTATTTTTGTTGAAAAATTATTGAGCCGATGTATCAGTTATCAAAATAGTTGCAGATGAATGTACCTTCAATCATTTAATTAATTATTTAATAAATTGTTTCAGCTCTACATTAAGCTTAGCCTCTTTTCTTAATCAGCTATTTAATATTATGCTCATATGGATCATTTATTCCAAGCACTGGTGTTTTAGGCCTGCAGTGCGATAAAAGCTGCTACCACAGTTCATTTTGTCACACAAGGGCTCAAAAATGCAAAGTCTGAGTAACAGCTTTTCCAAGAGCACCTAGGTATTGTTCCTTCACTCCAGAGGTATTGTTCTCCCGCTGGCCTTAAAGCTATGGGACAATAAACAAAGGCATTGTCTGGCCTCAGATCAGGTTAAAGGTGCTCCATACAGAAAAACCCTCGGCGATAGACACACAAGGTCTGATGTGTGAGGCGTAAGTAATGACGCAGGTATGACGGTATGTATGGGTCGAATCAAAGAGTGAGAGGAGAGCACAAACGGGGTTTAAATATATCTCTATGCAGAGAGAGAAGAAGAGAGAGATGGAAGATGGAAGCAGAGGAGAGAGATAGAGAGAGTGAAGAGGAAGTATGTGACTTTGGGGTGGGTGTAGGGGCTTGGGGATGGGGAGGGTGCCAGCTTGTTTTATTTCCGGTTGACAAGACTTTGCGCTCCCTTTCTCTCTGTCGCTCCCTCTCTCTTTCATACTATGCTATTCTTCCTCCGCTGCCCCCATTGCTCTGTCTCCCTCCTCCCCTACCCTCCTCCCCCCTCTTACTTTCCTCCGAGACGTGCCTTGGAGAAAGGAAAGGACTTGACAAGTTCAAAGGTAAAACGGAGTAAGAACAGTGGTAGAGGAAGCATTCAGACCCTTTTGTTAAGTAAAAGTACTAATGTCACACTATAAAAGTCTACAAGTATCTAATATATTACTCAAGTAAAAGTACAGATGAAGTATCAGCAAAATGTACTTCACAATTACTGCTTATTATTACTGATGCATAAACATATATGCAGTATTTTAATGTGTATGGCAGGTTGAGGTGGAGCTTTTTAAAGGCACTTCATCTATTGTTTAATGGTTCATGTTTTACAAGATCTCCATATGTTTTGTGTAAAATCATAATCTACACAGTAACTAGTAACTATATCTGTCAAATAAATGTTGTAGAGTGAAAGAAATACCTATGAAATTTGGCGTAGTAGAAATATAAAGAAGCTCAAAACAGGACCAATAATGTACAAATACCTCTGTAGAGTACCTTTGTTGAACATGTAAATGAGAGGAAAGGAAGTAAGTGAGGGGAAGTAACAAAACCGCTTTGTTAATTCAAAAACTAAACCCGAAAACATGGCATTAACTCCCCCATCACACTCTTTCTCATCCCACCCCTTGTTTAGCTGGATGCCCTTTTGTTTTTGTCTTTATTCAGAAATCATCTTATTGTGTTGCAGTTGTTGGAATGTGGCTTAACCTATGTGATCCCTATGTGCTGAGTGCAATAATGTGTGTGTGAGGGTGTGTGTGTGTGTGTGTGTGTGAGAGAGAGAGAGAGAGAGAGAGAGAGACAGCCGCGTGCTTCACTGCAAAGATTCATGTAGCTCCAGGACATGCATTTTTTTAGTGCATCTTGTTAGTTCATTCCTGTCACCTCTCTCTCTCTCTCTCTCTCTCTTCCTCTCTCTCTCGCTTGCCATCCCTTGCTTTTTCAGCGCTGAAGGGGGGATGGGGAAGGGGTGGTGGACGGGGCTGGGAGGGGAGGGACGCGGCGGTGGAGGCAGTCACCATGGTTACAATGCCACGACAAATATTCATCAAGTCGTTAAAATAAAAACAAACGGGAGTGCATTATAATTGCTCTTACTGACTGGATCCTATAATGCGTTCATATATTATAAGTGAGGGGAGCAGAGTGGAAGGGGCTCGCACACAAAAAGACACCGTTGGTGATTTAAAAAAGTGATTATCAGCTGACCTGCAGGCAAACACGTATGTGACACATTCAAACACATTTCGACTCTTTGTGTATAACTTTATTTTTCCGTTACCTGTTTATGGAATTCCCTATGAGTACTTTCGTGAGATTCTCTTTTCTCTTTGTCCCTCCATCTCTCGCTCTTCCTCTACTGTTGTGTAGCCCCAGGCGATACTGTGATGTGTCCTCCCTCTGTCCCTCCCTCCCTCTCCCTCTCTCTCTGTCCCTGTCACCTTCAATTGCTCTGTGAAACTAGACACACTGCCTGGGGCAGGGAGGCAGGGTGGGAGGGATAGAGAGAGGGAGGGAAAAGAGGAAAAGAGAGAAGGGGAAAAAAAAAGAGACAGCTTCATAGACAGACAGAAGGAATAAACATTTGGTGTCATGTAAAAAAAAAAAACACAGCCCAGATGTGTGGCACACTCTAAAAACCAATTGAATGAGTTCACAATAATGTTCTCTATCCAGCCAAAAACATAAAACACTTTAGAATTTAGTACTGCAAACATGTAATCAATAACATAGATACATCTACCCAATTTAGTTCAGTGTTTGAACTCTGTATTTAATCCCTATGGCCTTTAAACCCTTCAGTAAATATGTACCAGTTGCTTCTCCAAACTGGTTTATATATTACACCAGGAGCTCTCAGAACAGGGATTACTCCTTGTCCCCATGAACACTGAGTCAACATTTTAAGCCGGTCCTGAAGAATGGAGCTTAATACGTGAAATTATTGGAAAGCGAAGTTGGTTTAATATTAAAAACTGATATAAAACAAGGACCTAACTGCATAGTTTCATGATTTAACATTATCCACATTGGTTCTTTTTTTTTTTTTTTTAGATATAATTTGCTCATAAATACTGAGTTTAATTGACAGTCGAGTGTAGTTATTTCACACACAAAAACCCAGAAAACAGACAATTGTTAGACTTAAACTTGAAGAGACCAATTTGATCCTCATTTAAATACCTGAAACATATAAAACTTTAGTAAAGCTTTGTAGTTGACTATATTAGGCTTAATAGCAAATAAAAAAACAACATAAAAAAACACTTTTAAAAAAGGGCCTTTAGTTAATCTATTCACAATTTAGTTTATCTTTTATTGATTTATTGTTTTTATCTTATTGTTATTGTGGTTTATTTTATTGTGTTCTGGTTTATTGTAAAGCACTTTGTGGCCATATTTTAAAAGGTGCTATATAAATCTTGTTATTATTATTATTATTATTATTATTATTAATAGTTATTATTATTGTTATTGTTTCTATCTGCTGACATGATAAATGTGTCAAATGTCAAACATTTTATCTAAAATCCAGATAGCACATAACATGGGAGTACCCCTTACACACCGAGCAAATGCTCCAATGTAACATGTAGTTTGAATATAGTCGTATAACATCAAAACCACATGCACTAACTGCATGCTATAACTTACCAATATGTATACACTATAGAACTGAGTCCTGAATACAATTTTGTATGAAACAGGAATATGCAAAACAAATCAAAACTCATTGCAAAACGGCGCTTGGGCGTGAAAAGAAAAGAAAAAAAAAACATTTTATTTTGTCAAAAAAAGTGGAAAACTTGGTTTACCTGTGACCTCACCAGGAAGTGGCTCTCAGGTGGGCTAGGTGGGCGGGACTAGGGTTTTGATTGGGCGTAGTTGAACCTCCAGACAAGGCAGCTGTTTGTGATCGAAGCTTGTTCGAATCCTCCTCTTTTGGTCAGACGTGGAGGTAGTTTGTCGACGGTAAAACGCTTGGAGAAGTGATTTTTATCAAACGAGATGTAACTTTTTGGACTCCCTGTACCTTAAGTCTTAACACACCTGAAGAAGAGGAAAGGTGACGGTGTAAAAAATATATATATTTTTGTCGTGATTTGGAGATAACCATTGGATCTGCTTCAGGTGAAACTTGATTTGTTCCGCGAAACCACACAAAATGTCGCCCAAATTTCAGTTTCCTGCTATTTTCTGGTGCGTAACAGGTGAGTAACAACCGTTAAATTACCCCCACCCCCTTCCATCTTCTCCGTGCTCTCGCCATGTCTGTTGTTTCTTTGTCCACCTGTAAAACATACTACAGGTTGTCTGCTCTTACCTAATTCTATATTATTTTTTTTGTGTCGTCTTGTATAAAGCTCAGCTGCCTCAAATTAATCAGGAATGTAATTTATGTTTACATTTAGGTGTTTTGGCTTCCTACGCTCAAGAATGTGGCCGGCCACCGTTACAGGAGAACAGGATTGTGGGAGGGGAGGACGCCAAAGATGGGGCTTGGCCGTGGCAGGTGGATGTACAGGTAAGGACCCTCTGAAACAGGACTTACCATCATTTCTGCCTGTGGGTGGTTTAGTCTATATCCTGTTTCTCAAACTGACCTACTGAGAGAGTGTGTTGCCTGTGATGCTGAGGTGACTCACTCTTTTTCCTCCCCTCGGCTTCCAGACATCGCCTGCTCGTCATATCTGTGGAGGCTCCATCATCACGGAGAACTGGATCCTATCAGCTGCGCATTGTTTCCCCAAGTAAGAAAACTCCTGGCACAAAAAAATCAGCGGGTGAACTGCTGCTTTTATTAGTTGTCCGAGTCATTTTCTTGGAATTTGTGGCAATGGCCACTGCAGTTTGTCAAAGCCCTTTAGGAATATCTATTTTTTTAAATAGGAATATGATTAATATGCCTTGCCTAGTCACGAAATCTACCTCAACCATCTTCAACATCTAGTTCTTTCTTTCTTTCACACCTTCTTTCTTGCACAAGTGCACAACTTTTCCAAGAATGTGGTGAACATAAAGCCCATTTCACGGAGCACCTGCTCGGCATAAAGCCATTCAGCACTTTTTGTCACAGTAAAATGTAAAGGTTTCACATTTCCAGTCTATCATGTTTCATTCGGTGCCCCTTTGTCGTCTCACAGTCCGTCTGACCTGGGCTCTTACATCATCTACGCTGGCCGATACCAACTGCATGGCATCAACTCACACCAGTCAACACATCGTGTGAAGCGGGTGGTGATTCCATACAGTTACGAGGAGCCTCAGAAGGGGAAGGATTTGGCCTTGGTCGAGCTGTCCACCCCAGTAACCTGGTCGGATCATGTCCGTCCAATATGCTTGCCCACCTCTGGCACCCTGTTCCCAGGTGGCATGCAGTGCATCGTCACTGGCTGGGGGAATATCCGCGATAACGGTAAAGCTTCTTCATATCATGTAGCCTGTATGCAGATTACTTTTATTTAGTAGTTAAATGTTTTACATTCTCCAAAAAGCCCTTTTATTTTTTTTGGATTCTGGCATGCAAACAATTTCTTTTCTGTTTATGTAAAAAAAAGAATTACTTTTCTCACTCACTCTTGCACAGTTCATCTGCCTCCTTTAGTGATAACATGTAATATTGCTGAATGCAAGGCTCTGCACTGCCCCCAGTAGTCGGTGCATCTTCTGTTATGATTTGGTGCTAGTTGCCGACTGGGGTCGTGAACTCTTGACCATCGTTACCACACTGTTGTTGAGTCATTCGCTTGTTTCAACATAATCATGAACAGACAGCTGTGGGAGTGTTGCATGTTCTTCACAATCGAATGTGTTTTTGTTACAGTTCAATTATATAATTGAATTTATAATATTCTTTGACAGCCTTACTCTTTCCATAATGATCTTTGTTACTGTTATGGAATTTTCTATCCTTAGGTTACACGGGGTCTCGTGTGGGCCTTGAGGTCCTTGGCAGTAGTAGTTGTTTGGCTTTGGTTGAGAACAGTAGGTGCCACTCTATCTCAACACTGTGGTGACCAGGGTCGAAGAGACCTTATGTTGTCTTCCTAGACACAATAGATAGCTTGCCGTTGACGTTTCGTTAACATAAACAGACAACAGTGTCTCCAGACTAGAATGTGCTGACGGTAACACAAACATGGGTAAAGACATTCTCTTTGACTATTTCAGGGCGTATAGAATTTGTGGTGTTACCTGTAGGGGTTTAAAGTCTGACCACCAGCATGAGTTCGGCAGAATGTGAGACCGACTTTCTCCTTGGCCAAGCGTCAATAAATATTACAGCATAAGACATCAAAGGCTCCTGAACACTTTCTTCCCTCCTGACCTCGCCATTGACCATTAAGTTCAGCAATTTCTCCACAACAGTAACTTTTTCAATATAAGGAATTATTCATGTAAGTGTAGGTCCATGTGACAGAGCGGTATTCAATAGGTAGTAATACATTTTTAATGATTTATTCTCTCTTTTCCTATAGGTATCATTTACAGTTTTTCATCAGTAGAGTGTAGAACAGATGGGTTATTGAAGCCACTCCTTTACAAGGGAGTAATATCCTGAAGTCATTGTGGCTGGGTTATAATTAAATAATTTGCTTTTTGACTTTCAGTGGAATCATATCATGATATGATCAGACTGTTATGAAATGTTGTTGTCAAATTAATTATTCCAGCCAGGTTTTTTTTTTGTACACGTGAACAGTTTTGTCTGATGTTATGCATGACAGTGGAACACTCTTACTGTAATTGCACTGAACATCAATTTGTAATTTTACATGTATTATAGCATACATTTGCCATAAAGTAATACATTAATAACATTATATTTATATTTGCACCTAGAAATTTTCAATCCAGTACAAATGCATTTATCTAAGGCCCATTGTATGCAGCAATATTTACATATTTGCAAAAATATACACAAAACACAATGTGAAGACAACAATTAGCATGAAACACAGTCAAATGAAGCATTAAACTGGACAAAAATGTACAAACAAAATGTACGCATGTTTTGGTAGCAAACAAAAAGCTTATTGGCCACCTGTTCAGTCGCAGAAATTTAAGTCTCACAGTCCTTTTGTTCTTCCATCTGTCCTCATATTCCCCTCAGTCCCTCTGTCAGGAATTGGGACTCTGCAGCAAGTGCAGGTGCCAATCATCTCCCAGAGTTCATGTCAGGAGATGTACCAGACGGACCCGTCCAACCAGGTGGACATCTTGTATGACATGATCTGCGCTGGATACCAGGAAGGCGGCAAGGACTCCTGCCAGGTACTGTTGGATCAGCTGTTTGTGTTGCCGTGCTTAGGTTCACAAACACGCCCTTGCAAAACAAGAACCTGCACTGAAAAAAAACAAACTCTGATTGCTACTTTTCCGCAGTCACCCACTGTCTAGTTTGTAAGAGCTTCCTTTTGAGCACTGATACCTCCCAGTGGTGAACGCTGAATGCTTTGTGTGTTTGTGTCGTCTTTAAAGGGTGATTCAGGAGGGCCCCTCGTCTGCCAGATGCTAAATGGGACCTGGGTGCAGGCTGGGGTGGTGAGTTTTGGACATCGCTGTGCTCAGCGAAACCAGCCAGGTGTGTATGCCAGAATGACCAGCTTCTCAAGCTTCATCACCAACACGATACCAGAGATCCGGCTGTATGGTCAAGCTAATCAGAACTGGTGTGGGAGGACTGCCATGTTGGTCACCTGTCTGTCCATTCTACTGATTCTGGTTCAGAAGACACTTTGAAAACTGTATTTCTGGGAAGTAGCGCGCACACCAGGCCAAATGAAGGAGGTGATTTAATGATATGTCTGACTTAAGTCCAAAGTTGTCCTGAATAATGAAACTAGAAAACTGTACCTGCAGTGCACATGGAGCCATATTGAACATGAAATGTAATATAATCTTATAATTTTTAGAACTATAACCTTGCATTATGATCTTTGATTCAAAGTAGTTTGGATAGGTTTTGTATTTTAAATCATAATTATGAGCTAAATAAATTATATGTTCTGTATTTGAAATAAATTCTTAATTTGATTCCTAAAATCAGGTCACTGCTCAGTTCAACTTCTGATAGCTACGTTTGGAAATGTTGTATGTTGTATACGGACCGAAGCTTCAGTAATGCGCTTTCAAAGCTTTCTTAAAAGACCAGTGTGTAGAATTTAGTGGAATCTTGTGGTGTAGCTGTTGCAGATTGCAATACCCTTGTTTCACCCTCCATGGAAGAGGGACGCAGTGTCCCTTCTAAGGTAACAAAAACATAACAATTATGTTCAGGTGATTATACACTAATGAAAACATGGTTCTGCATATTAAATTCCATTACTGCAATCCCACACACTGGTTTTTAAAAAATATTTTCATATCTACTTCTACATCCAGACATCTATAAATACTAAAGCAGTTGCTTTTGAAATAACAAACACATTTTTTTTTTTATCCTTTAGAAGTCTTTCTTTGAATTGCTTCAAAGTAATTTTGAAATGGCCTGCCTCACTTAAAAACCAGCTTAATCTCTGTTAAATTGAACACTCTTAATTCATTGTAGTTCATTAAATATTCAGAGGCACAGACAGGTGATGACTTTCATGTTTTCTTTATTATAAAGAAGGCACAGCATGTCATAATAGTAAAAAAAGGCTGCCTGGTAGTGCCTATTAAAAAAAAAAGCTAGCTTTTAAATTAATTTGATCAGTCTTTACTTGAGGTTTCCATGCTAAATCAACATCTAACATTTACACAAATCAGAGGGTGTTTCAGGAAGGGGAAAGTCAGGCATCAGGGGGAATTGTATCAGAGAGGATCATGGGAGAGCCGAGCTGCAACTCCTGCTGCAGTGACTCCAGATCAGCTGGCGTCATGCGGTGAACCTCGCTCCAATCAGATAACAGGGAGGCGGAGAGAGGGGCTGAATCGTAACTGATGGAGGAGAAGAAAAGTATAGAAAGCATTCAGAGTGACTTCTTTATCATCCAAAAATACTTAGAACAACACAGAGTGCCACCAGTAAAAGTCAAGTGTCTCCTTCCACTCAGATGTGTTCTGCTTCATGTTATTTCCCTCGGCTGTTCGACCTTCACTGTGTAGATTATCGATGAGGCTGTTTTCACATTCATCTGCTGAAACGGGAACATTAAATCTGATACACAAACGCTGAGCATGGACTTCAGTGAAGTAGGAGATATCTGTGTCAAGTAGTTACATTTTTGATTTTATTTTATTTTTTTGTAGTCATTTTAAATGAACAAGCCATTTAGGGTGTAGCTTATTATGGAAGGAACTGTTGACTAAAACAAATGCCATCGAAGGGAAAACATTAACAAGGTTGAGAAACACTATTATTAAAGAATGACAGAGATCCAGTATTTCCACTTGCTTACACGTGACTCCTGTAACTTGATTCTGATTTGTTTTGGGTCAATTGTAAAGCTCTGTTAGCATGATTAGAGAATGATTTTAAACTTTATACAGTTTTGTCAGAGAAAATATTAGTTTCTGATTTTGAACATTAAAAAAAAAAAAGTTCTATATCACGTTGTTGTCATTGCTGAGACTGTTAAACTAAATAGAGCTAAAACAATTAATAGAGTAACTGAGTGACAATCTGCAACTATTTGATAAACAACTGATTCAGGGTTTTAGTCAATTTTCAAGAAACAATGCCATAATTTCACTGATGCTAGCTTCTTAAATTTGACAATTGCATTCTTTTGTGTGTCATAAACTGGATATAATTTGGTTTGGGGCTTTTAGTCAGACACAGCACATTGGAATATTTTGAATAATGTAATTGTGATGGGCATTTTTCACTGAAATGGAAGATAATCGTGTATTGCAGTCCTAAAGCTAAATACTATTTGGTATTTGGGCATTGGTAGATGACCATGGTATAACTGTAATAAAGCACTTGCATCACATTGTATCTTGATGTAAATATACCTTGCAATCATGACAAGCAGGAATCTGGCACTAAACTGCTGTAGCAACGTATTAGCTACAACCGGATTAAACAAGAATTCATTAATTTTCATTTTTGTCCCACATCTCCAGGATTGACGGGAGAAACTATTACATGCTTTTATTGTACATATGTGCCTGGCATGTGAGTACTTGAAAACATGTGAACCTGTTTTCTTTGAGTTAACTATTTCTGCTGCATCCATCACGATGAATCTGGTGTGAAAACATCACACAAGACAGCAGTTGTACAAGGTCGAATAAAAATTTCAGAGCCACGTTTGCCTAAACAACAACTACCAGACATACACAGATAACAGTCTGATATAAATGGGTGTTTTTTTTTTTCCAGGCATCGGATACTGGATTTGTTTTAAACCTCACACTGTGTTAAACCTTACCTGTCTCGGTCACAGTGTTGCAGGTCTGTGAGAGACTGGTTGAGAAGGTCATCCAGGTCAAAGCCCACGCCGTACCCAGCCCCGCTGCCTTTAGGGGTGACTGAGAACACAGGGGGTAAAACATCCTCTACCTGACAACAGAAAAGGGGTAAACATTGGGTTATCTGAACTTTGTATTCTTAAGATCAGTTCAAGGCAAGCAGAAGATTGTGACATTTAAGCCTAATATACAGTATACGTATTGCAAAAGGCAATAAAATGTTTTACAACAAAACAGAAGAAACCCGAGGCACACCTGGGACTTTGAGAGCTGCAGTGTTACTGTATGGATGTCAGGGGCAATGGACGGCCCTTGCTGTCCAGTATCTGTGAATCCTAAGCTGGGATGAGGTTGTGAAGGGACCCCTAAAGCCCCACAGAGAGGGTTTGTGGTCTGTGGCCCGGATTTCTCTCCTACAGAGGGACACAGCTTCTCCATTGGACCCCCATTTGCTGTCGGGGGGTTAGGGTGGGAGTTGGGGTTATTTTGGCTTCCGATATCCACATTCCCATTTGTCTCTCTGGTGGTCAGTGTTGGAGCTTTAGTCAAAAAACTCTCCAGAGGAAGCAGTTGCGACTGAGGTTGAGGCTCAGGCTGGGTTTGAGGTTGGAGCTGGGGCTGGAGAAAGCCCGATGGTGGAGGCTGCGGTTTCCTGTTCGGTTGTGGTTGTTGTGGTGGCCTCGTCTCTAATTGCTGCCCGCTCCAGTTCCCCAAACAGTTGAAACCACTTTGTCCATTGCTCTCAGTGTGAGGTTTGACCGTGTTGTTCTTAACAAAGCCACCAGTGACAGTCATTATATCTATTCCTCCGCTTACAGCAACAACTATATCTGCTGTAGGTTTCCTCTGGCTCATGGAGAAAAGCAATGGTGGTTGCTGGGTGCTGGGAGGCTGAAACATGCCTTGCTGGTTAGGTTTAACTTGAGAGATTAACTGTTCATGAGACTGAACCTTCCTTGCCTCCTTGTCTGTCTTATTGTTCAGTGCTCCTTGAGTGTTATCGTTGATAGCTGCACACCGGTGCAAGTTCACATTACAGTCCTTATTATTTGCTCCATCGTTATTAGGAGTCTGAGATTTCTCACTGCGTCTGTCCATCATCTTTGTCCAGCGTTGCAAAAGGCTTTTGTCATTGTCACTCAGTAGAACCCCACCCAGCGAGTCCCCTTGCTTTCCCTCTCTTCTCTCCTTTTCCTTAATTTTCCTCTCCCTCTCTCTTGCCCGTTCCTGCCTCTTCCTCCGTTTCTCTTCTCGTTCTCGTTGACGCTCCTGTGCTGTGACAGGCCGACGCGACTCCGCTACGGAAGACAGGGAGGACGATACACCAACTCCTGCACCAGCGTCGAGGCCCAGAGCGGAAGTACTTCCATCTGCAATGAAGATATCAAATTCAGATAAAGGTGGTCGAAAAATATGACATGTCAATGATTTTAAATGAATAAATTGAAAACAAACTCACCACCCCTGGCTTTATTTCTCAGAGCTGATTTCAATAAAGCTGCCTTCAGTGCATTTTTAGTATCCTCTGAAATAGCTCCTTCTTTTCTGGTTGCCTCTACGGCACCTGGAGGAGGCCTGGCATTCTTGGACAGTGACTGTGAAAGGGACTGGGACAGTGACTGGGCCTGTGCCACAGAGAGAGAAAGGGAAGGCACAGTGGTGGGTAGAGGTGTTATTGTCTGTGCTGGCGTTGCAGGAATGGAAGTGGGAGCCTGGGTCATGGACTGGCTCTGGGTGGTCTGAGTCAGAGGAGCCTGACTGCTGGTTAGCTGCTCCTGTACCTCACTGTCTCTCATTGTTTCTGATGGAGTGTCCTGACTAGACACTGGTGTCGTTAAATCTATGGTCTCTGGCTGGCCGCTGTCTGAGTTGGCACTGGGCATGTCCACATCAACTGGGCCGCTTTCGCTTTTAGAGAGGAGAGGCAAATTATGGGTCACATGAGGCGGGACAACTTCTAAAAGGGAGGCAGGCTTAATAAAGGCTTGCATCTGATTTGTAAATGTGTGGTTCACTTCTGCTGGTGTGTGGTCTTGTTGCTGTTGAGATTTAACTTGCTGTTGCTGTATCTGTGCTGCTTGTGAGTGTTGTGCCATTGGAACCAGTGTTGGTTTGCTCAATTTAGCAGTCGAGGGCTGAGCAGTGCACTGGTTACCGATTTGTGCTGCAGCTCTGTTGTTCACTCTCGCCAAGGGCTTGAACTGCAGTCTTTGACGACAGGTTTGTTTATTTTGATGGAAGTCCTGGATCTCCATCAGAATCGCCTCTTTAATTTGTTCCTTGTTCATTGGCAGCTTGTCGAATTCAAAGTCAAAAGCTGGCACGCAAACTGGCTCATCATCTGTATCGTGGTACTTGGCAAGGTAAGGATGTTCCAGTGCTTGTGTCACGCTGATTCTCTCACGAGGGTCAAACTGCAACATGTCTGCCAGCAGGTCCAAAGCCTCTGGTTCAGCTTGTGGGTAAAGTTTGGCCAAAGGCACAGCGGACCGTGATGGAAGACTTTGAACGTAGGATCGTACTCTGTCAGCCCTAATTGCACCAATTAACCCATCAGGAGGAGTGCCTAACACGGACAAAATGAGCTGGAGCTGGTGAACGTAGTGCTTCCCAGGAAAAAGCTGCTTGCGGCCCAACATTTCTGCAAAGATGCACCCCACAGACCACAAGTCAATGGCCAAACTATAGTGATTCAGAGAAAGCAGGAGTTCAGGGGCACGGTACCATCGAGTTGCCACATATTCAGTCATAAAGGAATGAGACTCCTCAGGGTGTGAACTTAGACCCCTCGCCATGCCGAAGTCACCGATTTTTAGCTCACAGTTCTCGTTCACCAACAGGTTGGAGGGTTTGAGGTCACGGTGGATGACGTTGGCAGAGTGCACGTACTTAAGGCCACGGAGGAGCTGGTACAGAAAGTAACGTGTGTGTTCTGAGGTGAGCGTCTGAGCAGAGTGTATGATCTGGTGCAAATCACTCTCCATGAGGTCCAGCACCACGTACCTGCACACATGGGAAGATGGAAAAGTGTGATGAGCTCACAACAGTCTGTTCATTTCTCAGTTTAGTTCATCAAAAGAGAAGTCAACTTGATTAGAAGTGGCTGAACTGTGGCCATGAGAAAAAAATATTCTAGTCGTAAAGCGTTCGTCATCAAGACTTCAAACAACTAATTTCTCTGTATGAGTTCCAAAATTCCTCTTAACCCAGTTCATCTCCCATCTAAACTCTAATCTTCTGGACAAACGCCATTCCTTTTTAAAGGGCAATAAGTGTTGAGGCCTATGGTCTGATACTTTATCAATAAACCTAAAAATATGCCACCAAAGTTACAATAGAAATAAAAAAAAGTACATACACAGACTTGAAGGCAGAGTGAGGAAGGTTGGGCTGTAAGATGTCTTTGATAGCGATAATGTTGTCATGTTTGAAGTGCTTGAGAATCTTCAGCTCTCGCAATGTCCGCTTGGCATTTGTCACCACTTCAAAAGCATTGGAGATCTTCTTTATCGCCACCTGCTGGCCTGTGAGATGTAAACAAGCCCCAATGAAAAAAAACACAGGAGTTTTTAAGTCTTAATATTAAGTGATAATGAATTTCCACATTAAACGTTGAACAGTGTAGTGCACACAGAATGAATTGTGTGATTTCTTCATGAAAATAGCCCTACCATTGTCCCTTCTTCTTGCAGATGAAACAACGCCATAGGCCCCTGTGCCGATGGTTTCTATAACATCATACTCCTCTCCGACGTCAAACTTCACGTCCAGAGAGTGTGCTTTAAGCAAAGCCAAGTTTTTTGCTGTTGTGCTGGTGTCCGCGGCGCCTTCTGTTGCTTCACGCTGGTTCTGGTTTTCTCTGCCTTTGTCAGTGGCCATCCTTTCAGGTGACATGGCCACAGGTTGACCATTTTTCCTTTCTCCACCCTCCTTAGTTGACATTTTTCTGCAAAGAATCACATATGACAAAAATGAGATAGAAGTATTGTTGGTATAATCTTACAGATTCTTAACTGCAATGGTAGAGACATAAAGTACTGCTTGTAGTAGTCTGAGGAGGAACTGCGTAAAATAAATCGGCATGTCCAGAATGTCAGCACACTGTCACTATTGGATACATTGAAAACAACACTATTTGTCCAAGGTATGATATCGTTAATGATAATACTCTTTTTATAGTTAAAAAGTATTCGGACTTGTTGACAAGCTCCATATTACAGGAAACTTATTTCACCATCTTAAGCAGAAGAACCTGGTTGAGTACGAGAAGTATATTTTCCAATACTGATCACAATAAGAATAATCAAAGTTAAAAGCAATGATGTGTTCCACATCATGCATTATATCAGAAATCTGTAAAACAAACACACAATTACTAATTTAATTCCTTTTTAATCACACTTCTAGAGAAACACAGTATATATATATATATATATTCTGCTGAAACATATTGAATTATTATTTTATTTATTAGTCCTAAATATAATACAAAATGTATAAAAGTTTGAAGAACTAAAACAAAAAAATGAATCGCAGCAACTATTTTGATAACCGAAAAATGCCAGACCATTGTTTCAGCATTTCAGACATTAGTATTTGTTGTTTGTCTTTGTCCTATATGACAGTAAACTGAATATCTTTATATGTTTTGGACTGTTGGTCATATTTTTTGACACTTTGATAAATTATTCAATAAAATAATAATCAGATTCATTAATAATGAAAATAATTGTTAGTGGCAGCACTAAATAAAGGTGTTGTGGCCTTAATGTGAATCAAACATGAAATACTTAGTTGACCTCCACAGAAAAGATGTTTGTCTCCCTGCCAGAGCCAGGAGGCCCCCAGGAGCCACTTCAGGACTCAGGAAAAGGTCAGTCAGTGGTCATTTATAGACAAACACATTTTAATAGATCAAGATAATGATTTGGCAGTTGTTTAGTTACTGCACTGATTAAACGCGTGCGCTTTATGTTTGAATGTTAAAATCAGCTGACAGGACACAAACGAGGCGTGATCAACACTCTGCCCAGCAACTTCACACACACACACTAGGCCTGTCAGTCAAATGGCCAAAACCTGTAGCTCTCAATCAAAAGACGTCTCCAGATTACGCATGGAGTCTGAGGACTAACCAACGAGAAGCTGCGTTTAAAGGCCAGCTTGTTTTTGTACCACATAGCGGTTAAAACAAACTAATTACAGATAAAGACACAGCCTTACCCACTCTTTGACGCAGGGGCGTAGGCTAGTTACCTGAAGCTCAGGCTTTCTAGGAACGTATGCCGTTAAATCATGTCTTTTTCGGTTATGTAACCAAACCGGACAGCACAGAGATGTGTTTCTAACTACAAAGAAAAGACCATCACCTTGTGAGCCAACCACAACATCCGTAATTGTGTTTTTAATCCCGTAGTAACGCGGTTATCTCTTGTTTTTGTCTGCCGCTTCCTCGTACAGTTCCGTGTTGGTTTTGAGTGTCATGTCGCGGACCAATAAGGCGAAGCGACGTCCGAATGACCGTCCAATAGGAGCTGAGAGCGTGGTGGGAGGCGGGACATTAGGGCAGACAGAAGGGTCTCTGTTTTTTTTGGGTGGTGGTGACGCTGTTTTCCAGACTTTAATTACAGTATTTAGGAGGGGCCACATTGAGACAAAATTACCTCCATTTAAACACTTGAACCTCTTTATAAGTATGACGGGGGCTTAGCTAACAACTAATACAACAGAGTAGTACTTATGTAGAACAATAACTAGTACTATTATTACTAATACTACTAATAGTGATATCCCCAAAGCTAGTTTAATTATTATAACAACACTGGAGCATTGATGTGATGTGATCCAATGAAAGTACTCTATTTAATACAGTTCTGACATACTTCATTATTTACATTTGATGATACTTTTTTCCTTCTACGCCCTCTCCAAATGGATGATCTTATCTGTCATATTTTCTGGCATCATGCAGGATGGAAGTTTGATTAAACACAACTTTATTTAGGAATATGCAACATTATAAGTATAAACTAACTTTTAAAACAAGTAGAGTTTGACCCTGGCAATGCAAAGCACAAATATTGGGTAATAAAGCAGCTTAGTTGATATTGTACTCTAGTGGCACACATTCTTTTATTAAGTGAGCTCTATCTTGACCAACCGCAATATTAAATTCCTGTTTAAAATAAGCCAGTAATATAATGTAGGAGTACCTTTTACCTTTTTTTTTTAATACTTATATACATTTTGCCAACAAACCTTCTGTACCTTAAGATTTTAAGATTAGATTTTATGCAGTATGCATGTATACACAATAACATATATCACTTTTGCTGTCTTTGCATTATAACCTATTCTCATTTGCTTTGTCAGAAGCTCACACTCACCTTCACCTCATGTAATAGGGGGTTAGCCTACAGTATGTTGCTAGTTTACACAATAACATGATTACATTTTGCTGTGTTATATCATATTCTACTGTGTTTATCCATAGTGATCGGCAGCAGCTCAGGTGGTTTAAGATGAGAGAAGAAAAAGGTAAATAATGGTTGGTACGACACATAATCCTTTGTTTATTGAATAAATTATTCTACACGGATAACCAGGTTTACAAAATAACACAATTACTTTCTGTATAAATATTTCAGCTTATTCTTTTAAGAAGCGTACAGACACCTTTAAGTGATACTAAATAATGGTTAGTAAGATTTATTATCTCTGATTCAGAATCTCACAATTTCCTTTTTCGTACGCAGTGATTCGCTATAGCTTGGGTGGTGGAGAAAGAGGAGTGAAAAATAGAAAATAAATAAATAATGGTTAGTGCTTAATGGTTAGACATGGATAACAATAAGGAAAAAATAGCGGTGTCCTCATTTAGGATCCTAGTGGTCTTAGGGTATAAACTCTTCCTGAGCCTATCAGTGCTGGTCTGGTGTGTCCAGAACATTCTTCCTGATTGTAGCAGGGAGTGCTTGGCAAGCAGGGTATAGCACATTGTATCTTCGGCTGAACTAACTACTCTTTGCAGGGCCTTGTGGTCTTGTTTGGTGCTCTTTCTGTACCTAACATTGACGTTCCCGTCAGGTTGCTCTCAGTGGTGCCGGAGGCAAAATTCCTCAGTATTTGATGGGATACCTGGAATGTCCTCAAGCGTCTGAGGTGAAACAATCTCTGCTTTGTCTTTCTCACCGCAGTCAGTATGCAGCATCCAGGTCAGGCCCTCAGAGATGTGGACACTATACTTTAAGCTGACCACTCTCATGTTTTTCTTAGGTTGTTGTAACCTAAGCTCAATGACAGGACGCTTCAGGAAAGTTTGTAAATCTTATACAGTACCACTACAACATGACTACTGTGTGTAGGATGGTTCAAACTCTTCCTGTCTGTTTCTTTAATCTGGTGTCAGTTTAAGACTGTTACACAGTTTAAGACTGTTACACAGACAGAGCTCTGCAAGTAACATGCTGATGTTTCAGATTATAATATGGATGACTGTTTCTTTTTTTAAATGTTGCACACATTTTAATGCATATTTAAAATCTGGGCAAACTGAGACTTGACTGGTGAAGACTGAATGCAGTTTATCAGGATCTGACACTGGAGATAACCTCTGGCACCACCCTGAGGCCAGACTTCATGATTATTACATCCTTACATCTTCATTTTGTATGTGTGAAAGAAGCATCTTTTTTTTTTTTGTCTTACAAACCCAAAGTTGAAATAGTTCTGTTACACAAATCTGATTTACATAACAAACAAAGCAGCAGAATTTACATTTACTCAAGTACAGTACAATTTTGAGGTACTTGTACTGTACTTGAGCATTTCCATTATTTTGTTACTTCATACTTCTACTCTTCAACATTTATTACTTTGCAGATTCAATTTAATACCAGATATAATCAGCTAATCAATGAAGATGTAAGATTACGCCTATAGATTAAGTCAAATTTATTGCGGTAAATTCACAAGCTATCCAGCAGATAAACAAAACCACCATTACCAGGTGCAGCATTAAAGTGATGTAAACATAATGCATAAATAATTATAATCCAGTATTTTATATTATTCTGAAATGTGCCATTCTGTATAATAATAATAAGAGTTATTTTAAGTATATTTTATGTCTTTACTTTAATAAATATTTGAATGCATGACTTTTAGGCTGCACTGTGGTATTGCTACTTTTACTTAAGATCTGATCATCTGAGTACTTCTCCCACCTCTGCTGAACACTAAACCTCTAATCAGAGTCACTTTAGACTATTGGCAGTGTGCAAAACTGCAGCTGATGACAAACCTGTATCACATATAGGAATGGCTATATCTCATATAGACATGTAAGTTCTTGTCATTGTTTTCAGGTTAGAAAACTGATAAAAGCTGATAGAGCTGTACAGAATGTAAACAGTGTGATATCACAGACATCTTGTATGACTGTGCACAGCAAAAATACACCAGACTGTAAATAGCTGCAGTGGCATGAACAGTGAGGTCTCTTCTTCTTAACATTTCCCAAACAGACTCACGGTCAGAAGTCCACATTTACACAGTAAACACCCCTCTGGCTGCTTTAACATCTGGACCCGGCTGTCCAATAAAAAGGCACAGACTAAAACCCACTAGACCAATCAAAAGCGAGAGTCTGACTTTTAACACGTCGCCTTGAGTTGGAGGATTATTTGGTGAAGTTTTAAAGCGGATTGAGGCGTTTTTCCTCATCCTTTAGCCCACAGGAGTCATTTAAATTTACCTTTAGAGTGTCAGCGAAGCGTCCTGAACTAAACATGGCGTTGGCGATGCCGAAATGGGAGAGACAAACCCGCATATTTCTCTGCGTTTTTGGGTTGGTTTTGTCTGTTTATGCGCTTCACGTCGAGCTGTCCCGAGAACGAAACCCAGATTATAGGGCGATGTGTGACCTGGGGGAGTCTGTGAGCTGCTCCAAAGTTTTTACCTCCAGGTATGTTTTTATTTATTTAGTAAGTTATTTATTTATTTGTAAAGTTATTTATTTTATTGTACTCGCGTACATGCCTTGCTTTGCAGAGTTATGAATGAGACCTCGACTTCTGGCATTTCAGGTTCTAAATTTATCTCGTAGAATCTGAATATTTCATGGCAGGTCCAACCCCCTTCACTGCCACGTGTTGAAATCCTCTGCAAATACCTCACATCACCTACATTTTATTTATTTTTTTAACTTTATGAAAATACCTCCTTTTATATTTCCTGTCCAAATGACATTTATTAACCCTCATGCGTCAGTTTAATACCTGCCTCTTAGGTCATTAAGGACAAAAATGTCCACTTCCAAAAAACTGCTATAAAAACTGTAATATATTTTTTTTCTGCATAAATCTATTAAACAATATCAGCCCTGCTCAAAACTACCAAACATTCAGTCATTTTGAGGATTTTAATCCTTTCAATGCCAGTTTGATTACTTGTCTTATTTGCATGTCACTGTAAAATCAAGTAATGTGTTTAGTAGTTTTGAAGTTGTTTAAGAAGTTTATGCAGAAAAAAGCAGAAGAACAATTTAATTTGTAAAGTTATGATAGCATTTTTTTTTTTTAGAAGTGGACATTTTTGTCCTTAATGACTTAAGAGGGTAGTAAATTATTTTTCACAGTGTTCTCTTGATCTATTAGAAAAATCTAAATTTGAGTTGTGCCAAATTTACTAACACAGCCAAAATGATGGACAGATAGAGAGGAAAAATTTGCCCAAATGGACAAAAATGTCCACAGTGACGCTTGAGGGTTAAATAATCTGTATGCCTGATACATTTTCTAGGAGTTATAAATCATTTTACAGGCTATCTTTTCTCTCACTTTTCTATGATGTGTGGTTCTGACTGTGTCTTCTTCCCTTTTTGGCAGATGGGGACGTGGATTTGGCTTGGTCCAGTTCTTTGTTGCCAAAGACAGCCCTCTGAACCAGCCCAACAGTGTGCTTGGCATCATATTTTACACTCTGCAGATGGGCCTTGGTTAGTCTGTCATTGTCTCCTGCAAATTACAGAGAAGTGCTGAATCTGAGGCAAAATAGCTACTGTTTACAGTCCAGCATGTCCATGAACCATATCTGGGCCTGCTTTTCAGCTAAATTCAATACTGCATATGCATATAGGCATATAATATAATGAGATATAACATTGTATTAATTGCTTATTTAATATGTATCATTGCCTGACTGAACTCATCTGTGTTTGTCTTCATCACAGGACTGTCACTGTCCAAAAAAGCAGCAATGTTTTTGGTCTTCTCTTCCTGGGTGTCGGTGGCCGGCTCGCTCTATCTCGCATCTATTCTCGTCTTTGTTCTGGAAGATTTCTGTATGGTCTGTGTGTCAACATACATGATCAACTTTGGGTTGCTCTTCACCAACCTGCAACGAAAGAGAGCAATTGAAGGAATGAAGGAAAAGGCTGGATAGAAGGACTCACTTGTGAAATTCAACACCGCCTTCTTTTTTTCTGCTGAGCTGAAGTCGCACTGGATCTGAAAAGCAAATTGTACGCTACACTATTTCTGCATTGTTTATACCTGTTAAGACTTTTCAGAGAAATAGGACTGAAGATGCATTTCAGAAGATCTATAAGATGTTTTTAAGTACAGAAACTTGATAAAGCAGTGGCCATTTTTGGATAACAATGTGCATTTTTGATGCTGATTACACGTTTGAACACTACCTCTGGTTCTGGTCTCATGTGATTTAGGCCTGGTTTGTGAAGTCAACAAAAATAAAAGTAGATATACACTAGTCTACAGTAAAATACAAAGTGGTAAATGATACAGACCCTTGTAATTATTCAGTCTAACCAACGGATGGCACTAAAGGCCCAGAGTTATCATTGCATGATCAACGTGGAGACAGGTCAAGTTTAATGTTGTATTTCAGGAACGCAGGAGCTACAGTGTTACACGTATTACTGAATAGCAAAGATAATGTCCAAACTTGTCCCCACTAGTCAACTTTATAACCTACATACGCCCTTATTTCAAGATGAAAATCACACTCGCACACAAATCACGTTTTCAGTTTTAATGAGCAGTAAGACCAGTTGGTCACCTGCACACAACTGCAGGTGCCTGCAGGTCTAAATCACTGCTGCTGTAACTGTTTTGCCTGTATTTATGTAGAGCTTCTATCCAAAGCACCTTCACGCATCCACACATCAACACACATACTGTATGGCAAGCTACCATTCAAGGTGCTCAAGGACACTTTGATTTGAAAAAATAAAGGATGAGCTAGGTATCAAAGCACCAACCCTGTGATGAGTGGATGTTTTAACCCACCTGTTGAGCCACTGCAACCCACAGGTGGTGTAGTTTGCATAGGATTGAGTCTAAAACTGCTGCCAATTCTGCTGGATGTTGGCTGGGCTTGATTTTGGGTGCTTTATATACTATACTACTATACGAATACAAATTCATCCCAATTGAATTAGACTCTTACAGCATCATATTAGCTTGGAGTGCCTGAGTCAAATACTATGAATTTTCTCCCCATTGATTGTTCTAAACACTAGATGGAAAGCTGGAGCTGCATGACAAGTATAAAGAGAAGGACCTGTGGTCGGTCCACTCCCTGGGAGTGTCAGTAGGCAGACTGCAGTTTTATGGTTGAAATCAAAAGTATTGAATTCATCAAACATACCATACTACTAATACTCGACTTCTACCATCTATAAATCTATAATGCATCAATTTGTTGCATTTCTTTAAATATGTGAGTCATTTGCACTTTTTCAAATCAGGTTTCATTTGGTCATTACATTGCATTAGTTAGTAATAAATAATATTAGTAATAATAACTGTAATAATTAATCACAATTTACACTTGAGCTGAGAACATAGTCCAACAATACACAAACATTTGAATGACTCACTGCTTTGCTAGGAAATAGATTTAACCTCTAACAAGATAAATTGGAATGGAAAAATAATGTGAACTTTGACTTGGAAATGTGACTCTTTACTTGCGAAATAGTCTTCTACAATTTGTTGTTACATTGCAAAGAAACACTGTAGAGGAAGTTAGAGAGTCGATGAGTACACCACGTTGAAAGATCTGCAGCATTTTTTCTTTACTGTCAATTGACTTGCAGTGTTGACATATGGCACTTTGAAAGATGGTACACAAACAAAGACTTTGTTACTACAGAACCAAACTGACATTCTTGTCTAATTTTAGCTTCTTTTCTTATTGTCATCATGACGTCAACCCCTTTCTTTTACTCCCCCTCCACAGAGTTTGCTTCCTCATAAGGTGAGTTAATTTCTTACTCGAGTTTGATCCACCAGTAACCATGACAAAGCTGTTTTTCCTCTTATGATGAACAGAGACAATAATTGCCAAGATAAAAATAATTTTGATTTTAGCATCAGGCAGTGGTCTAACCTGGACCTAGTATCTGTAAGTTATACAGTAAAAGTACAAATTTAGCAAGTTGCTCTGGATGAATTCCACAGAAAGATATATTGGCCTATCTTCTCCATTTTGGACAAGTAAGAGAGATTGTACTTTAGGTCTTAATAAATCATGCATTAACAATAACTAACTAACTAATGTTCTCTAAGGCTCTTCTCAGGTATATTTGAGCATGCATTCATTCCAGGAAGTGACAGAGCATTAAAACTTGGGTGGGTGGCTTTTTAAAGTTTCCCAATACTGGCCTGCTGGAAGTTTAATGTTCTGGAGAAACTTTGTGAGGACAACGTGCAAACGTCATCAATATTTATTAATAATAAAGGGTATAACTCCTCCTGTGACAATATTTACCAGCTTTTGATTCTTTGAATTGCTCTGGGTTCCTCTTTTGAATAAAGCAACAACAACAAAATACATAATTAAAGTCCATTTGTTTTCAATATCTGCTTATCCTTATCGGGGTCTGTCTCGCCCATCCTCACAGCTAGAAGGTTCCTGGTTCGACTCCCCCTTTCTGGGGCTTTTCTCTGTGGAGTTTGCATGTTCTCCCCAAGTCTGCATGGGTTTTCTCCTGGCACACTCCAAAGACATGCAAGTTAATGGATGACTCTAAATTGTCCATATTTAAAAGTATTATGCATTTTCTTTCTTTCACAGTTTTTTTTTTCTAAATGTAACATGTTTTAATCAGAACAAGGGCACAAAAATATTAACCAAGAGCACAGAATGCTAATGTAGTATGATGTAAAATGTTATATAAGTGTATTTGAAAGGGTATTTCTCCTTCTTGTCAAAACGCATGCTTGCTCTTTAAGAATTCACAAATGATGGATTAGGTGTAAAGGTCGTGGCCATAGCATGAGTACACAGGCACCTGTGTAGTATTGTTTTTTGTGTCAACAACATGTCAGCAAGAGATATTCATTATTTCTTCACCTTTTGTGAAGGTGCATTTTCTTTGTATCTGCACTAAAGGCAAGTACAGTAGTTATCGTCACAGTGATGATAGCGTACAGGTAGCATAGAGGTGCTGGTGGAAATAAAGTCTGTAAATGACGTACTCATCTACACTTTCTGTCCAACAAACCCCAATAAAACCCCATCTTATTATTGTTGTATTATCTTAAATCATGATTACTGATGGCAGTGATTTATGTCGTGAGCTAAGAAAATTTCTCCTGGTTATGTCACTGGTGTTGAGCAGATTAGTTATCATGTGGCTGTGACAGGATCTAATCAGACTACTACTGTCATAATAATTACATAATAATAAATACATTACTAATGTTGTTTATCAGATTAAATACAAATCATGACATATCATACAGTATGATGTCAGCTGATTTAATTAGTAAGTAAGTTTGCTGAGTAATCCAAAGATGTTTATCATTAATCATCTTTTAATCAGAAATTTTGTTTGTGGAATACTATTTTTTCTATACAAGCCATGCTGTTGCAATACACAATTGTTATACCAACAATGACAGCAGACGTAACTCTTTCAGCCATGTCTTGCAAAAATGTTCCATTGTTGGCTGTTTCTCAACCATGAGACTTGGTTGGTATTTGCACTCTGTCATTCTGTGTTTGCAAAGATCTTATATGTGACTGCTTTGTCCATGTCTTTGTTGTGGACATGGAGAAAGGGCAGCCTCATTATTTATGCAACAATATAGCTCTATTGAGTAAGTTCTTTGTCATTAAAACCACAGCAACAAAAAATGTCTGTCTTTTTAGCCAACTAGCCTCACCACACCTTTAATTCTTATTTTAAAAGGGCTTTACAGGAAGGACGGTGACATCTAAGCTGTGTGGCCTATGATATATTACTGGACCATTGTTATCTTTTTTTTTTTTCCCCAAAAAATGAAACAACAGGAAGAAAGAAATGATCCAACTTATTGGATATTATGAAGGGTGCCTTGTAGGGGAGGCACTTCATGACAGGTGACAGTTCACAGCAGGTATAAAAAGAGTGAAAACCAAGAACTGTGCAGTCTCACAATGGCATTGAGGAAGTGGATCTTCATTTTCACTCTGGCAAGCCTGCAGTTTACAGGTACGTCAAAACTTGTATCTTTGTCGATGCTTGTGACTTGTAAAGCTTTCTGATTTTGGCTTCATTGAGTATGTTACATTTATCTGTTTGATAATAATCTAAACAAGTGATGGTAAACTGCTCATTAAAGGTTATTTATTTTTTTGTAGTAGAAATTCATATATATTCATTTTTGTGATTATATTTGTTGTTAACTCAGTATAGATATGAATGAGGATATAGTACAACATATTAGGAAATCAAATTTTACTGCTGTTCCTCTGATAGACGAACATGCCAGCATCAAAAAGACACACATTTTTCTTTTTATTTAGAATCAGTAGTTGTAATTTTAAACACTAGACAACAAAAAACTTTGGCTAAAAATATACAGTAATTATTATTTTTGACAATTTATTGTTTTTAAATAATAAAAATAGCTAAAAATAATTTTAATAAGTAATTTTTTTGTCTTGTAGAATGATAAGATAATACATTTTTACATAAAATTATCATTTTAAAGCTTTTAAATATTAGTTCTTACAAGTACCGTCAGTTAAGGACAAATGTAATTAATAATTTTTTTTTTTAAATAAATAATTTTTTTAATGGATCAATTATTATGATTGTTTTAATTTAGACATAAGGCACCCTTTATAATGTGTTTATAATTTATCATTTGTAATAAATGGCTTTATTAGTTAAAAATTAATATTTTACCAGTTCTGTAGAGATCAATTATAAGCCAGAAAGTCTTTCCAGGTTGTGGCCTCCTACACAATTTTCTTTGTCATTTTGGCTCTGAAGTTCATCAGGAAAATCCCTCCACAAACACTGGGACCAAAAAGTATTTATAATGACTTATTTGAATTTGCAAGACTTTATTAAATACTTACTAACCTCTGCATGCATTTACAGATGGCTGAATAACTTTTGCTGTTGGCTAATTAGAACATGAGAAACATGTGACAATTTATTAATGATTTTATTGACTTTTATGACAGATACCCAGATGGCTTATTAGAATTCATTAGGCAGTTATTGAAAAATATAATATTTTTGAATGGTTCACAAACTTTTCTCAAAAACAGCCTAAACTATTTTTCATAATCTGGCAACAGAAAAATTTTAACTTTAAACTTTTTTATTATTATTTGTTTTTTATTATGGTTATTGTTTTTTAAAGAGGCTTTACTGTGTACTTTGTACATGCTTTATTGACCACTAATAAAGCCAAACGATAATGCTGTGTTTGCACTGAAAAATTTGGAAGGTGGTGACAAAAAATGTATAGTCAATCATCAAGATGGGAATCAGATTTCAACTCTCACGTATTGTAATCCAATATTACGTTCAATCAGATATGACTAAACAACTTGTATTGTCCCTTTCCCAGAATTAGAAGCTCAGCTTGATGGTAAGTTGAAAATATTTTATCTCTAGATTTCATACTACATATATATTTATACATTATTCACTTTAACCTGGTTAATAATTACTTTAAAGTGACTTAACTGACTTTACCTCTAAAGACAAATCCTACTGATTCCTTTCCCAGTATGTGGCACTGCTCCCCTGAACACCAGGATAGTTGGAGGTGAAGATGCTCTGCCTGGAAATTGGCCCTGGCAGGTTAGCCTGCAAAAATTTGGAGGCCATATTTGTGGCGGTTCCCTCATCAACAAAGAGTGGGTGATGTCTGCTGCTCACTGCTTCTCCAGGTGAGTGACAAAAGCCTTCACATATTAAAGAAATGATCCAGTCAGGACTGGGATTTAACCAATACTGATCTAAGAAAGATAGTATTGGACATACACATACACAAACTATTTATATATCATATTATATTTTACTTTCAGCTCAAGCCCATCTGGATGGACTGTCATTTTGGGTCGTGAGAACCAGGAGGGCAATAACCCAAATGAAGTGTCCAGAAGTGTTGCTGGGATAGTGTTACATCCAAACTATGACAGCAACACCAACAACAATGACATTGCTCTGCTCAGACTCTCCTCACCAGTCAAATTCACAGACTACATCAGACCTGTGTGTCTGGCAGCCGGTGACAGTGTGTTCAACAATGGTACTGATAGCTGGGTCACTGGCTGGGGAGCAGTCAAGGAAGGAGGTGAGGATGACATTTCAATACCAGATTGAGTTTTCTTGATACACAAAACATATAAAACATATTTGGCATTTTCACAATATTGTTCAATGGTCTTCTGTTTCAGAGCCCCTTCCTTCTCCTCAAGCATTACAGGAAGTTGAGGTTTCGGTTATTGGAGACAGACAGTGTAACTGTCTCAATGGAGTCGGCACAGTCTCAGACAACATGATATGTGCTGGTGTTCTGGCAGGAGGCAAAGACTCATGTCAGGTAGGCTGCTTCATTTCTTTTGTCACTTGTTGGTAAATGTATTTAGGAATTTTCTGACGTCTCCTCTCCATCTTCTCAGGGTGACTCAGGAGGTCCAATGGTCAGCAAACAGGGCCCCGTGTGGATCCAGTCTGGAGTTGTTAGTTTTGGTTTTGGCTGTGCTCGGCCCAATCTACCAGGGGTCTACTCCAGAGTGTCTCGTTACCAGTCCTGGATCAACTCCCACATCAGCTCAGATAGGCCAGGCTTTGTCCAGTTCAGGTCCAGTGGGCTAGATGTTGACAGCAGCTACACCTGTCCTGGTCTGCCACCTCCTGTTACCGCTGCTATTACTACTCTTACTGCAGGAACAAATGTCACAACAAGAGATCCAACATCTACCATGTCAAGTGCTGAATGTAAGTACTAAGAACCCATAGTGTTCTTAATGTACTGTGTATGTATATTTTGCAAATGATAAACAATTAACCGACTTTAAAAACAGATATGAACGGCCAACTTTTAAACCCCTTTAGTTGTTTGAGCCTCAGATTCATGCAGGTTTTATTTTTGTAAGTTTCTCTTAACAAATTGTTCAGTTTAGTTTCTTTTGAAAGTAGTTATTTCTAAAATTAGTAAAATCCCTGCGCTGTGCACCCCCTAGTGTTAGTATGAAAAATGACACTGTGGTAGACAGCTTTGTCACAGGCCACTCACATGGCACACTCGAAAGGAATATACCATGTGAGTGAATCCATGGAGTCACGTTGGCTTCCTGAAGTAGTTTGCAGTTATGAAGTATCAAGAAGTTTTATCATAATATGATATGTCAGATTCTTCTGATGACATCTGTTTTTGTTGATTGGAAAATAAGCTCATTCGCAGCAAAAACTGCTGTAGTCTGTCTTTCATGCCATTTCTCTAAATGTGTGTCTGGATCGTTGTTTTGAGATGAACTTAGGAGAGCACATTTGTTTGCAGTGTGTGGCATCACTCCCCTCAACACCAGGATAGTTGGAGGTGAAGATGCTCCAGCTGGAAGTTGGCCCTGGCAGGTAAGCCTGCAGAGATCTGGCGGCCATGTTTGTGGTGGTTCCCTCATCAACAGAGAGTGGGTGATGTCTGCTGCTCACTGCTTCTCCAGGTGGGTAAATGTGATACAAGAAGAGGATACTGTACATTTTAGTGTGTCTCAGTCTGTGGTTTGGCATTTTTTATGTCCACCATCTTTTTGAAATCAGTGCATTCTGTCATTTCATATTTTAGTACAAACACGTTTGGATGGCAGATTTCTCTTGGTCGCGAGAACCTGCAGGGCAATAACCCAAATGAAGAGTCCAGAACTGTTTCCAGGATCATTTTGCATCCAAACTATGACAGCGACACCAACAACAATGACATTGCTCTGCTCAGACTCTCCTCACCAGTCAAATTCACAGACTACATCAGACCTGTGTGTCTGGCAGCTGGTGTCAGTGTGTTCAACAATGGTACTGATAGCTGGGTCACTGGCTGGGGAGCAGTCAAGGAGGGAGGTGAGTGTGCATGTTGCTGAAAAATAGTATATTATTCATGTGTTTTATAATCAGTAGATGTATGTTTGAATATTGTCTGCTCTTGATGCTTCCTCAGTGTCATTACCGTTCCCTGCAACTCTACAAGAAGTTGAGGTTCCAGTTGTTGGAAACAGACAGTGTAACTGTCTCAATGGAGTCGGCACAGTCTCAGACAACATGATATGTGCTGGTGTTCTGGCAGGAGGCAAAGACTCATGTCAGGTAGGCTGCTTCATTTCTTTTGTCACTTGTTGGTAAATGTATTTAGGATTTTCTGACGTCTCCTCTCCATCTTCTCAGGGTGACTCAGGAGGTCCAATGGTCAGCAAACAGGGCCCCGTGTGGATCCAGTCTGGAGTTGTTAGTTTTGGTTTTGGCTGTGCTCGGCCCAATCTACCAGGAGTCTACTCCAGAGTGTCTCGTTACCAGTCCTGGATCAACTCCCACATCAGCTCAGATAGGCCAGGCTTTGTCCAGTTCAGGTCCAGTGGGCTAGATGCTGACAGCAGCTACACCTGTCCTGGTCTGCCACCTCCTGTTACCGCTGCTATTACTACTACTACTGCAGGAACAAATGTCACAAGAGATCCAACATCTACCATGTCAAGTGCTGAATGTAAGTACTAAGAACCCATAGTGTTCTTAATGTACCGTGTATGTATATTTTGCAAATAATAAACAATTAACCGACTTTAAAAACAGATATGAATGGCCAACTTTTAAACCCCTTCACTTGTTTGAGCCTCAGATTCATGCAGGTTTTATTTTTGTAAGTTTCTCTTAACAAATTGTTCAGTTTGGTTTCTTTTGAAAGCAGTTATTCCTAAAATTAGTAAAATCCCTGCACTGTGCCCCCCCTAGTGTTAGTATGAAAAATGACACTGTCGTAGACAGCTGTGTCACAGGCAACTCACATGGCACACTCCGAAGGAATATACCATTTGAGTGAATCCATGGAGTCACGTTGACTTTCTGAAGTAGTTTGCAGGAATGCAGTATCAAGTAGTTTTATCATAATATGATATGTCAGATTCTTCTGATGGCATCTGTTTTTGTTGATTGGAAAATAAGCTCATTCCCAGCAAAAACTGCTGTAGTCTGTCTTTCATGCCATTTCTCTAAATGTGTGTATGGATCGTTATTTTGAGATGAACTTAGGAGAGCACATTTGTTTGCAGTGTGTGGCATCACTCCCCTCAACACCAGGATAGTTGGAGGTGAAGATGCTCCAGCTGGAAGTTGGCCCTGGCAGGTAAGCCTGCAGAGATCTGGCGGCCATGTTTGTGGTGGTTCCCTCATCAACAGAGAGTGGGTGATGTCTGCTGCTCACTGCTTCTCCAGGTGGGTAAATGTGATACAAGAAGAGGATACTGTACATTTTAGTGTGTCTCAGTCTGTGGTTTGGCATTTTTTATGTCCACCATCTTTTTGAAATCAGTGCATTCTGTCATTTCATATTTTAGTACAAACACGTTTGGATGGCAGATTTCTCTTGGTCGCGAGAACCTGCAGGGCAATAACCCAAATGAAGAGTCCAGAACTGTTTCCAGGATCATTTTGCATCCAAACTATGACAGCGACACCAACAACAATGACATTGCTCTGCTCAGACTCTCCTCACCAGTCAAATTCACAGACTACATCAGACCTGTGTGTCTGGCAGCCGGTGACAGTGTGTTCAACAATGGTACTGATAGCTGGGTCACTGGCTGGGGAGCAGTCAAGGAGGGAGGTGAGTGTGCATGTTGCTGAAAAATAGTATATTATTCATGTGTTTTATAATCAGTAGATGTATGTTTGAATATTGTCTGCTCTTGATGCTTCCTCAGTGTCATTACCGTTCCCTGCAACTCTACAAGAAGTTGAGGTTCCAGTTGTTGGAAACAGACAGTGTAACTGTCTCAATGGAGTCGGCACAGTCTCAGACAACATGATATGTGCTGGTGTTCTGGCAGGAGGCAAAGACTCATGTCAGGTAGGCTGCTTCATTTCTTTTGTCACTTGTTGGTAAATGTATTTAGGAATTTTCTGACGTCTCCTCTCCATCTTCTCAGGGTGACTCAGGAGGTCCAATGGTCAGCAAACAGGGCCCCGTGTGGATCCAGTCTGGTGTTGTTAGTTTTGGTTTTGGCTGTGCTCGGCCCAATCTACCAGGAGTCTACTCCAGAGTGTCTCGTTACCAGTCCTGGATCAACTCCCACATCAGCTCAGATAGGCCAGGCTTTGTCCAGTTCAGGTCCAGTGGGCTAGATGTTGACAGCAGCTACACCTGTCCTGGTCTGCCACCTCCTGTTACCGCTGCTATTACTACTCTTACTGCAGGAACAAATGTCACAACAAAAGATCCAACATCTACCATGTCAAGTGCTGAATGTAAGTACTAAGAACCCATAGTCTTCTTAATGAACCGTGTATGTATATTTTGCAAATAATAAACAAATAACCAACTTTAAAAACAGATATGAATGGCCAACTTTTAAACCCCTTCACTTGTTTGAGCCTCAGATTCATGCAGGTATTATTTTTGTAAGTTTCTCTTAACAAATTGTTCAGTTTAGTTTCTTTTGAAAGCAGTTATTCCTAAAATTAGAAAAAATCCCGTGAAAAATGACACTGTGGTAGACAGCTGTGTCACAGGCCACTCACATGGAACGCTCGAAAGGAAAATACCATGTGAGTGAATCCGTGGAGTCACGTTGGCTTCCTGAAGTAGTTTGCAGTTATGAAGTATCAAGAAGTTTTATCATAATATGATATGTCAGATTCTTCTGATGGCATCTGTTTTGGTTGATTGGAAAATAAGCTCATTCCCAGTAAAAACTGCTGTAATCTGTCTTTCATGCCATTTCTCTAAATGTGTGTCTTGATCGTTATTTTGAGATGAACTTAGGAGAGCACATTTGTTTGCAGTGTGTGGCATCACTCCCCTCAACACCAGGATAGTTGGAGGTGAAGATGCTCCAGCTGGAAGTTGGCCCTGGCAGGTAAGCCTGCAGAGATTTGGCGGCCATGTTTGTGGTGGTTCCCTCATCAACAGAGAGTGGGTGATGTCTGCTGCTCACTGCTTCTCCAGGTGGGTAAATGTGATACAAGAAGAGGATACATTCTAGTGTCTCAGTCTGTGGTTTGGCATTTTTTTGTCCACCATCTTTTTGAAATCAGTGCATTCTGTCATTTCATATTTTAGTACGAATACGTTTGGATGGCAGATTTCTCTTGGTCGTGAGAACCTGCAGGGCAATAACCCAAATGAAGAGTCCAGAACTGTTTCCAGGATCATTTTGCATCCAAACTATGACAGCGACACCTACAACAATGACATTGCTCTGCTCAGACTCTCCTCACCAGTCAAATTCACAGACTACATCAGACCTGTGTGTCTGGCAGCCGGTGACAGTGTGTTCAACAATGGTACTGATAGCTGGGTCACTGGCTGGGGAGCAGTCAAGGAGGGAGGTGAGTGTGCATGTTGCTGAAAAATAGTATATTATTCATGTGTTTTATAATCAGTAGATGTATGTTTGAATATTGTCTGCTCTTGATGCTTCCTCAGTGTCATTACCGTTCCCTGCAACTCTACAAGAAGTTGAGGTTCCAGTTGTTGGAAACAGACAGTGTAACTGTCTCAATGGAGTCGGCACAGTCTCAGACAACATGATATGTG
The DNA here is from genome assembly GCA_946959425.1 of Argyrosomus regius. Lineage (NCBI taxonomy): Eukaryota > Metazoa > Chordata > Actinopteri > Sciaenidae > Argyrosomus > Argyrosomus regius. The sequence continues at coordinate 12,643,122 of OX336900.1, read as the reverse complement.
CTGGTGTTCTGGCAGGAGGCAAAGACTCATGTCAGGTAGGCTGCTTCATTTCTTTTGTCACTTGTTGGTAAATGTATTTAGGAATTTTCTGACGTCTCCTCTCCATCTTCTCAGGGTGACTCAGGAGGTCCAATGGTCAGCAAACAGGGCCCCGTGTGGATCCAGTCTGGTGTTGTTAGTTTTGGTTTTGGCTGTGCTCGGCCCAATCTACCAGGAGTCTACTCCAGAGTGTCTCGTTACCAGTCCTGGATCAACTCCCACATCAGCTCAGATAGGCCAGGCTTTGTCCAGTTCAGGTCCAGTGGGCTAGATGTTGACAGCAGCTACACCTGTCCTGGTCTGCCACCTCCTGTTACCGCTGCTATTACTACTCTTACTGCAGGAACAAATGTCACAACAAAAGATCCAACATCTACCATGTCAAGTGCTGAATGTAAGTACTAAGAACCCATAGTCTTCTTAATGAACCGTGTATGTATATTTTGCAAATAATAAACAAATAACCAACTTTAAAAACAGATATGAATGGCCAACTTTTAAACCCCTTCACTTGTTTGAGCCTCAGATTCATGCAGGTATTATTTTTGTAAGTTTCTCTTAACAAATTGTTCAGTTTAGTTTCTTTTGAAAGCAGTTATTCCTAAAATTAGAAAAAATCCCGTGAAAAATGACACTGTGGTAGACAGCTGTGTCACAGGCCACTCACATGGAACGCTCGAAAGGAAAATACCATGTGAGTGAATCCGTGGAGTCACGTTGGCTTCCTGAAGTAGTTTGCAGTTATGAAGTATCAAGAAGTTTTATCATAATATGATATGTCAGATTCTTCTGATGGCATCTGTTTTGGTTGATTGGAAAATAAGCTCATTCCCAGTAAAAACTGCTGTAATCTGTCTTTCATGCCATTTCTCTAAATGTGTGTCTTGATCGTTATTTTGAGATGAACTTAGGAGAGCACATTTGTTTGCAGTGTGTGGCATCACTCCCCTCAACACCAGGATAGTTGGAGGTGAAGATGCTCCAGCTGGAAGTTGGCCCTGGCAGGTAAGCCTGCAGAGATTTGGCGGCCATGTTTGTGGTGGTTCCCTCATCAACAGAGAGTGGGTGATGTCTGCTGCTCACTGCTTCTCCAGGTGGGTAAATGTGATACAAGAAGAGGATACATTCTAGTGTCTCAGTCTGTGGTTTGGCATTTTTTTGTCCACCATCTTTTTGAAATCAGTGCATTCTGTCATTTCATATTTTAGTACGAATACGTTTGGATGGCAGATTTCTCTTGGTCGTGAGAACCTGCAGGGCAATAACCCAAATGAAGAGTCCAGAACTGTTTCCAGGATCATTTTGCATCCAAACTATGACAGCGACACCTACAACAATGACATTGCTCTGCTCAGACTCTCCTCACCAGTCAAATTCACAGACTACATCAGACCTGTGTGTCTGGCAGCCGGTGACAGTGTGTTCAACAATGGTACTGATAGCTGGGTCACTGGCTGGGGAGCAGTCAACGAGGGAGGTGAGTTTGCATGTTGCTGAAAAGTAGTATGTTATTCATGTGTTTTATAATCAGTAGATGTATGTTTGAATATTGTCTGCTCTTGATGCTTCCTCAGTGTCATTACCGTTCCCTGCAACTCTACAAGAAGTTGAGGTTCCAGTTGTTGGAAACAGACAGTGTAACTGTCTCAATGGAGTCGGCACAGTCTCAGACAACATGATATGTGCTGGTGTTCTGGCAGGAGGCAAAGACTCATGTCAGGTAGGCTGCTTCATTTCTTTTGTCACTTGTTGGTAAATGTATTTAGGATTTTCTGACGTCACCGCTCCATCTTCTCAGGGTGACTCAGGAGGTCCAATGGTCAGCAAACAGGGCCCCGTGTGGATCCAGTCTGGTGTTGTTAGTTTTGGTTTTGGCTGTGCTCGGCCCAATCTACCAGGAGTCTACTCCAGAGTGTCTCGTTACCAGTCCTGGATCAACTCCCACATCAGCTCAGATAGGCCAGGCTTTGTCCAGTTCAGGTCCAGTGGGCTAGATGCTGACAGCAGCTACACCTGTCCTGGTCTGCCACCTCCTGTTACCGCTGCTATTACTACTACTACTGCAGGAACAAATGTCACAAGAGATCCAACATATACCATGTCAAGTGCTGAATGTAAGTACTAAGAACCCATAGTGTTCTTAATGTACCGTGTATGTATATTTTGCAAATAATAAACAATTAACCGACTTTAAAAACAGATATGAATGGCCAACTTTTAAACCCCTTCACTTGTTTGAGCCTCAGATTCATGCAGGTTTTATTTTTGTAAGTTTCTCTTAACAAATTGTTCAGTTTAGTTTCTTTTGAAAGCAGTTATTCCTAAAATTAGAAAAAATCCCGTGAAAAATGACACTGTGGTAGACAGCTGTGTCACAGGCCACTCACATGGAACGCTCGAAAGGAAAATACCATGTGAGTGAATCCGTGGAGTCACGTTGGCTTCCTGAAGTAGTTTGCAGTTATGAAGTATCAAGAAGTTTTATCATAATATGATATGTCAGATTCTTCTGATGGCATCTGTTTTTGTTGATTGGAAAATAAGCTCATTCCCAGAAAAAACTGCGTTAGTCTGTCTTTCATGCCATTTCTCTAAATGTGTGTATGGATCGTTATTTTGAGATGAACTTAGGAGAGCACATTTGTTTGCAGTGTGTGGCATCACTCCCCTCAACACCAGGATAGTTGGAGGTGAAGATGCTCCAGCTGGAAGTTGGCCCTGGCAGGTTAGCCTGCAGAGATCTGGCGGCCATGTTTGTGGTGGTTCCCTCATCAACAGAGAGTGGGTGATGTCTGCTGCTCACTGCTTCTTCAGGTGGGTAAATGTGATACAAGAAGAGGATACATTTTAGTGTCTCAGTCTGTGGTTTGGCATTTTTTATGTCCACCATCTTTTTGAAATCAGTGCATTCTGTCATTTCATATTTTAGTACAAACACGTTTGGATGGCAGATTTCTCTTGGTCGCGAGAACCTGCAGGGCAATAACCCAAATGAAGAGTCCAGAACTGTTTCCAGGATCATTTTGCATCCAAACTATGACAGCGACACCAACAACAATGACATTGCTCTGCTCAGACTCTCCTCACCAGTCAAATTCACAGACTACATCAGACCTGTGTGTCTGGCAGCCAGTGACAGTGTGTTCAACAATGGTACTGATAGCTGGGTCACTGGCTGGGGAGCAGTCAAGGAGGGAGGTGAGTGTGCATGTTGCTGAAAAATAGTATATTATTCATGTGTTTTATAATCAGTAGATGTATGTTTGAATATTGTCTGCTCTTGATGCTTCCTCAGTGTCATTACCGTTCCCTGCAACTCTACAAGAAGTTGAGGTTCCAGTTGTTGGAAACAGACAGTGTAACTGTCTCAATGGAGTCGGCACAGTCTCAGACAACATGATATGTGCTGGTGTTCTGGCAGGAGGCAAAGACTCATGTCAGGTAGGCTGCTTCATTTCTTTTGTCACTTGTTGGTAAATGTATTTAGGATTTTCTGACGTCTCCTCTCCATCTTCTCAGGGTGACTCAGGAGGTCCAATGGTCAGCAAACAGGGCCCTGTGTGGATCCAGTCTGGAGTTGTTAGTTTTGGTTTTGGCTGTGCTCGGCCGAATCTACCAGGGGTCTACTCCAGAGTGTCTCGTTACCAGTCCTGGATCAACTCCCACATCAGCTCAGATAGGCCAGGCTTTGTCCAGTTCAGGTCCAGTGGGCTAGATGCTGACAGCAGCTACACCTGTCCTGGTCTGCCACCTCCTGTTACCGCTGCTATTACTACTACTATTGCAGGAACAAATGTCACAAGAGATCCAACATCTACCGTGTTAAGTGCTGAATGTAAGTACTAAGAACCCATAGTGTTCTTAATGTACCGTGTATGTATATTTTGCAAATAATAAACAAATAACCAACTTTAAAAACAGATATGAATGGCCAACTTTTAAACCCCTTTAGTTGTTTGAGCCTCAGATTCATGCAGGTTTTATTTTTGTAAGTTTCTCTTAACAAATTGTTCAGTTTAGTTTCTTTTGAAAGCAGTTATTCCTAAAATTAGTAAAATCCCTGCACTGTGCCCCCCCTAGTGTTAGTATGAAAAATGACACTGTGGTAGACAGCTGTGTCACAGGCCACTCACATGGTACACTCGGAAGGAGCATACCATGTGAGTGAATCCGTGGATTCACGTTGACTTTCTGAAGTAGTTTGCAGCTATGAAGTATCAAGAAGTTTTATCATAATATGATATGTCAGATTCTTCTGATGGCATCTGTTTTTGTTGATTGGAAAATAAGCTCATTCCCAGTAAAAACTGCTGTAGTCTGTCTTTCATGCCATTTCTCTAAATGTGTGTCTGGATCGTTATTTTGAGATGAACTTAGGAGAGCACATTTGTTTGCAGTGTGTGGCATCACTCCCCTCAACACCAGGATAGTTGGAGGTGAAGATGCTCCAGCTGGAAGTTGGCCCTGGCAGGTTAGCCTGCAGAGATCTGGCAGCCATGTTTGTGGTGGTTCCCTCATCAACAGAGAGTGGGTGATGTCTGCTGCTCACTGCTTCTTCAGGTGGGTAAATGTGATACAAGAAGAGGATACATTTTAGTGTCTCAGTCTGTGGTTTGGCATTTTTTTGTCCACCATCTTTTTGAAATCAGTGCATTCTGTCATTTCATATTTTAGTACGAATACGTTTGGATGGCAGATTTCTCTTGGTCGCGAGAACCTGCAGGGCAATAACCCAAATGAAGAGTCCAGAACTGTTTCCAGGATCATTTTGCATCCAAACTATGACAGCAACACCAACAACAATGACATTGCTCTGCTCAGACTCTCCTCACCAGTCAAATTCACAGACTACATCAGACCTGTGTGTCTGGCAGCCAGTGACAGTGTGTTCAACAATGGTACTGATAGCTGGGTCACTGGCTGGGGAGCAGTCAAGGAGGGAGGTGAGTGTGCATGTTGCTGAAAAATAGTATATTATTCATGTGTTTTATAATCAGTAGATGTTTGTTTGAATATTGTCTGCTCTTGATGCTTCCTCAGTGTCATTACCGTTCCCTGCAACTCTACAAGAAGTTGAGGTTCCAGTTGTTGGAAACAGACAGTGTAACTGTCTCAATGGAGTCGGCACAGTCTCAGACAACATGATATGTGCTGGTGTTCTGGCAGGAGGCAAAGACTCATGTCAGGTAGGCTGCTTCATTTCTTTTGTCACTTGTTGGTAAATGTATTTAGGATTTTCTGACGTCTCCTCTCCATCTTCTCAGGGTGACTCAGGAGGTCCAATGGTCAGCAAACAGGGCCCTGTGTGGATCCAGTCTGGAGTTGTTAGTTTTGGTTTTGGCTGTGCTCGGCCGAATCTACCAGGGGTCTACTCCAGAGTGTCTCGTTACCAGTCCTGGATCAACTCCCACATCAGCTCAGATAGGCCAGGCTTTGTCCAGTTCAGGTCCAGTGGGCTAGATGCTGACAGCAGCTACACCTGTCCTGGTCTGCCACCTCCTGTTACCGCTGCTATTACTACTACTATTGCAGGAACAAATGTCACAAGAGATCCAACATCTACCGTGTTAAGTGCTGAATGTAAGTACTAAGAACCCATAGTGTTCTTAATGTACCGTGTATGTATATTTTGCAAATAATAAACAAATAACCAACTTTAAAAACAGATATGAATGGCCAACTTTTAAACCCCTTTAGTTGTTTGAGCCTCAGATTCATGCAGGTTTTATTTTTGTAAGTTTCTCTTAACAAATTGTTCAGTTTAGTTTCTTTTGAAAGCAGTTATTCCTAAAATTAGTAAAATCCCTGCACTGTGCCCCCCCTAGTGTTAGTATGAAAAATGACACTGTGGTAGACAGCTGTGTCACAGGCCACTCACTGAAGGAGCATACCATGTGAGTGAATCCGTGGATTCACGTTGACTTTCTGAAGTAGTTTGCAGCTATGAAGTATCAAGAAGTTTTATCATAATATGATATGTCAGATTCTTCTGATGGCATCTGTTTTTGTTGATTGGAAAATAAGCTCATTCCCAGTAAAAACTGCTGTAGTCTGTCTTTCATGCCATTTCTCTAAATGTGTGTCTGGATCGTTATTTTGAGATGAACTTAGGAGAGCACATTTGTTTGCAGTGTGTGGCATCACTCCCCTCAACACCAGGATAGTTGGAGGTGAAGATGCTCCAGCTGGAAGTTGGCCCTGGCAGGTTAGCCTGCAGAGATCTGGCAGCCATGTTTGTGGTGGTTCCCTCATCAACAGAGAGTGGGTGATGTCTGCTGCTCACTGCTTCTTCAGGTGGGTAAATGTGATACAAGAAGAGGATACATTTTAGTGTCTCAGTCTGTGGTTTGGCATTTTTTTGTCCACCATCTTTTTGAAATCACGGCATTCTGTCATTTCATATTTTAGTACAAATACGTTTGGATGGCAGATTTCTTTTGGTCGCGAGAACCTGCAGGGCAATAACCCAAATGAAGAGTCCAGAACTGTTTCCAGGATCATTTTGCATCCAAACTATGACAGCAACACCAACAACAATGACATTGCTCTGCTCAGACTCTCCTCACCAGTCAAATTCACAGACTACATCAGACCTGTGTGTCTGGCAGCCGGTGACAGTGTGTTCAACAATGGTACTGATAGCTGGGTCACTGGCTGGGGAGCAGTCAAGGAGGGAGGTGAGTGTGCATGTTGCTGAAAAATAGTATATTATTCATGTGTTTTATAATCAGTAGATGTATGTTTGAATATTGTCTGCTCTTGATGCTTCCTCAGTGTCATTACCGTTCCCTGCAACTCTACAAGAAGTTGAGGTTCCAGTTGTTGGAAACAGACAGTGTAACTGTCTCAATGGAGTCGGCACAGTCTCAGACAACATGATATGTGCTGGTGTTCTGGCAGGAGGCAAAGACTCATGTCAGGTAGGCTGCTTCATTTTTTTTGTCACTTGTTGGTAAATGTATTTAGGATTTTCTGAAGTCTCCTCTCCATCTTCTCAGGGTGACTCAGGAGGTCCAATGGTCAGCAAACAGGGCCCCGTGTGGATCCAGTCTGGAGTTGTTAGTTTTGGTTTTGGCTGTGCTCGGCCCAATCTACCAGGGGTCTACTCCAGAGTGTCTCGTTACCAGTCCTGGATCAACTCCCACATCAGATCAGATAGGCCAGGCTTTGTCCAGTTCAGGTCCAGTGGGCTAGATGCTGACAGCAGCTACACCTGTGCTGGTCTGCCACCTCCTGTTACCGCTGCTATTACTAGTACTACTGCAGGAACAACTGTGTCAGCAAGAGATCCAACATCTACCACGTCAAGTGCTGGTCTGAAAACTTCCCCAACAACTCCAACACCAACAACAACAAGTACTACAAGACCAACCACTACAAGACCAAGTACTACCCAAACTGTAACCAGTCCAGCAGGTGAGTATCTTGAAAATGTCGTAAGTCAATTTTTTCTACTATTAGAATTCCTATAGAGTTCATTTATTTCTGCTTATTCATCAAATGTTCTCATTTAGGGCCAGTGTGTGGCAAAGCAGTAGTCAACAGTCGTGATGTAGGTGACGTTGGTCTTGTACCTGGAGGAGTGTGGCCCTGGATGGTTAGTCTTCACAAAAATGGTGTCTACACTTGTGGAGGAACCCTAATTTCTCGCAACTTTGTTCTCACATCTGCCCAATGTTTCTCAACGTAAGTATAACAACATTTTCTATTCACAACTTATTAAAGACATTTTGGAATGCATAATGAAATTTGGTGCCTTGTCCTTTCCGACAGTCCCAATCCAGATGTCAGTGAGTGGAGAGCGTTTCTGGGCCCACGGCGTGTGAACGGCTCTGAAGAGTTTCAGATGTCACGGGGTGTTGTAAAAATAATAGTGAGCAAACTTGCAGGTTTCAATATTGCACTACTGCAGCTGGGTAAAGCAGTCAGCTTCATAGATTATATCCAGCCTGTATGTATGGACACTAACAATGTCAGATCCTTCCCCGTTGGAACTCGTTGCTGGGTGGCCGGCTGGGAGAAGGAAAGCAAGGGCAGAGGTAAGGATTTATCATAAGCTTTTGTGTTTGTTGCAAATATGTCAAGCGTATTATCAGTAGATCTTGAACAGATTGATGATTCCCAAAGGCTGTTGTACTTCATGTATGAAAATGTGATATTTCTAGGTACTAATAAAGCTGGCTCAGGTCTTCGAGACATCGAAACTCAAGTGGCAAGTTGTGAGACTGTTTCTGATTCAGAGAACATTTGCACTTACTCCATGGCACTTCAACAGGTAAAATAAAGTAACCAGTATTTCTATAATTGGTCTACCTTGTCATCAGGGCAGACTTTTAGTCCTTACTCCTGATGATAATATTATAAAGAGTACGGTCTGGACCTGCTCTGTATGGAAAGTGTCATTGGCACTATATAAATAAAATTGAATTGAATTGAATTTACAGATTGGGAGTGTCAGGACCTCTTTAATGATGAATCCTGTTTTTGTATTTTCAGGGGGATGAGGGCAGCCCTCTGCTGTGCAAGTCAGACTCATCTTGGTTCCAGGTGGCTGTTGTAACAATGAATGGAAATAAATCAGTTCGCGCTGATGTTCAGGTCTTTGCCAAAGCTTCAAGATTTGGGTCCTTCCTAAAGGAGACAATTGGCGACATGCCAGCTCCAGAAGTAGCTTCAGCAGGAAATGCACCACGTTTCTCCTCATTCCTCTTTTTGGCTGTTCTTATTACCTCAATGTTACTGTTATATTGATGTTAGATCTGCTGCTTCCAGGGGGTTGAAGTAGTTCATTATTGCACTTAAAAGTCAGGTTGAACACTCAAGCCCCTATTTATATTCTGTATATGCACAAAAGATACTCAGGTCAAATTTATAAACAAAAAATATTTTTTGTTTCTTCTGCAGGGAAATAAAAATATGTCTCACTGATTCCAGTTAAATGAAGATAATATTTTAAGTTATTTATTCTATGTTTCATTATACCTCTGTGGCATCTCTGTTGCATTATTACTCTGATACCTCTTTCTACTTAAAAATGTGATGTTGAGTCATGTATTAAGTTAAATCTTCTTAAATTGTTGAAACAACTAAATTGTAACTGTAATTTTAATCACACACACACACACACACACACACACACACACACACATACACACATATATATATAATAAATATGCAAATTCGGAATATTTAAATCAGTATTGCTCATTTTATATTTTATTTCTCAACAAAGCAATTCACACTGTCAATCAAATAGGTATTTTAAGGAAGTAAACAGCTCTTAAGCATACAATATTGTATTACAGCAGTTATACAGTACAATATGTAATGAAAACCAGAATCCAGCAGATCACACTAGACCTATGAATTAATATCCATAGCTTACTAAATGCAGTTTCATTGCTGACCAACAAAGGGCTACTCAGTTGAAAATTCAGATAAGAGAAATGTACAGTCATTTTGTAAAGAGTCTTGAAAAGTCCTACCACACTCCTACACATCTGGAATCACTGTATAATATTTATCTCAACCATTTTATCCATCCATCCATTTTCTGTAACCACTAATCCTCACCAGGGTCAGGACAAGAGGCGGGGTACACCCTGGGCAAGTCGGCAGTTCATCACAGGGCACACTCGGGCAATTTAGAGTCACCAATTGACCTATTAAGAAGTAGCCAGATAGAACCCACTCAGACATTGAGTGAACATGCAAACTCCACACAGAAAGGAGAGGTTCGAACCAGGAACCTTCTTGCTGTGAGGCAACAGTGCTAATCACGACACCCCCACAGTTTTATTTGAGTCCAAATTTGGAGTGACATTTGATATATACTGAATTTGCTGCTCACTATAAAAGATAATTGTCTATGATATAGATATATAAATATATATAGAACAGCAGTTCCCAGCCTTGCTTGGTTTGTCACAGGGTGCATATCTGAGATGTGAGCAGTGAAACTAATGACTGATTTTCCCTCCTCAGACTTTGAATAATTTTTTCTAACTTGTGACCCATTCAAGTAATTTTCAGACCCCTTGTTGGGGTCCAGATCCCCAGGTTGGGAACCTCTGCTAAAGAAACTAGTAAATAAGTGAGTGAGGGAGTGATTTCAGATGCAGACAAGCTTTTTTGATCAATAAATTGAAAGTGATGGCACGGATATTTCTCCCATACAAATCATGTACATTCCTGAAAATGGCAAGCCGTTATATAGTTTCCACTTTAGATTAGAAGTATTACAGGTACTAATGAGAGCACCACTGTGGATGTTGGAATATTTTAAAAGCGTTAATGTATTAGATATGGAAACCTTTTTGTGAGACATTAAATGATTTCATGCTTCTGGTGTTTGTTCGGGTTCACCTCCACCATCTCCTGGATCTGCTTCATCAGCATTGATCATGTCTTTGTATTTACTCTTGAAGAATCCAGCCTGAGAGTACAAAACAATGAAAGATATATAAATAACATATATAATAAATAAAAGAACCAAACTGCATCAGTGAATGTGGTAAAAATAATACTGTAAAATGCCTTTATTAAGCTGTATAATATCCTGAGAATGTATGCACAGTGTCTCACCTTATACAGGCCTGCGGTCAGTAAAGCCAGTAGAGCCAACCCTCCCAGGGATCCTCCAACAATCTCTTTGGTGAAGTCTGGTTCAGAGTACACTTCCACCTCTGCCTCAATCTAAAGAAAGAGATTAGATTACAGAATGTAGAACAAATACAGGCTCATTTAAAACACAAATAAATGGAAATAATGTGTCATCACCTTGCGAATGGGAGGGTTGTTATTAGACCCTGTTGAAAAGAAGATGTACTGGTTTCTGTCGTACTCCAGACTGGCAGTGCTGGTCAAGAGAAACTTGGCAGATTTAAGTCCAATCTGTTTTGGAGTTGGGAAATGGTAGAAATAATAAGTAATAAGTAATCAAATCACTTCAAATGCCACACTTAAAACACAACCTATTGGACTTCCGGTGGCGCCATGCGGTAGGAGGCAGCAAGAAAATTAGCTCTTGAAAAAACAATTAAAAATAGCTCTTTAAGACTACTTTCGGAGCAGGAAACCAACTAAACTCATAAACATTTGATAAAGAAAATAAATTGGGAAAGATGGACAAAAAAGGGAGGCTTAACAAAAAGGAACAAACAAATAATGGAGGTACCGACACCACATCGGGAACTGCACCGGGCAAGATGCAGGCCGCAAGTGAACAGGACTCGGTAATATTGGCGGAGTTACGCAGGCTGAGACAAGAGCACACAGAAGCGGCTAATGACAACAAAAAGGCCCTGGCTAGGCTTGAGACTAACATGAAGGAACTTGTGGAAAGAACAGCCTCGTTAGAGCAACAGGTGGAACATGTGGAAGAAAGACTGGGAGACACGGAGGACAAGACGGCGAGGCTGGAAAGAATGGCCGCCTTTCTCCTTCATCAGGAGGCAAAGTTGGCTGCAAAGTGTGAAGACTTGGAATCAAGATCGAGACGCAATAATATACGGATACATGGTATTCCGGAGGGCTCTGAGAAAAACGACATGATAAGATTCGTAACTGATTTTATTCACTCATCACTGCAGATCCCAGATGACACGGACATCCGCATTGAAAGAGCGCACCGCTCGTTAATCGCCAAACCGAAAGAAAGTGATGCTCCCCCGCGAGCAATCATTGTCCGCTTCTTGGACGCACGGGTGAAAGAGCAGGTAATACAGCAAGCATGGAAACAAAAGACCACGTATGAGGGACGAATTATCTACTTCAACCAAGACTATACGACTGAGATACAAAGGAAGAGGAAACAGGTACGGGACGTCATAAAAAAACTTAAAGAGAAGAACGTAAAGGCACAGTCTCCATATCCGGCACAGCTAAAAGTGTTTCTGGACTCTGGGGTGAAGACGTTTACTACAGTCATGGAGGCCGCACCTATGCTGAAGGACATGGGGATCCACGTGGAGGAGGACGAGAGGGACAGACTGCAGAGGATGATGATGAAAGACAGCTGGACCACAGCGACAGGACAGAGGAGGAAGAAGAGGCAGCCACACATCACAGAGGCAGACTTACAGGCAATCAGCCAGTGAACTCATTAATATGATAATTATGGTAAGGACCAAAGAACGAATATAAATGCAGAAATAGATAAAAATCCTGAAACATATTTGAATATCTGCTTAATATAATGCACAGTGAACATTTACAGAGCTAGTTAAAGGTATTACTACCTAGATAAAGCAACATGAATATTGGTTATGGAGAGTGAAATTAATGCTCAGTTGGAGCAAGTAGCAACTTTACATAACACCTTTGGAGTTGCAGGTGCACTTAGTGCTATTTCCTCAGAGAGAATACGCCACATCTCTCTGGCGATGGGACTGTTGGAAGTCACACTTTTTTGTTATTGTATGATAGTTCTGAAGGAGATGCTTAATGTTGGTAATTTTCACTGTGTAATTTTGTGCACAGTTGTTTTGTTTTATGAGAGGTGCGGAGTTGATGGTTGTATTCTTAAACTGAAATTGATAGGATCGGCTGAAACTTGTGTCTTATAATGTCCATGGTTTAAATCCTCCCATCAAGAGGAAGAAGATATTGAGCCAACTAAAAAACTTACAGTGTTCAATTGCTCTACTACAAGAAACACATTTGGTGGAGGACGAATATAAAAAACTAAAAAGAGAATGGGTAAATCAAGTATTTCATGCTTCACACGGCAAGAAAAGGGGCGTAGCCATATTAATTCATAAGTCCCTACCATTTTCAGTCGAATCAGTGATAAAAGATAATATGGGAAGATATGTAATGGTTGTTGGCTCCATAGGAGATATGGCTATATCAGTACTCAACATATATGCCCCAAATGAGGAAAATGAAACAATCTTTAAAAATATAGCTAATGTTATTTTAAGCAACGCAAAGGGGATGATACTGATGGGGGAAAGATATAAAGGGAATGAAGGATGAAGGAGGGATAGAACACAAAATATCATTATTTGCAGATGATATATTAACATATGTAAGTGAACCTTCTACCTCGTTAATAGCCCTGGTGAATAACCTGAACGAATATGGGGAGATATCAGGATATCTGACCAATGAGGCTAAATCAGTAGCTATGATGCTCTCAGGTCAATGTCCATCAGAGTTAGAGGGTAAGTTCAAGTTCAAATGGACTAATACAGGGTTTAGATATCTGGGTATCATCATTACTTCAGTCACGTCACAACTATTTGAAGCGAACTATGGGAAATTGATAACGGAAATTAAAAAAGATTTGGCTAGGTGGGAGATTTTACCTTTGACTTTGATAGGGAGGATAGAAGTGGTAAGAATGAATGTATTACCAAGGTTGTTGTTTTTGTTCCAGTCATTGCCTATTATGGTCTCTAATTCTACCTTTAAAATGTTAGACAGGATTATATCCAAATTTATTTGGAAAAAGAAGAGGGCTAGAATTAAATATTGGACACTTCTTTGTCCGAAAGAGAAGGGAGGATTGAATTTACCTAATTAAAAAAATTATTACTGGGCGGCTCAACTCAGAGCTATAGTTATGTGGATTAGAAAAGATGCAGATACATTGTGGGTAGAAATGGAACAAAATTCTTGCAAAAATGTATCTATAGAGTTGCTTCCATTTTTAAGTGACGTAACACTAAAGAGGCTGAAGATGGGCAATGTCTGGATCAGGGGGACAATGAAAGTATGGTCAACGGTACGTAAGAAATTAAAACTGTCAAACTCCATTTGTAGAGCCACCAGAATTTCAACAAACCCTGATTTTTTGCCATCTATGATGGATGCAGGTTATAATAGATGGACACACCAGGGGTTAAAATATATTGCACAAGTGTTTAGGGGACAAACCTTGAAGTCATTCCAACAGTTAGCACAAGAATTTAATTTACACGCCCATGATTTTTACAAGTTTTTACAACTAAGACATTATCTTAAGACGCATAAGGAGTGGGAGAATATCTGTAAAACCCCATCGAAACTAGAAGAATTATTGATGGCATATGCAGAAGGAGAGACAAAGAAAGGGGTTATATCAAAATTGTATAAGGTACTACAACAGGAATCTAACAATAACAATTTGGATGTGAAGGAAAAATGGGAATTGGAAGCAAATATCTTAATAACAGATGAACAATGGGAAGAAACATTCATAGCAGGACATAAGGTAACTAGCAGCCCAACATGGAGAGAGTTTGATTGGAAGATCAAAATGAGGTATTTTAACACTCCGTCTATTACCTCAAAGTACAGTAATACTTCGGAGAGGTGTTGGAGGGGTTGTGGACTGGTGGGGGACTTTACACATATATTTTGGGATTGCCCAGAGATTTTAGATTTTTGGAAGAATATTCAAAAGGAAATACAACATGTTTTGGGTATTGACTTTACTTTAGATCCAGCATTGTACATATTAGGTATAGTCCCAGATAATGTTATAGATAGGAACTTGACTTCCTTACTGAGAATTCTGCTTTTAATAGCAAAGAAAACAATTACAGCTTCTTGGTTGAAGCCACAGCCCCCCAGTATAACGGAATGGAGAGAAAGGGTAAAAAATGTGTTCATCATGGAGAAAATTACAGCGAGGTTACAGCTCAAATCAGACAGGTTTGATCAAAAATGGTTACCAGTAATACAGACAATGTCAGAACTTTAGTCACCTCTTTTTTTTTTTTTTCCTCCTCCACTTTAGTTGTATTTTTACACTTAATGTAGTACAATTGTCAGTAAATGTATGTACTCATTGTTACATATTGCCCATGTTCCCTACTTTTAAGAAGGAGGAAGAAATATTTGAAGACAGGGTATGAGGACATGATTATATGATAGAACTGAAATTGTAATAGCGTCTCCTGTTATGCGTTCCTAATGTACGTGTATGTATGTTGGTCATTTCATGTGAAATAAAAAAAAAGTAAGTTCAAAAAAAAAAAAACACAACCTATTTGTTGAATATTGTACATAGTCATCATTTACCTGCTGTATCCATCGTGAACTAAGGTTGGCAGAGATTTTGAGAGTTTTACTCTCCAGTCTTCCCATGAACATATTGCACTTGAACACTCCGCACTGGGCTACAGAGCAGTCCTGTTGGAGATTAAATGGCAGAAAGCAGAGAACACTGTAATCAGTCATGCAAATTCCAGTTGGATAAAAAAAAAAAAGTAGTTACCACGATGTAACTCCAGTTCTTTGAGTATGTGCACCGCGCTCTAACAGACTTTGTCATTGGTTAACACCATCAGGGCTCCCTCTTAGGGCATTAGTGCAAAGGTTAGCTGTTCAATAGGCCTCATGCAGCTTCATAAGGCAGTGTACTATCATAATTTATTTTAATGTGTGTGTATGAGAAATCCACTATAAAATATATTGTACATTTCTAGGTTAAATCCTAACTCATAGGTGGTACAGGAATACTTACCACTAATTTATTTTTCTGAATTTGAGCAACAAAATCTTTGACCAGTCGTTCTTCATCTTTGTCTCTTTGGCAGTCTGGAAACTGAAATACAGCCACTTCATGTCAGTGTAACAGAGAACAAAATGTGGTCCTCACATCTTTTCATCAATAAAACTGTAGCTGCATAAAAAGTTGCATGTTACCTGCAAACTGCTTGAATCCGCCCAGATGTCTTTATCACCAAGCTTTACTGGCACCCTGATCACCACAGTGAAATTCAGTGTTCTGATATCATTTGTCACCTAAAAGAAAAGGATGCTTTAAAGTGAAGTCTGAATCAAGTTTATTAACTGTTACTGGTATTTTGATAAGATATTTACCACAATTGATTGTTGGACTGGTTTCTCTAAATCATCCTTTCCGAAAGTGAAATTGTTGTAGCTGAGGGTACTAAACAGACATATTAAATATTTTAGAAATATTAAGTTATAAAATGTATTATTACTTTTTCAAATCATGTCTTTTGCTTCACAAAGAACACAAACCTTTCAAATGTAACAAAAATGCTGTACTTCACAGGAATTGATTTCTTTTTGTAGAGTTCGCTTGAGACTGAGTGCTCGTTATTCCCACTAAAAGAGAGGTGAAATTATTTGTACACATGATGAATAGTGCTATTGCACACATACATGCTTGCATATTGCTGTGCTTATGGGCAAGCAGCTACACAGTACCTGGTTGCATTTGCAGTGATAAAAATCATTTTGTCAAGTTGACTATTGGTTTCAATCCCATAGGAGATGATGAAGAAAGCCTAAAATTAAATGAATCAGATCAGATTAGCTCCTCTTTAGCAGGACTGTTTCCGCATCAGTAAGAAGAGATCCTTCTGTACAAAGAACAAACCTTGGTGTTGGTCTTGAAAATTGGCTTGTCAATAGTGCAGTCAGTCCTTCCTTCCGACAAGCCCTCACTGTCCAAGGAGTTGCACTCAATTCTTCCCTTTATTAAAAACAAATAAAAGAGAATAAAATCACACATTCACCAGATTTGCTGTATGATCTGAGAGAGCAGTTGAGCTGAGATTAATTGAAACAGACTTGATTTGGACACCTTACCTGCAGAATCGTAAACTTTCTAAAGGAGAGCCCGGCTGGGTATGTGACAATGACAAGGCTGTTGTAGGAGTTTTCCTCGCTGTTCTCCACTGACACGGTGACATTCAGCTGTTCATCAATGCCCACTTTAACTTCTAAGGATCTGACACATTATGAGAATACAGAAAATTGAAAAAACAGAAAATTGTTGGGGTACTTCAAGTAAAAGCAGAAATTACAACCCTCTAGGTGGTGCTAAAGGGACAGACAGGGTTTCTCTCAAGTATGATACATTATTAGGGTACCTGTTGATGTGTAAAATTAAGTGAGTACTGTTTAAATTCACTGAGTGTTAAAGTGTTTCAACAATTTTTTTAAACCTGTTTTTTTCTTTTTCTTTTCTGTTCACTCTGAGATATGAGTCAGGGACAGCCAACATGCAGAATGGTCCTTTCCGTCAACACTGAGTTATGAGTTGAGCACAATCAACATGTGGACTGTTCTTCTGTATTATCTTTGAGTTGTGAGTGGAGTATGCAACCGACATGTCGACTGAAGCGCAGTGGGTGCAGCGAAACACCTGGTGTTTTGGGGGAATGCTGGACGTGCTCTGGAGCAGTCAGGGGTTCGTAGCACCATAGGTAAAGAATATAGCCGACATGTAGGCTGGAACATCCAGCATGCTCAGTAAGCAGTTAGGGGGGATGTAGCGCACACACAGGTAGCGGGAGTTATCTTAAACTTTCAAGGACACTGTTTGAAAACTGGGATGCACGTGTGAACTTATATAACCCCACAGAAGCAGTAAGTTAGATAGAGAGCACTTGACCTCATGTAACCTCACAGAAGCAGTAAGTCAGATAGAGATGACTTGTGTTTTAATATTGGATGTGTGAACCCACAAGATTAATGAAGTAATGAGCACTTGATTATTTAGTTTGATTTGATGTGAATCATAAATGTGTGACTTGCAACAGTGTGAAACCTATGCACCATATAACTGTGTGAAACCTATAATGATGTAGAACTTATAAAACTTTTTAAAAATGCAGTTGAAGAGATCTGTGACATAATGGTGTAAGGCACAAAGCAGAATCTAAGGATGTCATCCTGTAAGGAATAAAACCAAATATAATATCTGGGCCTCAGTAGACCAAGGTCAGTGGGCATGGGGTAGACACCATTTGAGGAGATAGCCTCAAAGCCTGGCGCAGCCCAAGGGTCCAGGTGCAAGATAGGACTACTACACCATTGTGTCATAGTAAGATTGTGATACTAGGCGTGACAAACAAAATAGGCTGGACATGTAAAGAGTATATAAGGAAAAACCCCAAGCCAGTGACTTCAGTCTTATCCCGGGAAGACTCGGGCTTTGTGTTGTCTGTCAAGATAATAAAAGCTCTATCTGCTGCCAATCCTGATGAATCCTGTGTGTTATTGCCTACAGAAGTAGAGTAACACTTTTTGACTTGATTTGGACCTGAAATTAGACAAATTGTTATCCAGTCTGCTGAACAAGGACGAAGTTGAAGATTGTGAGACAACACTGTAAAAGATTTGGTGCCTATCCATCTCATAGTTGTTGAGTTTTTTGAGTCTGATTGATTGATCCTAGCTAAAACCATTACACAATGAAAGTTGGACTTTTAGCAAGTACAAAAAAAAACAAAACTTCATACCCTTTGTAAGAGGCAAGGCTGAAACATATGTGGCTTTTACCCAACTATGCTGAACCGGACTCAACGAAAAAGTAATTCAAAGAGCACACTGATCCATTAGTGTGCAAACACTTTGAAAACAGAAAAGCAACCACACCCTTAAATCCGGTTTCATTTTTTAACTCACCTAGTGAAGTTGAAATCCACTTTCAGATTATCTACACATTTATTGTCAGTGCCGCAGTTGATTTCAAACCCTAACTGTGGAAGAGAGTATGAATGAATCATTGTTCTAAAAAAGTGACAGCATACAGTTAGGACACTACAGTTAACACTCTGACTGCCTACTCAAACAAACAACAAACAGTTGGACATTTTTCACATTTCACAGCACTGCAGACCTCCAAGTATGTTGAAACCACTCACAAAAAGTATGTTTTTGCTCAGCTTTGTACAGTTAATGTTCTGACAATGAAGACCACATGTAAGAAGTATGAGCAAGTTCAAACTGACCAGTAAATGGTAAAGATTACTTACAGGATGAAAAGTAGTTGTCTGAGCCTGCAGGGCGAGACTTGGGCTGAGATTTATAGTTTTAGAAGGCAAACCTTCAAAGGTGAATGTGAGTTCATTGGACAGTGCATTGAGAGCATCTTCAGGACAAGGCTGCAAGAAGAGGCATTACTGTAAAATACTATCTGTAAAGGTTGTGAAGGTCTATCACCCACATTTCCCCTCAGGGATTAATAAAGGATCTTTTTCCAAAGACCAGAAATATACCAGATTTTAACACCATATGTAACTCACCTCAACAAAGAAATTCACATCGAAGCACTTTGGCTGTCGTAAGTCAAGATCAACTGATTTGTTTGCCATTCGTTGTTTCTCATTGACGTAAGCTCGGTTGTTTGGGGCCTTGCGGGTGTAATCCAGTGTAAAATTACAGTTGATCCTTGCGCTTGCTGTAACAGATTAGAGTTTAATTAAGAAGTTATTTGTGTACCTAGATACAAGTATTTAAATAGATGGACAGTGGAGAATCAGGAACCTTGGTCTACTGAAGAGCGTTTGGTCATGGTAAAGCAGATTTCAGCTTTGGTCCTCAATGCTTGTGAGCAGTCTCCGTTTTGAGTAGGGATTTGGCTTGGGCTGAAAGACACTGTAGCTTCCACCATTACGATAGGCTTTGATCTGGGAATGCACAGAGATGAACAAGATAACTTTTTTAGCTGGTAAACGTTATTGTTGTATGATTTACACAAATGGTAGAATTACACTAAAGAGTAAAATGTATTATAGGAGCATCTTGGACTTACCTGAGTAAAATAACTCTACCCTTTGAACCCACCGCTAAGTCAGGCAGACGGTCTTGACTCAGGTCAAAAGATGACTGACTGATCGACATGCCGAAGAACTTCAGTCCCGACTGGACTTTAGATCCAGCAATTCTCTACAAAAATGTCAATATTTAAATTAATCACATTGAAAATAGTATGCAATGTATATGAAGTACAGTGGCAAACATGAAGCCATAGATACTAGATCTGTCAAAGCTTATCTGATCTCACTCACCTGGGTATGTAGACGACTGATTCTTCCTCCTGTTTCACCGTGGAATATGTAAATGCTGCCTTGACCATCATCCTCCAAAGGTGCTCCAACGGCCAAATCATTGAGACCATCTGTGTTAAGATCAGGCAGTACAGCAAGGGAGGACCCAAACCTTCCTCTGTCAGATGCTTCCCCTCTTAGTACAAATGGAGAATCTGAGTGACAGTCGACATTCTGGTGAAAATATAAGGATGAAAGTCAATGTTTGCATAGTCATTAAAAAACAAATAGATTAATATAATGCCACTGGATAAAATGCTCATTTACCAAAACACTTAAGCTGCAAACGTAAACTCTTCCTTCTCTGTCAGTGTCCACATACATAGGGGCAGATATGAAGATTAGGTCAGTGTAGGTGTCACGATCCACATCCATGGTACAAACCTCTGCCCCAAAATATTCACCACTCTGAGACTGTGTAAGGAACAAATCACCAATAAAAAGAATTAATTATAAGAAGGAAACAACCGTTTTTATTAAAGAAAATAATGTCTGAACATGCTTCATGTTGTCTTTCAGGGCCATTTATCCATCTTAATTATAAACACACACCAGCCATGGAAAGGGATCAATCTTTTTGGAATTGCCGCTTGGATCAACTGCCATCACAACTCCTCTGTGTTGATATCTTGGAGCACCAACAATTGTCATCGAGCCTTGCCTCGTTTTAGCAACTGCCATGGAGTAACCTAGAATTCAGGAGACAAACCTATACGTTAAAGTATCCAAAGGTTTGGCCAACTGTGGACAAATGCTTATTTTATCAGCAAACTAGCAAAATAACAAATCATGATCATTTCCTCTACAGAGAACAAAGTGACACGTTACTTAATTCAGCAAATATAAATTGACTAATAATACATAATTTCTTTAATGTAAAAGAATAAAAATATAAAATTATTATTAAAAGCTATCCTCTTTACTTCTTTTGTGTGCACCATACATTTGAGATCAGATCTGAGATCTTGAGATCATCTTCTTTACTACATGAGGTGCACTTCACAGCTTTGAATCCTTCTTAGAATTTGTTATTACATTACGTGTTTCTGCACAACTTGATTTACAGGTACATTGGTGGGCTTGTTATTTGTTTAAATTAAAATTTCGTGATTGCCTTTTTTTCATGGGACATTAAAACACAAACAAAAAATACAAAGTCCAAACTTTGACTCATTATTCCTTATTTTCCTTTTTCCTGTCCCTTTTTGAAAAACATGGGAGGAAAATCTGCAATAGAGCGGTGCACATACATGATGACATCTATATGTGTTAGATTGTTACTGTCATATTCATACCCAGATAGCTGTCAGACTCCACATTCAAAGGCTCATAAGAGCCACTCTTCGTGCCTGAGCTTGTGTATTTCATGTAGCCTCCCTTCCACTGGTTGGCACCAACAATACCCATTTGAAATCCCTGCAATTTAGACAGAACTTTAAAGAACATTTGTTCACCATAAAAACATCAGCTAAATTCATCACACTGGATTCTATGTAAGTGTATAAAAAACTGTTTGTGATTTTCAGCCACAAAAGTTTCTGCTGAATTACCTCGGGCACATAAGCTGCACTGAATCCCTCCTGAGACATTTCCATTTTCAGTGACTCTCCACCTGTTTGAGATCCTGTAACAGCAGCATAAATCAGCACGAAAGTTTCTTAATGCAGCATGATATTATGACCAACAGTCATTTTAACTGAAAATACAAACTTTAAGCCGTTATAGTAAGTTTACGTCTGTACCTTCAATGGCAAAGATTTTTTCCTGCAAACTGTTTCTTATTGTTTCAAGAGCATCAAAGTTCCCCACTTGAAACACATGTTCGTTTGGGGGAGAAGATGCAATGGTTTCCAGTTCCTGTTTGGCATAGATGTCATTAAATGCACCCCCCACCTAGGGATGTTGAGAAAAAGTGTTGGAGAAAGGAGATGTAATTTGCAACAGAATTGATTTGTTTCTATTTAAATTGCTGACTCCATTTACGCACTCTCAAATTGAATATATACAGTATATGTATATAGATATACGTGTGTGTGAGAGAGAGAATATGGATACAACTTACCCCAATAGCAAATCGAACAATCTTTGCATTTTCTGCTAAATTTGATGCAGCTTGCAAATCATACCGATCATGTGACTCTCCATCTGTAATGACTATTAAAACCCTCCTGACGTTTGGCCTGGCACCACGATATGATGAGAAGACATCTTGGCTGTCAAAAGAAAGATCTGCTTTAAATACATTGTTGTACATTAACGTACATTTTGTTGAGTTAAAAAAATAAATGTCTTGTATGATTAAGAAAATAAATAAAAGGTTGGTTCACCCAAATTCCAGAATGACATTTTCCTACTTAGCCATAGTGGTATTATGAGGCCATCCCAATAATTTTGAGCTATCCATCTCTAAGGTTTTTGAATGATATGGGCAGTGTTTTGTTTGTTTGTTTGTTTTTAAACAAAACAAATGTCAGTGTTATATTTTTCTATGCTGTGAGTGTTGGGTTGGAGGCAGAAATATCAAAAACATATTTCTGCACAGTGCAGGCTTGAATCTACTGGAAAAGTCTAGGTCACCCTGCCTCAAACAGTGATAGCATCAAGCAGAAAATTTGTTTGTTTGTTATAATTAATAATATAAATATCGCATCACAATTTGAAATTTTCAAAATTAAAATATATAATAAAAAAAGAAAATCATATTGCTCCATAAAATCAGCATGAAGTAATATAAGCATCATGTCGGCACTTACACAACATGTGTGATGGCATTAGCTGTGTAAGTCAATCCATATAACTGACTTATTCCATCAATTTCTGCTTGCCAATTACGAGAAGTAATGCTACCAAAGTAGTAATGAACTTTGAATTCTGAGGAGAACTGGGAAATGGCAAACTGCAAACAGAAAGAAAACAGCATGTTAATTCATATGGAAATAGAAATATGTCAAGTTATATCAATACGTATATATATATAATTATATTATAATTATATATTTATATAGAAAAATAAAGCACTTAGGTTGTGTGGAAAATTCAGGAAATGGTAAAAGTATATGAATGGTGAAGGGTTATTTGGTAGATGTCTGGTAGACTCTTTAAATTTGGCAACTGCTAATATAACTTCTTGTCATGTGCCCATTGGTGGCTATTGTAATTTTTTCTATTAAGAAGATTCTGTGTTTTTAAGGTTTTAAGTACTTAAGTCAATGGGAATGTCCAAAGGAAATATTAATTATGCTCTGTCGAGAGGGCCTTTCATAAATCTCATGCAGTGCCTAAAACAAATAGACTTTTCAATGTCCAACTGCCTGCATCATTCTTTGGTTTGAATAGAATAAAACTCTACCTGTGTATCTTTTCCCACAAACGATCCAACCAGATTTTTCACAAAAACCTTCATTCTTTCAAAATCTTCTCGATTTACGCTGCCTGAGCCATCCAACAGAAATGCAATGTCAGCTTCAGTTCGACACTCTGTCAAAAAGAAGAGATGGATCAATGTATGAAATATTATTTGCAGTCTCCCTTCAAGTGATAGTCAGTTAAACTAATCCAACCTCTGGCCATATCCATGGGTTTCCATGGGGTTGGTTGTATGTGAGATGATACCTGGGCTTCTGCAGTAAGGACTTAGCCCTGGTACATGGTGGCACACCCTCTACCAGGTGAGCAACTGGGTTTAGCATGATATGCATCAAATATTATCACATTTCTTCTACCAACACCTTTAAGATAAGAAAACTCAACATATTAACCTGGAGGAGAAGATGGCACAGCACTTCCAACACGATCAAAACGGTCTATGTTAAAGCATACACCATTGTACATGGTAATACTTTGACAGTCCTTTGGGATGGTTGGTCCACATGCCTGAAAAAAGACAGTTAAGTCCTAGTTAATAAATAATTTGTGATTTGAGATGACTTTCTCTGACCCCTGCACTGATTTTAACATTGTACTGTGAATCTTTGCAGTTTACCAGCTCACCATGGTGTTTTGTGTGGTAGGATCACTTGTCATTGTCAAACCAAGGGACATGTTGACTGCGAAGTCTGGCTCTGCATTAAAAACATTCATCAGTCATTCAAGATACTTTGTGATAGCAACACAACAGTCTCAGCAATAATTACAAACCACAACTACCACAAGTAAAATACTTCCTCATGTAATCTGATAACTTTTAGCAGCATTAACCAGTTCATACTCCATCCATTTCCATACTCGCCTATCCTTATCAGGGTTGCGGGGGCTGGACAAGCGAGTGGTTATAGAGACAAATAAGCACTCATGCTCACATTTACCATCACCAGTTAACCTTGAGAGGAAGTCACAGGGAGAACTAAAAACTGTACACAGAAAAGCCACAGCCGCGGTTTGAACCATCTTTCTATGTGGCAACAGTGCATCTCTACAATTTTCAACAGCAATAAAAGTTTTTTCTTTTGTTGCCAAGTTAGTATGACTTGAAGGCTGAATCCAGCGATCCATCCATTTTCCATCATCGCTTATCCTGGTGCTGCAACTGAGGCGACACATTTTTTTGAAATGGGCAATAAAATACCCATCTATGTATCTTTATATGTAAAAATTAGAAGCTGCTTACCTGAAACTGATAGTTGGCGACAGGATGTGGTAGAACATTTATATATTTGACCCCTTCTGTTCGGTGCATACTGTTCAAGAGGAGCACTGACCAGCAAGCTGAGGAAATAAAACCAGACATGTGAAATTAGACACGCATGACAGATATGCTAGTTGGAAAAAACACTGGTACTAGACGTACTGTGGACCAATGTGTTACAACAACATCCAGCTTTGACTTACTCTGATGATCTCTGCACCACCTGGTATCCAAAACCTGCAGCATTATTACTGAGGGACTTCCAAGCCACGGGGTCGATATTAAAACAAAGTGCAGCTTTTAACACTAAAGAATGGAGAAGAAAGAACCATATCATTTTTCTGACCTAAAGTGTCGAGGCACAGAGATCTATTGTCTATGTGCATTTACAGGGTGTAGTGGTACCAAAAGGGTGTGCCAAAAATGTCCTCATTCTAGGTGGCCCAAAACAATTCTTAATTTAGAAAACATATTCAAGATGATATTTTGAGCTGCTTCTCTGTAATATTTCCTCCATTATTTAACATGGCTGTTTTTACAGTAGAAATTCTGAGACTACACTCTATAAAAATAAAAAAGGAACTTGCCATGTTGGCACATATAAAGCTCCCTTTTTTTTTTCTTTTTTGGACCTCTGACTGATGCACAAAATTGCATCAAGTTAAAGTTTTGCAGATGTAAAGATGATTATTCACCATGACACCAATGCCCCGTGGTTCTGCTTTTTCCTGTCATCAGTGCAGCCTTTTCTAGACCACTGTAGCCTTAATGTCTATTCTAGTCTTCAGGATAGTATAGTCTCTAGTTTCTATTGTGTCATTTCCGTTATGTGCTGATGTAGTCTCGATTGTACATAAAGTCAGTGTTGTAGTCAAGACCTGCTAAATGAAGACCAAGTCAAAACCAAGATCAGACAGTATATGGTCAAATTTGTTAGTTAACATGTAGCTAATATTTGATAAATCTCTGTGGGTGAGGCCCACACCTCCCAGCCTCCTCAATAAGTCCCACAGATTACCCTGCGTACATTTTCAAATATAAAATAGTATGTGCACTACGGCTTGGCAGGTTAATATTAATATTATTTTTTTTAATAACCTGCTTCATGAAATACTGAGTTTGATTTGAGACAAGACAGAGTAAAAATGCACTCAATTCCAAGACGAGACCAAGACCTTCAAAAAGTGAACACACTTTTAACCCAAAAAACGATCTTAAGTACTAAAACACTGCATAAAGTCACTAAATATTTACAGGTAAAACATCACTAATGCAGCTGCAGGAAGTCTTTGACTTCCCCTGTCATAAGTAAAGGATATGTTGTATTGTGTCTTGTCGTCTGGCTCTCTCTTGGTTTCGCCAGTTGTGTGGGTTTACTAGAACAATAATTTCAACTTTCAAGCGCAGTGAAATGTATTATGCAGCTTGTTTATGGCCCATTTTAAATCAAACAAACTGTAATTATAATTTAGAGCGTCTGTCTGTCTCCAGTCCTCTCAGAGCCCTGCTTAGGCTAAGTGGATATACATGATGAATTGATAATAATTTAGAATAAAACAATTTATTCTAGAAAATTGACTAGAAAATTTTGACGTCATTTCAACGATGTATGTTTAAATGACTAAAACTTTTGTTTGTTTGTTTCCCCGATACAGATATTTAGATATTAGATAGATATTAGATATTTTTATACTTGCAACTGGATTTAGGTGTTCCTTAAAAATCAGTCAAAATGTTTTTTGATACCACTAACATAATAAAGAATTAGAAGACGGGTCTCTGATAATAGTTTTAGGATCAGGAATGGCTCTGCTGGCCACATATTGATGTTTGATGTTTGATTCCTTGAGGAAATTAAATACAAATGTGGATCTGATGATCTTCACTGTTTTTCTACACGCTCTTATTACAGTTATTAATTTTTTAGCCCTGGTGGTTTTTAAAATACCACACCCTGATAATAAGTTACTATAGGAACATAACTTACATTCAATAAAGATGTTGTAAATGTGATAAAAATGTCACAAAATTAAATGACAACATATTTTCACTGCGGGCACAAATATTTATAAAGAAACAAAAGACAAAATCAACTTGTCTTACCTGACAAGAATACAATAGTGGTAATTATCCTGTCCATTGTGATGCTCCCATGGAAAATACTGATGACGAGCTCATGCAAAATAATTTAGAAACTATCGTACTTTCTGGCAACCTACAAACTATTTCTGTCACTCAAACTGTGAAGGAGGGAGATGTCGAAAGTAAAGTGCCAAAATCATAATGTGACTCAAAGATAAGTCAGCCAGTTTGAGGAACTCTTACTGTAGGTAGGTGGGGTTACATTATTGACGCGCCTTCTGTTTTAGCACACTGGTCACAATTCCTCTGTATTCACTGATCACTCATGTAGTGAATAATGATGCTACTTTGGATACAAGACTGATAAATAAAGATTAAAGTAATAAATAGCAAAATAAAACTACCCCTAACTACAGCTGTCATTGGTGAGTGCAGTGCTAAAGTCTCTGCTGAAAAAATAAGTTAAAGTGATTTTATTAGATATTAAAATGTTTTCATCACTTTAAATATGTGACAGTAGCAGGAAATGCCCAATGTACACATTTCCTGCTTTTCTTGAGATATTAACGTTGTTCCTTCTTCTTCAAAATGCTGTAGGTGGAGAGGAAGCTATGTTTTATAACAAACACATTGAAATTGCACGACCTTCACCATAAACATATTACATATATATCAGTGTGATATTTATATAAGAGGCACACATTATGAATTGGCAGAATGTCTTTGGATTAAATACCTGTTGACTTTTAGTCTATTACAACTGAACTGTTGAACTGTACACTGTTAACACCTTTTTTTTATATGTGCTATATTCACACCTGCACTGTTCTCTCTATGTGTTACTTCTGAAGTGCTAACGTGACAAACAGCCAGCCAAACTCCTTTTCAAGAGCCAGGAAGTGAGTGTGCTTGCTGCTTTAATGACAACAACAGTTAAGTATTAACTTCTTAATGTTAACATTGTGAGTATACAGCAGGTAAGTACATTAACATTAACATAAGAGACCAGGAAACCAGGTAATTAGCAGGTAAGTGTGTGAGGTGTTTTACAAGCTAATATTATGTTACTACTTTTATACAAACAAAGCAAACATGTAACACTTACAGCCATTGCTTTCTGAAGGATAAACACAAAAGATCACTTCGAATCAGCCATCAGACGATCATCACATGCTGTCGCCTTTTTCACTGTTTACATTCTTACTCCCTGCTTCCTGTGTCTAGGCGGATTTCAAAATAAAAGCGCCGCAATATCTATACAACAATAAAAACGTTTCAACATTCAAATGAAGACTTATAATTACATATAAAACTTATTCAGGGCAGAACAACACCGGTTACACCCATTACACTGTTCATACTGTTTATGTCTTTTATATTGCTCAGAGGAATGTAGTGGATAATTATGCTAACTTGTATGCACGATCATGAATAACAAAACAATACTACCCCTAACTACAGCTGTCATTGGTGTGTGCAGTGCTAAATTCATCCATCCATCCATCCATTATCTGAAACCACTTATCCTCATCAGGGTCACAGTCTGACTTTGGGCGAGATGCAGGGTACACCCTGGACAAGTCACCAGCTCATCACAGGGTGGTACTAAATTCTTTGCTGAAAAATAAGCAGCTTGATATGACATACTAATGGTTGTCTTATTTTTATATACTAAGTGGTTTCAAGAGATCTTAAACGTGTTTAAATGTCTTGTAAATTTGTGACTGATGGGTCCAGAACTGTTTGGGGTTGTTCTGGGGTTGTTAGTTTTGGTTTTGGCTGCACTCAGTCCAATCTGCCAGGAATCTAATCCAGAGTGTCTTGTTACCAGTCCTGGATCAACTCCCACATTGGCTCAGGCTTTGTCCACTTCAGGTCCACTTCAGCTTTATTCTCACATCTGCCTGATGCTTCTCAACGTTAAGTGTAGAAACATTTTGTATTCACTTCTTCTTAAAGACATTTAGGAATGCATAATGAAATTTGGTGCTTTGCCCTCCTGAGAGTCCCAATCCAGATGTCAGTAAGTGGAGAGTGTTTCTCTCTGAAGAGTTTCAGATGTCTCTGGATGTTGTGAACATTATAGTAAGCAAAATGGTAGGTTAAAATATTGTAAACACTGCTGCAGCTGGGTAAAACAGTCAGATTTTATCCAGCCTGTATGTATGGACACTAACAATGTCCAATAAAAGGCTGGAACCTATCCAAGCTGACTTTGGTCGAGAGGCGGGGTACACCTTGGACACATAGAGACAAACAACCATTCACACCTACAGCTGATTTAGAGTCATCAATTAACCTATTAAGCTGGATTTCAAACTAGGAACCTTGTCGCTGTGAGGCAACAGTGCTAACCACTGCACCCCATCCATCGACTAACCTGTTGTTATAAAAATTAAGTTCAAACTGTGTTTCAGATGTTTTGACCCATATGATGTGTACGTGACTTCCCATTTTCTACATGTTCTATTTTCACTTCTTTAAAATGACCTTGTTGCTAAGGCTGGCAGGGTGAGGTAAGGTTCAGGTTAATGTATGAAGAAAGGGAAGTCCCAATAAAACCAGGGTCAGGGACAGATCCGAGAGGTGACATCTAGTTTAAGGAAATATCAACTAATGATTAAGAGAACTGAGTGGATTGCTTGAAATACTATATATGGAAATTGTCTGCTAACAACTTGCAGGGGGTAAGACGGCCCCCTAGAAGATGTATAAGAACCAAATGTCAAGGCTCTTCGAGGAGCCTTTTCCTCTGTAACCCCTTCTGTGTGTTGCACTGTTAAACGCTCCTTCTTGTACAAGAATATTAAACTATGCTAAAATATTAAATTCAACTTGACTCTAATACTTCGAATCCAGTCTTTATTATTGAAGGGTCACTCTGGAAAATTCTTTTAACACCTGTAACCACTTAATATGCAAATTCAAAATACTTAAATCAGGATTGCACATTTTATATTTTATTTCTTAGTAAAGCAATTCTCACTGTCAATCAAATAGTTATTTTGAGCAAGTAAGCAACACTTAACCATACAATATTGTATTTCAGCAGTTATACAGTACAACATGTAATGCAATACAACAAATTACAGAAATTAATAATGCAGATCAGATCAACAATGGGCTATTAAGTTGAACATTTGGATTAGAAAGATGTACAGTCATTTTGTAAACTCCTACCACATTTCATTACATGTCTGGAATCACAGGCAACAGTGCTGACCACTGAACCACCGTGCCACCCCACAATTTTATTTGCTGCTCACTATAAAATAAATCAAGGGTCTATGATATAGATATATAAATATATATAGAACAGCAGTTCCCAGCCTTGCTTGGTTTGTCACAGGGTGCATATCTGAGATGTGAGCAGTGAAACTAATGACTGATTTTCCCTCCTCAGACTCTGAATAATTTTTTCTAACTTGTGACCCATTCAAGTAATTTTCAGACCCCTTGTTGGGGTCCAGATCCCCAGGTTGGGAACCTCTGTTAAAGAAACTAGTAAATAAGTGAGTGAGGGATTGATTTCAGATGCAGACAACCTTTCTTTTTCAATAAATTGAAAGTGATGGCACGGATATTTCTCCTATACAAATCATGTACATTCCTATAAATAGCGAGCGGTTATATAGTTTCCACTTTAGATTAGAAATGCTACAGGTACTAATGAGAGCACCACTGTGGATGTTGGAATACTTTGAAAGCGTTAATGTATTAGATCTGGAAACTTATTTGTGAGACATTAAATGATTTTATGCTTCTGGTGTTTGTTCGGGTTCACCTAAAGGAGCCCCTGGATCTGCTTCATTAGCATTGATCATTTTGCTGTATTTACTCTTGAAGAATCCAGCCTGAGAGTACAAAACAATGAAAGATATATAAATAACATATATAACAAATAAAAGAACCAAACTGCATCAATGAATGTGGTAAAAATAATACTGTAAAATGCCTTTATTAAGCTGTATAATATCCTGAGAATGTATGCACAGTGTCTCACCTTATACAGGCCTGCGGTCAGTAAAGCCAGTAGAGCCAACCCTCCCAGGGATCCTCCAACAATCTCTTTGGTGAAGTCTGGTTCAGAGTACACTTCCACCTCTGCCTCAATCTAAAGAAAGAGATTCAGTTACAGAATGTAGAACAAATACAGGCTCATTTAAAACACAAATAAATGGAAATAATGTGTCATCACCTTGCGAATGGGTGGGTTGTTATTAGACCCTGTTGAAAAGAAGATGTACTGGTTTCTGTCGTACTCCAGACTGGCAGTGCTGGTCAAGAGAAACTTGGCAGATTTAAGTCCAATCTGTTTTGGAGTTGGGAAATGGTAGAAATAATAAGTAATAAGTAATCAATCAAATGCCACACTTAAAACACAACCTATTTGTTGAATATTGTACATAGTCATCATTTACCTGCTGTATCCATCGTGAACTAAGGTTGGCAGAGATTTTGAGAGTTTTACTCTCCAGTCTTCCCATGAACAAATTGCACTTGAACACTCCGCACTGGGCTACAGAGCAGTCCTGTTGGAGATTAAATGGCAGAAAGCAGAGAACACTGTAATCAGTCATGCAACTTCCAGTTGGAAAAAAAAAAGTAGTTACCACGATGTAACTCCAGTTCTTTGAGTATGTGCACCGCGCTCTAACAGACTTTGTCATTGGTTAACCCCATCAGGGCTCCCTCTTAGGGCATTAGTGCAAAGGTTAGCTGTTCAATAGGCCTCATGCAGCTTCATAAGGCAGTGTACTATCATAATTTGTTTTAATGTGTGTGTGTATGAGAAATCCACTAAATACTATGTTGTACATTTCTACAGTAGGTTAAATCCCAACTTATAGATGGTAGAGGAATACTTACCACTAATTTATTTTTCTGTATTTGAGCAACAAAATCTTTGACCAGTGGTTTTTCATCTTTGTCTCTTTGGCAGTCTGGAAACTGAAATACAGCCACTTCATGTCAGTGTAACAGAGAACAAAATGTGGTCCTCACATCTTTTCATCAATAAAACTGTAGCTGCATAAAAAGTTGCATGTTACCTGCAAACTGCTTGAATCCGCCCAGATGTCTTTATCACCGAGCTTTACTGGCACCCTGATCACCACAGTGAAATTCAGTGTTCTGATATCATTTGTCACCTAAAAGAAAAGGATGCTTTAAAGTGAAGTCAGAATCAAGTTTATTAACTGTTACTGGTATTTTGATAAGATATTTACCACAATTGACTGTTGGACTGGTTTCTCTAAATCATCCTTCCCGAAAGTAAAATTGTTGTAGCTGAGGGTACTAAACAGACATATTAAATATTTTAGAAATATTAAGTTATAAATTGTATCATTACTTTTTCAAATCATGTCTCTTGCTTCACAAAGAACACAAACCTTTCAAATGTAACAAAAATGCTGTACTTCACAGGAATTGATTTCTTTTTGTAGAGTTCGCTTGAGACTGAGTGCTCGTTATTCCCACTAAAAGAGAGGTGAAATTATTTGTACACATGATGAATAGTGCTATTGCACACATACATGCTTGCATATTGCCGTGCTTATGGGCAAGCAGCTACACAGTACCTGGTTGCATTTGCAGTGATAAAAATCATTTTGTCAAGTTGACTATTGGTTTCAATCCCATAGGAGATGATGAAGAAAGCCTAAAATTAAATGAATCAGATCAGATTAGCTCCTCTTTAGCAGGACTGTTTCTGCATCAGTAAGAAGAGATCCTTCTGTACAAAGAACAAACCTTGGTGTTGGTCTTGAAAATTGGCTTGTCAATAGTGCAGTCAGTCCTTCCTTCCGACAAGCCCTCACTGTCCAAGGAGTTGCACTCAATTCTTCCCTTTATTAAAAACAAATAAAAGAGAATAAAAGCACAAATTCACCAGATTTACTGTATGATCTGAGAAAGCAGTTGAGCTGAGATGAATTGAAACAAATTTGATTTGGACACCTTACCTGCAGAATCGTAAACTTTCTAAAGGAGAGCCCGGGTGGGTATGTGACAATGACACGGCTGTTGTAGGAGTTTTCCTCGCTGTTCTCCACTGACACGGTGACATTCAGCAGTTCATCAATGCCCACTTTAACCTCTAAGGACCTGACACATTATGAGAATACAGAAAATTGAAAAAACAGAAAATTGTAGAGGTCCTTCAATTAAAAGCAGAAATTACAACCCTCTAGGTGGTGCTAAAGGACAGACAGGGTTTCTCTCAAGTATGATACATTCTTAGGGTACCTGTAAAAAGATTTGGTGCCTATCCATCTAATAGTTGTTGAGTTTTTTGAGTCTGATTGATTGATCCTAGCTAAAATCATTACACAATGAAAGTTGGACTTTTAGCAAGTACAAAAAAAAGAACTTCATACCCTTTGTAAGAGGCAAGGCTGAAACATATGTGGCTTTTACCCAACTATGCTGAACCGGACTCAGCGAAGAAGTAATTCAAAGAGCACACTGATCCATTAGTGTGCAAACACTTTGAAAAGAGAAAAGCAACCACACTCTTAAATCAGGTTTCATTTTTTAACTCACCTAGTGAAGTTGAAATCCACTTTCAGATTATCTACGCATTTATTGTCAGTGCCGCAGTTGATTTCAAATCCTAACTGTGGAAGAGAGTATGAATGAATCATTGTTCTAAAAAAGTGACAGCATACAGTTAGGACACTACAGTTAACACTCTGACTGCCTACTCAAACAAACAACAAACAGTTGAACATTTTTCACATTTCACAGCACTGCAGACCTCCAAGTATGTTGAAACCACTCACAAAAAGTATGTTTTTGCTCAGCTTTGTACACTTAATGTTCTGACAATGAAGACCACATGTAAGAAGTATGAGCAAGTTCAAACTGACAAGTAAATGTTAAAGATTACTTACAGGATGAAAAGTAGTTGTCTGAGCCTGCAGGGCGAGACTTGGGCTGAGATTTAATCTTTCAGAAGGCAAACCCTCAAAGGTGAATGTGAGTTCATTGGACAGTGCATTGAGAGCATCTTCAGGACAAGGCTGCAAGAAAATAAATACTATTTGTCAAGGTTGTGAAGGTCTGACTCTTTAATACAACATGAAACATGTCAAACATGAATGTATGAGAGAGGCTGTGGTTTTCTATTTCTGTAGGACTTCTGTATGTATCACCCACATTTCCCCTCAGGGATTAATAAAGGATCTTTTTCCAAAGACCAGAAATATACCAGATTTTAACACCATATGTAACTCACCTCAACAAAGAAGTTCACATCGAAGCACTTTGGCTGTCGTAAGTCAAGATCAACTGATTTGTTTGCCATTCGTTGTTTCTCATGGACGTAAGCTCGGTTGTTTGGGGCCTTGCGGGTAGAATCCAGTGTAAAATTACAGTTGATCCTTGCGCTTGCTGTAACAGATTAGAGTTTAATTAAGAAGTTATTTGTGTACCTAGATAAAAGTATTTAAATAGATGGACAGTGGAGAATCAGGAACCTTGGGCTACTGAAGAGCGTTTGGTCATGGTAAAGCAGATTTCAGCTTTGGTCCTCAATGCTTGTGAGCAGTCTCCGTTTTGAGTAGGGATTTGGCTTGGGCTGAAAGACACTGCAGCTTCCACCACTACGATAGGCTTTGATCTGGGAATGCACAGAGATGAACAAGATAACTTTTTTAGCTGGTAAACCTTATCGTTGTATGATTTACACAAATGGTAGAATTACACTAAAGAGTAAAATGTATTATAGGAGCATCTTGGACTTACCTGAGTAAAATAACTTTACCCTTTGAACCCACCGCTAAGTCAGGCAGACGGTCTTGACTCAGGTCAAAAGATGACTGACTGATCGACATGCCGAAGAACTTCAGTCCCGACTGGACTTTAGATCCAGCAATTCTCTACATAAATGTCAATATTTAAATTAATCACATTGAAAATAGTATGCAATGTATATGAAGTACAGTGTCAAATATGAAGCCATAGATACTAGATCTGTCAAAGCTTATCTGATCTCACTCACCTGGGTATGTAGACGACTGATTCTTCCTCCTGTTTCACCGTGGAATATGTAAATGCTGCCTTGACCATCATCCTCCAAAGGTGCTCCAACGGCCAAATCATTGAGACCATCTGTGTTAAGATCAGGCAGTACAGCAAGGGAGGACCCAAACCTTCCTCTGTCAGATGCTTCCCCTCTTAGTACAAATGGAGAATCTGAATGACAGTCGACATTCTGGTGAAAATATAAGGATGAAAGTCAATGTTTGCATAGTCATTAAAAAACAAATAGATTAATTTAATGGCACTGGATAAAATGCTCATATACCAAAACACTTAAGCTGCAAACGTAAACTCTTCCTTCTCTGTCAGTGTCCACATACATAGGGGCAGATATGAGGATTAGGTCAGTGTAGGTGTCACGATCCACATCCATGGTACAAACCTCTGCCCCAAAATATTCACCACTCTGAGACTGTGTAAGGAACAAATCACCAATAAAAAGAATTAATTATAAGAAGGAAACAACCGTTTTTATTAAAGAAAATAATGTCTGAACATGCTTCATGTTGTCTTTCAGGGCCATTTATCCATCTTAATTATAAACACACACCAGCCATGGAAAGGGATCAATCTTTTTGGAATTGCCGCTTGGATCAACTGCCATCACAACTCCTCTGTGTTGATATCTTGGAGCACCAACAATTGTCATCGAGCCTTGCCTCGTTTTAGCAACTGCCATGGAGTAACCTAGAATTCAGGAGACAAACCTACACGTTAAAGTATCCAAAGGTTTGGCCAACTGTGGACAAATGCTTATTTTATCAGCAAACTAGCAAAATAACAAATCATGATCATTTCCTCTACAGAGAACAAAGTGACACGTTACTTAATTCAGCAAATATAAATTGACTAATAATACATTATTTCTTTAATGTAAAAGAATAAAAATTATTAAATTATTATTAAAAGCTATCCTCTTTACTTCTTTTGTGTGCACCATACATTTGAGATCAGATCTGAGATCTGGAGATCATCTTCTTTACTACATGAGGTGCACTTCACAGCTTTGAATCCTTCTTAGAATTTGTTATTACGTTACGTGTTTCTGCACAACTTGATTTACAGGTACATTGGTGGGCTTGTTATTTGTTTAAATTAAAATTTCGTGATTGCCTTTTTTTCATGGGACATTAAAACACAAACAAAAAATACAAAGTCCAAACTTTGACTCATTATTCCTTATTTTCCTTTTTCCTGTCCCTTTTTGAAAAACATGGGAGGAAAATCTGCAATAGAGCGGTGCACATACATGATGACATCTATATGTGTTAGATTGTTACTGTCATATTCATACCCAGATAGCTGTCAGACTCCACATCCAAAGGCTCATAAGAGCCACTCTTCGTGCCTGAGCTTGTGTATTTCATGTAGCCTCCCTTCCACTGGTTGGCACCAACAATACCCATTTGAAATCCCTGCAATTTAGACCGAACTTTAAAGAACATTTGTTCACCATAAAAACATCAGCTAAATTCATCACACTGGATTCTATGTAAGTGTATAAATAACTGTTTGTGATTTTCAGCCACAAAAGTTTCTGCTGAATTACCTCGGGCACATAAGCTGCACTGAATCCCTCCTGAGACATTTCCATTTTCAGTGACTCTCCACCTGTTTGAGATCCTGTAACAGCAGCATAAATCAGCACGAAAGTTTCTTAATGCAGCATGATATCATGACCAACAGTCATTTTAACTGAAAATACAAACTTTAAGCCGTTCTAGTAAGTTTACGTCTGTACCTTCAATAGCAAAGATTTTTTCCTGCAAACTTTTTCTTATTGTTTCAAGTGCATCAAAGTTCCCCACTTGAAACACATGTTCGTTTGGGGGAGAAGATGCAATGGTTTCCAGTTCCTTTTTGGCACTGGGTTTATTAAATGCACTCCCCACCTAGGGATGTTGAGAAAAAGTGTTGGAGAAAGGAGATGTAATTTGCAACAGAATTGATTTGTTTGTATTTAAATTGCTGACTCCATTTACTGACTCTCAAATTGAATATATACAGTATAGGTATATAGATATATGTGTGTGTGAGAGAGAATATGGATACAACTTACCCCAATAGCAAATCGAACAATCTTTTCATTTTCTGCTAGATATGTTGCACCTCGCAAATCATTCCGATCATTAGACTCTCCATCTGTAATGACTATTAAAACCCTCCTGACGTTTGGCCTGGCACCATGATATGATGAGAAGACATCTTGGCTGTCAAAAGAAAGATCTCCTTTAAATACATTGTTGTACATTAGTGTACATTTTGTTGAGTTAAAAAAAATAAATGTGTTGTATGATTAAGAAAATAAATAAAAGGTTGGTTCACCCAAATTCTAGAATGACATTTTCCTACTTAGCCATAGTGGTATTATGAGGCCATGCTATTTTGAGATATCTATCTCTAAGCTTTTTGAATGAAATGGGCAGTGTTTTTTTTTTTTGTTTGTTTGTTTGTTTGTTTATTGTTTGTTTTTAAACAAAACAAATGTCAGTGTTATATTTTTCTGTGCTGTGAGTGTTGGGTTGGAGGCAGAAATATCAAATACATATTTCTGCACAGTGCAGGCTTGAATCTACTGGAAAAGTCCAGCTCAACCTGCCTCAAACAGTGATAGCATCAAGCAGAAAATTTGTGAAAAATATCACATCCCAATTTGAAATTTTCAAAATTAGAATATACAATAAAAAAAGAAAATCATATTGCTCCATAAAATCAGCACGAAGTAATATAAGCATCATGTCGGCACTTACACAACACTTTTGATGGCCTTAGCTGTGTAAGTTCCTCCACCTAACTGACTTATTCCATCAATTTGTGTTTGCCAAATGTGAGAACTAATGGTACCAAAGTGGTAATGAACTTTGAATACTGAGGAGAACTGGGAAATGGCAAACTGCAAACAGAAAGAAAACAGCATGTTAATTCATATGGAAATAGAAATATGTCAAGTTATATCAATATATATATATATTATAATTATATAATTATATAGAAAAATAAAGCAAAATTCAGGAAATATTAAAACTATATGAATGGTGAAGGGTTATTTGGTAGATGTCTGGTAGACTCTTTAAATTTGGCAACTGCTAATATAATTTCTTGTCATGTGCCCATTGGTGGCTGTTGTAATTTTTTGCTTTTAAGGTTTTAAGGACTTAAGTCAATGGGAATGTCCAAAGGAAATATTAATTATGCTCTGTTGAGAGGGCCTTTCATAAATCTCATGCAGTGCCTAAAACAAATAGACTTTTCAATGTCCAACTGCCTGCATCATTCTTTGGTTTGAATAGAATAAATCTCTACCTGTGTGTCTTTTCCAACAAACGATCCAACCAGATTTTTCACAAAAACCTTCATTCTTTGAAAATCATTTGCATATACGCTGCCTGAGCCATCCAACAGAAATGCAATGTCAGCTTCAGTTCGACACTCTGTCAAAAAGAAGAGATGGATCAATGTATGAAATATTATTTGCAGTCTCCCTTCAAGTGACAGTCAGTTAAACTAATCCAACCTCTGGCCATATCCATGGGTTTCCATGGGTTTGGTTGTATGTGTGATGATACCTGGGCTTCTGCAGTAAGGACTTAGCCCTGGTACATGGTGGCACACCAGGTGAGCCACTGGGTTTAGCATCATTATGCATCAAATAATATCACATCTCTTCTACCACCACCTTTAAGATAAGAAAACTCAGCATATTAACCTGGAGGAGAAGATGGCACAGCACTTCCAACACGATCAGAACGGTCTATGTTAAAGCATACACCATTGTACATGGTAATACTTTGACAGTCCTTTGGGATGGTTGGTCCACATGCCTGAAAAAAGACAGTTAAGTCCTAGTTAATAAATAATTTGTTATTTGAGATGACTTTCTCTGACCCCTGCACTGATTTTAACATTGTACTGTGAATGTCTGTAGTTTACCAGCTCACCATGGTGTTTTGTGTGGTAGGATCACTTGTCATTGTCAAACCAAGGGACATGTTGACTGCGAAGTCTGGCTCTGCATTAAAAACATTCATCAGTTATGTTAAAACAGTCGTTCAAGATACTTTGTGATAGCAACACAACAGTCTCAGCAATAATTACAAACCACAACTACCACAAGTAAAATACTTCATCATGTAATCTGATAACTTTTAGCAGCATTAACCAGTTCATACTCCATCCATTTCCATACCCGCCTATCCTTATCAGGGTTGCGGGGGCTTGGCAAGCGAGAGGTTATAGAGACAAATAAGCACTCATGCTCACATTTACCATCACCAGTTAACCTTGAGAGGAAGTCACATGGAGAACTAAAAACACAGCCGCGGTTTGAACCTGTGTGGCAACAGTGCATCTCTGCAATTTTCAACAGCAATAAAAGTTTTTTCTTTTGTTGCCAAGCTAGTATGACTTGAAGGCTGAATCCAGCAATCAATCCATTTTTCATCATCGCTTGTCCTGGTGCTGGATCCAGTCCCAGCTGGTATCCGGGTTATATCGCGAAGAAGTAGCCAGTTAATCAGGCCCCAGCTGAGGTTTGAACAAGGAACTTTGTTGCTATGAGGCAACAGTGCTAACCACAGCATCAACATGTACAAACTGAGGCAACACATTTTCTTGAAAGGCCAATAAAATACCCATCTATGTATCTTTATATGTAAAAATGAGAAGCTGCTTACGTGAAACTGATAGTTGGCGACAGGATGTGGTAGAACATTTATATATTTGACCCCTTCCGTTCGGTGCATACTGTTCAAGAGGAGCACTGATCAGCAAGCTGAGGAAATAAAACCAGACATGTGAAATTAGACGCGCATGACAGATATGGTAGTTGGAAAAAACACTGGTACTAGACGTACTGTGGAACAATGTGTTATAACAACATCCAGCTTTGACTTACTCTGATGATCTCTGCACCACCTGGTATCCAAAACCTGCAGCATCATTACTGAGGGACTTCCAAGCCACGGGGTCGATATTAAAACAAAGTGCAGCTTTTAACACTGAAGAATGGAGAAGAAAGAACCATATCATTTTTCTGACCTAAAGTGTCGAGGCACAGAGATCTATTGTCTATGTGCATTTACAGGGTGTAGTGGTACCAAAAGGGTGTGCCAAAAATGTCCTCATTCTAGGTGGCCCAAAACAATTCTTAATTTAGAAAACATATTCAAGATGATATTTTGAGCTGCTTCTCTGTAATATTTCCTCCATTATTTAACATGGCTGTTTTTACAGTAAAAATTCTGAGACTACACTCTATAAAAATAAAAAAGGAACTTGCCATGTTGGCACATATAAAGGTCCCTTTTCTTTTTTCTTTTTTGGACCTCTGACTGATGCACAAAATTGCATCAAGTTAAAGTTTTGCAGATGTAAAGATGATTATTCACTATGACACCAATGCCCTGTGGTTCTGCTTTGTCCTGTCATCAGTGCAGCCTTGCACTGATGACTACGGCTTGGCAGGTTAATATTAATATTATTTTTTTTAATGACCTGCTTCATGAAATACTGAGTTTGATTTGAGACAAGACAGAGTAAAAATGCACTCAATTCCAAGACGAGACCAAGACCTTCAAAAAGTGAACACACTTTTAACACAAAAAACGATCTTAAGTACTAAAACACTGCATAAAGTCACTAAATATTCACAGGTAAAAGATCACTAATGCAGCTGCAGGAAGTCTGTCACTTCCCCTGTCATAAGTAAAGGATATGTTGTATTGTGTCTTGTCGTCTGGCTCTCT
Organism: Argyrosomus regius; assembly: GCA_946959425.1. Taxonomy (NCBI): domain Eukaryota; kingdom Metazoa; phylum Chordata; class Actinopteri; family Sciaenidae; genus Argyrosomus; species Argyrosomus regius. The sequence goes on along the minus strand of OX336900.1, from coordinate 12,602,788 downwards.
CTTGGTTTCGCCAGTTGTGTGGGTTTACTAGAACAATAATTTCAACTTTCAAGCGCAGTGTAATGTATTATGCAGCTTGTTTATGGCCCATTTTAAATCAAACAAACTGTAATTATAATTTAGAGCGTCTGTCTGTCTCCAGTCCTCTCAGAGCCCTGCTTAGGCTAAGTGGATATACATGATGAATTGATAATAATTTAGAATAAAACAATATTTTTTGTTTATTCAGATGACCCTGACTAGAAAATATTGACGTCATTTCAACGGTGTATGTTTAAATGACTATAACTTTTGTTTGTTTGTTTGTTTTTTCCCCCAATATTTAATTTTATACTTGCAACTGGATTTAGGTGTTCCTTAAAAATCAGTCAAAATGTTTTTTGATACCACTAACATAATAAAGAATTAGAAGACGGGTCTCTGATAATAGTTTTAGGATCAGGAATGGCTCTGCTGGCCACATATTGATGTTTGATGTTTGATTCATTGAGGAAATTAAATACAAATGTGGATCTGATGATCTTCACTGTTTTTCTACACGCTCTTATTACAGTTATTAATCTTTTAGCCCTGGTGGTTTTTAAAATACCACACCCTGATAATAAGTTAATATAGGAACATAACGTACATTCGATGAAGATGTTGTAAATGTGATAAAATGTCAAAAAAGACAAAATCAACTTGTCTTACCTGACAAGAATACAATAGTGGTAATTATCCTGTCCATTGTGATGCTCCCATGGAAAATACTGATGAGGAGCTCATGCAAAATAATTTAGAAACTATCGTACTTTCTGGCAACCTACGAACTATTTCTATCACTCAAACTGTGAAGTAGGGAGATGTCGAAAGTAAAGTGCCAAAATCATAATGTGACTCAAAGATAAGTCAGCCAGTTTGAGGAACTCTTATTGTAGGTAGGAGGGGTTACATTCTTGACGCACTTACTGTTTTAGCACACTGGTCACAATTCCTCTGTATTCACTGATCACTCATGTAGTGAATAATGATGCTACCTTGGATACAAGACTGATAAATAAAGATTAAATAAAAGAATAAATAGAAAAATAAAACTACCCCTAACTACAGCTGTCATTGGTGAGTGCAGTGCTAAAGTCTTTGCTGAAAAAAAGTGATTGTATTAGATATTAAAATGTTTTCATCACTTTAAATATGTGACAGTAGCAGGAAATGCACACATGTACAAATTTACTGCTTTTCGTGAGATATTAACATTGTTCCTTCTTCTTCAAAATGCTGTCGGTGGAGAGGAAGTGTGTGGTTATGATTATAGTGAAGTTTGCGCAATTTCAATGTACACACACACGCACACACACACACCCACACCCACACCCACACACACACACACACACAGTGAACTGTCTACACTGTTAACACCTTTTTTATATTTACTATATTTACACCAGTTACACTGTTCATACTGTTTATGTGTTTTATATTGCTCATAGGAATGTAGTGGATAATTATGCTAACTTGTATGCAAGATCATAAATAATAAAACAATACTACTCCTAACTACAGCTGTCATTGGTGTGTGCAGTGCTAAATTCATCCATCCATCCATTATCTGTAACCACTTATCCTCATCAGGGTCACAGTAGGAAGCCTTGAAGCCTATCCCAGCTGGCTTTGGGCGAGATGCAGGGTACACCCTGGACAAGTCGCCAGCTCATCACAGGGTGGTACTAAATTCTTTGCTGAAAAATAAGCAACTTGATATGACATACTAATGGTTGTCTTATTTTTATATACTAAGTGGTTTCAAGAGATCTTAAACGTGTTTAAATGTCTTGTAAATTTGTGACTGAAGGGTCCAGAACTGTTTCCAGAAACATTTTGCATCCAAACTATGACAGTGACTCAGGAGTGTTTTGCACTGGTCAACAAACAGGGCCAGTATGGAGTTGTTAGTTTTGGTTTTGGCTGCGCTCGGTCCAATCTGCCAGGAGTCTACTCCAGAGTGTCTTATTACCAGTCCTGGATCAACTCCCACATCGGCTCAGGCTTTGTCCAGTTCAGGACCAGTGGACAAACCTAAACTGGGATGGATGCTGACAGCAGCTACACCTATGGTCTGCCAGCTCCCCCAACAAGTACTACCCAAAAAGTAACGAGCCCTGCAAGTAAGTATCATGAAAAGGCTTTAAGTCTTTACGTTTCTCACATCTGCCCGATAATTCTCGTTAAAACGTTAAGTGTAGAAGCATTTTGTATTCACTACTTGTTAAAGACATTTAGGAATGCAATCCCAATCCAGATGTCAGTAAGTGGAGAGAGTTTCTCTCTCTCTTTTTTTTTTTTTTAAGATTTTTTTTGGCCTTTTTAAGCTTTATTGTACAGAGAAAGCTGAAGAGTAAAGAAGAGAAAGATGGGGAATGACATGCAGCAAAGGGCCGCAGGTCGGATTCGAACCTGGGCCACTGCGGTAAGGACTGAGCCTTCGTACATGGCACCCCATGTACGAAGGCTCAGATGCTCTACCAACTGAGCTAAATGACACCCCGGGAGTGTTTCTCTCTAAAGAGTTTCAGATGTCTCTGGATGTTGTGAACATTATAGTGAGCAAAATGTCAGGTTAAAATATTGCACTACTGGGTAAAAATGGGTACATGCTGGTTTTATCCAGCCTGTATGTATGGACACTATGGTCCAATAACAGGCTGGAGCTTATCCAAGCTGACTTTGGTCGAGAGGCGGGGTACACCTTGGACACATAGAGACAAACAACCCTTCACACCTACAGCTGATTTAGAGTCAACAATTAACCTATTAAGCGCATGTCTTTGGACTGTGGGAGGAAGCCTGTGTACCCAGAGAGAACCCACGCAGACACGTGCAGAACATGCAAACTCCAGACAGAAGGGCTCCAGCTGAGTTTCGAACTAGGAACCTTCTCGCTGTGAGGCAACAGTGCTAACCACTGCACCCCATCCATCGACTAACCTGTAGCCACTTAATATGCAAATTCAAAATGCTTAAATCAGGATTGCACATTTCATATTTTATTTCTTAGTAAAGCAATTCTCACTGTCAATCAAATAGTTATTTTGAGCAAGTAAGCAACACTTAACCATACAATATTGTATTTCAGCAGTTATACAGTACAATATGTAATGACAATCTTTTTTATATATATATTACTGTGCAATGCAACAATGGGCTATTCAGTTCAACAAAATTTGGATTAGAAAGATGTACAGTCATTTTGTAAACTTCTACCACATTTCATTACATGTCTGGAATCACAGGCAACAGTGCTGACCACTGAACCACCGTGCCACCCCACAATTTTATTTGCTGCTCACTATAAAATAAATCAAGGGTCTATGATATAGATATATAAATATATATAGAACAGCAGTTCCCAGCCTTGCTTGGTTTGTCACAGGGTGCATATCTGAGATGTGAGCAGTGAAACTAATGACTGATTTTCCCTCCTCAGACTCCGAATAATTTTTTCTAACTTGTGACCCATTCAAGTAATTTTCAGACCCCTTGTTGGGGTCCAGATCCCCAGGTTGGGAACCTCTGTTAAAGAAACTAGTAAATAAGTGAGTGAGGGATTGATGTCAGATGCAGACAAGCTTTCTTTCTAAATAAACTGAAAGTGATGGCACAGATATTTCTCCCATACAAATCATGTACATTCCTGAAAATAGTGAGCAGTTTAGATTAGAAGTATTACAGGTACTAATGAGAGCACCACTGTGGATGTTGCAATATTTTGAAAGCGTTAATGTATTAGATCTGGAAACTTATTTGTGAGACATTGTCACGACCTGATACACAGTTCTGATGGACTCAAATGCACGACTCCAAAGACAAGGTAATCAAACAAAAAGTATTTATTTTTCTATGAAACAACAAAAGGCGCTCTCAGGGAGGATACAAAAAACAAACAAAAAGCGCTCTCAAGAGAGGATGCAAAGAACAAACAAACTAGACTTGGAACACGAAAAAACTTGACGAATGGAAGTCACGCTAGACATACACTTACTTGGACTGAACAAGACGAACTGACAAGGACAAAGGGAGACAAGGACTATTTATACAGGAGATGAGTGAAAACAGGTGAAACCAATCAAGGGCGGGGCAAACAATTACTAAGGCGGGAAAAACACACAAAGGGAGGAAATCAGGGTCTGAAACAAGAGGGAAAAGGTGAGTACAAAATAAAACAGGAAGTGCTAGAAACATAAAACACTGAACATGAACATGACTAACATTAACACACTTGACGAGACACAACAGTACCCCCCCCTCTACGGCCGACTCCTGACGGCCCAGCAGCCTCTGAGTGGTGGGCATAAAAGTCATTAATCATGCTTTTGTCCACAATGAAGCGTGAAGGGATCCATGAACGCTCCTCCGGACCGTAACCCTCCCAGTCCACCAAGAACTGCTTTCCACGGCCCCGGTTGCGGACTGCCAGTAACTTCTTGACAGTATACACTGGCCCGCCGTCAATGATCCGGGGGGGTGGAGGGGGAGCGGAGGCGGGCACCAGAGCGCTTTCCTTGATCGGCTTTATCTTGCTGACATGGAATGTGGAGTGGACCTTTAATGACCTGGGTAAACGTAGACGCACAGAAACAGGGTTAATGACTTTTGATATGGGAAATGGACCCACAAACCTGGGTGCCAACTTTTTGGAGTGCACTTGAAGAGGTAAGTCTTTGGTTGCCAGCCACACCCTCTGGCCTGGCCTGTAGAGAGGAGCCGGTCGTCTATGTTGGTCTGCTGCCACTTTCATCCGGGCTGAACTCCGCAGGAGTACCCGACGAGCACCAGCCCAAATCCGGCGACAGCGTCTGACCATGGCATGAGCCGAGGGAACCGCAACCTCCTTCTCATTCTCAGGAAACAGGGGAGGCTGGTAGCCGTTGGCACACTGGAAGGGTGAGAGGCCTGTGGCAGATGAGGGGAGGGTGTTGTGGGCGTATTCCACCCAGGTGAGGTGGTCACTCCAGGTGGCTTGGTTCTGGGAGACAAGGCATCGAAGGCACGTCTCGAGCTCCTGGTTGAGGCGTTCAGTCTGACCATTGGACTGCGGGTGGTACCCGGAGGACAGGCTGATGGTTGCGTCGAGGAGCTGGCAAAACTCCTTCCAAAAGCCAGAAACAAACTGTGGTCCTCTGTCCGAAACAATGTCACTGGGAAAACCATGGATCCTGAAGACCTGAGTCATCATGACTTCTGCTGTCTCCTTAGCAGAGGGTAACTTAGCAAGTGGAATGAAATGTGCCATTTTTGAAAAACGGTCGACCACCGTCAGGATGGTGGTGTTACCTTTTGATGGTGGTAATCCGGTCACGAAGTCCATGGAGATGTGGGACCACGGCCGTTTAGGAACAGGCAGCGGGTGAAGCAAGCCCATTAGGGCCCGAGGCGAGGTCTTATTCCGGGCACACACTGGGCAGGCCGCCACATACTCGGAAACCTCCTTTTCCATGGCTGGCCACCAGAACCGCTGCTTGATGACATACATAGTTCGTTTGACACCTGGATGGCATGTGAGCATGGACGTGTGAGCCCAGTGGATTACCTTAGAGCGTAATGACACTGGGACAAACAAACGGTTACTTGGACACCCTCTAGGTGCTGGGCTCACGACATTAGCCTGCTTCACATCAGATTCTATCTGCCATGACACCGCTCCAACCACACGGTTCAGTGGAAGGATTGTTTCGGGTTCTTTGGCAACAGGTTCAGGGTCATGAAGGCGGGACAGAGCATCAGGTTTAGCATTTTGTGAACCTGGTCGAAAAGAAAGCGTGTAATTGAACCTGCTAAAGAACAGGGTCATCTAGCCTGGCGTGAATTCATTCATTTAGCTTTCCTGATGTATTCCAGGTTCTTGTGGTCTGTCCACACTAAAAAAGGTTGATCAGCCCCCTCCAACCAGTGTCTCCATTCTTCTAGAGCTGCTTTGACAGCCAACAGTTCTTTGTTACCCACATCATAGTTTTTTTCTGCAGGAGTCAACTTACATGACAGATAGGCGCAGGGGTGTATCCTGTTGTCTTTGGCGGATCTCTGAGACCACACTGCCCCAATGCCCTGGTTGGAAGCGTCAACCTCCACCACAAACTGCCGTCGGGGGTCAGGAACCGTGAGAACAGGTGCGGTGGTAAACCTTTCTTTGAGGCCTTGGAAGGCTTTCTCAGCCTCGGGAGTCCAACGAAAAGGTACCTTTGAGGAGGTGAGAGCATGCAAAGGAGCAGCAATGGAACTGAAATTGCGAATGAACTTTCTGTAAAAGTTGGCAAACCCCAGGAACTGCTGTACCTTCTTCCGACTGTCCAGAGTAGGCCAATCGGCCACTGCACTGACCTTCATTGGGTCCATCTGTATTTTGTTGGCTGTGACAATGTAGCCCAGGAAGCTGACAGTGGCTGCATGAAACTCACATTTCTCGGCCTTGATGTACAGTTGATTTTCCAACAGCCTCTGCAGGACTTGGCGAACATGAATTTCATGAGTGTCCTCATCTGGTGAGAAAATCAGAATGTCGTCTAGATAGACAAACACAAACACATTCAAAAACTCTCGCAAAATGTCATTAACAAATGTCTGAAAGACTGCCGGAGCATTACAAAGTCCGAAAGGCATGACCAGATACTCGTAATGCCCACTAGGAGTGTTAAAACCAGTCTTCCATTCGTCTCCTTCTCTGATTCTGATAAGATAAGCGTTCCGGAGATCTAGTTTCGTGAATACCTTGGCTGTCTGGAGCAGTTCAAAGGCAGAGGAGATCAGTGGAAGTGGGTATCGGTTTTTGACTGTTATGGCATTGAGGGGGCTGTAGTCAATACATGGTCTCAAAGAACCATCCTTCTTACTTACAAAGAAGAAGCCTGCACCAGCTGGAGAGGAGGATGGACGGATTATTCCAGCCTTGAGCGAGGTGGTGATGTATTCATCCATGGCCGCTCTCTCCGGCCCAGAGATGGAATAGAGGCGCCCCTTGGGAATGGGCGCGCCGGGGAGCAGGTCAATGGCACAGTCAAATGGTCGGTGAGGAGGGAGTGACATGGCTTTTGTCTTGTTAAAAACTTCTTTTAGGCCATGATAACATGAAGGTACTTTAGATAAATCAGGGTAGTCGTAGTCATTGTCAATGCTTAGTTCAGTCCTTAGCACCTCTGAAATGTTATCCCGTGTCACACAATTCACTTTACATGAGTGTTCACAGCCCTCTCCCCACCTCTTAATCTTGCCGGAGCGCCAATCAATGTGAGGATTATGCTTCTTAAGCCATGGAAACCCCAAAATCAGCGGATGCTGTGCTGAATCAAATAAATGAAATTGCATGATCTCTGTGTGGTCGTCTCCTATCATTACCTGTATGGGTTCGGTACAATGAGTAACTTTGAACAATAAATGACCATCCAAGGCACTAGCATTAACAGGATTTGACAGAGGAACAGTCTTAATCTGGTTCTGTCGGGCTATATTCCAGTCCATGAGGCTCTCGTCTGCCCCGGAGTCAATTAAAACTCCATGAGTTATAGTCTGATCATTTATGGAAAGTTTTACCTGGGTCAAGGATCGAGGAGGAAAGGCAGAAGCAAACCTGCTCACCAGCGCCCTCCTCCTGGTTGGTAAGCTCGACCTTTTCCCCGGACAGGTGGCGAGTCGATGGCCCAGCTGTCCACAGTAGAAGCAGCAGCCCTCCTGTAGACGACGCTGTCTCTCTTTAGAGGAGATCTTGGTCCTCCCCAGCTGCATCAGCTCCTCTGATCCATGTGGTGGCGCTTTATTCCCTGAACCTGTCGACGTGGGTAACGAAGAGGTCCTTGAAGGTTGAATCCCTGCAGGAACTGCGGTCCGTTGTCGCTCTCTTCCCCTCTCCCGAAGTCTGTTATCCACTCGAATTGACATGGCTATGATGGCTTCTAGATCCTGGGGTAGCTCCAAGGGTGCTAAATGATCTTTTATAGGTTCGGAGAGTCCATTCATAAAAGCGTCTATTAGAGCTGGTGTGTTCCACCCGCTATCTGCGGCTACTGTGCGAAACTCAATGGCGTAATCTACGACTTGGCGATGACGCTGCTTGATCTGCATGAGGGCCCGAGAAGCTTCTCTGGCTGGTGAGGAGTGATCAAAAATGTTGCTCATGGTATCTTGGAATACTGTGAGTGACTGACAGATGTAAGAGTCTCTGGACCATTCAGCAGTGGCCCAAGCAGCAGCTCTGCCAGTTAAATGAGACACAATGAAAGCCACTTTTGCCTGGTCTGACACAAAAGCTACTGGGTTGTGCTTGAAATGCAGGTTGCACTGCACTAAGAAAGTTCTACAGTCACCTGAGTCCCCGGAAAACTTCTCTGGGGAGGCCAAATGCAGAGACATGGGAGCCATCTGGCTAATGGTCGGTGCAGCTTCAGGAGTCTCCGCAGGTGGTGTTGCAGAAGGTGCTGTTCCCAGGTGCGTGAGGACTTGGTGTAGTTGCTCTGCCAGGTGGTTGATTTGAGTGGTGACAGAGGCTTGAAACTCCTCCTGACGCTCTGTGAGGTCCTTCACACCATGGCCGATTGTGCTCAGCTGTGCCTCGTGCTCGTAGATCTTGGTGCCTTGTGCAGAGAGGGCGGTTTGAAGTTTCTTGGAGTCGGCTGGGTCCATACTTGGTCAGTTCGTTCTGTCACGACCTGATACACAGTTCTGATGGACTCAAATGCACGACTCCAAAGACAAGGTAATCAAACAAAAAGTATTTATTTTTCTATGAAACAACGAAAGGCGCTCTCAGGGAGGATACAAAAAACAAACTAAAAACGCTCTCAAAAGAGGATGCAAAGAACAAACAAACTAGACTTGGAACACGAAAAAACTTGACGAATGGAAGTCACGCTAGACATACACTTACTTGGACTGAACAAGACGAACTGACAAGGACAAAGGGAGACAAGGACTATTTATACAGGAGATGAGTGAAAACAGGTGAAACCAATCAAGGGCGGGGCAAACAATTACTAAGGCGGGAAAAACACACAAAGGGAGGAAATCAGGGTCTGAAACAAGAGGGAAAAGGTGAGTACAAAATAAAACAGGAAGTGCTAGAAACATAAAACACTGAACATGAACATGACTAACATTAACACACTTGACGAGACACAACAGTCATTAAAGGATTTTATGCTTCTGGTGTTTGTTCGGGTTCACCTCCACCATCTCCTGGATCTGCTTCATCAGCATTGATCATGTCGTTGTATTTACTCTTGAAGAATCCAGCCTGAGAGTACAAAACAATGAAAGATATATAAATAACATATATAATAAATAAAAGAACCAAACTGCATCAATGAATGTGGTAAAAAATAATACTGTAAATTGCCTCTATTAAGCTGTATAATATCCTGAGAATGTATGCACAGTGTCTCACCTTATACAGGCCTGCGGTCAGTAAAGCCAGTAGAGCCAACCCTCCCAGGGATCCTCCAACAATCTCTTTGGTGAAGTCTGGTTCAGAGTACACTTCCACCTCTGCCTCAATCTAAAGAAAGAGATTCAATTACAGAATGTAGAACAAATACAGGCTCATTTAAAACACAAATAAATGGAAATAATGTGTCATCACCTTGTGAATGGGTGGGTTGTTATTAGACCCTGTTGAAAAGAAGATGTACTGGTTTCTGTCGTACTCCAGACTGGCAGTGCTGGTCAAGAGAAACTTGGCAGATTTAAGTCCAATCTGTTTTGGAGTTGGGAAATGGTAGAAATAATAAGTAATAAGTAATCAATCAAATGCCACACTTAAAACACAACCTATTTGTTGAATATTGTACATAGTCATCATTTACCTGCTGTATCCATCGTGAACTAAGGTTGGCAGAGATTTTGAGAGTTTTACTCTCCAGTCTTCCCATGAACATATTGCACTTGAACACTCCGCACTGGGCTACAGAGCAGTCCTGTTGGAGATTAAATGGCAGAAAGCAGAGAACACTGTAATCAGTCATGCAAATTCCACTAAATAGTATGTTGCACATTTCTAGGTTAAATCCTAACTCATAGGTGGTAGAGGAATACTTACCACTAATTTATTTTTCTGTATTTGAGCAACAAAATCTTTGACCAGTGGTTCTTCATCTGTGTCTTTTTGGCAGTCTGGAAACTGAAATACAGCCACTTCATGTCAGTGTAACAGAGAACAAAATGTGGTCCTCACATCTTTTCATCAATAAAACTGTAGCTGCATAAAAAGTTGCATGTTACCTGCAAACTGCTTGAATCCGCCCAGATGTCTTTATCACCGAGCTTTACTGGCACCCTGATCACCACAGTGAAATTCAGTGTTCTGATATCATTTGTCACCTAAAAGAAAAGGATGCTTTAAAGTGAATCTGAATCAAGTTTATTAACTGTTACTGGTATTTTGATAAGATATTTACCACAACTGATTGTTGGACTGGTTTCTCCAAATCATCCTTTCCGAAAGTGAAATTGTTGTAGCTGAGGGTACTAAACAGACATATTAAATATTTTAGAAATATCAAGTTATAAAATGTATTATTACTTTTTCAAATCATGTCTTTTACTTCTCAAAGAACACAAACCTTTCAAATGTAACAAAAATGCTGTACTTCACAGGAATTGATTTCTTTTTGTAGAGTTCGCTTGAGACTGAGTGCTCGTTATTCCCACTAAAAGAGAGGTGAAATTATTTGTACACATGATGAATAGTGCTATTGCACACATACATGCTTGCATATTGCCGTGCTTATGGGCAAGCAGCTACACAGTACCTGGTTGCATTTGCAGTGATAAAAATCATTTTGTCAAGTTGACTATTGGTTTCAATCCCATAGGAGATGATGAAGAAAGCCTAAAATTAAATGAATCAGATCAGATTAGCTCCTCTTTAGCAGGACTGTTTCTGCATCAGTAAGAAGAGATCCTTCTGTACAAAGAACAAACCTTGGTGTTGGTCTTGAAAATTGGCTTGTCAATAGTGCAGTCAGTCCTTCCTTCCGACAAGCCCTCACTGTCCAAGGAGTTGCACTCAATTCTTCCCTTTATTAAAAACAAATAGAAGAGAATAAAAGCACACATTCACCAGATTTACTGTATGATCTGAGAGAGCAGTTGAGCTGAGATGAATTGAAATAGACTTGATTTGGACACCTTACCTGCAGAATCGTAAACTTTCTAAAGGAGAGCCCGGCTGGGTATGTGACAATGACATGGCTGTTGTAGGAGTTTTCCTCGCTGTTCTCCACTGACACGGTGACATTCAGCAGTTCATCAATGCCCACTTTAACCTCTAAGGACCTGACACATTATGAGAAAAAGCAGAAAATTGTTAAGGTCCTTCAAGTAAAAGCAGAAATTACAACCCTCTAGGTGGTGCTAAAGGACAGACAGGGTTTCTCTCAAGTATGATACATTCTTAGGGTACCTGTAAAAAGATTTGGTGCCTATCCATCTAATAGTTGTTGAGTTTTTTGAGTCTGATTGATTGATCCTAGCTAAAACCATTACACAATGAAAGTTGGACTTTTAGCAAGTACAAAAAAAAACAAAAACTTCATACCCTTTGTAAGAGGCAAGGCTGAAACATATGTGGCTTTTACCCAACTATGCTGAACCGGACTCAACGAAGAAGTAACTCAAAGAGCACACTGATCCATTAGTGTGCAAACACTTTGAAAAGAGAAAAGCAACCACACCCTTAAATCAGGTTTCATTTCTTTTTAACTCACCTAGTGAAGTTGAAATCCACTTTCAGATTATCTACACATTTATTGTCAGTGCCGCAGTTGATTTCAAACCCTAACTGTGGAAGAGAGTATGAATGAATCATTGATCTAAAAAAGTGACAGCATACAGTTAAGACACTACAGTTAACACTCTGACGGCCTACTCAAACAAACAACAAACAGTTGAACATTTTTCACATTTCACAGCACTGCAGACCTCCAAGTATGTTGAAACCACTCACAAAAAGTATGTTTTTGCTCAGCTTTGTACACTTAATGTTCTGACAATGAAGACCACATGTAAGAAGTATGAGCAAGTTCAAACTGACCAGTAAATGTTAAAGATTACTTACAGGATGAAAAGTAGTTGTCTGAGCCTGCAGGGCTAGACTTGGGCTGAGATTTAATATTTCAGAAGGCAAACCCTCAAAGGTGAATGTGAGTTCATTGGACAGTGCGTTGTGAGCATCTTCGGGACAAGGCTGCAAGAAGAGGCATTACTGTAAAATACTATCTGTCAAGGTTGTGAAGGTCTGTCTGTTTAATACAACATGAAACATGTCAAACATGAATGTATGAGAGAGGCTGTGGTTTTCTACTTCTGTAGGACTTCTGTATGTATCACCCACATTTCCCCTCAGGGATTAATAAAGGATCTTTTTCCAAAGACCAGAAATATACCAGATTTTAACACCATATGTAACTCACCTCAACAAAGAAGTTCACATCGAAGCACTTTGGCTGTCGTAAGTCAAGATCAACTGATTTGTTTGCCATTCGTTGTTTCTCATTGATGTAAGCTCGGTTGTTTGGGGCCTTGCGGGTGTAATCCAGTGTAAAATTACAGTTGATCCTTGCGCTTGCTGTAACAGATTAGAGTTTAATTAAGAAGTTATTTGTGTACCTAGATAAAAGTATTTAAATAGATGGACAGTGGAGAATCAGGAACCTTGGTCTACTGAAGAGTGTTTGGTCATCCTAAAGCAGATTTCAGCTTTGGTCCTCAATGGTTGTGAGCAGTTTGGGTTTTGAGTAGGGATTTGGCTTGGGCTGAAAGACACTGTAGCTTCCACCATTACGATAGGCTTTGATCTGGGAATGCACAGAGATGAACAAGATAACTTGTTTAGCTGGTAAACCTTATCGTTGTATGATTTACACAAATGGTAGAATTACACTAAAGAGTAAAACTATATTATTATAGGAGCATCTTGGACTTACCTGAGTAAAATAACTTTACCCTTTGAACCCACCGCTAAGTCAGGCAGAAGGTCTTGACTCAGGTCAAAAGATGACTGACTGATCGACATGCCGAAGAACTTCAGTCCCGACTGGACTTTAGATCCAGCAATTCTCTACATAAATGTCAATATTTAAATCAATCACATTGAAAATAGTATGCAATGTATATTAAATACAGTGGCAAACATGAAGCCATACAGTAGGTACTGGATCTGTCAAAGCTTATTTGATCTCACTCACCTGGGTATGTAGACGACTGATTCTTCCTCCTGTTTCACCGTGGAATATGTAAATGCTGCCTTGACCATCATCCTCCAAAGGTGCTCCAACGGCCAAATCATTGAGACCATCTGTGTTAAGATCAGGCAGTACAGCAAGGGAGGACCCAAACCTTCCTCTGTCAGATGCTTCCCCTCTTAGTACAAATGGAGAATCTAAGTGACAGTCGACATTCTGGTGAAAATATAAGGATGAAAGTCAATGTTTGCATAGTTATTAAAAAACAAATAGATTAATATATAGGCACTGGATAAAATGCTCATTTACCAAAACACTTAAGCTGCAAACGTAAACTCTTCCTTCTCTGTCAGTGTCCACATACATAGGGGCAGATATGAGGATTAGGTCAGTGTAGGTGTCACGATCCACATCCATGGTACAAACCTCTGCCCCAAAATATTCACCACTCTGAAACTGTGTAAGGAACAAATCACCAATAAAAAGAATTAATTATGAGAAGGAAACAACAGTTTTTATTAAAGAAAATAATGTCTGAACATGCTTCATGTTGTCTTTCAGGGCCATTTATCCATCTTAATTATAAACACACACCAGCCATGGAAAGGGATCAATCTTTTTGAAATTGCCGCTTGGATCAACTGCCATCACAACTCCTCTGTGTTGATATCTTGGAGCACCAACAATTGTCATCGAGCCTTGCCTCGTTTTAGCAACTGCCATGGAGTAACCTAGAATTCAGGAGTCAAACCTATACGTTAAAGTATCCAAAGGTTTGGCCAACTGTGGACAAATGCTTATTTTATCAGCAAACTAGCAAAATAACTAATCATGATCATTTCCTCTACAGAGAACAAAGTGACGTTACATAAGTTACTTAATTATAATAGTTACTTAAAAATAATACATAATTTATTTAATTTAACAGAATAAAAAACTCCTCCTCCCTTCTTGTTTTGTGGGCACGGCAGGATTTCCTGATGTATCAACAGGTTTAAATGCAAATTTGGTGATTGTTTTTTTTTTATTATTGAGAAGATTTTACTTTGTATTTGGATGGATCACCTTCTTTTTCAAAAACACAGTCATTTTTGGTGTTTCACATGGGACATTAAAACACAATCAAAAAATACAAAGTCCAAACTTTGACTCATTATTCCTTATTTTCCTTTTTCCTGTCCCTTTTTGAAAAACTTTCCAAAACATGGGAGGAAAATCTGCAATAGAGCGGTGCACATACATGATGACATCTATATGTGTTAGTTTGTTACAGTCATATTCATACCCAGATAGCTGTCAGACTCCACATTCAAAGGCTGATAAGAGCCAATCTTCATGCCTGAGCTTGTGTATTTCATGTAGCCTCCCTTCCACTGGTTGGCACCAACAATACCCATTTGAAATCCCTGCAATTTAGACAGAACTTTAAAGAACATTTGTTCACCATAAAAACATCAGCTAAATTCATCACACTGGATTCTATGTAAGTGTATAAAAAACTGTTTGTGATTTTCAGCCACAAAAGTTTCTGCTGAATTACCTCGGGCACATAAGCTGCACTGAATCCCTCCTGAGACATTTCCATTTTCAGTGACTCTCCACCTGTTTGAGATCCTGTAACAGCAGCATAAATCAGCATGAAAGTTTCTTAATGCAGCATGATATTATGACCAACAGTCATTTTAACTGAAAATACAAACTTTAAGCCGTTATAGTAAGTTTACGTCTGTACCTTCAATAGCAAAGATTTTTTCCTGTAAACTGTTTCTTATTGTTTCAAGAGCATCAAAGTTCCCCACTTGAAACACATGTTCGTTTGGGGGAGAAGATGCAATGGTTTCCAGTTCCTTTTTGGCACTGGGTTTATTAAATGCACCCCCCACCTAGGGATGTTGAGAAAAAGTGTTGGAGAAAGGAGATGTAATTTGCAACAGAATTGATTTGTTTTGTTCATTTAAATTGCTGACTCCATTTACGCACTCTCAAATTGAATATATACAGTATATGTATATAGATATATGTGTGTGTGAGAGAGAGAATATGGATACAACTTACCCCAATAGCAAATCGAACAATCTTTGCATTTTCTGCTAGATATGTTGCACCTAGCAAATCATTCCGATCATTAGACTCTCCATCTGTAATGACTATTAAAACCCTCCTGACATTTCGTCTTGCACCACGATGTGATGAGAAGATTTCTTGGCTGTCAGAAGAGAGATCTGTTAGATACATTAGTGTACATTATTGTACACTTTGTCTTTTACAATTAAGAAAATAAATAAAAGGTTGGTTCACCCAAATTCCACTTATAGCATCAAGCATAGAATTTGAAATGACTACTTAAAATAGATATGTGCAAATTATCACAACACAATTCAAAATTTACACAATTATAATGTAAGAAAATCTTATTGTTCACTTCCTGTCTGTACATGAAATCAGCATGAGGTAATGGCATTTAATATCATCATGTCGGCACTTACACAACACGTTTGATGGCATTAGCTGTGTAAGTCCATCCAGTTAACTGTCTTATTCCATTAATTTGTTGTTGCCAATTATTAGGGCTAAATGTATTAAAATAGTAATGAACTTTGAATCCTGTGGAGAACTGGGAAATGGCAAACTGCAAACAGAAAGAAAACAGCATGTTAATTCATATGGAAATAAACAATAAATTAAAAAATGTGCCTAAAACAGCTGGATTTTTCAATGTCCAACTCCCTGCATCATTCTTTGGTTTGAATAGAATAAAACTCTACCTGTGTATCTTTTCCCACAAACGAACTGACCAGATTTTTCACAAACACCTTCATTCTGTCAAAATCTTCTCGATCTACACTGCCTGAGCCATCCAACAGAAATGCAATGTCAGCTTCAATTCGACACTCTGTCAAAAAGAAGAGATGGATCAATGTCAGTATTCTTTGCAGTCTCCCTTCAAGTGATAGTCAGCTAGACTAATCCAACTTCTGGCCATATCCATGAGGTTTCCATGGGCTTGGTTGTGTGTGTGATGATAACTGGGCTTCTGCAGTAAGGACTTAGCCCTGGTACATGGTGGCACACCAGGTGAGCCACTGGGTTTAGCATCATTATACATCAAATATTATCACATCTCTTCTACCACCACCTTTAAAATAAGAAAACTCAACATATTAACCTGGAAGAGAAGATGGCACAGCACTTCCAACACGATCAAAATGGTCTATGTTAAAGCATACACCATTGTACATGGTAATACTTTTACAGTCCTTTGGGATGGTTGGTCCACATGCCTGAAAAAAGACAGTTAAGTCCTAGTTAATAAATAATTTGTTATTTGAGATGACTTTCTCTGACCCCTGCACTGATTTTAACATTGTACTGTGAATCTTTGATGTTTACCAGCTCACCATGGTGTTTTGTGTGGTAGGATCACTTGTCATTGTCAAACCAAGGGACATGTTGACTGCGAAGTCTGGCTCTGCATTAAAAACATTCATCAGTTATGTTAAAACAGTCATTCAAGATACTTTGTAATAGCAACACAACTTTCTCAGTGATAACTACAAACCACAACTACCACAAGTAAAATACTTCCTCATGTAATCTGATAACTTTTAGCAGCATTAACCAGTTCATACTCCATCCATTTCCATACTCGCTTATCCTTATCAGGGTTGCGGGGGTTGGACAAGCGAGAGGTTATAGAGACAAATAAGCACTCATGCTCACATTTACCATCACCAGTTAACCTTGAGAGGAAATCACAGGGAGAACTAAAAACTCTACACAGAAAAGCCCCAGCCGCGGTTTGAACCATCTTGCTGTGTGGCAACAGTGCATCTCTGCAATTTTCAACAGCAATAAAAGTTTTTTCTTCTGTTGGCAATTTAGTATATGACTTGAAGGCTGAATCCAGCGATCCATCCATTTTCCATAATCGCTTATCCTGGTGCTGGATTCAATCCCAGCTAGTATCAGGCGAGGGGCGGGTTACATCGCGAAGAAGTAGCCAGTTCATCACAGGGCTGACACATAGAGACAAATAATCATTCGCACTCACGTTCACACCTACGAGCAATTTAGAGTGACCACTTAACATGCATGTTTTTGGACTGTGGGAGGAAGCCAAAGTACTTGGAGTGAACCCACGCAGACATGGGGAGAACGTGCAAACTTGACACAGAAAGGCCCCAGCTGAGGTTTGAACAAGGAACTTTCTTGCTGTGAGGCAACAGTGCTAACCACAGCAACACAAACTGAGGCAACACATTTCCTTGAAAGGGCAATAAAATACCCATCTATCTATCTTTATATGTAAAAATGAGAAGCTGCTTACGTCGAACTGAAAGTTTTTGACAGGATGTGGTAGAACATTTATATATTTGACCCCTTCCGTTCGGTGCATACTGTTCAAGAGGAGCACTGACCAGCAAGCTGAGGAAATAAAACCAGACATGTGAAATTAGACGCGCATGAAAGATATGCTAGTTGGAAAAAACACTGGTTGTAGATGTACTGTGGAACAATGTGCTACAACAACATCCAGCTTTGACTTACTCTGATGATCTCTGCACCACCTGGTATCCAAAACCTGTAGCATTATTACTGAGGGACTTCCAAGCCACGGGGTCGATATTAAAACAAAGTGCAGCTTTTAACACTGAAGAATGGAGAAGAAAGAACCATATCATTTTTCTGACTTTAAGTTTGTTGAAAATCTATTGTCTGTGTGTTGCTTTCTGTGCATTTACAGGATGTAGTAGTACCAATAGGGTGTGCCAAAAATGTCCTCATTCTAACCAAAGTGTCTCAAAACAATTCTTAGTTTAGAAAACATACTGAAGATCACATCTGAGCTGATTCTCTGTAATATTTCCTCCATTCTGTATTAGCAGAAACACTGTAATAATAATAATTTATAATTCAATTTAACATCAGAAACTTTAAATTTACAGTCAAGGTTTTGCAGAGAAACAGATTTTTACTGAATTGTTACAATCAAACACCTTCAATTAAGTGACGATACTAAAAGCTCTGCAAAGAAACACTCTTACACAGACATCAGGGCACAATCACCCATACACACACCGATGTCACTGTTATCGGGGCTCAGTGTCCTGCTCAATAACACTTGTCTGGACTAAGGGAATGGGAAATCAAACCAACGACACTGTGATTTCCCGCTCTACTACCTGAGCCACAGTTGCCCAGCAATTCAATGCACTGTTCCCTTGACTTTGCCCTTATTCATTTTACTTTTGTCCAATTCATTGGCAGGTATGTGTTTTTATTCACTGGGTGTGGCCAGAAAATTTCAACCTCAAGAGACCAGTGAAATTTGTACTCTTTTTAAACAAGACTACACCCTATGTATGATGTAATGAATGTTGTTGCACAAATAAAGCCTTCCTTATTATACTTTTTCCAGATTGCTCTTCTTTGGTCAATAAATAATAGATATGAAGATAAAGAAATGCCCTTAGGTTCTGCTTTTTCTTGTCAAACTATTTTTTTTATATATATATTTGGATTTTTTGGATTGAATTTCCAAATTTGGCACATGACATATTCAGATGACCCTGACTAGAAAACTTTGACGTCAACGATTTATGTTTAAATGACAAACTTTTGTTTGTTTGTTTGTTTTTTCCCCCGATACAGACATTTAATACTTGCAACTGGATTTAGGTGTTCCTTAAAAATCAGTCAAAATGTTTTCTGATAGCATTATAATAATAACATAAATATAAATATAAACCAATAATAGTTTTAGGATCAGGAATGGCTCTGCTGGCCACATATTAATGTTTGATGTTTGATTCATTGAGGAAATTAAATACAAATGTGGATCTGATGATCTTCACTGTTTTTCTAGACACTCTTATTACAGTTATTAATCTTTTAGCCCTGGTGGTTTTTAAAATACCACACCCTGATAATAAGTTACTATAGGAACATAACGTACATTTGATGAAGATGTTGTAAATGTGATAAAATGTCACAAAATTAAATGACACGGTATTTTCACTGCTGGCACAAATATTTATAAAGAAACAAAAGACAAAATCAACTTGTCTTACCTGACAAGAATACAATAGTGGTAATTATCCTGTCCATTGTGATGCTCCCATGGAAAATACTGATGAGGAGCTCATGCAAAATAATTTAGAAACTATTGTACTTTCTGGCAACCTACGAACTATTTCTATCACTCAAACTGTGAAGGAGGGAGATGTCGAAAATAAAGTGTCAAAATCATAATGTGACTCAAAGATAAGTGAGCCAGTTTGAGGAACTCTTAGGTAGGTGGGGTTACATTATTGACGCACCTTCTGTTTTAGCACACTGGTCACAATTCCTCTGTATTCACTGATCACTCATGTAGTGAATAATGATGCTACCTTGGATACAAGACTGATGAATAAAGATTAAAGTAATAAATAGCAAAATAAAACTACCCCTAACTACAGCTCTCATTGGTGAGTGCAGTGCTAAAGTCTCTGCTGAAACAATAAGGAAATAGATGTAAGAAACTAATGGTTGTTTTACTCAGACAGTTTATTTCGTCATTTTAAATTTGTGACAGTAGCAGGAAATGCCCAATGTACAAATTTCCTGCTTTTCTCGAGATATTAACATTGTTCCTTTTTCTTCAAAATGCTGTAGGTGGAGAGGAAGTTATGTTTTATAACAAACACATTGAAATTATTTGCATGAACTTCACTGTAAACATGCATCATACTCATAATAGTCCTACAATCATTCCATCATTCCTCTGTATTCACTGATCACTCGTAGTGAATAATGATGCTACCTTGGATACAAGACTGATAAATAAAGATTAAATAAAAGAATAAATAGCAAAAAAACTATCCCTAACTACAGCTGTCATTAGTGAGGGGTAGTGCTAAAGTCTTTGCTGAAAAAATAAGATAAAGTGATTTTATTAGATATTAAAATGTTTTCATCACTTTAAATATGTGACAGTAGCAGGAAATGCACACATGTACACATTTCCTGCTTTTCTTGAGATATTAACGTTGTTCCTTCTTCTTCAAAATGCTGTTGGTGGAGAGGAAGCTATGTTTTATAACAAACCCTTTGAAATTGCACGGATTTCACCATAAACATACACACACACACACACACACACACACACACACACACACACACACACAAATTCATACTCACTGTTGTGGAGAAATTGCTGAAGTCAAAGGTCAATGGTGAGGTCAAGAGTTCAGAAAGTGTTCAGGAGCCTCTGATGTCTAATGCAGTAATATTTATTGACGCTTGGCCAAGGAGAATTAGAGACACTCTCAAAGTACATCAGAAGTGTCTGAGTCGGTCTCACATTCTGCCCAACTCGTGCTGGTGGATAGACTTTAAACCTCAAGATAACACCACAAATACTATACGCCCCAAATGAGACAAAGAGAATGTTTTTACCAAGCACGGTGTTATCGTCAACATATTCTAGTCTGGAGACACAGATGTCTGTTTACGTCAACGGCAAGCTATCTATTATGTCTAGGAAGGCAGCAATAGGTCTCTTCGACCCTGGCCACCACAGTGTTTGAGATAGACTGGCACCTACTGCTCCCAGTCAAAGCCAATTACACTGTTCATACTGTTTATGTCTTTTATATTGCTCAGAGCAACGTAGTGGATAATTATACTAACTTGTTGCAAGATCATAAATAACAAAACAATACTACCCCTAACTACAGCTGTCATTGGTGTGTGTAGTGCTTGTAATGGAAAATTTATATTACATGATTGTATGTTCTTTTTATAACCATATATAGCCATGTTTGATCTTGTTTGAGTAATATTCTGAAAAGTTTTTAAGTATAAAACTGTGTGCCTTATAGTCTTGTTTGGTTTTACTCAGTACCTTGCACTTGGTTGCAATCTTTCTCTCATTTATGCAAGTTGTTTGTAGCAGTAGTTGTTTGATGTATAAACTTGACCTTGGTTCACACGGTCTAGCAGAGCTTGTTAGTGAGGTTTGATAGTAATGAGCATATTCCATTGTAGCCACCTGCAACAGTTAGATAAGTAAATCATAGTAATGACGAATACTCCTTAGAAGTGTATAACAATCAGCGTGGGACCGCCCCACCCTGAACATTTTCTGCAGACTGTCTTGTGCATTTGTAGAACTGTTCCTCTTGCAAGAATAAAATGACAAAACCTTTATGACTGATTGACTCAAGATCTTTATTTTGTGTTGGTGAGTGCTTGCCAGAGAATTTCAGCAACATGCTAAATTCATCCGTCTTTCCATCCATTATCTGTAACCACTTATCCTCATCAGGGTCACAGTGGGAAGCCTTGAAGTCGCCAGCTCATCGCAGGGTGCTACTAAATTCTTTGCTGAAAAATAAGCAACTTAATGTGACATGCTAGTGGTTGGCTTATTTTTATATACTTATACTTGTTAGTTTTGGTTTTGGCTGCACTCGGTCCAATCTGCCAGGAGTTTACTCCAGAGTGTCTCGTTACCAGTCCTGGATCAACTCCCACATCGGCTCATGCTTTGTCCAGTTCAGGGGACAAGTCTGAACTGGGATGGATACTGACAGCAGCTACACCTATGGTCTGCCAGCTCCCCCAACAAGTACTACAAGACCAAGTACTAACCAAAAAGTAATGAGCCCTGCAAGTCGGGCTGTAGGTGACGTTGGTCTTGAATGTGGCCCTGGATGGTTAGTCTCCACAAACACGGGGTCTACACTTTCCTAATTTCTGACAGTTTTATTCTCACATCTGCCCCGATGCTTCTCAACGTTAAGTGTAGAAACATTTTGTATTCATTACTTGTTAAAGACATTTAGGAATGCATAATGAAATTTGGTGCTTTGCCCTCCTGAGAGTCCCAATCCAGATGTCAATCTCAGTGGAGAGTGTTCCTCTCTGAAGAGTTTCAGATGTCTCTGGATGTTGTGAACATTATAGTGAGCACAATGGCAGGTTAAAATATTGTAAACACTGCTGCAGCTGGGTAAAGCAGTCAGATTTTATCCAGCCTGTATGTATGGACACTAACAATGTCCAATAACAGGCTGGAACCTATCCAAGCTGACTTTGGTCAAGAGGCAGGGTACACCTTGGACACAGACAGACAACCATTCACACCTACAGCTGATTTAGAGTCACCAATTAACCTATTAAGCGCATGTCTTTGGACTGTGGGAGGAAGCCGGAGTACCCGGAGAGAACCCACGCAGACACGTGCAGAACATGCAAACTCCAGACAGAAGGGCTCCAGCTGAGTTTCGAACTAGGAGCCTTCTCACTGTGAGGCAACAGTGCTAACCACTGCACCCCATCCATCGACTAGCCTGTAACCACTTAATATGCAAGTGTGAGAAGTCCACCAGTATCCAGATGATTAGTGGTTTTACAGATTGTTTATGTTATGAAATGTTATTAGGGTTATTTATTTATTTTATTTTGTTAGTTATTTTTGGTGTTGCGGTTCAGTTTATTCAGCTGAGAATTATTTCGGGTTAATGTTGTTGATTCTCTCAGGCTGCAATAGTCATTTAGACGGTAGTAACGTAGTAACATGAAATCAGGATTGCACATTTCATGTTTTATTTCTTAGTAAAGCAATTTGCACTGTCAATCAAATAGTTATTTTGAGCAAGTAAGCAACACTTACACTAACCATACAATGTTGTTTTTCAGCAGTTATACGTACATACAATATGTAATGATTCTTTTTTTTTTTTTACAATACATCAAATTACATGAATTAATAATGCAGATCAGATCAACAATGGGCTATTAAGTTGAACATTTGGATTAGAAAGATGTACAGTCATTTTGTAAACTTCTACCACATTTCATTACATCACAGGCAACAGTGCTGACCACTGAACCACCGTGCCAGCCCACAATTTTATTTGCTGCTCACTATAAAATAAATCAAGGGTCTATGATATAGATAAATACATATATATAGAACAGCAGTTCCCAGCCTTGCTTGGTTTGTCACAGGGTGCATATCTGAGATGTGAGCAGTGAAATTAATGACTGATTTTCCCTCCTCAGACTATAAATATTTTTTTCTAACTTGTGACCCATTCAAGTAATTTTCAGACCCCTTGTTGGGGTCCAGATCTCCAGGTTGGGAACCTCTGCTAAAGAAACTAGAACTGTAAATAAGTGAGTGAGGGATTGATTTCAGATGCAGACAACCTTTCTTGATCAATAAACTTAAAGTGATGGCACGGATATTTCTCCCATACAAATCATGTACATTCCTGAAAATGGCAAGCCGTTATATAGTTTCCACTTTACATTAGAAGTATTGCAGGTACTAATGAGAGCACCACTGTGGATGTTGGAATATTTTGAAAGCATTAATGTATTAGATCTGGAGACTAATTTGTGAGACATTAAAGGATTTTATGCTTCTGGTGTTTGTTCTGGTTCACCTAAAGGAGCCCCTGGATCTGCTTCATCAGCATTGATCATTTTGCTGTATTTACTCTTGAAGAATCCAGCCTGAGAGTACAAAACAATGAAAGATATATAAATAACATAAAAGAACCAAACTGCATCAATGAATGTGGTAAAAATAATACTGTAAAATGCCTTTATTAAGCTGTATAATGTCCTGAGAATGTATGCACAGTGTCTCACCTTATACAGGCCTGCGGTCAGTAAAGCCAGTAGAGCCAACCCTCCCAGGGATCCTCCAACAATCTCTTTGGTGAAGTCTGGTTGAGGATATACTTGCAGCTCTGCCTCAATCTAAAGAAAGAGATTCAATTACAGAATGTAGAACAAATACAGGCTCATTTAAAACACAAATAAATGGAAATAATGTGTCATCACCTTGTGAATGGGTGGGTTGTTATTAGACCCTGTTGAAAAGAAGATGTACTGGTTTCTGTCGTACTCCAGACTGGCAGTGCTGGTCAAGAGAAACTTGGCAGATTTAAGTCCAATCTGTTTTGGAGTTGGGAAATGGTAGAAGTAATAAGTAATAAGTAATCAAAACACTTCAAATGCCACACTTAAAACACAACCTATTTGTTGAATATTGTACATAGTCATCATTTACCTGCTGTATCCATCGTGAACTAAGGTTGGCAGAGATTTTGAGAGTTTTACTCTCCAGTCTTCCCATGAACATATTGCACTTGAACACTCCGCACTGGGCTACAGAGCAGTCCTGTTGGAGATTAAATGGCAGAAAGCAGAGAACACTGTAATCAGTCATGCAAATTCCACTAAATAGTATGTTGCACATTTCTAGGTTAAATCCTAACTCATAGGTGGTAGAGGAATACTTACCACTAATTTATTTTTCTGTATTTGAGCAACAAAATCTTTGACCAGTGGTTCTTCATCTGTGTCTTTTTGGCAGTCTGGAAACTGAAATACAGCCACTTCATGTCAGTGTAACAGAGAACAAAATGTGGTCCTCACATCTTTTCATCAATAAAACTGTAGCTGCATAAAAAGTTGCATGTTACCTGCAAACTGCTTGAATCCGCCCAGATGTCTTTATCACCGAGCTTTACTGGCACCCTGATCACCACAGTGAAATTCAGTGTTCTGATATCATTTGTCACCTAAAAGAAAAGGATGCTTTAAAGTGAAGTCTGAATCAAGTTTATTAACTGTTACTGGTATTTTGATAAGATATTTACCACAATTGATTGTTGGACTGGTTTCTCCAAATCATCCTTTCCGAAAGTGAAATTGTTGTAGCTGAGGGTACTAAACAGACATATTAAATATTTTAGAAATATTAAGTTATAAAATGTATTATTACTTTTTCAAATCATGTCTTTTGCTTCTCAAAGAACACAAACCTTTCAAATGTAACAAAAATGCTGTACTTCACAGGAATTGATTTCTTTTTGTAGAGTTCGCTTGAGACTGAGTGCTCGTTATTCCCACTAAAAGAGAGGTGAAATTATTTGTACACATGATGAATAGTGCTATTGCACACATACATGCTTGCATATTGCTGTGCTTATGGGCAAGCAGATAAACAGTACCTGGTTGCATTTGCAGTGATAAAAATCATTTTGTCAAGTTGACTATTGGTTTCAATCCCATAGGAGATGATGAAGAAAGCCTAAAATTAAATGAATCAGATCAGATTAGCTCCTCTTTAGCAGGACTGTTTCTGCATCAGTAAGAAGAGAACCTTCTGTACAAAGAACAAACCTTGGTGTTGGTCTTGAAAATTGGCTTGTCAATAGTGCAGTCAGTCCTTCCTTCCGACAAGCCCTCACTGTCCAAGGAGTTGCACTCAATTCTTCCCTTTATTAAAAACAAATAAAAGAGAATAAAAGCACACATTCACCAGATTTACTGTATGATCTGAGAGAGCAGTTTAGCTGAGATGAATTGAAACAGATTTGATTTGGACACCTTACCTGCAGAATCGTAAACTTTCTAAAGGAGAGCCCGGCTGGGTATGTGACAATGACACGGCTGTTGTAGGAGTTTTCCTCGCTGTTCTCCACTGACACGGTGACATTCAACAGTTCATCAATGCCCACTTTAACTTCTAAGGACCTGACACATTATGAGAATACAGAAAATTGAAAAAACAGAAAATTGTTGAGGTACTTCAAGTAAAAGCAGAAATTACAACCCTCTAGGTGGTGCTAAAGGACAGACAGGGTTTCTCTCAAGTATGATACGAATAGTTGTTGAGTTTTTTGAGTCTGATTAATCAGACTGCCCAATAGACATAGACATTCCTGGCTAAAACCATTACACAATGAAAGTTGGACTTTTAGCAAGTACAAAAAAAAAAACTTCATACCCTTTGTAAGAGGCAAGGCTGAAATATATCTGGCTTTTACCCAACTATGCTGAACCGGACTCAACGAAAAAGTAATTCAAAGAGCACACTGATCCATTAGTGTGCAAACACTTTGAAAAGAGAAAAGCAACCACACCCTTAAATCAGGTTTCATTTCTTTTTAACTCACCTAGTGAAATTGAAATCCACTTTCAGATTATCTACACATTTATTGTCAGTGCCGCAGTTGATTTCAAACCCTAACTGTGGAAGAGAGTATGAATTAATCATGTTTGTTCTGAAAAAGTGACAGCATACAGTCTCACTGCCTACTCAAACAAACAAATAAAATTCACAGTTGAACATTTTTTAGAAGGCATGATGATTCCTGCACATTTCACAGCACTGCAGACCTCCAAGTATGTGGAAACCACTCACAAAAAGTATGTTTTTGCTCAGCTTTGTACAGTGAATGTTCTGACAATGAAGACCACAGGTACAAGTATGAGCAAGTTCAAACAGACCAGTAAATGTTAAAGATTACTTACAGGATGAAAAGTAGTTGTCTGAGCCTGCAGGGCGAGACTTGGGCTGAGATTTAATATTTCAGAAGGCAAACCCTCAAAGGTGAATGTGAGTTCATTGGAGAGTGCATTGAGAGCATCTTCGGGACAAGGCTGCAAGAAGAGGCATTACTGTAAAATACTATTTGTCAAGGCTGTGAAAGTCTGACTCTTTAATACAACATGAAACATGTCAAACATGAATGTATGAGAGAGGCTGTGGTTTTCTACTTCTGTAGGACTTCTGTATGTATCACCCACATTTCCCCTCAGGGATTAATAAAGGATCTTTTTCCAAAGACCAGAAATATACCAGATTTTAACACTGTATGTAACTCACCTCAACAAAGAAGTTCACATCGAAGCACTTTGGCTGTCGTAAGTCAAGATCAACTGATTTGTTTGTCATTCGTTGTTTCTCACTGATGTAAGCTCGGTTGTTTGGGGCCTTGCGGGTAGAATCCAGTGTAAAATTACAGTTGATCCTTGCGCTTGCTGTAACAGATTAGAGTTTAATTAAGAAGTTATTTGTGTACCTAGATAAAAGTATTTAAATAGATGGACAGTGGAGAATCAGGAACCTTGGTCTACTGAAGAGTGTTTGGTCATCCTAAAGCAGATTTCAGCTTTGGTCCTCAATGGTTGTGAGCAGTTTGGGTTTTGAGTAGGGATTTGGCTTGGGCTGAAAGACACTGTAGCTTCCACCATTACGATAGGCTTTGATCTGGGAATGCACAGAGATGAACAAGATAACTTTTTTAGCTGGTAAACCTTATTGTTGTATGATTTACACAAATGGTAGAATTACACTAAAGAGTAAAATGTATTATAGGAGCATCTTGGACTTACCTGAGTAAAATAACTTTACCCTTTGAACCCACCGCTAAGTCAGGTAGACCGTCTTGACTCAGGTCAAAAGATGACTGACTGATCGACATGCCGAAGAACTTCAGTCCCGACTGGACTTTAGATCCAGCAATTCTCTACATAAATGTCAATATTTAAATTAATCACATTGAAAATAGTATGCAATGTATATGAAGTACAGTGGCAAACATGAAGCCATAGATAGTAGATCTGTCAAAGCTTATCTGATCTCACTCACCTGGGTATGTAGACGACTGATTCTTCCTCCCGTTTCACCGTGGAATATGTAAATGCTGCCTTGACCATCATCCTCCAAAGGTGCTCCAACGGCCAAATCATTGAGACCATCTGTGTTAAGATCAGGCAGTACAGCAAGAGAGGACCCAAACCTTCCTCTGTCAGATGCTTCCCCTCTTAGTACAAATGGAGAATCTGAGTGACAGTCGACATTCTGGTGAAAATATAAGGATGAAAGTCAATGTTTGCAGAGTCATTAAAAAACAAATAGATTAATTTAATGGCACTGGATAAAATGCTCATATACCAAAACACTTAAGCTGCAAACGTAAACTCTTCCTTCTCTGTCAGTGTCCACATACATAGGTGCAGATATGAGGATTAGGTCAGTGTAGGTGTCACGATCCACATCCATGGTACAAACCTCTGCCCCAAAATATTCACCACTCTGAGACTGTGTAAGGAACAAATCACCAATAAAAAGAATTAATTATAAGAAGGAAACAACAGTTTTTATTAAAGAAAATAATGTCTGAACATGCTTCATGTTGTCTTTCAGGGCCATTTATCCATCTTAATTATAAACACACACCTGCCATGGAAAGGGATCAATCATTTTTGAATTGCCGCTTGGATCAACTGCCATCACAACTCCTCTGTGTTGATATCTTGGAGCACCAACAATTGTCATTGAGCCTTGCCTCGTTTTAGCAACTGCCATGGAGTAACCTAGAATTCAGGAGACAAACCTATACGTTAAAGTATCCAAAGGTTTGGCCAACTGTGGACAAATGCTTATTTTATCAGCAAACTAGCAAAATAACTAATCATGATGATTTCCTCTACAGAGAACAAAGTGACATGTTACTTAATTCAGCAAATATAAATTGACTAATAATACATTATTTCTTTAATGTAAAAGAATGAAAATTATTAAATTATTATTAAAAGCTATCCTCTTTACTTCTTTAGTGTGCACCATACATTTGAGATCAGATCTGAGAACTTGAGATCATCTTCTTTACTACATGAGGTGCACTTCACAGCTTTGAATCCTTCACAGAATTTGTTATTACGTTACGTGTTTCTGCACAACTCGATTTACAGGTACATTGGTGGGCTTGGTATTTGTTTAAATTAAAATTTTGTGATTGCCTTTTTTTCATGGGACATTAAAACACAAACAAAAAATACAAAGTCCAAACTTTGACTCATTATTCCTTATTTTTCCTGTCCCTTTTTGAAAAGATTTCCAAAACATGGGAGGAAAATCTGCAATAGAGCGGTGTACATACATGATGACATCTATATGTGTTTGTTTGTTACAGTCATATTCATACCCAGATAGCTGTCAGACTCCACATTCAAAGGCTCATAAGAGCCACTCTTCATGCCTGAGCTTGTGTATTTCATGTAGCCTCCCTTCCACTGGTTGGCACCAACAATACCCATTTGAAATCCCTGCAATTTAGACCGAACTTTAAAGAACATTTGTTCACCATAAAAACATCAGCTAAATTCATCACACTGGATTCTATGTAAGTGTATAAAAAACTGTTTGTGATTTTCAGCCACAAAAGTTTCTGCTGAATTACCTCGGGCACATAAGCTGCACTGAATCCCTCCTGAGACATTTCCATTTTCAGTGACTCTCCACCTGTTTGAGATCCTGTAACAGCAGCATAAATCAGCATGAAAGTTTCTTAATGCAGCATGATATCATGACCAACAGTCATTTTAACTGAAAATACAAACTTTAAGCCGTTATAGTAAGTTTACGTCTGTACCTTCAATAGCAAAGATTTTTTCCTGCAAACTGTTTCTTATTGTTTCAAGAGCATCAAAGTTCCCCACTTGAAACACATGTTCGTTTGGGGGAGAAGATGCAATGGTTTCCAGTTCCTGTTTGGCATCGGTGTTATCAAATGCACCCCCCACCTAGGGATGTTGAGAAAAAGTGTTGGAGAAAGGAGATGTAATTTGCAACAGAATTGATTTGTTTAAATTTAAATTGCTGACTCCATTTACTGACTCTCAAATTGAATATATACAGTATATGTAGATAGATATATGTGTGTGAGAGAGAGAGAATATGGATACAACTTACCCCAATAGCAAATCGAACAATCTTTTCATTTTCTGCTAAATTTGATGCAGCTTGCAAATAATTCCCATCAGTGGAATATCCATCTGTAATGACTATTAAAACCCTCTTGACGTTTGGCCTGGCACCACGATATGATGAGAAGACATATTGGCTTTCAAAAGAAAGATGAAGAGAAGAAATGTCAGTGTTATATTTTTCTATGCTGTGAGTGTTGGGTTGGAGGCAGAAATATCAAAAATATATCTCTGCACAGTGCAGGCTTGAATCTACTGGAAAAGTCCAGCTCAACCTGCCTCAAATGGTGACAAACAGTAAACATCTTAGAGCAGAAAATTTGGGAAAAATATCACATCACAATTTGAAATTTTCAAAATTAAAATATATAATAAAAAAAGAAAATCATATTGCTCCATAAAATCAGCATGAAGTAATATAAGCATCATGTAGACACTTACACAACATGTGTGATGGCATTAGCTGTGTTAGTCCATCCAGTTGACTGACTTATTCCATTAATGTCTTGTTGCCAATTATTAGGGCTAAATGTATTAAAATAGTAATGAACCGTAAATCCTGTGGAGAACTGGGAAATGGCAAACTGCAAACAGAAAGAAAACAGCATGTTAATTCATATGGAAATAAACAGAAATATGTCAAGTTATATCAAATTATATATATTATTATTATTATTATCATCTGTTCTTGAATTTCTTTACATCGTGGCATGATGTGCTACTTTTTGAGATCTTTTAGCTGTGACCTCAAGCTGTAACGCACTTGGGTTATGCAGCAGGACAATGATCCAAAACACACCAGCAAGTCCACCTCTGAATGGCTTAGAAAAAACAAAATGAAGGTTTTGGAGTGGCCTAGTCTAGACTTAAATCCGATTAAGATGCTGTAACATTAGGAAGAGTGGGTCAAAATTCCTCCAAAGCGATGCAAAAGACTTATTGCCAGTTATCACAAATGCTTGATTGCAGTTGTTGTTGCCGATGGTGGCACAACCACTTATTAGGTGTAGGGGGCAATTATTTTTTCACATAAGGGCAGTTTGAATAGTTTTTTTCCCTTAATAAATGAAATCATCATCTAAAAACTGCATTTTGTATTTATTTGGGTTATCTTTGTCTAATATTAAAATTTGTCTGATGATCTGAAACATTTAAGAAAGAAATCAGGAAGGGGGCAAATACTTTTTCACAGCACCGTAAATAAAAAGAACTTATGTTGTGTGGAAATTAATAATATCATTTCTTCTCATGTGCCTATTGGTGGCTAATGTAAATTTTTCTATTAAGAAGATTCTATGCTTTTAAGGTTTTAAGGACTTTTTCAAAGTCAGTGGGAATGTCCAAAGGAAATATGCACTGGTGACAGGTCCTTTAATAAATCTCATGCAGTGCCTAAAACAAATAGATTTTTCAATGTCCAACTGCCTGCATCATTCTTTGGTTTAAATAGAATAAAACTCTACCTGTGTGTCTTGTCCAACGAACAATCCAACCAGATCTTTCACAAAAACCTTCATTCTTTGAAAATCATTTGTATGTACGCTGCCTGAGCCATCCAACAGAAATGCAATGTCTGCTTCAATTCGACACTCTGTCAAAAATAAGAGATGGATCAATGTCTGAAATATTATTTGCAGTCTCCCTTAAAATGATAGTCAGTTAAACTAATCCAACTTCTGGCCATATCCATGAGGTTTCCATGGGTTTGGTTGTGTGTGTGATGATAACTGGGCTTCTGCAGTAAGGACTTAGCCCTGGTACATGGTGGCACACCAGGTGAGCCACTGGGTTTAGCATCATTATACATCAAATATTATCACATCTCTTCTACCACCACCTTTAAGATAAGAAAACATATTAACCTGGAAGAGAAGATGGCACAGCACTTCCAACACGATCAGAAAGGTCTATGTTAAAGCATACACCATTGTACATGGTAATACTTTGACAGTCCTTTGGGATGGTTGGTCCACATGCCTGAAAAAAAGACAGTTAAGTCCTAGTTAATAAATAATTTGTTATTTGAGATGACTTTCTCTGACCCCTGCACTGATTTTAACATTGTGCTGTGAATCTTTGCAGTTTACCAGCTCACCATGGTGTTTTGTGTGATAGGATCACTTGTCATTGTCAAACCAAGGGACATGTTGACTGCGAAGTCTGGCTCTGCATTAAAAACATTCATCAGCCATTCAAGATACTTTGTGATAGCAACACAACAGTCTCAGCAATAATTACAAATCACAACTACCACAAGTAAAATACTTCCTCATGTAATCTGATAACTTTTAGCAGCATTAACCAGTTCATACTCCATCCATTTCCATACTCGCCTATCCTTATCAGGGTTGCGGGGGCTGGACAAGCGAGAGGTTATAGAGACAAATAAGCACTCATGCTCACATTTACCAACACCAGTTAATCTTGAGAGGAAGTTACAGGGAGAACTAAAAACTCTACACAGAAAAGCCCCAGCTGAGGTTTGAACCATCTTTCTGTGTGGCAACAGTGCATCTCTGCAATTTTCAACAGCAATAAAAGTTTTTTCTTCTGTTGGCAAGTTAATATATGACTTGAAGGCTGAATCCGTTTTCCATCATCGCTTATCTTCATCAGGGTTGCGGGGGACTGGAGCTAAATCCAGCTGGTATTGGGCGAGAGGCGGGCTACATCCTGAAGAAGTAGCCGGTCATCACATGGCTGATGCATAGAGACAAACAACTATTCACGATTATGTTCACACCTACGGGCAATTTAGAGTCATCAATTAACATGCATGTTTTTGGACTGTGGGAGGAAGCCAAATTACTTGGAGTGAACCCACGCAGACATGGGGAGAACATGCCAACTTGACACAGAAAGGCCCCAGCTGAGGTTTGAACAAGGAACTTTCTTGCTATGAGGCAACAGTGCTAACCACAGCATCAACATGTACAAACAGAAGGCAACACATTTTCTTGAAAGGGCAATAAAATATCCATCTATGTATCTTTATATGTAAAAATGAGAAGCTGCTTACGTGAAAATGATAGTTGGAGACAGGATGTGGTAGAACATTTATATATTTGGCCCCTTCCGTTCGGTGCATACTGTTCAAGAGGAGCACTGACCAGCAAGCTGAGGAAATAAAACCAGACATGTGAAATTAGACACGCATGACAGATATGCTAGTTGGAAGAAACACTGGTAGTAGATGTACTGTGGACCAATGTGTGTCTGACTTACTTATTGCTGCTTACTGATGATCTCTGCACCACCTGGTATCCAAAACCTGCAGCATTATTACTCAGGGACTTCCAAGCCACGGGGTCGATATTAAAAGAAAGTGCAGCTTTTAACCCTGAAGAATGGAGAAGAAAGAACCATATCATTTTTCTGACCTAAAGTGTCGATGCACAGACTTAGTTAGTTGAAAATCTATTGTCTATGTGCATTTACAGGGTGTAGTGGTACCAAAAGGGTGTGCCAAAAATGTCCTCATTCTAAACAAAGTGGCCCTAAAACAGGATAGTTCAGGATAGTATAGTCTCTAGTTTCTTTTGTGTCATTTCTGTTATATGCCGATGTAGTCTTGATTGTACATGAAGTCAGTGTTGTAGTCAAGACCAGCTAAACGAAGACCAAGTCAAGACCAAGACCAGTGTATTGAGATCAAGTCAAGACCAAGACCAGACATTATATAGTCAAATGAGGTAGTTAGCATGTAGCTAATATCCAATAAATCTCTGTGGGTGAGGCCCACACCTCCCAGCCTTCTCAGTAAGTCCCACAGATTACCCTGCATACATTTTCAAGTATAAAATAGTATGTACACTACGGCTTGGCTGAATACTTGATGGTTAATAATAAAGGTGCTGTGATCAGGTTTTTTCGGGGCGGTCACTAATTGCCGGCAACTGTATCAGCCACAGGTTCACAGTCCCATATTCATTTCTTTTTTTAATGACCTGCTTCATGAAATACTGAGTTTGATTTGAGACAAGACAGAGTAAAAATGCACTCAATTCCAAGACAAGACCAAGACCTTCAAAAAAAAAGACCGATCTTGAGTACTACAACACTGCATAAAGTCACTAAATATTCACTGGTAAAAGAAGATCACTAATGCAGCTGAGGGAAGTCTGCCACTTCCCCTGTCATAAGTAAAGGATATGTTGTATTGTTCCTGGTTGACTGGCTCTCTCTTGGTCTCACATAGAACAATAAATTCAACTTTCAAGTGCATAATAATGTATCATGCAGCTTGTTTGTGGTCCATTTTCAATTAAACAAACTGTAATTTTAATTTAGAGTGTCTGTGTCTGAGCTACAACGTCTCTAGTCCTCTAAGAGCCCTGCACAGGCTAAGTGGATATACATGATAAATGGATAATTATTTAGAATAGAACAATAGCCAGTTGCCAGACTCTAGGTGGTGAACTAGATACAAACTGCAATAGTTCTGACAGACACCTACAAATTTTGTGCAAACTTTGACGTCATTTCAAAGATAGATGCTGCTACACCATTATCTTAAGTTCAAATGACTATAACTTTTGTTTTATTTGTTTTTTTGTTTTTTCCTGATACAGACATTTAATACTTGCAACTGGATTTAGGTGTTCCTTAAAAATCAGTCAAAATGTTTTTTGATACCACTAACATAATAAAGAATTAGAAGACGGCTCTCTGATAATATTTTTAGGATCAGGAATGGCTCTGCTGGCCACATATTGATGTTTGATGTTTGATTCATTGAGGAAATTAAATACAAATGTGGATCTGATGATCTTCATTGTTTTTCTACACGCTCTTATTACAGTTATTCATTTTTTAGCCCTGGTGGTTTTTAAAATACCACACCCTGATAATAAGTTACTATAGGAACATAACTTACATTCAATAAAGATTAAAAATGTCAC
Source organism: Argyrosomus regius (assembly GCA_946959425.1). NCBI lineage: Eukaryota > Metazoa > Chordata > Actinopteri > Sciaenidae > Argyrosomus > Argyrosomus regius. The sequence goes on along the minus strand of OX336900.1, from coordinate 12,568,122 downwards.
AAAATTAAGATATTTTCACTGCTGGCACAAATATTTATAAAGAAACAAAAGACAAAATCAAATTGTCTTACCTGACAAGAATACAATAGTGGTAATTATCCTGTCCATTGTGATGCTTACATGGAAAATTGTGATGATGAGCTCATGCAAAATAATTTAGAAACTATTGTACTTTCTGGCAACCTACAAACTATTTCTGTCACTCAAACTGTGAAGGAGGGAGATGTCGAAAGTAGAGTGCCAAAATCATAATGTGACTCAAAGATAAGTCAGCCAGTTTGAGGAACTCTTACTGTAGGTAGGTGGGGTTACATTATTGACGCACCTTCTGTTTTAGCACACTGGTCACAATTCCTCTGTATTCACTGATCACTCATGTAGTGAATAATGATGCTACTTTGGATACAAGACTGATGAATAAAGATTAAAGTAATAAATAGCAAAATAAAACTACCCCTAACTACAGCTCTCATTGGTGAGTGCAGTGCTAAAGTCTCTGCTGAAACAATAAGGAAATAGATGTAAGAAACTAATGGTTGTTTTACTCAGACAGTTTATTAGATCTTAAACATGTTTTCATCATTTTAAATATGTGACAGTAGCAGGAAATGCCCAATGTAAAAAATTACCTGCTTTTCTCGAGATATTAACATTGTTCCTTTTTCTTCAAAATGCTGTAGGTGGAGAGGAAGTTATGTTTTATAACAAACACATTGAAATTATTTGCACGAACTTCACTGTAAACATGCATCATACTCATAATAGTCCTACAATCACAATAAAACAAAAAATAAAAAGGTCCATTTCTCCTTTTTGTTTTACTTCCTCTACACTTTAGCTCCATCTGTGAGCAAAATAATTTGTTAGTGTGATATTTATATAAGAGGCACACACTATGAATTGGCAGAACATTATTGGATTAAACACCTGCTGACTTTATGTCTACTATTGGTCATTCCAGTCCACCAGGCTGTCGGGAAGCTGAACTCCCTTCCAGCTCTCCTCTCACTTCCTTCTCTGCCCTCTGCCCCCTCAAACCCCTGACATTATTACATTTTTATCACATTTTCTGTTTTAGCACACTGAATGCTGTCACTTGGGTGCACAAAGCATCTGTATTCATCTTGAACCGAACACTCAAACACAATCAGATTAATCTACTCAGAACAACGCAGTGGATAATTATGCTAACTTGGTGACGTTGGTCTTGAATGTGGCCCTGGATGGTTAGTCTCCACAAAATGGGGTCTACACTTGTGGAGGAATCGTAATTTCTGACAGTTTTATTCTCACATCTGCCCCGATGCTTCTCAACGTTAAGTGTAGAAACATTTTGTATTCACTTCTTCTTAAAGACATTTAGGAATGCATAATGAAATTTGGTGCTTTGCCTTCCTGAGAGTCCCAATCCAGATGTCAGGAAGTGGAGAGTGTTCCTCTCTCTGAAGAGTTTCAGATGTCTCTGGATGTTGTGAACATTATAGTGAGCAAAACGTCAGGTTAAAATATTGCACTATTGGGTAAAATTGGGTACATGCTGGTTTTATCCAGCCTGTATGTATGGACACTATGGTCCAATAACAATGGGGCTGGAGCCTATCCCAGCTGACTTTGGTCGAGAGGCGGGGTACGCCTTGGACACATAGGGACAAACAACCATTCACACCTACAGCTGATTTAGAGTCACCAATTAACCTATTAAGCGCATGTCTTTGGACTGTGGGAGGAAGCCTGTGTACCCAGAGAGAACCCACGCAGAAGAGAACATGCAAACTCCAGACAGAAGGGCTCCAGCTGAGTTTCGAACTAGGAACCTTCTCGCTGTGAGGCAACAGTGCTAACCACTGCACCCCATCCATCGACTAACCTGTAACCACTTAATATGCAAATTCAAAATACTTAAATCAGGATTGCACATTTCATATTTTATTTCTTAGTAAAGCAATTCTCACTGTCAATCAAATAGTTATTTTGAGCAAGTAAGCAACACTTAACCATACAATATTGTATTTCAGCAGTTATACAGTACAATATGTAATGACAATCTTTTTTTATATATTACTGTGCAGTGCAACAATGGGCTATTCAGTTCAACAAAATTTGGATTAGAAAGATGTACAGTCATTTTGTAAACTTCTACCACATTTCATTACATGTCTGGAATCACAGGCAACAGTGCTGACCACTGAACCACCGTGCCAGCCCACAATTTTATTTGCTGCTCACTATAAAATAAATCAAGGGTCTATGATATAGATATATACATATATATATAGAAAAGCAGTTCCCAGCCTTGCTTGGTTTGTCACAGGGTGCATATCTGAGATGTGAGCCGTGAAATTAATGACTGATTTTCCCTCCTCAGACTGAATAATTTTTTTCTAACTTGTGACCCATTCAAGTAATTTTCAGACCCCTTGTTGGGGTCCAGATCCCCAGGTTGGGAACCTCTGTTAAAGAAACTAGTACTGTAAATAAGTGAGTGAGGGATTTATTTCAGATGCAGACAAGCTTTCTTTTTCAATAAATTGAAAGTGATGGCACGGATGTTTCTCCCATACAAATCATGTACATTCCTGAAAATGGCAAGCCATTATATAGTTTCCACTTCAAATTGGAAATGCTACAGTTACTGGGCAGCGTTTAGCTCAGTTGGTAGAGCAGCCGCCCCATGTGTGAAGGCTCAGTCCTTATACTGCGGAAGCCCAGGGTTCGAATCCAACCTGTGGCTCTTTCCCGCATGTCATTCCCCGTCTCTCTCTCTCCCTGCATTCTCTATCAGAAATAAAGCTTGAAAAGGCCAAAAAAATAATCTAAAAAAAAAGAAAAGAAATGCTACAGGTACTAATGAGAGCACCACTGTGGATGTTGGAATATTTTGAAAGCGTTAATGTATTAGATCTGGAAACTTATTTGTGAGACATTAAATGATTTTATGCTTCTGGTTCACCTTCACCATCCCCTGGATCTGCTTCATCAGCATTGATCATGTCGTTGTATTTACTCTTGAAGAATCCAGCCTGAGAGTACAAAACAATGAAAGATATATAAATAACATATATAACAAATAAAAGAACCAAACTGCATCAATGAATGTGGTTAAAATAATACTGTAAAATGCCTTTATTAAGCTGTATAATGTCCTGAGAATGTATGCACAGTGTCTCACCTTATACAGGCCTGCGGTCAGTAAAGCCAGTAGAGCCAACCCTCCCAGGGATCCTCCAACAATCGCTTTGGTGAAGTCTGGTTCAGAGTACACTTCCACCTCTGCCTCAATCTAAATTAAGAGATTCAATTACAGAATGTAGAACAAATACAGGCTCATTTAAAACACAAATAAATGGAAATAATGTGTCATCACCTTGCGAATGGGTGGGTTGTTATTAGACCCTGTTGAAAAGAAGATGTACTGGTTTCTGTCGTACTCCAGACTGGCAGTGCTGGTCAAGAGAAACTTGGCAGATTTAAGTCCAATCTGTTTTGGAGTTGGGAAATGGTAGAAATAATAAGTAATAAGTAATCACTTCAAATGCCACACTTAAAACACAACCTATTTGTTGAATATTGTACATAGTCATCATTTACCTGCTGTATCCATCGTGAACTAAGGTTGGCAGAGATTTTGAGAGTTTTACTCTCCAGTCTTCCCATGAACATATTGCACTTGAACACTCCGCACTGGGCTACAGAGCAGTCCTGTTGGAGATTAAATGGCAGAAAGCAGAGAACACTGTAATCAGTCATGCAAATTCCAGTTGGACAAAAAAAAAGTAGTTACCACGATGTAACTCCAGTTCTTTGAGTATGTGCACCGCGCTCTAACAGACTTTGTCATTGGTTAACCCCATCAGGGCTCCCTCTTAGGGCATTAGTGCAAAGGTTAGCTGTTCAATAGGCCTCATGCAGCTTCATAAGGCAGTGTACTATCATAATTTGTTTTAATGTGTGTGTATGAGAAATCCACTAAATACTATGTTGTACATTTCTAGGTTAAATCCCAACTTATAGATGGTAGAAGAATACTTACCACTAATTTATTTTTCTGTATTTGAGCAACAAAATCTTTGACCAGTGGTTCTTCATCTTTGTCTCTTTGGCAGTCTGTAAACTGAAATACAGCCACTTCATGTCAGTGTAACAGAGAACAAAATGTGGTCCTCACATCTTTTCATCAATAAAACTGTAGCTGCATAAAAAGTTGCATGTTACCTGCAAACTGCTTGAATCCGCCCAGATGTCTTTATCACCGAGCTTTACTGGCACCCTGATCACCACAGTGAAGTTCAGTGTTCTGATATCATTTGTCACCTAAAAGAAAAGGATGCTTTAAAGTGAAGTCTAAATTAAGCTTATTAACTGTTACTGGTATTTTGATAAGATATTTACCACAATTGATTGTTGGACTGGTTTCTCCAAATCATCCTTTCCGAAAGTGAAATTGTTGTAGCTGAGGGTACTAAACAGACATATTAAATATTTTAGAAATATTAAGTTATAAAATGTATTATTACTTTTTCAAATCATGTCTTTTGCTTCTCAAAGAACACAAACCTTTCAAATGTAACAAAAATGCTGTACTTCACAGGAATTGATTTCTTTTTGTAGAGTTCGCTTGAGACTGAGTGCTCGTTATTCCCACTAAAAGAGAGGTGAAATTATTTGTACACATGATGAATAGTGCTATTGCACACATACATGCTTGCATATTGCTGTGCTTATGGGCAAGCAGCTACACAGTACCTGGTTGCATTTGCAGTGATAAAAATCATTTTGTCAAGTTGACTACTGGTTTCAATCCCATAGGAGATGATGAAGAAAGCCTAAAATTAAATGAATCAGATCAGATTAGCTCCTCTTTAGCGGGACTGTTTCTGCATCAGTAAGAAGAGAACCTTCTGTACAAAGAACAAACCTTGGTGTTGGTCTTGAAAATTGGCTTGTCAATAGTGCAGTCAGTCCTTCCTTCCGACAAACCCTCACTGTCCAAGGAGTTGCACTCAATTCTTCCCTTTATTAAAAACAAATAAAAGAGAATAAAAGCACACATTCACCAGATTTACTGTATGATCTGTGAAAGCAGTTTAGCAGAGATGAATTGAAACAGATTTGATTTTGACACCTTACCTGCAGAATCGTAAACTTTCTAAAGGAGAGCCCGGCTGGGTATGTGACAATGACACGGCTGTTGTAGGAGTTTTCCTCGCTGTTCTCCACTGACACGGTGACATTCAACAGTTCATCAATGCCCACTTTAACTTCTAAGGATCTGACACATTATGAGAATATAGAAAACACATGAATATATGAAAAAACAGAAAATTGTTGAGGTACTTCAAGTAAAAGCAAAAACTGCTAAAGGGACAGACAGGGTTTCTCTCAAGTATGATACATTCTTAGGGTACCTGTACAAAATTTGGTGCCTATCCATCTAATAGTTGTTGAGTTTTGTGAGTCTAATTGGTCTGATTAATCAGACTGGCCAATACACATAGACATTCCTGGCTAAAATCATTACACAATGAGAGTTGGGCTTTTACCAAGTACAAAAAAAACTTCATACCCTATGTAAGATATTTCACACTGAAAAAGGCGAGGCTGAAACATATGTGGCTTTTACCCAACTCTGCTGAACCTGACTCAACGAAGAAGTAATTCAAAGAGCACACTGATCCATTAGTGTGCAAACACTTTGAAAAGAGAAAAGCAATCATAACCTTAAATCAGGTTTCATTTCTTTTTAACTCACCTAGTGAAGTTGAAATCCACTTTCAGATTATCTACACAATTATTGTCAGTGCCGCAGTTGATTTCAAACCCTAACTGTGGAAGAGAGTATGAATGAATCATTAATCTAAAAAAGTGACACTACAGTTAACACTCTGACTACCTACTCAAACAAACAACAAACAGTTGAACATTTTTCACATTTCACAGCACTGCAGACCTCCAAGTATGTTGAAACCACTCACAAAAAGTATGTTTTTGCTCAGCTTTGTACAGTTAATGTTCTGACAATGAAGATCACATGTAAGAAGTATGAGCAAGTTCAAACTGACCAGTAAATGTTAAAGATTACTTACAGGATGAAAAGTAGTTGTCTGAGCCTCCAGGGCGAGACTTGGACTGAGATTTAATCTTTCAGAAGGCAAACCCTCAAAGGTGAATGTGAGTTCATTGGACAGTGCATTGAGAGCATCTTCAGGACAAGGCTGCAAGAAGAGGCACTACTGTAAAATACTATTTGTCAAGGTTGTGAAGGTCTGACTCTTTAATACAACATGAAACATGTCAAACATGAATGTATGACAGAGTCTGTGTGTCACACCGCGGTGAGGTCATGTCTTGTTTTGTGTTTTTGTCTCGTCATTTCCTGTTTTATTTTGAAAAGTAACTCTCCTCTCGTTTCAGGTCACTTGCCCTTCCGCGTGTGTCACCTGTCTGATTGTCTTCCTTAATCACCGATTGTGTGCACCTGGTGCGCCCTTCCCTCAATGTGTTTAAATAGTCTGCGTGTCCCTTGTCTTGTGCCGGTGTGTTCGTCTCTATCGTCATACCAGCCCGTACCCTAGATCTTTGCCACAGCCACAGTTTTGCCCTGCTTCGCCGCCTTGAGTTTTCTTCTCGAAAGAGTGATTTTTCTTTGTAACTTTATAGCTTAGCTTTAGTTTTCAGTTTGATAGTTCAGAGATTGCTGTTTTGTTTTCCTCCGTTTGGAGTGATTTTGTGTTTATTCAGATTTAATCCTTTTTAGCATTTCCTCCAGTTGGTTCGGAGTGTTTCTTAGTTTTCTGTATTTTCCCAACCAAGTTTTGTTTCCTCCCTTTTAGAGCGCCTTTTGTTTGTTAGAGTTTTTATTTGTTATTCCCCCTTTTTAGGATAGATTACCTTGATTCTTAGATTAGGACAGGTTAGTTTGTTTAGTTAGTGTAGTCAGACTCATAGTGTTTTTCCTCTTTTTGGAGCGACTTTTCTTTTGGAAGATTTCACAGCCATATCAGGCGTTTTTTGTAGCAGTTTTATTTTCACTCTGTTCAGAGGATTACTCTTGCTGCCATTCCTGAATAAAGTTCACTTTAATTACATCTGCTCTGCGTCTGAGTCCTGCCTTGAGCCTGTCCTGACACTGGTTTTCTACTTCTGTATGTATCACCCACATTTCCCCTCAGGGATCAATAAAGAATATCTTTCCAAAGACCAGGAATATACCAGATTTTAACACCGTATGTAACTCACCTCAACAAAGAAGTTCACATCGAAGCACTTTGGCTGTCGTAAGTCAAGATCAACTGATTTGTTTGTCATTCGTTGTTTCTCACTGATGTAAGCTCGGTTGTTTGGGGCCTTGCGGGTAGAATCCAGTGTAAAATTACAGTTGATCCTTGCGCTTGCTGTAACAGATTAGAGTTTAATAAAGAAGTTATTTGTGTACCTAGATAAAAGTATTTAAATAGATGGACAGTGGAGAATCAGGAACCTTGGTCTACTGAAGAGTGTTTGGTCATCCTAAAGCAGATTTCAGCTTTGGTCCCCAATGGTTGTGAGCAGTCTCCGTTTTGAGTAGGGATTTGGCTTGGGCTGAAAGACACTGTAGCTTCCACCATTACGATAGGCTTTGATCTGGGAATGCACAGAGATGAACAATTTATTTACAATTTGTTTAGCTGGTAAACTTTATTGTTGTATGATTTACACAAATGGTAGAATTACACTAAAGAGTAAAATGTATTATAGGAGCATCTTGGACTTACCTGAGTAAAATAACTTTACCCTTTGAACCCACCGCTAAGTCAGGCAGACGGTCTTGACTCAGGTCAAAAGATGACTGACTGATCGACATGCCGAAGAACTTCAGTCCCGACTGGACTTTAGATCCAGCAATTCTCTACATAAATGTCAATATTTAAATTAATCACATTGAAAATTGTATGCAATGTATATGAAGTACAGTGTCAAACATGAAGCCATAGATACTAGATCTGTCCAAGTTTATCTGATCTCACTCACCTGGGTATGTAGACGACTGATTCTTCCTCCCGTTTCACCGTGGAATATGTAAATGCTGCCTTGACCATCATCCTCCAAAGGTGCTCCAACGGCCAAATCATTGAGACCATCTGTGTTAAGATCAGGCAGTACAGCAAGAGAGGACCCAAACCTTCCTCTGTCAGATGCTTCCCCTCTTAGTACAAATGGAGAATCTGAGTGACAGTCGACATTCTGGTGAAAATATAAGGATGAAAGTCAATGTTTGCATAGTTATTAAAAAACAAATAGATTAATTTAATGGCACTGGATAAAATGCTCATATACCAAAACACTTAAGCTGCAAACGTAAACTCTTCCTTCTCTGTCAGTGTCCACATACATAGGGGCAGATATGAAGATTAGGTCAGTGTAGGTGTCACGATCCACATCCATGGTACAAACCTCTGCCCCAAAATATTCACCACTCTGAGACTGTGTAAGGAACAAATCACCAATAAAAAGAATTAATTATAAGAAGGAAACAACCGTTTTTATTAAAGAAAATAATGTCTGAACATGCTTCATGTTGTCTTTCAGGGCCATTTATCCATCTTAATTATAAACACACACCAGCCATGGAAAGGGATCAATCTTTTTGAAATTGCCGCTTGGATCAACTGCCATCACAACTCCTCTGTGTTGATATCTTGGAGCACCAACAATTGTCATCGAGCCTTGCCTCGTTTTAGCAACTGCCATGGAGTAACCTAGAATTCAGGAGACAAACCTATACGTTAAAGTATCCAAAGGTTTGGCCAACTGTGGACAAATGCTTATTTTATCAGCAAACTAGCAAAATAACAAATCATGATCATTTCCTCTACAGAGAACAAAGTGACATTACATAAGTTACTTAATTATAATAGTTACTTAAAAATAATACATAATTTGTTCAATTTAACAGAATAAAAAACTCCTCCTCCTTTCTTGTTTTGTGGGCACGGCAGGATTTCCTGATGTATTAACAGGTTTAAATGAAAATTTGGTGATTGTTTTTTTTTATTATTGAGAAGATTTTACTTTGTATTTGGATGGATCAACTTCTTTTTCAAAAACACTGTCATTTTTGGTGTTTCACATGGGACATTAAAACACAAACAAAAAATACAAAGTCCAAACTTTGACTTATTATTCCTTATTTTCCTTTTTCCTGTCCCTTTTTGAAAACGTTCCAAAACATCTGAGGAAAATCTGCAATAGAGCGGTGCACATACATGATGACATCTATATGTGTTAGTTTGTTACAGTCATATTCATACCCAGATAGCTGTCAGACTCCACATTCAAAGGCTCATAAGAGCCACTCTTCATGCCTGAGCGTGTGTATTTCATGTAGCCTCCCTTCCACTGGTTGGCACCAACAATACCCATTTGAAATCCCTGCAATTTAGACAGAACTTTAAAGAACATTTGTTCACCATAAAAACATCAGCTAAATTCATCACACTGGATTCTATGTAAGTGTATAAATAACTGTCACAAGAGTTTCTGCTGAATTACCTCGGGCACATAAGCTGCACTGAATCCCTCCTGAGACATTTCCATTTTCAGTGACTCTCCACCTGTTTGAGATCCTGTAACAGCAGCATAAATCAGCATGAAAGTTTCTTAATGCAGCATGATATTATGACCAACAGTCATTTTAACTGAAAATACAAACTTTAAGCCGTTATAGTAAGTTTACGTCTGTACCTTCAATGGCAAAGATTTTTTCCTGCAAACTTTTTCTTATTGTTTCAAGAGCATCGAAGTTCCCCACTTGAAACACATGTTCGTCTGGGGGAGAAGATGCAATGGTTTCCAGTTCCTGTTTGGCACGGGGTTTATTAAATGCACTTCCCACCTAGGGATGTTGAGAAAAAGTGTTGGAGAAAGGAGATGTAATTTGCAACACAATTGATTTGTTTATATTTAAATTGCTGACTCCATTTACGCACTCTCAAATTGAATATATACAGTATAGGTATATAGATATATATATGTGTGTGAGAGAGAGAATATGGATACAACTTACCCCAATAGCAAATCGAACAATCTTTTCATTTTCTGCTAGATATGTTGCACCTCGCAAATCACTTCCATCATTAGACTCTCCATCTGTAATGACTATTAAAACCCTCCTGACGTTTGGCCTGGCACCACGATATGATGAGAAGACTTCTTGGCTGTCAAAAGAAAGATCTGCTTTAAATACATTGTTGTACATTATTGTACATTTTGTCTTGTATGATTAAGAAAATAAATAAAAGGTTGGTTCAATTTTCACAATTATAATGTAAGAAAATCTTATTGTTCACTTCCTGTCTGTACTTGAAATCAACACGAGGTAATGTCATATAATATTATCATGTCGGCACTTACACAACACGTTTGATGGCCCCAGCTGTGTAAGTCCATCCTTTGGACTGACTTATTCCATTAATGTCTCGTTGCCAATTATTAGGGCTAAATGTATTAAAATAGTAATGAACCGTAAATCCTGTGGAGAACTGGGAAATGGCAAACTGCAAACAGAAAGAAAACAGCATGTTAATTCATATGGAAATAAATAATAAATCTAAAAAAATTTAAAAATTAAAAATGTGCCTAAAACAGCTGGATTTTTCAATGTCCAACTCCCTGCATCATTCTATGGTTTGAATAGAATAAAACTCTACCTGTGTATCTTTTCCCATAAACGATCCAACCAGATTTTTCACAAACACCTTCATTCTGTCAAAATCTTCTTCATCTACACTGCCTGAGCCATCCAACAGAAATGCAATGTCAGCTTCAATTCGACACTCTGTCAAAAAGAAGAGATGGATCAATGTCTGAAATATTATTTGCAGTCTCCCTTCAAATGATAGTCAGCTAGACTAATCCAACTTCTGGCCATATCCATGAGGTATCCATGGGCTTGGTTGTATGTGTGATGATAACTGGGCTTCTGTGAGCAACTGTAGCAACTCACTTTAGCATGATATACATCAAATACTATCACATCTCTTCTACCACCACCTTTAAGATAAGAAAACTCAACATATTAACCTGGAAGAGAAGATGGCACAGCACTTCCAACACGATCAAAATGGTCTATGTTAAAGCATACACCATTGTACATGGTAATACTTTGACAGTCCTTTGGGATGGTTGGTCCACATGCCTGAAAAAAGACACTTAAGTTATTTGAGATGACTTTCTCTGACCCCTGCACTGATTTTAACATTGTACTGTGAATCTTTGCAGTTTACCAGCTCACCATGGTGTTTTGTGTGATAGGATCACTTGTCATTGTCAAACCAAGGGACATGTTGACTGCGAAGTCTGGCTCTGCATTAAAAACATTAATCAGTCATTCAAGATACTTTGTGATAGCAACACAACAGTCTCAGTGATAACTACAAACCACAACTACCACAAGTAAAATACTTGTGGTAGTTTTGGTTTAACTTTTAGCAGCATTAACCAGTTCATACTCCATCCATTTCCATACTCGCTTATCCTCATCAGGGTTGGACAAGCGAGAGGTTATAGAGACAAATAAGCACTCATGCTCACATTTACCAACACCAGTTAACCTTGAGAGGAAGTCACAGGGAGGACTAAAAACTCTACACAGAAAAGCCCCAGCCGTGGTTTGAATCATCTTCTGTGGCAACAGTACATCTCTGCAATTTTCAACAGCAATAAAAGTTTTTTCTTCTGTTGGGAAGTTAATATATGACTTGAAGGCTGAATTGGTTTTCCATAATCGCTTATCCTGGTGCTGGATCCAATCCCAGCTGGGGTGGGTTACATCGCGAAGAAGTAGCCAGTTCATCACAGGGCTGACACATCGAGACAAATGATCATTCGCACTCACGTTCACACCTACGAGCAATTTAGAGTCACCTCTTAACATGCATGTTTTTGGACTGTGGAGTGAACCCACGCAGACATGGGGAGAACGTGCAAACTTGACACAGAAAGGCCCCAGCTGAGGTTTGAACAAGGAACTTTCTTGCTGTGAGGCGAAAGTGCTAACCACAGCATCAACATGTACAAACTGAGGCAACACATTTTCTTGAAAGGGCAATAAAATACCCATCTATGTATCTTTATATGTAAAAATGAGAAGCTGCTTACGTCGAACTGAAAGTTTTTGACAGGATGTGGTAGAACATTTATATATTTGACCCCTTCCGTTCGGTGCATACTGTTCAAGAGGAGCACTGACCAGCAAGCTGAGGAAATAAAACCAGACATGTGAAATTAGACGCGCATGACAGATATGCTAGTTGGAAAAAACACTGGTAGTAGATGTACTGTGGACCAATGTTCCACAATACCATCCAGCTTTGACTTACTCTGATGATCTCTGCACCACCTGGTATCCAAAACCTGCAGCATCATTACTGAGGGACTTCCAAGCCACGGGGTCGATATTAAAACAAAGTGCAGCTTTTAACACTGAAGAATGGAGAAGAAAGAACCATATCATTTTTCTGACTTAAAGTTTGTTGAAAATCTATTGTCTGTGTGTTGCTTTTGGTGCATTTACAGGATGTAGTAGTACCAATAGGGTGTGCCAAAAATGTCCTCATTCTAACCAAAGTGTCTCAAAACAATTCTTAGTTTAGAAAACATACTGAAGATAACATCTGAGCTGATTCTCTGTAATATTTCCTCCATTCTGTATTAGCAGAAACACTGTAATAATAATAATTTATAATTCAATTTAACATCAGTCAAGGTTTTGCAGAGAAACAGATTTTTACTGAATTGTTACAATCAAACGCCTTCAATTAAGTGACGATACTAAAAGCTCTGCAAAGAAACACTCTTACACAGACATCAGGGCACAATCACCCATACAAGTTTGTACTCTTTTTAAAAGAGACTACACCCTATGTATGATGTAATGAATGTTGTTGCACAAATAAAGCCTTTGGTCAATAAATAATAGATATGAAGATAAAGGAATAGATGGAAAGATGATTAATCGCCATGAGACCAATGCCCTCAGGTTCTGCTTTTTCTTGTCACCAGTGTAGCCGTTGCTAGACTACTGTAGCCTTTATGTCTTATCTATTCTAGTCTTCAGGATAGTATAGTCTCTACTTTCTTTTGTGTCATTTCTGTTGTGTGCTGATTGTGCAGTCTTGTTTGTACATAAAGTCGCATAATTTATGTCCGTGTCTAATGTACAACGTCTCCAGTCCTCTCAGAGCCATGCACAGGATAAGTGGATATACATGTATATACATGAATTACCATATTTGGCACATGACATATTCAGATGACCCTGACTAGAAAACTTTGACGTCATTTCACTGATGTATGTTTAAATGACTATAACTTTTGTTTGTTTGTTTGTTTTTTCCACCAATACAGACATTTAATACTTGCAACTGGATTTAGGTGTTCCTTAAAAATCAGTCAAAATGTTTTTTGATACCACTAACATAATAAAGAATTAGAAGACGGGTCTCTGATAATAGTTTTAGGATCAGGAATGGCTCTGCTGGTCACATATTGATGTTTGATGTTTGATTCATTGAGGAAATTAAATACAAATGTGGATCGGATGATCTTCACTGTTTTTCTACACACTCTTACTACAGTTATCAATCTTTTAGCCCTGGTGGTTTTTAAAATACCACACCCTGATATGTAAATGTGATAAAAATGTCAGAAAATAAAATGACAAGGTATTTCTTACCTGACAAAAATATTATAGTAGTAATTATCCTGTCCATTGTGATGCTGCCATGGAAAATACTGATGATGAGTTCATGCAAAATAATGTGCTATTCTAGCGACCTGGCCACTGGGAGATGTCGAAAGTGAAGTGCCAAAACCATAATGTGACTCAAAGAAAAGTCAGCCAGTTTGAGGAACTCTTAGGTAGGTGGGGTTACATTCTTGACACGCTTTCTGTTTTAGCACAGTGATTGTTATCACAAATCTTCTGTATTCCCTTTGAACCGATCACTCAAACACTCATTTTCACTCAAATTTTAAAAAATTCACACCTAACCACTTCAAACGAAGAATTTAATTTCCAGACAAAACAGATTAATCTACTCAGAAGATGTAGTGAATAATGATGCTGCCAGACTGATGAATAAAGATTAAGATAATAAATAGCAAAATAAAACTACCCCTAACTATGTCATTGGTGAGTGCAGTGCTAAATTCTTTGCTGAAAAATAAGGAAGTGGATGTAAGAGACTAGTGGTTGTTTTATTCAGGCAATTAAAGTGTACAAATGTACAAATTGCCTTAACATTGTTCCTTTCCCAAAGAATGCTGCTGGTGTCTCTTGTCTCCTCCCTTGACCAGTCGCGGAGAGAGGAGGAAGTTATATTTTATAACAGACACATTTGAATTAATTGTACAAACTTCACCACAGACACACACACACACACACACACACACCCCCACACACACACACACACACACAGATGGAAAAAAAACTAAAAATAAAAAGGTCCATTTCTCCTTTTTGTTTGACTTCCTCTGCGCTGTAGCTCCAGCGAGTGAGCAAAATAATTCATTAGTGTGACATTTAAGAGGCACACGCTATGAGTTGGCAGAATATTATTGGATTAAAAACCTGCTGGCTTTATGACTACTATTGGCCATTCATATATGTGCCTCCTCTGATTGTTTAACTTTATCTACTATGACTTAATCTATGGTGCCTTAGTGAATTTACTTTCTAAAGAAAGAAATAGAGGAATAAATCACCTCATTGGATATTGGATTTTGAGGAAGAGTGGGCTTCCTTATTGAAAGTACACTGTTCTGTCCCTGCCTCTGTGTCTGTCGGAAAGCTGATTAACTACCGTAATGCACGCTGACTCATTCAGCCCACAACCTCTGTTCAGGAAGTGAATATCTTTTCTTTCTAATGCTCACTGCTCTTGATAAAGTAACTGCTATTGTCAGCACAGCCCACCACTCAACACTCCAATTACCTCGTTGGTGTGAAACCTTTGCATCTTTTCTAAGGGTGGCCTTTCTGAGTGAGAAAAACAGAAATGTGTTGGTAAAGATGAAGTGTTACAACTTGGCTATGTGTACGTGCAACCTTGCCAAGCTCACCAGATGACCCTTTCCTGCAGAGCAAAGGCGATCGAGAAAGGTCATGAAAAAGTCAAGGATCAGCGCACTGTGTTGCTGTGTCTGGATTAGATTTCTAAGGGCAGGTTAGCAATGGTGTCACATGCTCTCCTAGCTTCTCTGTGTGTGTGTGCTATTACTACATAGTGCACTTATCTTCCTTCACATAACCTTTTAAATGACCTTTGGTTGCTGAGATGCTTAAACTAAGTGCACTGCAACAGTGCATGAAAGTTGTAATAAATGCTCTAAACTAGCATGTGCAGGGTGCAGGGATGTGTTTGGAAGATGCATTATTTTGTTAGGAGGATGCAGGGAACAATGACATCCAAATGAGGCTAATTCACCCACATCATTCACATCAAATGTGTCTGTGTAATATTTTCTAGCTATACACCTACCTATTTTCTCTTTATAACACATTTCTACTTGATTTTCCATCTATACTTCTCACCCTAACTGTTCCTCACCAGCGCTTTCCTCTGCCATTCACTAAAACACTCTTTGCCCTTTCACTGTCTGCTCACCACCATGTTACTCCAGCCCCAGTCTCTCTGAATGTCACGGGCCATCTCTGGTTGCGTCCTGTTCTTTTTATAGCTGGGCAGCTGAAATGTGAGGGGTCATAATGGGAGGATAAATACAAGGGTCGGCAGGCTGGAAGGGTGTCGCAGACTAAGGCTGGATCTTCTCCCTCCCTCTCTCTTCTCTCAGCTCTCCTCCTAACGTCAAAGGTAAAAAAGAAACAGAAAGTTTGGTTGGCAACTTTGAAAGAAATGTATAACTTTAATTGGCGTTTTGTGCTCCTTGTTGAATATGCTGTTCTTGTAGAGCATGAGGCGCATGATTTTACCTACATAATAGAGCTGGTGTGTTGTATTTCCTGAAGCTGAAATACATTTGTGGTTACTGTGACAGTTAGGGCTACATGACTGTCTCCTTTAACCCAGATGATCTCTCACTTACCGCTGATACAGACAGAAATACTACTATATATTTCTGAACAGTTTAGCTCATCTGTCTCCAGTCTTCATTGTTTGTAAGAAGTCCATGGTGACTCAATGGTTTCAGTAAGCTGTTATTTAAAAGTGTCTGGTTATTTATATTCCTGTACAGTGCATCACTTCTGAACAGTAGGATATGAAGCTGCGCACTTCTCTTTTATGTAAACCCTTCTTTCTGAGCCATAGTGCTTTCATTTCCTCACAGTAGTACCCCGATTATATTTAGTTCTGCCTCTTGATAGTGGAGGCACAGACAGGGGAGAGAGCGAGGGAGGTTTGGGATAGAAGTTCAGGGAGGAGGAATGAAGAGAGAAGGGGGCAGTGAAGGGGAAGGGAAATGTCAGGGATAAGAGGCTAGAAAATGGAATAGGTCATCCACATGCTTGTCATGTTTTTACAAGGGTGGTCACATATGTGAAGGTTGAGGCAGAGGAGGGTGGAGGGGCTCGCTGACACCGGATCCCCTGTACTGCTATGTATTGTGCCTAGGGGATAGTGTGTAACCCTAGCACATAAAGTGCCTTATGGTACTGGAGCAGTTATAGCTGCAACAACTGCTGCTCACAGTTGAGACACCAGCTGATGTTTAAAAAGACAGGAAAAATGTCAAACCAGATAGTCGGGTTTGTTTAACCACATCCTTCACACAGTTAGTGAACTGTTCTGTTTTACAAGTTTCCCATGCATTCACACAGGCCACAAACTGAAATGTCACGGTTTGGCGCTTGAATGTCGTTGAACTTTTACCCTCAGGCTGTGTCTTACCTATTAACAGGCCATATAATTTCAATCATCTCATCTTTTGTCTTGCTCCTCCTCTTAATTAGAGTCAGGATGCCTCACGCATATCCCTTCCTCACTCCTGAGCAGAAGAAGGAGCTCAGCGATATTGCTCACAGGATCGTCGCAACCGGCAAGGGAATCCTCGCCGCAGATGAGTCCACTGGTAAAGAATTTAAAGAAAATGTATTTTTAAAATGTATTTACTGTTTATAGTAAAAGAAAATCACTCATTCACGATAGCTAACGTTTATCTGAAAACTGTTGAAACAGTACAGTCCACAAATGGATCCAGTTTTTAGCTATCTTATTGTTTCACAACCTCTAGGCAGCGTGGCCAAGCGCTTCCAGAGCATCAATGCTGAGAACACTGAGGAGAACAGGAGGCTGTACCGTCAGCTCCTCTTCACCGCTGATGACCGCGTCAAACCTTGCATTGGTGGCGTCATTCTTTTCCATGAGACCATGTACCAGAAGACCGACGATGGCAAGCCCTTCACCCAGTACCTCAAAGACAGAGGCATGGTGGTAGGCATCAAGGTCGACAAAGGTGTTGTCCCCCTGGCCGGAACCAATGGCGAGACAACCACCCAGGGTGAGCAAAAAACAGGTCTAGACACAAAGAGAGAATCTGCAACATATTTTCATACCTCTGTCTAACTTCGTCTGCTCCCTCTTTTACAGGTCTTGATGGACTGTATGAGCGCTGCGCCCAGTACAAGAAGGATGGTGCTGACTTTGCCAAGTGGCGCTGTGTGCTGAAGATCACCCCCACCACTCCCTCAAGACTGGCCATCATTGAGAACGCCAATGTCCTGGCCCGTTATGCTAGCATCTGCCAGATGGTGAGACATAACAGACAGATGCTGAAATCAGTGTGGAGGTTTTCCATATAATTTTACAAGCTTCATGGCAAGGATAGACCTATGTATAGACGTTATCATACGAAAAACATGTAACAACCTGTGTGGCTATTGTGTTTGCTTATTTAAAAAACAGATATATCAGTTTGAATACCATCTTCACCAATATCAAATGATTTTTAACGGTCCCAAAAGCTTGACTTCTACTATTTTTTCGATTTTTAATCATGAAAAAAGTGTTATTTTTATCAGTGTTGTTTTTTGTTTTGTGTGAAATGCATTACTTTATCGACTTCCTTCCTGGGTGGAACTTATATGATAAGACACCATTTGTTCACCAGTAATCTAATAACACATTTCAAAACATGTTTCCATGCTGTCGTTTCTCTCTGAAATGCTGGCATAGTAATTTCAGTATAATGCAGATATGTTGATTCAAAATTGAATTACTGTTAGGTCTCTTTTGACCAATAAAGAAATCACATTAGTGTTATCTATTTTTACTGTGAGTTGAGACATGGAGGTAACCATTTTCAACCTTGATCTAAATACTCTTGAAAACTGAACAAAACACATAAAGTGTAGATTTATCTCTCTGTCTCTCTTCAAAAAACAATTAGACAAAAAAACTAGATAATACTTCCTCAAATCTAAAACTACTGAAACCTAAAAATAACATATACAGCACATCCCCACTGTGGTTTTTATTTTTTTCCTCCTTGCTATCAACTTGCCTTTTGTCTCTGCCTTCCTCAGCACGGCATCGTCCCCATTGTCGAGCCTGAGATTCTCCCTGATGGTGACCATGACCTGAAGCGCTGCCAGTACGTCACTGAGAAGGTTCTGGCTGCTGTCTACAAGGCCCTGTCTGACCACCACGTCTATCTGGAGGGCACCCTGCTCAAGCCCAACATGGTTACCGCTGGACACTCCTGCTCACACAAGTACAGCAACCAGGAGATTGCCATGGCAACTGTTACCGCCCTGCGCCGCACTGTGCCCCCTGCAGTTCCTGGTGAGCTGGATGCACACAATACTGTCTTGTTGACATGCACACATTTGCAAATGTCACATTGGCATTCAACCATGTCTAAAGAAGTGCATTGATAAACTCTCATGCCCCACCTGTACAGGCATTACCTTCCTGTCTGGTGGCCAGAGTGAGGAGGAGGCCTCTGTCAACCTGAATGCCATGAACCAGTGCCCTCTGCACAGGCCCTGGGCCCTGACCTTCTCATATGGCCGTGCCCTGCAGGCTTCTGCCCTGAAAGCCTGGGGTGGCAAGAAGGAGAATGGAAAGGCATGCCAGGAAGAGTTCATCAAGAGAGCTCTGGTACGTGTAAATATAAATTAAAGATGTGTTATATAAAGAAGTGAAAGTTCAGGGAACTGTATGGATTGTAAGAAAATGTCACTACTGTATTGTGCATTCAATAATACTGTCCTTTTTGCCCCTTACAGGCTAACAACCAGGCCTGCCAGGGAAAATATGTTTCCGCTGGAGGCAGCACTGCTGGCGGAGAGTCACTGTTTGTGGCTAACCATGCTTATTAAGCATGGACACTAACAAATTTCCTTTCCACCTTCTCCCCACCACTATTACGGCCATGTCCTCTTAGGCACCGCCTAACAGCGCTTGGTAAAAAGCGAAAGAGAAAGATGGAAAATAAACTTTCCTTTGGGTTGTTGCTGCAGCTAGAAGATCCTGAAAAAATGTTCTGCCTCCATTCCCTTACATTTCATTTTTAAACACCTTTTGTCAGGTGAAGATTCCCACTCTGTTTTTACATAACTTGTACTATTTTTTCCATGGTCTGATTCCACCAAGTACAGTATATGATTTATACTGATAACCATGGAATAAAGTATTTACCCTAACATGTTGTGTAACTTCCTTTTTGAGTCTTTGCATAATGTTTTGTAAGGTCAGTAAGAAGCTGTGTCCACTGTATCCTGATATTACTGTGACAGAAGTAACATTACTAGAAAAAGAAAATATAAAAAAACAATAAGGAGGATCTCTACTTTTTAAACAATATTCCTTCACTTAATATCTTGAACTAAAGCATGAGTGTGTGGGTATAAAGTTGCTTAGCTGTAGAAGTTAAGAAAATATCTGTAAAGCTGCACTAACAGCAAAGGTCTAACATTATAGCAGTGTCAGTTGGCACTTGATCCAGACTACAATAGAGGTTAATAACCTACATCCTCACTACTGATTGGATTGACATGAATTTTTAGACATATTGTATACTAAATACATACCCAGCAAATGACTGTATGTGGCTGTAAAGTGAAACCAATGCGTAATTGCCAAAACCTGCAGTTCCTCAAAAGGCCACTTGGGGCTGGCTACAGAACGAGCTATAACTCAACTGTTCAAATTATATTGAGGCTTAAAGTTATGCATAATTAACAGCATGGCCGCTTTGATTGACAGGTGGGTGCCATTACAGGTGGCTCCTAGGCATCATTCAGTTTGCCTTAGGTCCACTGATGATCCACGTCTTTGCCAATTTTTAAATAAGCCAGGAGGCGGCAGAGCCACCACACTCTTCATAATGGGTGATGTCACGGATATGACGTCCATATTTATAATGTCTGACTGCAACGTTACACATTTTACACAGCTAACGTTTGCCAGCTAGCATGCTTCCATAGTAAATATTATCATGCCCCCATGCCGGTTGTGCCCTTCAGGCATTATGAGCACATACTAGGGGTTGGGTAATATGCTAACTGTGAGTATGCTAACATGCTAGCTAAATGATTATAAAACACCTATAGTTTTAATACTGGGGGAAAAAATTATACATACACACACAGTACATAGACAATGCACTCCTGCAGCTTAACCCATGTCTCTGTAAATATGCTGAATCAGTCACATTTTTCACAATTTCACACACATCATATTTATGTTTATTGTTTTATTGTGGTGCAAGTGATAAGATGAATTGCTTTACACTATTATCTATAAGACAGAAAATGTTAAAGAGAGAGCAATGCAAAAACCGCTTGTCATCGCTGTTTCATCTGCTCCTTTGATCAGCCTAAAGTGCTACTATCAGACTTGTGGGAACTAAACACTAAGATAGTGTTTGTGTACAGTATTGAATGTTCAAAAAAAATCCAAAACTAGCTGATTCATATAGTATATGGCTAAGGATGCTCTTGATATGAAACACTTTCTACCTATCTCACACTGATTCTCTCTTAAAACAACAACCAAAGTTCATGATTCTCAGTGCTTCATATTTTCATTTTTTCATTTATTAAAATACGTACTAAACTTAAGTACTATTGAGCACTCAACACCATTTCCTTAAACACCTTCAAGTCTAATCAGAAACTTGAAAGCTTAATAAGACAAGACAAACATACCATAAGAGAAGAAGAGGTTAAGAGGTTGCACAAAGCTGCTACAGAGCTAAAATGTGCTGCAGGAAAACTGTCACTGTAATGACCACAAAAGCAAACTCAGCTGCAACAGCTGATGATGTTGAAATCGGCGCCTCTGTGGCTGTGCTGCGACACACAAAGCTGTCATCTTGGTCGGTGCCATTGGAGGTAAATGTCACAAAGCTAACATTTGCCCCCGTCACTTGATCCCTGATCCAATTCTGGAACTCAGACACTCGGGCAAAGACCTCAGGTATACCAGATGTGGCACAACCTAGTCCAAAACTAGTAATGCCAGCTTGGATCCACTTTGAGCCTTGTTTGCATTGCAAAGGTCCACCGGAGTCACCCTGAAAGAGGAGAGACTACTGGTTAAGATGCACAAAATAAGTTCTCTGAAGTAGCCTCATTTAGCCTAGTCTGGCACATTCTCACTGACAATAACATTTTAACAGCAAAAATAAAGTTTTATGGTACCAAAATTGATAAAGAAAGATACAAGAAAAATATTTTAAGTACATGTGTGAGTATACAGAATTTTCTTCTGAAATTTTGGCAGTTTTAAATGTGGAATAAAAAATTTAAAACAATCTTACAAAACAAACACTTTTGTTATCTTGCCCCGCACAAATCATTTGGTCAGTGATGTTTGCAAGTGGTTCTACGAGGTAGCTGCAGGCGCACTGTTTTCTTCCAATGACAGGAATCTGAATCTCCTGGAGTGGGAAAGATTCTGGCAAGGACTCTGTGGGAGAGAAAATTCCTGTTGAAGTAGTCTTCTGACAATGCAGTAGTTCCTGCACCATAAACACTAATCTGTTTATGTGTCATAGTCACGGCAGCTAAATGCTAATGCCAGTATGTTGACAAGTTTTGATTTGATAATGACGCTTAATGAAAAGCCTTCAGAATACATACCACTCATTCCAAGTGTACCCCAGCCAGTGGACCAGCAGGGAGTGGAGTTGTGGAACTCGCTGATGTTACTTGCCAGGCAGACAGGTCTGATGTAGTCATTAAAGTTGACAGGGCTGCTGAGCTTCATTAGGGCAATGTCATTGTTGAGCAAGGAGTTGTTGTAGTTAGGATGGACGATGATCTGGGACACCGTGCGGTTCACCTCATTAACATTAGGGCCCCTCTGAGTCTCTCTCCCGAAGTAAAGTCTCCAAGGGCTGGTTGAGGTTCTGGATAAAAGAATAAATAAAAACTGATTAAATCAGTCAGGCAATGCCTTGTGTTGCCTTCTAAATCATTTCAGGAAGATGTTTTTTGTATTTATCCAAGTTCCCTCAGTAGATACTTGGAGAAGAACATTGAGTTTGCTACGAATTACTAACGAGTACAATGTGTGTGGCAGGAGCATACACTGGAATACAGTTGAACTTCCAGTAAATGTATTGAGGCAACGAGCAAAAGTTGAAAATGCTGTAAGCCACATCTGCTTTTCTAAGCACGAGCAGATAAGATGTGATAAGTGTGAGATGCATGGACAGGAATAACAACATGATGAGTAGACTGCAGACGTATTGCGTAAATTCAAAATGTAGTACGTACAAAGTACGCTGTGAAACTGTGAAGTGCTGTTTATATATGTGACGTGTAGGGTGGTTACAGGTTGATAGCGGTACATTGTGGTCTTTTTTAAGATAGATAAAAGTGAAAGTGTCTGTTTCTGTGGAAACTCTTTTTATTACCAGTCACCTTTACATTATTGTGAGCCTCACTTTGTGAATCTGTGTGTCTTATTATGACAAAATACAAACTACCAGTGGGAAATACCACTGAGGTGATTTCCAATACTTTAGCACAGACATGTCAGACTCAAGGCCGAAGATAATTGCCACGAGATAATTTCATAAGTCTATTATTAATGGCCCACCGCTCATACTACAAGTTCCACAATGCACTGCAACAGCCACCACAAAGGTCAAAATACTGTCATTGGCCAGGACCTGTGCACCACCCTTCCCCCTGTTGCTTTGGTTGTTTATTGACACACTAATCAGCGCTCAGCGGATGGACAGCGACATTAAAACCCCCCAGCAGCAGGTGGGAGGCAACTGGCATACAGGCTTACCGACATAGGAGGTGCCTTGTTTGTCGAGCTAATGTGTCCGTACTATGAAGCGCTAATGTCGCCTGTAACTGCACCGACCTGTCAATCCAAGCATCCACACTGTTTATTATACATAACTTTAAAATCTGTGTAAAGTAAGAATAAATATGTGTTCTGAGTTTGTCAGACCAAAGAAGAAACTATTATTAACCACCCAGCCAAATTTGAATGATTAAAAATAATAATATAAGTTTATGAATGCATGTTTATAATCAGTATTCTCAGCTCCAGGACTGTGGGGGCGTGTCCACTAAAATGTGTCAGATGAGTTCAGAAACTTACATGGCTAACTTTGAAACACTCTGAGCAGATGAATTAATCTATCCCTCTGCTAGGGGTGCAGCCGTATGCTCAGGGTGGCCTCAGCATGTCATCGCATGTTGGACGTTGATGTTAGATGACCCAGAGCAACAGCATTGTATGGGAATAAATTTAGATCTACAAAGCTATCAAAAACTAATTGATAACTGATAACATTGCGGGGAGAAAATAGGACACAGACAGCACACAGCCAGACAAGCCAGAGCAGCAATGAGTTCTTCAGACCATCAGGAGAAAAATAAGAAATATGAATCTGCAGATTAATGAACATGTGGCGTGAGAACATGTGAAAATTGTTAATTGCGTGGGTCTTACGGTCATTGTATGAGAGTTGGTGGCCCCTGAGTGAGTCAGTCAACTTAACACCGTACAAAGTGTGATGAGCATGCAACATAGAAAGTCACAGTGAAATATGTGGTTGTTTGTGTGGTGTGTTTATGGCAGCAGCTGGCCCTGATACTAAGATAGAAAAGTTAGATTGCAGTGTTGATGTGAACCAGGCAAGAGTTACCAATTGTATGTATATCAATAAGGCAACATAGTTGAAGGATATATCAGTTCAGGAAGGATAGTTAGTGTATGAGTACTTTTTGAGTACAAATGCATTAAACCTGTGAAGGCTTCTAACACAAACACATGTCCTATATGTTTGTCTGATGAGTTTCACTTACGTTATTATGCAGTGGGCTGCCGTGAGTACCCATTGGTCACTGATGAGGGTCCCTCCACAGATGTGAGCACCCCTGCCTAAAACAGTGAAGTGCACGCTGACCTGCCATGGCCATGACCCAGCTGTGGCATTGTCACCACCCACTATCCTCGTGTTAAGAGGTGCTATTCCACAATCTGATAGAGCATAGACAACCGTTTGTGAGTACAAATGCAGTAAAGTGTGCTGAGTTATTCATTTCTAAGTTGTGTTCATTCAAAGTTTATGTTCATTGTTTTTATGGCTGTATGGAAGACATGAAACGTGGCTGTTCTTACCTTGAGCCGTTGACTCTGTAGGAAAGAGATGAAAAAGTTATTTACATCTGTTTACCTCAATGTGTGTGTTTGTGTGTTTAAACATTAGACAAATGCAGCAAAAGATAGATACAGCATGTGTAACTATAGACACAAGGTGGCACTAGAGTTCCAGCCGCTTCCTCTTGTTGCACAAATTGGTGGAAGGGCGTAGCATTGCGCAAAAAAGCCGCCTATCAAGTTTTAGAGTAAATCAAAAATGAAAAACAGGAAAGCAACACAAATATGTACAGAGGCATAATGTATTCACTTGAAAAAATGTATCTGCTCTGTTTTTCCATTTAATTATTTATTTAAATTTAAATGTTTAAATGCTCATTTAATTATTTTTTTAAAACATTGTGAATCAGATGTTTTACAACTGACACATTTTTTTAGCTGTGATTATGCCTAATATGTCTGTGACCTCTTTCCAGGTCTCATTCTAGTAGGTTTTTAAGTTTTGACTCCATCATTTAGAGTTATTAATTGAAAGTACTGCCTCATGTTCTTCTACTTTCATGCCTTTATGTTCTAATATTACACATGTATTGTGTTTTGAATCCAGAAAGAGGCAATTCATCATCCCAAATCCCTTAACAATGGCTGACGTACTACACCAGTTACTGAGTAACCACTTAAAATAAAACTTCTCTGAATGGTTTACAGACATTTCAATATTGATTTATTGATTTTATCACTATTGTAAAATAATTATTTGACAGCTCTGTACAATACAACAGCCCTCCAATAAAAACTGTCTGTATATTCACATCACATTTAGAGGTATGGTAGGTAGGATACAAAGTTTCTTTAACTTAAACAAAAATTAACATAAGCTAATAAGAGATTATTTATTGGTTTGTAATACAGTAGATAACAAACTAGTGTAAAAGCTCACCTTGCCCAATGAGAGCTGTACACATCAGGAGTATCCACACAGTCAAGTCTGCCATATTGTACCGTCAATACCTTTTTGCCTTCAGTAAGTACAGCTTTTTACTTTGTCATTCCCTCGCCTCTCTATTTATATGTCCTCATGGTATACTTCAAACCTGTTCTTCTTGTTTCCCTGAGCACATTAAGACATACTACTGTGGATCAATCCACAACAAAGGCAAGTATTTAAAAAATGCTCCAAAGTTTTTATATCCGAATAGCAATTTTTGTTTTGTTGAATGACCACACCACACACAAGTATTTGAATTTAAAAAAACATAGAGTTTGTATGTGGCATTATTTTATGTCTTACATTACGATAGTTGTACAAGCAAAAGGCCTTAGTGTACTGTCATACAGGTTCTGACTGTGTGTACTGATGCTATTTAAGATGCAGTACAACAAAAGTGAACATCTATTTTGAACTCTGCCCTTCAAATCTGAACTCAAATCTTCAGTGATGTTTGATTTGGCTGAAAGTCACAGTTTTGTGGTTTTCGCTCTGGCGTTCTGCTGTCAATATCACATTAATAGATAATAGGTATTGATGCAGCAATGTGTATGTCATTTTGGTGTTGCAGCAGGTGAAGGTGGGGTTAATTTTAAAAACTTTATATATTGATTATATTATACATCATAGCTCATTAGTTGATGATATTCTGTTTTAAAATCATCTGAATCTGCAAAGTAACTAATTCAAGCTGTCAAATAAATGTGGTGACGTATAAAGTACAATGTTGTACTCCACTGTGTTGTAGAGAATTATATTCATCAATGGTCAGTTCAGTCAGTGGAGAGAAAGTGCACAGGGGGTCTTATGCTGAAAGGTTTATTAAAGCTTGATCAAGGAGAACGGAGGATTTATCAATGCACTTGTCATGACATGATACTGCCTAAATTCTGAAGAAGGTGTCTTCTTTAGCCCGTCTATATGCCCTCAGGACAGTGACACAACTACTCTATGTCCCTAAATACATACTACAAACAAGGAAATATGTTTACCCATAGTGGTCTGACATTGTTAACTCTGTAGAGGCTTCAGCTTTATGTACCTATCTGTTGTGTCCATGGAGTGAGACAATCATGTCCTCTGACCTCAGTTAGTAACGTAGTTAGTCTCTTCTCTCCTAAACACAAACATACAGCTGCTCTGTGTGTCTCACAACCTAAGGTAACACCTAACACGATCCCTACAGTGACCTCAGGACATCTGCATGACTCTGTGTGAACCCCATATGTGGCATCCTAGAATAGCAAATTCCCTCACACACTGAATTGTGGTGGAACAGAGGCGTAAATTACCATAAAATGAAATTACTCAAGTGTATTACAAGTACATCAAACTTGTACTTAAGTACAATGTGTGTGTGTGTGTGTGTGTGTGTGTGTGTGTGTGTGTGTGTGCAACACTGCACAGCTATATAGATTGTATCTGCTGTTTTACTTTGTGGATTTCTGTATTGCTTCTACCTTCTTTGGTTGATAACACTTTTGGTTTTCTCCCCATGTTCAGTAAAGTACACAGAATAAAAACTCAGATTACTTTCTTTGCATTGCTCAGGGATGAAAATATTATTCTTTGTTTCCTGTTTACTCCCAATGCAAGCAGAATAACCTGACGTTTGATACAGAAGATGAGTGACTGAAGCAAAGATGATTGTTGTATTATAACCGATGGTATGTGATGATTAAGTCTTTGTCACTTTGTCACAGTGTGTTTGAGGGGCATCATCCCTGAGCAGCAGGGTTGGTGGTGACGCTGCTAAACATAGCAGCAAGATAATAAGATAATAATGCAGGTGTGTCACTGGCACTACAGGATAATTTGTTAAATATACATCCGTGAGAGGAGTGAATGGCATGATGGAAAGACAAATTAACAAGCATTAACTAAGCATGCCAAAAAACTGCCTAACTTTCAGATTCATTTCTTCACCCAGCACCCTATCACATAAAGTTTCATAATGACAGGATTTTTGAATTACTTGAGAATACTTTAAATTGATTTGTAAAGGTTGATACCACTCAGATCTTTGAGAAGAGTTCAATCTGGGGCAGATTTGGACTGGACAGATCTACGACCATCTGGTCTTATGGATCCATAAAGATGTTTCACCTCTCATCCAAGAGACTTCTTCAGTTCTGGAAGTAAGAACGTAAGCTTCTTGATTATCTTGATTATGAGGCTTCTTCACTTCTGTAGCACTGAAGATGAGAGGTGAAACGCCTTTACAGATCTATAACCCAGTCCAGTTGCCACTAATTTAACTCTTCTCAAAGAAGGATGACCTGGACGACGGAGAACCTTCACAGAATACCACTCTAATTTTTGAGGCTACAACCAGGCACCTGAGCTCAGCTTAGCATAAAGACTGGAAACAGGGGTAAAGGGGTAGCCAGACTCTATCCATGGGTCATAACTACCAACACCTGTAAAGTTGACTGTTTCACAGATCATATTTAATTTGTTAATCTGTACAAAAAACAGGGGCTTGTTTGCTGGATTTTTTCTTGTTTCTTGGCCGGGAGCAGTGAGTAAACCAGCAGAGATATCAGGAAGGGTTTTGTTGACTTTGGACAGAGGCTAGCTGCTTCTCCTTGTTTCTAGTCTTTGTACTGCAAGCTAACTAACTGTTAGCTGTAGCATGAAAGTGATATTAGCCGTCTTGGCAGTAGTGATTAAATACATCTCCAAAAATGTCAAACTATTTCTTTGTATATAAATTACCTAAAATAAGGTTGTATTTACATCAGGTAGTATAGTGGTAATGGCATAATAATTCCATTGTAGTGGCCTTTTGGGGATCTATTCTATCTGCTAACTGACTATTATGTTACATAGATGTTATGTTAAAAGGCCATGAAGGTTCATTCAAATCTGACTTGCTTACTGCCCCACCTCGATACCTGTTTTTAATTATACTCTATTACATATACTATTATATGTATTCTTTTCCAGGAGGATGTCTAACCAGTGAACTGGTTTGTTTTACTGGTAATTAATTGCAAGATGCAGAACATTTTACTTCTAGGTTGAAACTCTCATTTCAAGTGTGTGCACTGCTAGTTCACCTTGACAATGTATACATTACAGAATGTACAGAACACGCTTATCTAATCTGACATTTAATATATGCATTTTGACACTTGTGCCTTGATATTTATATTTACTTAAAGCACAACAATCATAAAAACATCTTCACAATAGTTATTTCACTCCTTTCATCAGCTGTGTCGTCCATCAAACCCTCTTGTCCCCTCCTCTTCTCCTGAAACGCACTCAATCTTTCAGCCTGATGAAAGGAACAAGAGCGTCAGAAAAAGAAAGGAGAGTAAACATGATGTTGAATAAGAGAGAGTTGTACATGAGCACAAGGTACCAAACACAAACAGGGAAATGGAGCACATGAATCACTTAATCATTTCAGGACTCACTTTTGTTTCTACCTAAAGCAAAGCAAGGCAGAGAGGTAACACAAGAAAGGAAAACAAGTTAATGAATATTCAGAGGGGATGGATGAAACAGACAACACCTTTTCCTGCAAACACCAAGCACTTGTTGCGGCTAAAAATTAACTTCAGTCAGAAATAGCGATCATAGCAGGAGCTCAATCGAAAGATAGACGGCCCATACAAGTGGGGAAAAAAAGAACCATTGTCCTGTATTTATCCTTTTTTTATCCAAATTCAACACGACACTAACTTTTCCCCAGATAGAAAAGAGTTGTAGTTTCGCCTTAGTGTTTGCCCACATAAGCCCAGCAGGGTCACCCTCTCCATTTGTTCATGGCAACACTGCACCAATGTAAAGTAGCCCCAAAACCTTGGCCAGAGGCCCGTCTGAATTTTAAGTTTGCCCACTTGTGTGTCTCTGCACATCTCCCTCCTTCTCCTTTTCGCTCTATCACCCTCCAGTGCTTGCTTATTTAGGAGGACATACACATATCAAGGGCCTCCTTTCACTCCTCTGAGGCCTAGGGACAATATTTCTTATTTCCCATCCGGCTGGACAAACCCGCCCACTGTCACTTCGTAGCCCTATATAAGACAGCAAAAAGGGCCTGGTGATAAGAAGTTGTTTCTAGACAAGCCTAGCCATGCGGTGTAAAGTCCTCGTCTATGTAGCCTTCCTGACTCTCATAAAGCATGGTGAGTATTGTGTCATTACACACACACACAGGTTGTATTGTTTCTTTACCCAATGACCAGGTTTACATACTTTTGAACTGAACAGGTAAAACTGGAATTATTGAGTCTGAACTATCTCAGATGGACTGTAAGTTGAAGGTTTGTTGGCATCAGATATGTTAATGTTAACATGCACCTGGCCTTTATTTTGTGTTGGTGTATGGTGTGTGTCAGGACCAAAGCATAGCTGTATTAGGCCATTGTAAGCAACTTTTGAAATCAATGAATAGGGCTGCTTTATGCTGCTTTATGCAAATATTGGATCTACCGGAGTTTTGTGTTAATATAATGGAGCGATGTGATTTATTCAGAGTTTGGTTCAGCCAAAACTCCATTCTGGTTATCATAATCACGATTTTATTCCAGTGCACAGGATGACATATGACACATGATATCACAATATAAAATCTCATACATAGTGAAAGAGTTTGTGTTCTAGTCGAATAACATTCATGCATGCATTGTTTGTATACCAGTGTGTTATCTTATGTCTAAGAGATTTAAGGATGATAATTACCAGGGTTACAAGTAAAAAAAGTGTGTATATTCTGTGTATATGTAGTATATCCTAATTTTAAGACAATCGAATGCTTTGATTTGAGCTGAATGTTTTAAAATATCTAGATTTGGATCACAGTGTGAGTAAGATGGCTTCTCTATTGCTTTTTAGGATCAGTTTTATAAGTACAAACTATTTTTACTTTTGTACTCAAAGCACAAAACATCTACATGTGAAAGTAGGTTATCAGTTATGTCTTTTTATACCCATGTTCTTTTCCTTCCTGTCAGCCTGCTATGATCGGCTCATCTATCACACTTAACAAGAGGTGAAACATAAACACTTCACACTAAAGATCAGTGTTTGGCTCTATGGCTATCTATCTAAGTCTTTATTGTACTAGTTACTAATTAAGCTCATCGGGTGGCCAGACCTGACTGAAAGGCTTTATATTGACACTGATTCAAGGAGGTATAGTGAGATTATTGATTTACGATTAGGGGTGAAAAGAAAGAATGTGAAGTGGAAAATTTCATTAAACTACAACCCCTGACACAAAATTCCTTCACTTCATCACTGATCATTCGGCTGAGACATTTGTTATTGTAGTTCTGTTGTACTTTGTTCTTGTATTGTAGGTTGTTAAAAGACTGACTCATCTGGGGGACTCAATTTACAGAATATGGCAGATTGGATATAATATGCATCACTATGTTTTCATAGTCCCAGAAAATAAGAATCAGTTTTGTTACCTTAGAATGAGCTTTGGCAGGCCGTCTACCACCGAGTCCACTATGGTGAACTTTCATGTTTATGCACATATTGTGGCCTCCTTCATGCTGGGAAGAAAAAGGCAAAATGACGGGGTTGCAATCAGCAACTACACCGCTAGATACCTCTAAATCCTACACACTGGTCCTTTAAAGCGAGCTAGCTTTGTGGCTACAAGTGGTGTTCAAATTTTTTGGCTTGGTTTACGTCTTGATTTGTGTTTTTGATCAAAGCACTGAAATGTTTATCTGTGATATGTTTAAACAGCGTGTAACAGTAACTTTTATCAGCAATATAAGCTTGCTAACATAGCTAACATTAGCCACTATTAGCTATTGGTCATGCCAGACAAGTAATATGTTGGAACTGAAACTTCTTTTGAAAGAGGAAGATAACAAAAGAAAAATTAACATGTGTCACGCAATATGTAGATTAGTAGTGGTACATTATCTTATGAAACTTCCTCCAAGATGATTAGGCTCAAATACAAACATTGTCATTCTTTGTTTCTATGAGAATTTATCTCAAGTAAAACTGCAGTTGAAGTTCAGACTCAACCATTAACCAAATATTAAAGGCATATTTCACCAGAAATCCACACAATCTCACTATCAAACAAACAACTCTCCTGTGTTGCAGCAGGGAGCTTCAATGAGCACTGTAAAGTCAAAGCTCTGAACTGTCTTTCTCTGCTTACAGGGTCTCCAAATGAAATACGGACAAGTCCAAATACAAAGACAACCCTGCCCTGCTATGTGACATTCCCTCTTTCTGTAACGGGTGATGAAATAGACAAGTCTCTCATCAAAGTCAGCTGGACAAGTAACGGCTCTGACATCGCCTCATTTAGTGAAGCAGAGACGCAAATAAAGGACGGCTTCAGATGGGACACCAGAGATTTCGTCAATGGGGACTTTTCACTGACCATCCCCAGAGCCAGTTCTGACCTGCAGGGGCTGTACGAATGCAGAGTCAGCTACAACTCTACAACAGTGCACTCTAGTAGTGTTACAATCAACAACTTTGGTATGTCTTTGTTCGGTTGTTGAGATTTGAATTGGGCTTCATGTGCACATTTGAACCTAAAAGCACAACAAAGCTGAACTCTCTAAATTTCTTCTGCTTCTCCCCTTTTTTAGCTTCCCCTACTCTCTCAGTATCTCAGCAGTGGGTGGTGTTGGAAACAGAAAGCCAGCTTAAATGCCAGGCAGATCGTTTCTATCCTCCTCCTGTCTTTTTCTCCTGGACTAGAGATGGAAAAGTGATTCAATCTCCCTACCAAGTTGAAGGCGAACAGAGTACAGATGGGTACTACATGGCTGAAGGCAACCTGACCATCTACCCTTCCCGTGAGGACCAGAATGTGACCTTTGGCTGCAAAGTGTCACACAATGACAGCTCTCAAGAGCTGGATTTCCAACTTAATATCACTCGTGAGTTACAAGAACACATCACAACTACAAACCGCAATGACTCATCACATTTTTCTTTCATGTACAACTTAAGTAGCTACTTTCATGATCGTGCAAATGGTTTACCTTTTTAATCTAATTAAGCCTGTGATAAACCCAAAAGATTTGATTTTATTCATCCTCAGATCTCGCTTCTGTAAGACTTTCTGCCTTGCCCTCGGGCTCCAACAATATTCCTCTGACTCTTTACTGTGACGTGGAAAGTTTCTACCCAGAAGAAGTGACTGTGTCCTGGCTTCAAAATGACACAGTCCTCCCTGAGCCCCCCACCACTGAGCAGAACCCAGATGGGACCTACAGAACCAGACACTATTACACTTTGAGCTCCGAGCAGAGGGAGCAAAGTGGGAAGGTGGAGTGTGTAGTTAAACAACCTGGGGTAGTGCACCCAGTCAGTGGCTTAGGTTACCTGGAGAAACTCGATCCCCAAGGTAAGATTTGAATTTGAAACCTAAAAATACTTGAAATATTTGACGTGAGCCATAAAACAAGATATTATACATTCTTATCAGCTGAACAAACAGTACTGTTTGTCTTGATGTTAATGCTTGTCATTGCCACCTTTCACACCCACTTTCTCTGTTCCCCACAGATGAGCCTCCGGTGTTGACCAAATCTGCTAAAGCATCAGTGGCTATGATGTGTATTTCTCTGGTACTGGTCTTCCTGCTGTGCTTTGGCTTTTCTTGGAGGAGGAGGGATGGTGAGTCGGATCCTCCTTTGCAATTAAGGCAGTTGTAACCCCGTAAATTAAGCATATCTGTGACCCTCATCACAGGGCATACATTTAATAACGTTGGATTTTTCATTTTAAGATTGTTTTATTTGGAGTTTTAGAGCCCCAAGAGGTAAAACAATATATTTTACACATTTAGAGAAAAGAAAGAAACAGAAAATATATATAACTGTTTTCTTTCTTATCCTTTTAACTGTCATGTGACCCCTCAGATTAATTTGGATGTTGTACACTATCTGCCAGCTCATCCTCACCTTTTCTGTCACTCTTCTCCTTTATCTTCATTCTCTCTCCCATCACTCAGAGAAACAGAAGTCTCTGAATGTGTCAGGCATCATCCTCCCCCCACGTGTGATTGTAGGCCAAAAGGGCAGGGTGACAGTGAGCATTGAGGGCAGGAGGGTGGACCGGGTCCAGACTGCATGGTTCCTCAATGACACCCCTATCTCTGACACTTCACTCACAGGTAGGAGTGCTTAAGCACATCCACATAATCACCGGTTACTGGTAAATAATTTGACTTTGACCTCGCTGACCAGCATCAGTAATCACAAATGTCAACACAGTTTTAAATTCTCAAACCTTAAAGAAATGGTTCGGGGGAAATACACTTATTTACTGTCAGGCTGAGAGTTAGATGAGAAGTTAGATGTCTGTACTGTAGATATGAAACTAGCCGCTTGTTCAATGAACACAAACACAACATGCTGTGGTTTTATGTGGGAGTTGTGTGCTGAACTGTTTCTTTGCTTGGCACAGAGTCTTGTCCTTTCTGTGAACACCGGAGACATGTTTTTACATATTTTTAGGCAGATAAACCAGTCAGTAACTCAATCTGGTCTGTAATGAGATGCTGAACAGAGCTAGGCTAACTGTTCCCCCTGTTTCTAGTCTTTGTGCTAAGCTATGCTAACTGACTTCATATTATTGACATCTAACTTGAATAAGTATATTTACCAAAATGTCCAACTATTCCTTTAGAGCCACTTAAATAGAAATTATAGGAGGAAAACTGGATGTTAGAGAGGAAAGGGAAATAAAATGTGCTTTGTCTTATTAATATATTAAAGTGAATGGATGAAATATATTTTATCTGTATTGCAACTGCTCCTAAAACATACCGTGTTTTCTCTTTTACACTAAATCCTGCTAACAATTAACAACTTTGTGCACCTAGGAACCTCCAAAGCTAACTTTAACTGCCTTTATAACCCCTTAACCACCATCCATCTGCCCTATGGTTTAACTCTCACCTCCCCAGTGTCAGAGAAAGGTCCTCTGCTGGCCTCCAGAGGCGAGATGGGTTACTACAAGCTGCACACGCAAGGGCCGCTGCACTCATCCGGAAGCGGGATTCAACAGCTGGTCTCCTCGCTCACCTTCATCCCCCAGATTTCAGTCCACAAGGGGGCGGTGTTTAAGTGTCAGGTGTCCTACGCAGGCAAGGATAAGATTGTGATGGAGAGGGTGTCAGAGAAGTTCACAATTCTGTGTAAGAGAAGATTTTTTTCGTATTAACTTTGCCTATACTTTTTTATGATTTTTTACAATTTATGTACAGACATTTTTTATGTATGGACTTTTTTGGAAAATTTGTCTTGCAGCTGCTCCAGAAGTGTCAGAAATTCAGCTTGCAGAGACACAAAATGACTCAGGTGAGGCAAACCGTTTGTCCTTCTTTTGTAGTCCAGTACATTTAAAATGTTCCTGGTTGCAAAAAGCTACATCCCAGCAATTTCTGTCTTGCAGAGGTCATCAGCATGACAGTACGGGCATCACATTTCCATCCGGACGTCATTACCTTCCGGTGGTTCTGCCAGGGGGGTGAGCTGAGCCCTGTGGCCTCCCAGGCCTCATCCTCCCCTCGGCCCAATTCTGAAGGCTTTTTTTCAGCCTCCAGCCAATGCAAGCTGCCCCGGAGTGAACTGGAAAAGGGAGGCACTAAAGTGTGGGTCAGTGTCCATCACATTGCCCTGAAGCAACCGGTCACCCGTGAGACCAGAGGTAAGAAAGAGGGAAAGAAGAGGCATAAAATTTAATGATTCATATCAATATATGAGTGTTTAAGTCTCAGCTTTATCCCAAATAGGCTTCATGAAGATTCCAAGTGTGTCCGAAATCGTCAGCTCCACCTCCTCCCCAGATCAGACTTTGACCCTGGGATGTGAAATCACAGATTTCCACCCTCCAAACATATCCGTCATCTGGCTGAAGCTCAGAGAGGGAGAGCAGGATGACAGGGAGGAGGAGGTGATAGAGGGAGGAGAGATGTGGGGCCCCATACAGACTGAACCCAGACTCTACAGAGCCACAGCCACTCTGAAGAGAAGGGCGACAAATCAGGAGAAAAAGGAGAGAGGAGGAGGGATTATCTGTAGAGTGGAGCACTGTTCCCTACTCGAACCTATTGAAAGACACTGGAGAAATGTTGACATTGGTATGAATCATCATAGGCACTTTTATTATCAACAGCTTACTCTTTTGGATGTTGTCATTAAAATCTGAATTTAAAATTTTCATTCACTGTTTGTATTCCTTTAGTTGCTCCCTCCATCCCTCCATCGATCTCAGTCTGTTGGAGCAGTGAAGGAGTCGGTGTGTTCTCTCTTCTGTTGAAGGGAGGTCACCCTAAGGTCAACTTAATCTGGGCGGCGGGAGGACAGACTCTCTCACCACTGGTGTCCAATGAGACAGAGGAGATAGGAGATGATGGACAGAGGGAGCTGAAAAGTGTGTGCGCCCTGGAGAAGTCCACAAGCCTGCCAAGTCAGACAAGCAAACAGCTGGAGAGACGGAAGAATGGACACGCAATAAGTATGTGTTCTTCTCTTAGCTCTTTCTTTGTTTGAACTACGTACTTTTCTAATGCAGGAAGAGGCTGTTTAGCAGAGAGTGAAGGCCCTGTGAATGTAGCTTGTGCTCAGGTCGTCACCGTTCCCTTTTTAATTATATTAAAGTTTTTATATTAAATAATAATCTAAACTTTAAAAATAACAATGTCATTAGTTTTCTTCACATAAATGAATGAAATGCCCCCCGTAAAGCTTTGGGCAATCCTCCTGGGGGTAAGGGCCGCCAGGTTGGGAATCAGTGTCTTGAAGTACATTCTATAGATCTTACAGCCACTGCTGTAAAATGTTAGGAAATATGCATTTTGCTAAAAGTTTGTAATATTTAAAGGGGAAACTGTGCAAATAGTTGTGGCTCTGGGGAAAATTCAAAATAATCCTGGCGATGCCATCACAGGAAACAACCCTGATGATGTCATGTCATCAAGTTCTTAATTTAACTTTGCTACAAACTTGGGGCGTGGGGTTTAACACACGTAGGTATTTACTTGAGTTTGATCTTGAACCATATTAGGGATTAAAAGTCAGAATATCCTGTCCTCTGCTGTATTGATATTTACCATTCTTTTGTCGATATGTGCAATACTAAATTGCTGAAATACTCCTTACATTTTTTTCGAGAAGGCAGAGGAACTGAAATTGTTAGGTGTGCAAACTTGAATTGTATGAGATATTATATATATTTTGCACTATAAGCCAATTATACAACACCAATAGAGTATTCTTGTTTTCTCTGATATAACACCTAAAGTTTTTGACTTTATTTCTGTATGAATATTGGAGCTGTCTTCATTATTTTGATGGTGTTACTTTACAGAAACAAAAGCTGCAGTCACAGACCCCGACGCTGAAGGAATAGAATACATCGATGAAAAAGTGGATGGAGAGAATAACAACAACGAGGGGGATGAGGAAACAAAGTCAGAGGTGGATGAGGACAGTGACCGAGAAAGCGAGGAGGACCGAGGTGCACTGCACATCAACAGAGTCAGCCTGAGGAGGGGTCCTAGAGAAAATTTGAGAGTGTGCGTGGAGATCACACACCCTGCACTCAAGCTTCCTGTTTACCGAACCTGGACAGGTAAGAAACTATAAACAATTGTTCAAACTACTGTAGTTTCAGGGATTAATTAATTAATTAATTAGAGGAAGTGAATAAATACAGGAACAACATAACATCATATGTCATTTACAAGATTTTAAACACACATGCACATTCTAGCAACATGAAAAACCATCACTAAGGCCATGCAACCTTATTTGTTGAATTAAAGATTACATATGGGGAACTGACACAGGAAAATAGTCAATCTGATACTTAACAGGAAGTTTGTTCACATTTTATTTTTCAACTTTAACTTGTATCCTCTTTTTCAGAGCCCAGTGAGGAAATTTCACCTTCTGTATGAAAGTCCTGATGTGCACAGTTCCTCTCCATTTCATCTATCCTATATAATACATCTAATATACTGTATATCTCTATAGTAAATATAAAGTAGTAGCCGAGTTTTGCACATCCAGCTGACTGTGATGCGATCAACAATTGTGTCTTTCGTCCTTATTTATTACTTTTAATCTTTTTTTTTTACTCCTCATCCGTCATCCATTAGGCCTACTTCTTTTTCAACTGCATGATTTTTACAAATGCTCATATTTTTGTACAAAGAATTTTACAATAATAATCCAGTTCTGTGGATTTCTTTTCTAAATCTGCATGGGAAAATAAAATCTAAATCAATTTCTTTGAAGAGCTGTTTCTTTAGATTCTGTTTTTTTCTATGAAAATGCGTGCAAGGGAGTTACTGTTGTTCTCTTTTGCCCTGTCTTTTAATATCTGCTCTTGGTCAACCACTGAAATGGGTTCTCATTTCAAAATGTACTTCTGTTTTTTTTTCTTCTGCACTCACACCACAGATGTATCACTTCACTGTGCTAGTCAGAGGAGTTGCTGCAATTAAGCTGTTGTTTAGTTTAGAACTTCCTCCTCTCAGATTATTCAGCAATGTCGTTTATCATGGCCGTGCAATGTCGACAAAACACGCATTTTATTTCTGGTATATGAAATCAAGTTTGTATTGTTTGTCTTCTAGCAACTTTCATACATAATGTAATTTTTTACCTTAGTGTTACACACTATGTTTTGTAAATCACATGACCAAACCATGTACAGGTACTCACAATTGTGAACATACATTTGTATGTACTGTATAATATTGTGAAAGATAAGTGATTCATATAATCTGAAATTAAATTACAAGCCAAATAAAGACTCAATAATCATGATCCTATATTTGATGCGATTTGATCTCAATAAAGATATAAACAAATGTAAACATTTGTGAGTCAGAATTTCTTAATTGTAAACATTAGAGTGAGCATTATGTAACTTTTGCTAAAGAGTCATAATAAAGGTAAATGCTAATAGTATGTTTGTGAAAAGAAAACTCCACCTCCACTCCAACATTGACAATGTAGAACTCATAATGCATTTTAAAAGTTCCTCTTGGCATGGCACCTATACCCACAATGCAACTTCCAAAAACAGGATTGTGTGTGCAGCTAGTTTCTTTAAGCCACAAGCCTCAAAAGAGAACTGAAGCACAGCAGAGTTTTTTTTTTTTTCACACGCACAGATGTATTTTTTTTCCTTCTTAGACTTATCGGCCGACTTGTGACATCACTTAAAGCTTTATCAGATTTTCAAAGCTCCCTCTGGAGACAAAAAAGACTTCAGACAACTTAGTAGAAGGCATAATCTCTGACATCTGTAAACAGACTTAGTTGGGTAAAATCAACTTTATCAAGTGTGACAGTAGCATAACTAGAGGAAAGTCATATGGTCAACAGACTGATTTCGTAACTCTGACTGATAATATGTTATGTTTGCTAATGCAAGCAAACTGACTATGACTAACAGTAGCCATGAGCTACTGGCCATACCAGACCAAATAAGGTTAAAGCAGCAAAACCACTGAGTGTGTTGAACTGACAAGGGGTGTGTTTTATTGCTCATGCATTCAACTTTTCATTTGTAAGATGAAGCATGTACTATTCTTACTTCCAAAAATATCATAGTGTCACTTTAAGCACATTGTGCACAAGTGCTGCGTGGATGATCATGAATTTAACAAAGCAACACTGCTATGTACTGTTATGTTTGAGGGTCTTGAACACAACTGATCAATTAAGATGTAAGGGGCTTAATATTAACATTTTTATGTAAGAACATTGAATTGGCGCAAAAACGCTTATGAAGACTTGTTTTCATAGAGAAGCTTTTCCCACCATGATTGTAACTGATGTGGAGAATATGCTGTGGCTTAGCAGGTCTATTTTGAAACTCCAGTGTCACACTTCATCTCAGAAACCATATGCACATCCGCAAACTGTGCACCACGTAGGCTTGATGCACCGGCGACTCATCTGCGTTAATCACCCTCTTCCTCATAATGACACACCGGACATATGTCAGTATGAGGAACTGAACCGACAGAGGGGGTGTTCAAAACTAAGTCAAGTCTGGAAGGAGCATGCTAACGAGCTTCTAATTCATTTTGATTTTGAAAATTAAATGCACAGGCCGGTTTGGTTTGTCAACACATCCAGAAGAAAACTAAGTCAAATGATCTGAGAGTGAAGGAGGGAGAAGTTTGAAGATGGACGACGGCAGTCCGGCTTCCACGGTGGAGAGGACTTTCTGGACAGTTTGGGTGAGTCGCTGCATCATCTAAATCTAATGTGATGTTCAATTTTAAATTTTGAATTGAGTGGAAATGTGCACGTAAAATCTGTCTCTGTGTCCGTGCAGCTCTCTCTCTCTCTTACACACACAAACACTGGCCTGAGTGTTTCTTTCTCCACCCCTCTCTCTCTTTCTTTCTCTCTCCCCCTCCCCTCCTCTCCTCTCCTCTCCTCTGTGTTTGTCTGTTTGTGTAGACTACCTTGATAACTCTCTCTGACGCAGACATAAAACCATTGTCGATTATTTCCTCATAATTTTTACATAATTTCACGAGACTGTCCTAGAAAGATCATCTGCCACAAAGTTTAGGGAAACTAGATACAAAGTTCAGAAACTAGTTTATTATTAGAATTTGTTGTTTTTTGTTTCCATTTAACCCTTAAAAACATTCATTCATATTTGATAAATTTTTCATATACTGTATAATTGCCTGTAAATTGCACATGCATGCATTTTCAGTTGATTTTATTTGCTGCTGCACACTGACTTAAAGAGTTCAGCTTACATGAGCTTATATTCATTTAGAACTGATTATTTGGTGGTTTGGTAATTTAACACAACGTGTATTTCGCTTATTCTTGGTGCCAAATTACACAGTTCTTTCCAGAAACCTTCCTCTGAAATGATTATGATTTTATAGACCGGTAAAATAAAACATTAAGCTACAAGAGTCTTTTGGATTACAAGTACAGTGTTTCACTTGACCTTTTTCACAGTAGACATTTTTGTTTGCCTGGTGCTGTAACTAAAAACATTAATGACGGCTGTAGTGTGTTCAAGGGTTTGAGTTTCATGGCCCTGCTATTATTGCACGCTTAAAGTTGCATGAATAACAATGCATCAAATGACTTGGTTTATTGCGAAAGGGAACCCAACTCTGCAATTCTCTATAGGGCGTTTTTAGCGTCTTTCAGCTCATTGTTTTTGTTTGACAGCCATAACTTTACTGCTTTGGTTCTCTTTCACTGTTCTCATCAACTTGATTTCCAGCCGTGACAAGCAGCTGTTTTTGTTTGTTTGTTATCCTGATAATCAGACCACAATTGCCATTTTGTTTCACTTCATATATATATATATATTCAGAGGTTTGAAACCAGGCTAACTATATGCTACCTGCCCAGCACCATATAGCAGACAAAGTCAGCATCTAGCTGGTGAACACAGTGCAGCATTTAGCAACTAAAGGACCAATATAGAGTAGTTGAAGGTGTGTGACTCTGCTCTGATGGGTAACACGTTCACCATTCTAACTTTAAAAGGTGTCAGTGTTGTGTTTACAGTCAAAAACAGTTTTGCAGGTTTAAATAGAAGCATAATTAATGTTGTTAGTTACACCCCTGCCAGAGGTGTTGGACGGGTTTCCTACACCAAACTCAGGACATGCTTGTGTATAGGGTCATTGTTTAGTTTTAACAGGAAAGGCCTTTCCTCAAACTGTTTCTGCAATGTTGTAAGAACGCTATTGTGCAAGTAGCCTTGTATTATGTAACATTAAGATTTCCCTGGAACGCCCTCAGACCAAATATATAGGGAGGTATAAAAATAGGGATGTCCATATACTTATGGCTATAATAATTTCTATATCTTTTTAAAATGAAGGCAACAAATGTACACTGTATGCATAATGAGGAAATGTAAGAAATTAGAACATGCATAGAAAAAATGTTGATTAATCAATAATATAATCAATAATCTCATCCCATCTCATCCTCAGAACTATATAACAGGAGCTGTCAACAGATTCTTCAGACCAGAGCCCACAAATGTTGTTAGAAACGATCCGGACTCCCTTCAGGAATCCGCTATTGACAGTAAGCCTGCGAAATCTGACCACACAGAGGATGATGCCAGCGCAAGGGAAGTCGATGAGGAACAGCATCTTACATCAGTCTCTGTGTCAAGCTTATCTCAGGCAGTTGTTGCCTGGGAACTTTGCACCACAGACATCGATTTAGGGCCTGATGAAGGGAGTGTGCAGTACAAAACCCAGCTGAGTACAGGCAGTGAGAGCAAAGAACCTGAGGAAGATGAGGGCATGAGGGAGGAACAGTTTGGCCAAACAAGAAGCGATGAAGCAGAGACACTCATCACTGAATTCACAAAAGAAAATGAACAAGAAGAAAATGGTGTTCAGAACACTCACGGACAAGATGAGACACAGGAGAACGATGAGTATGAGGAAGATGTGAACTCCAGGTCACTAAGTCTTACCGGGGATGCAGTGAGCAAATATGTGGAGGAAAGTGGAAATAAAGCTGGTGCTGAGGAGGAGACGGAGAGGGTAATGACCCCAGATGATCATCAAAAAATGAATGAAACTATGACAAAGGAAGAAGAAGGTGATGAAGATGAAGATGAAGATAAACAATGTTTGGAGGAAGAAGACATTGAGGTAAAATTGTGTAGGATCAAAGATTTGAGTTTAGAAGAGGAGGGTAACATGTGCATAGAAGAGACAAGGGTGCAGAGGGCGGAAGTAGAGATAGCACTGATGCTTGAGGAAGTAGAAAACAGTGATGGTGTGTTACTTCTGGCCTCTGACAATGAAAACAAGTCTGATGAGGGAGCAAAACAGGCTGAAAATCAGTCAGTCTGTGAAGAGCTGTCGGCTGACCACAGAGATTTCATGGGAGAACCAATCCTCACTTCACTGCATGTTGAATTACAAATGGCCTGCGACAAAAGTGCCATTGTGTCTGACGATGAGCTAATTGTTGTTGCACAAGAGCATGCGATGGCTCATAGAGGTGAAAGTGAAAAAGTTGAGGATGCGAAAAAGACAGAGGATGAGAGCACACTGAGAGAGCAGGGTGCTGTCTTTCAGGAAGAAAGTGCAAATGAGGCTGCAAACAAGCAGATAGTATATGAAGTGCTGGAGCAGGAAGACAACATCAAGTCAGTTAAAGAAGACAGTCAGGAAAAACAAATTTCAACTGGACAAGTTACATGCAGCGAAGAAGTCGTGCAGAATGCTCAAACGGAGCTGCACACCACTGAATTCGCAGATGGAGACCAAGAGGATGTGGCTAAGGACACCAAAGAGCAAACCAAAACAGAGACAGATGATGTTGAAACAGAAAACCATGGCGAAGTGATCGATTTAAAATCTGGTATGACAACAACAGACGTCTCTGTAGATGAGAGATTTTTTGACAAAGATAAAATAGAAGAGGAAAGGCTCTCCAGTGAAGAAGGCAACAAAGAAAGTTACATGGAAGTAGCATGTACAACCACGTCAGTTACAGTAAAACCTGAAGGTGAGACTAGACAGGAAATTAGCGGAGAGTTTAAAAATATTTCCCTGGAGATGTGCGAAGGCCGGCTTGTTTTGTCCCAGGAGCTAAATTCTCCAACATGTGAGGAAACACAAGAGGGAGTTCCTGAATACAACAATGAGTCAGGGCCAGATGAAAATACAACACAAAGGTTCCTGGAAGTAGGAGATTGGAAGGAAATCCCAGCCACGCAATTACCAGAAGAGGTGGAGAGCAAAGAGTCGGAGTGCCTTCAAAACAGTGGCTGGAGCACTGACTATTTACTTGTGAGGGAGTATATGGAAGAGGAAGAAGACCGCACAGGAGATATTAAGAATAGCTTTGACTTGGTTGTGGAGGAGCACACTGAAATAGTGCAACTTACTGAGGCTGGATTGCCACAAGAAACAGAAAAAACACTTGTTGAACCAGTAATTCAAGAATCGGGAGTTCTATTTGGGGAAGAGGAAGCAAACATATTGGTTGCCTCAATGAAGACGGGGATCGAATACTCGGAGAAGGAATTTGAGCTTGACGTTGGCTTAACAGATGACACTGATAAGACAACAAAAGAGCTCCAAGATGGGACTGAAGAGCTTTTGATTGAATTTGAGATAGATGAGGGGTCATGTGATTCCAAAGAAGCTGATACTGCTGGAGATGGCCATGAGACAACAGGAGATGTAGCAGCAGAGGAGGTGGTCACTGTTGAAACGTTAAAATTTCTTGAGGCTGAAGTACAGAATGACAGAGAGATGAGCTTTTTCCAGGAATCAGTAGATGCTATAAACTCAGATCAAAACAGCTATAGGACAACTAGTTTACAAGAAGTCTTTATTAAATCTGGATTCCTGGAAGAGTTGGTGGAGAGTGACCTTAAATTACTTGAAGATAGTACTGTAGAAATGCAAGATGCAGGGATAGACTTGCAAGAGGAGGAGGCAGCAGAAGATGAAGTGCAGAACAAAAATGAAATGGAAATTTCAAATCTGCATGTAGCAGGAATAGCAGCTGAGGTAACCACAGAAAGGAGCGAAAAAGAAAATACTTTGACTGTAGAGTCACTGGAGACACAAAATCAGCTATCAGGTGAGGAAGCACTTGAGCTAAGCAGTGAGGAAACTGAAACGGATGACAAATCAATCACAGCTGAGTCGAAACCAGAAGATTTAATTGTGATATCGGCAGAAGAAATGGAAAAGCATGTGACAGAATCAGAGCAGAGCAGAACAGAGGCGAGTTGCGCTGAAGAAACAGTTAGCTCAGTCAGTGAACATCAAGATGTGATTGATGAAGAAATCCTTGACTTGTGGATACAGACTGTGTCAGAGGACGCTGATGACGTAAAACAACAAGAAAGGTCTGAACCTGGACATCAAATGGACACGGAAAGAGAGCCATCAAACAAGGAACAAGGAGGAATCTCATCAGTGCAAACAGAGAAAGATGAAGAGCAGCTTGTAGAGTCAAATTCAGGGGAATCTGAATTAGTGAGTGACACAGAAATGTCTTCATCAACAGCAGAGTCTGGATTTTTGGACCAGTCTGTTGGTGAATGGGGCACACAGAACAGTGAAACTCA
Organism: Argyrosomus regius; assembly: GCA_946959425.1. Classification (NCBI taxonomy): domain Eukaryota; kingdom Metazoa; phylum Chordata; class Actinopteri; family Sciaenidae; genus Argyrosomus; species Argyrosomus regius. The sequence continues at coordinate 12,523,479 of OX336900.1, read as the reverse complement.
GCTACTGAAATCAACAAGCACTGGGTCAGTTCAAGGTGTATATGACATGTTGGCTAATATGTCAGAATCAGCAGACATCTCTGAACTGTCTGCACAACTACCTGAATCAAACTCTGAATCTCTGGACATATTGATGGAGGAAACCACTGAGACAAGGCAATCGTATCTGAAAGAGGAGGAATCAGTCACAGAGACAGAGTTTCACCCTGATTCAGGAGTTGCATCATCAGAGACAAGACATCTAGATGAGGAATCAGATCAATCACAAGAAAAAACAGATGAAGAAACTGGATCGCAGACAGAGATTGATGTTGACGGCCTAACAAGGAAAACTGACTGGAAAGAACCTGAAGAAGCAGATATTAAGTCAATTACAGAAATGAGCGTTCTTTTCGAAGTTGAACAAACAAAAGTTGAAGATGAGCCCCTTGAGACAACTATGTCTGACTCTCCTGATGAAATCAAACACACTGAGGCTTCGTTAGTGGAGGGAATTGTGTCGATGGAATCTCATTCAGAAGGAAACATCTGTGCTGAATCGGAGGAGACATTATTGAATCTGCCCTCACTGGACCTACCGCAGCCCATATGGTCAGAAAATACTGTTGATTCATTACCTGGACTAAACAGGGTTGACATGGCAGAACAGCTAATGACAGAGTCTGAAGATCAGATGGAGGTACTGTTTGTCTCCTTAAATTCTGAATAAAATTAGTCAGTATTCAAAACCTAAAGAGATACTGATAATTCAACTGTTTTTGTCATTGCAGGTGGACACCTTTGTGCTGGACTGTACCGCACAAAGGTCAAGAATAGCTGTTAAAAACCCTCGTGTAAGGCCCCCCAAAGATCCCCGCTCCCTGCTACATATGCCCTCGCTGGAACCCACACCCTCTTCACATGTACCAGTCAAAGTGCCTGCAGGTGTGCCTTTAGGAGCCTTGGGCATTGGAATAAAATTACCTGGTGGGTTACCTACGACACACAGAAAGCCACTACCTTTCATCTTTTATGTCCAGTTATTTTTCATAATCTGTATATATTGTCACACATTTTTGTTTTTTAGGGCTTGGTGCAGGTTTTCCCGTTTTGAAAAAGACACAACGGGTGGTGAGAGATGAAAATAGCCAGATAACCCTCCCCCAGGTACTATTAATAATCTCTGAATACCAGTTTTTGCATATGTGGAGGTATGTACATTATTAAAATGTTACAATGTCTATAGGAACCTGAGACAAAGCCAATGGAGACGAGTGACCCTCCCAAACAAGAGGAGGCACAACGCAAGCCTAAATGGATGCCACCAGGACATTCAGGGTAAAGTCTCAGAGTATTCATTTATATTCAGCACAAAAGAGGCTTCTTGTGTTCAGACATTTTCTTATTCTTAGTTTTCTCTTGTCTCCCTAGATTTGGAAATCCACTTATGTCTGAGCTGAAGAACAAACTGAAGAAAACCACGAAAGAGTGAGAAGAAGATCATTTGTAACGCTTTGTGTAAATATCAGAATATAATATACAAATGGCTTAATTTTTGGTGTATATATCAGTCATAAAATGTTTGTCCTGTCATTTACTTTCCCTGTGTTTAACTTAATAAAGCTTAACTAAAAAAGATGAACTGCATTTTCTTAGACACAATCAGTGAAACAATACACAAGAGACTGAAACAAATGAAAAAAAGCACACCTTTTTAAGGTTAAGGTCAGATGCCTTGTGAGCACCAAACACAAAAAAGCAAGAAACCAACTTAGACTGAGGAAACTGAGACTGAGAAATATGCTGACAGATAAATAAGTTGTTAGACCACACTGAGCCTGCAGAACAGCTTCAATGATCCTGAAAATCTCTGAAACTCTACTGAAGGGATGAACATATTGATCAGCAAGATATCCTTTATCTCATATTTTGCCGATGGGGGTTGAGAGCACTTCCTGACACGTCAGACCATCAGTGTGCAATCGGGTTGAGATCTGGTGACTGTGAAGGCTATAGCATAACTTTTAAACTCCTCAAACCATTCAGTGAGTCCTTGTTTCGAATCATGTCCATTTGTTATGTGTTATTTCCACTCAGTAAAACAGATTTTTCCTTTATATTGCCACCCATATTGTTACGTGTTACGTATTACATTTGCCCTAGGTAAAAGACAAAATTAAACATTTTTAAGTTGGTATTTGAATCAATATTTTGATGTTAGTATTATTATTAGTTATTATTTAATGAGATTACAAAAAAAACAAGCTAAAATGTATAAATTGTGAAAGGTGGAACCAGAGAGATACTCATTATGATTAATAGAATAGAATATACTTTATTAATCCCTTGCGGGAAATTCTTTCGTCACAGCGCTCCAGTGTACAAAGGTAACGAATATTATAGCAGCAAAAATTACAAAGTTAAAAACCATAAGAATAAATAAGAACAGAATAAAATTACAAAGTTTTTATTATATTATTATTATTATTATATTATTATAATAATATTATATATTATAATATTATATTATAAATTTTAAACCGTGCAGAGGACAGAAGTTACAGGAGTGTACTATTTACTTTTTAAACCTAGTTTTATCGAGACAGTAGGTGGCAGTATTACCCCCAATAGCCACATATGTACACCACTCGCTCTGAAACACACGATGAAGAGGCTTTCGTCTGTGATTGGTTGGAATCATCCAATGAGCTTGAGGAAACCTGACGTTTGAACCAGAGTGGCGCTGCAGTGGGTTGTGTGTCAGAGACGAGTCTTCACGATGTTATTTTGACATTAAGTTGACGTTAGTGGATTGGACTGCTTCATTCAACATAACTTGAGTATCAAAACAACTACTTTAAATATTTTCGCAGACATAAACCTCCACCGGAAGTGCCAGTTTGAGACAGGTACGTTTGTTTACGTTCTAATAACTAACGTTACAAGGCTAATATTAGCTTAGCCCAGTTTCGGGAGTGTCGCATGCTTCGAGTATAACATCACTAAGTTATTGTAACTATATAAATCCATCACTGCTGTAAACTCTCAAGATGAAACTTAACAAAGCTACACCGACCAGTGTTTCTGCCCTTAACCTGCCATGTTGTGTAAGTTACCTTCATCTTCAGTGACCCTTCTCTGTTGGCCTAAGTTGCGATGTTATTGTGTCAAACTAAACTGAAGGTTAATAAGTGTTCTCAAATGTTAGTCAAACAGTCCCGGCACGACGTCCTACTCCTGTTCTGTCAGTGCTAAATGACATGCTGTATTTCACAGTTTAAAGCAGGGGTGTCCAAACTTTTTATAAAGAGGGCCAGATTTGACAATGTGAAGATGCCCGGGGGCCAATACTAACATTTAAAAGGTGGAGAAAAAAAAGAAGTAAAAGTTACATACAAATGCACTGTTCTAACAATTTTATTTTCATTGTCACAATTATCAGTTTTTTAAAATGACAATAACCAAATCTAAGCCAATCAGGTGTGAACAAATCTAAAAACCAGTTCTTCCTTTCTCTTGGGCGTGATTGGCCCCCGGGCCGGACTTTGGACATGCCTGATTTAAAGTATTTAAATTTGAGTGTTTGTGTCTTTTTTTTCCCCACTAACTAGACTTTACATTACAGCACTTATTTGTGCTTCAAATGTCACAAACATAATCCAGTGGTAACCCCATTTTAACCTTAGAGCTGGCAATAACTGTGGTGTATTATTTGCACAATTTAACTTCACATGCTCTTTAAATGTTTTGTATTAATTAACCTTTTTAATCCACAGGCTGCAGGTACGAAGAGCCTGAGAAGACACCTGTAAAGATATGTGTCAAAAAGTCTGAGTAGGTAATGCCCTTTCTCAAAAAATCAAGAAAATCCTTCTTTCCTCCAGTGGAAACGAAAGATAAATCTTCTAGCATGGCCAATGAGACAACAGTGCAAACCTCATGTATTCAAGAAAGTCAGGAAGCTGATGAATGCCGTGAAAATATTCCACCAGGAGTCACTGCTGCAGCTGGCACGTCAAAGTTCAAGGTCCAAGAAGGAGATGTAGGATTTTCCTTTACACAGCCAAGTGGAGAAAATGAGCCTCTCTCTGACGCCTGCACCTTTTCAACTCCAGCACCAACGAGCAATATTGGTCAAGGCAAGGTAAAGTCACGGCTCTCTGGTCTCCAGTCTGCTCTAACGCCAATTTTAAAATACTTAAATATTGGCAACAAATGTCCGTCTCCAGAGCCTTTAAAACATGGAAACAATCCTCATCTGAGGAGCCAGCATCCCAGCTCAGATTTCTCCACTTGTCATACTGGTCGATCATCAGGTGACACAAATGCTCCTGTGTGCTGGCTGAATGACGAATACCTGCCAGAAATTACTCTCCTTGATGTTACGGGTGATTCTATGATGCAAGTGACCAAAAATGATTTAGCTCTTCCTGACAGCGTTCCCACTACACCTGTAACAGCTGCATCTGTGAAGAGCACATTTACCACTCCCCAGCCTTCCCGGTTGAGCGCGTCCACCAATTCAAACACTACTGCTCAAATACCTGGCCGTGAGAACAAGACATTGGATCTTCTTCAGTCTAAAGTTAGTAGTCCCAAAGTGGAGAGTGATACTATAGATCAGGCTAGTTCAGGCTCTAAGAACACCACTGAAACCTCCCTTGTTATGAATCAGAATAGTTCAAAAACTAAAGCTCCTTTCAAACAGAATGACACAATAACTGTGACAGAAACACGCTCAACTGACCGGACTACTATGGACAAGCCCTCTCCTCCTAAGGTCTGTAATGCAAAGGAAGTTCGCCTTCATGAACTGTCGAAACATAATGTGACCACAGCTAGCGAAGACCCTAATGACAAGATGGCTGACATCCCTGAGAGCATAGATGCTCCTCTGCGCTGGTTGGATGACAGATACTTCCCAGAAATTACTCTCCTTGATGTTACACGTGATTCAGAGTTTTCACCAGGAGTGGAAATATCCTCCATGAACGTCACACAGGATATTTCACCAGAGCAAAATGACATGCTTCCCTCAGAGCTTAGTGGGCAAGTGGCGGCAGAGCCTGGCACTCTGGACATGATTCAAAGTCAAGATTTGTCCAGTACTCTTGAAGGCAATGTCACGCACACCATAAGCTCCTTTAGTGAACAATCTGATAAGTGTGTGGGTGAAAACACACAGAAAGCTTCCTTGGAGGTAACTCGAGATATTTCTATGGGCGGTGGTTTGGAAGACAGTGAGCCGTCGCTGGAGCCCAGTGGACAAAACATGGTGAAGATTCAAACATCAGCTGAGGACACAGATACCCACCCTGCTAATGTTACCCACGACATAAACTCTTCGAGTGACATGTCTGTTCAGTGTGCTGCATCACAGCTCTCTACTTCTGATGTGGAGTGCAACACCGCTTCAAAGAACGTCACCTCTGAGCTGCAGGGTGAACCTGTGGTGACTTCTAACACCGTGGAAGCTAACAACGAAGAGCCACTTAGCAGCCAAGACACTGAGTTGAGCAGCAAGGTGCAACAACCAAGCCCAAAACCAACTGGGTCTGTGAATAACACATTTACCTTTGCCAAGCAGTCCAATATGAGTGCCTCTACCAGTGTTAACACCACTGCTCAAATACCGTGCCCTCAGAATAAGACATTGGATCTTCCCCCATCTAATGTAAACAGTCCCAAGGCGGAGAGTGACACTAAAGATCTGGAAATTTCAGTATCCAAAAACACCTCTGGCCCGTCCCCCATTGTTAATCAAAACTGCTCACCTGTAAAGGCAAGTGGTTCATGTAATGTGCAGAATGTCACTTTTGACAGGAATTCTCTTCATAAATCCAGCGGCAACACTATTTTAGGGGAAGCTGTTGCTGGAACCTTTTGCCTTCAGAACACTTTCGATACTAAATCTCCTGTTAAGCAGAATGGCACAATTACGGTGTCGGAAACAAGTTCAAGTGACAGTCACCTGAACACTTTGGACAAGCTCTCTCCTCCGAAGGCCTGTAATGTGACGAGTAGCCCTAAAGACAACAATTCTGAGGTCCACCCTCCTGAAGTCTCAAAACATAATGAGGCAACAGCAAGTACAGATCCTGATGCCAAGACGGTTGACACCCCAGAGAGCACGTTTGAAGCTAATCCAGCCGTGGAAGTAGCTTCTGGAGCTGGTCGACGCGAGACTAAGGACCATTCGCAGTCAGGTCTGCCTATGAGAGATGGTCTTTCTGACTCTTTGGGCCATCAGAGCATGGATACGGAGGATAACAAAGTAAACACATTAAATTTGGATGATACCCTGGATTTAAGGGCAGACGCTTTAATAACTTCAACACCCATGACTAACTGCAAAATGTTCAACTTCCACACTGAACGACAAGAGGGCAGAATCATAGGGGCACAGAAAAAACTGTATGGCGACGGTCCAAGTAAACCAGATGGTGGTCAGGCGCCATCAAACGTTCTACCAAACATCGTCTGTGACCGAAAAACGTTCTTGACGCAGCCTGCTCCTAAATCCCTTTTGCCTCCTTTGAAAGCTGCATCCCAGTTGTTGAAATACAAGCCAGCCTCCTTACTTCCAGGAAGGTTTGACCCGTTGACATCAGGCCTGCCCATGACGAGACAAAGAACCCAAGCCGAAGCTTTGAGAAATACTGCTGCTTCTGATGCTCCCCGAGTGGTAGGATTTTGTCTTTCTTTAAGATCTTTTTAAGATGTTGACACCACCTTCTGTTCAATGAAATAGATAAAATAACTCTTAATAGCACAAGCATTGTCTGATCACTTCCTCTGTTCTTGTGCATTTAAGACCACAGGAATATCAGCCCCCTACAACTTGCGTGCTTCAACAACAGGTAGGTTGTCTGTGTATTGTGTTTTTAAAATTGTATTGGTAGATTGCAGTTTTATCCTTCTTAAATGTTGAGGGTGCGTTATTAGACAAATGGGATGAGAATTGTAAGAATTAATGCACTATGAGCTAGATTTGTAAACAAATGTTTAGTGTTTTTTTCTTTTTACTGTTTTTTTGCCTCATTATTAAGTCTTACTTTAGTTACATAAAGTATAATGCCCTTCCCTCTGTGACGTTAGGATCCAAGCAGCCCAATCTCGGCTTGCGGAAACCACAGTTGAGTGGCATACCATCAGGCATCCAGAGAGCTGCTCCAGGTCTGAAGCCTCCATCAGCAAGAATCAACACACAACTTTCTTCAAGCACTGAGAAACTCTGTGGACCTACAGGTAATCATACAGTGGTCGTACTGTATACTTCACTGTTTGTTCTCATATTCAGTTGCAAATATGGAAAATAACTGTGCATAAATTTGACATTAGTTTAAGAAGTTTACATTGGGATTTGCTTTACATACAATGCATTCAGTATTCCTGTACATACATACAAAATGGAATAGCAAGCAACAAGAACACTGTTTGTTTTTTACTAAATATTAACAAATGTGAGGCTGTGCCAAGCAAACAGTTTTTTTTCTGTTTTAATGTCCACACTAAGGGAATGAATCAGCGGTTTGCCTGTCTTGTGTGGCATGCATGGTCATTAAATTGAATGTGACTGTTTTTTCTCCATCTTTGAACAGCTACTAACCCTGCGACGAAGATTTCACAGGCAAAGAAGCATGCCTTAACCAGAGGTGAAGCTCTACCAATAGCTAAGAGGAAGAAAATGGGTAAATACTGAGATGCTGCAGAGGAACGCTGTAATCCTGCAGCTTTTCTTTAGCATTTTTTAGACTGACAGGGTTAGTACTAGTATAGTCCTAGGGTTAGTTTTCACAAAAGTGACAAAGTCACTAAATGACAACAATTATTATGACGAGAGTTTTTACTTACTTGTGTCATCCTTTCAGATGCTCCCTTACCCTCCGGTGGTGCTGCAGCTTCAACATCTTCCTGTGATTCTGCAAACAAAACCAAAAACCTGAAACCACCCACAACCAGTCAGAGATCTTTGCCAGCTAAAATCCAAAGAGATGGTAAGTTGGGATTATATCATATTTTTCTGTTATGTAGACTGATGTGACTTTTATGGTCTAGTGGTTTCAGTAACTTGGACTTTCTGACATGTGAGTCACTGACCTGCTCTGCTCTTTATCAGACGCTGCCATGCCAGCCAGTACTGCTGAAACATCAACGACATGTAATGCTGTTAGCAGAGCCAAAGCCCTGAAGCAGCCTGTAACCAGTCATAGAGCTGTGCTACCTAAACCCCAAGGCCATGGTAAGTTGGAGTGCTGAGGTGCTAAAATGAGACATTTGAGGCCACTGGAGGTTTTAATTAAACATCTGACGTGATGTGTATTTGCTATATTCTCCAATAAGCTCCATGGCTGACTGTCTGCATATTAAGAGATCTTGTAGTTAAGTGGCACGGTTTTTTCCTGTATCAGACATCTTCCTTGGTTACATTTCGGTTATGAATCTTCATAATGATCATGATGGTACAATCTTTGATCCAGAGCTAAACAAAAGAGAGGGCGGCTATCACTTCTTAAATTCCCAGCTGAAAGAATTCAAACTGTGTCCCCGTGAATAAATTGCTACACTAGGACAGAGCAAAAGCACTGCACAAAGATTACCACGATCACATAGCATTGCCTGGGGGAAGCAGAAGTACTATATGGAAGTTATAAACCAGGAAGTCGCCTTCACTAAACAGAAATAATGATTCAAATTGTGTTGCAGGTTGTGCCAAATGTGCCGTGCTTGAACAGCAACTCAAACTGAAATCGGAAGAAATAAAAAGTCTGAAAGAAGGTATGACTCTTTACTGTGGTTTCATCTTAATGAATTTTATTGCAAATGATTAGAAAACAACATGCTGCAATGTTCTGAAATGAAAGAAATATCAGCGCTTTTTGTCATTTCACTCATCCACTAGTTATCTTAGTAATGACTACATGTGGGAGTAAGTGGGCTCTGCTCCACGTTGGCTTAGCTACAGTTACATTTGGTGGTCTGCTCAGTAAAAACGTATTTTAGTATTCCAGAAATCACACCTTTATATATTTGTGTAATATATTTGTGTGAATAATGCAATTTTCCTTTTTTTCCCCACCAGAACTGCTGAAGTACAGAAAATCAGAGGAAGAGTGCTGATGTTGATTCTTTATTCTCAGTGTGAATATTTGTTTTAATACTGAAGTTACAGTTTCAAACTGTAAATAACGTTTAATCAATAAATCTATTTTAACAATAAATATTCTAACATTTAACACAGCTTTACTCATTTAAGTCAGTTGTTTAACATGTCTTATTGTGTGTTATGAAGCTTTTCAGTGTTGAGTTCTGGCTTTGGTTGACCAGTTATATTGCTGTGATCTGGTCTGTAACCACACATACTTTTTAGGTGTTTTTAATAGTAACCTATAAGAACAAGGACATGATGAGGCTTTGTAATAAGGCTGAAATACTCGCCACTGTAAATATCGAAGTACAATAATGGACTATTATGAAATGAAGATACTGTATGTGTATAATTTTTTGCTTCTTCCTCTGAAAGGCTTAACAATATACTTATATCTGAGATGTTTATAAATAAATATACTGTGAATTATCTGAAGAGTGCATCGTGTATTTTATCATTTACTGCAGTGTTTCTCAAACTTTCTACACCACGTACCACCACAGAAAATATCTCCAAGTAACACCATTATGACAGATGTTTAAATACATTTCACAGACAGTACACAGGAGGTTTATTCCTAATAAGTAGATCATTTCATGTTGATTGTTGTTAAATCGTGAATGAAACCAGAGCTAATTTGGTACTTCGGATCCACACTTCTCTTTCTAATATTTCCCATTTAGCCATGATTGCGATCTTATTTTGCTATATTCACACTGTTTATATCTTTTTATATTTGCCATACTTTTTCTCTCTCTTTACACTTGTATATATTTTATATTTCATGTTTATTGCTTGCTTGCACCAGGGATATGAGGGAAACAATATTTCAATTCTCTGTATTTCCTGTACGTATGGCAGTGTTGACAATAAACGTGACAGATAGATAGATAGATAGATAGATAGATAGATAGATAGATAGATAGATAGATGACTTTATTAATCCCCGAAGGGAAATTAGGTCATCATAGCAGTCCGGTATATTTGAATACAATAGAATAAAATACTGAGGTAGAAAAAAAATAAAAATAACACACAGAATGAGACTTGCCAACTATATTGCCCTCACATTTTAGCTCGTAACTAATCATGGATATATGCACATGCCACCTACATGAATGTGACTACATAATAGGCTGATATGGAAATATTTGATGGTATAATATGTTTTAAATGTAATTAAATATTCCACTTACTTTTATTTCTGTCACGTACCACTACAGGGAGTTTGAGAACCAGTGATTCACTGTATTAAAAATCTACACCCCTCACAACATGAGTGGTTTTTCCCTTGTAGTGAACATTTCCCACCGCTGGGTGGCGACATAACTTGTCGCCATGGTTATGTGGCTCTGCTGCGGACCATCCCTATGCTTTGTTGATCTACCGCTAACTTCCTTTCCTGACGCAAGGACCCGGCGAGGCTGTCGCACGCCTTTATAATTGTGGCCGTTGTGCAGCAAAACTGGATTTAATAACCATCCAAAAGAGCCAGACACACCACAGGATAACTTTCACAAGGACGTAGGTAAGTCTGTCTCGATATTTGATGAAACTAGGAGCGATGATTCATCGTTTTAGCGAAGTGTATTTACCGGCTACACATGCGGAGAGGCCTGGTGCTAACGTTAACTTAGCAACAAACCCCGCGCCACGTTAGTTTCGGCGTTATCAGATATAAAATGAGCGCCAGCTCGCTAAGTTGAAGACAACAGTATGCGCTGACATCGTGTGGATTTTGTAAATAAAAAAAACAAAACATGTAGCTGCAACTAAAGTTCACTTTTATCGGCTGCTTGTGAGTCAGCTGTCAAAGCTAGGTAGCGTTAGCTCGTTGCATATCATGCATAGACGTCGGATGCTGCGTCCGTACGCAGCCCTGTTGACCTCAGCCTGCATCAGCCACAGAAAGCATCCCATATGCTGCGCCACATGAACTTTAAACAACATCTGTCAAAGCTCTGAAGTCTTCAAAAGGTGTGCTACAGTCCTATATCGAGGTAACACAGGCCGGCGTCTTATTTGCTGGTTGTTTGGCCCGTTATACTTATTGTATCGTCAATAAACTGTATGTGGTGATTTAATTGTGATTAACTTGCTGTCTTAACGTACTCATTAACCATCTGAGAGACGTTTCTGTCCTATTTTGACAACGTTGTGTTAGCTCCAGTCTAAACAAGTAGCAGTAACTTCAATGAAAAAGTAGAAATCCACCATCTACCATTTCATTCCTGCCATCCTCAGCAAATTATTCATTGCATTATGAGAGTTTTCACACATTCTGATATAAAAAAAAAAATAGGACGTGAATTATTTTTACAACATTAACATCACCCTTTGATTACAAAAGGAGAAGTGAGATAAATACTGGGGGGAATAGGATTGTTATAACCATTTATATTATATTTATTTATTTAAGATGTAGACAGATGCTGTGATCTCTTTATTAGCATTCCTCACGTGTGTTATTTTGTCTTCACAGATTGACAGCTTCCTGCAACAATGTCTCGTTTCTTTGCCACCGGGTCTGACAGCGAGTCAGAGGAGTCCTCATCCGCCGATGAGATCACCCCTAAAGCGCCCGGGACCACTTTCAAGCAGTCAGTGCAACTTCTTATAAATCCTATCGTCAAGATTCAACGTCCACTTTTTTGTAGTAATCTCACACGTCTGTTTTGTTGTCACAGGTCGTTGCTTCTCAGCGACGATGAGGAAGACACCAAGAGAGTGGTGCGCAGCGCCAAAGACAAAAGGTGAGTGTGGCCTCTTTACTTTGTTAAGCTGCGTAAATGTTAAGCTGTACAGATTGTCTCATCAGTTTTTGTTAAATCTCAGGTTTGAGGAGCTGACCAACCTCATCAAGACTATCCGCAATGCTATGAAGATTCGTGACATGGCCAAATGTTTAGAGGAGTTTGAGCAGTTATGTCGAGCCTTCCTCAAAAGCAAAAATATAGTAGACAAAGAGGGTGTCCCCCCTTTCTACATCCGTCTTCTGGCCGACCTGGAGGACTACCTGAACCAGGTCAGTGGCTACAACTTAATTTTAACAATCTTCTAATATTGCCTGCAGCAAAATAAGTATACTAACTTTGGTTTAAAGTCTGACATGTCCCAGAACCCACTTTTAAAAGTTCAATAGAAAAAAAATAACATTATTTTCTTTCCAGCTTTGGGAGGACAAAGAGGGCAAAAAGAAGATGAACAAAAACAACGCCAAAGCCCTCAGTACGCTCCGTCAGAAGATCCGCAAGTACAACAGAGATTACGAAACGGAAATAGCTGCATACAAGGAGGTAAATTGGGAAAGTTTCATGATTGAAGTCAGCGTTGGGAAGCTCTTTCAGTGTGTAACATGATTCTGTATGTGATGGTAAAAGAGCGGCAAGTGGCACAAAAGTAAAAAATAAAATGTCTTTGTCTCTGATAGAACCCACAGGAGTCTGCAGATGAAGAGGAGGAGAAGGAGCCAGGGGATTCTGGTGAGCTTGCTGTTTATAAATCTTTTTATCTCAGATCACAAGAGCTCTATAAGACGTACAAGAACCTAAAGAAGCTGCAAAGTGTTCATCCTAGAGTAGATGAGTAAAATGCTAACAGGATTTAGTTTTCTCACCTCAAAGTCACTGATGGGAGGTCTTTATTTACCGCCAACGTCACATAATAGCTTTTCATTTTGAGCCATTTTGAACTCTGTTTCAAACATTAAGTGTCAAGATCCCAAATGAACAGCGACATAATAATGGTTACATTGTTGAACAAGTACAAGCTTAATCTCTAAAAGTCATCCTAATTTTTTGTTCTGCAAGGCTCGTCTTCTGACAGCGACGGAGAGGGGGCTGATGAGGGAGTGTCAGCCAAGTCCTTCTTAAAGAAAAAGCCTGAGCCGACCTCAGAGGCCAGCAAGTTCCTCAAGAAGGGCTCCGGGGTAAGAGACCAGCATCAGCATCAACAAGAATGTATTACAGACAGAACACCCGAGAAACCTGGTGCTGACGAACAAATTCTTGTACTCGTGAGATAATGAGCAGGGGTTTTTCTCCCTCTAAACAGGACGAGTCCTCTTCTAGTGACGACGACGATGATGACGTAGAAGACTGGGGCTCAGACACCGTAGACAGCGGCAGTGAGAGCACAGATGAAGAGGGAGGAAAGAGCGCCTCCCTGGCCGTGGTCTTCCTCAAGAAGTGAGTCTCCTTCTCCACATCTTTTGGTTTTCAACAGAAAATATTTGTGAATGTGGAAACAAAACATGACACAGCAGCTCAAAGCAAAACATGACTGATGCTTTTTATGGATTTCCTTTGACAGAAAATTAGTCATTTACAAGATTAATTTAAAAGTTTGTTCCTAAATATGAAGATTTGCTTGTTTTGCTTTAGTCTGTTGTGAATAAGAAATAGTTTGAACATTAGCACCTCTGACATTTTGCAGGCAAAGTAATTTATTAATAGATGAACTAATAATGAAAATAAACTGAAAAGTTTAAACCAGTACGTAAATGCAAGAACATCAAGCAGTCGCCTTCCCTCTTAAAGTATCATGTATACTTACCACCACACACACTGTGTCTGTCCTCAGGGCTCAGGAGACTGAGAAACCCGAAAAGAAGGGCGAGAGGCGGAAGAAGACCAAGAAGAGAGAGCGGCTAGAGGAGGAGGCTGAGGAGGAGGGAGGAGAGGAGGTTGAGGGAGGCTGGGAGAAGGTGAAGGGAGGCGCCCCTATGGTCAAGGTAAGAGAGAGATTGTGCTATAAAGCCTTTTGTAGATTTCCTGCCACAAGGTAGAACAATAAAGGGTACACTCATCTTTGTGTCCATTCATGGAATCAATATTTGTGTTCGCTCTATCAGGAAAAGCCCAAGATGTTTGCCAAAGGCACAGAGATCAACGTACCGGTGGTGGTGAAGAAGCTGAACGAGATCTTACAAGCAAGAGGCAAAAAGGGCACAGACAGGTAACACGGCATCTTTCACTAGAGTTCCACTTAATAGAAAATATGAGAGTGAATATTATTAACAATAGTAATCGTTGAATTAGTAATATGTATGCCAGGTAAAATTATGTTAACCGCAAAGTGGAAACCTCTTATTTGTCCTCACGTATCTCTCATTTTCTTTCTTTGTTTGTATTATAAATTACAAGAAATTATGTAGAAAGGACTTTGCATTCATAACGCGTCCATATTGTTAATGAGTACAGACAATTTTATGATCTTATGAATAATTAAAGTCATCACTGAAGTCCTACTTAACCAGTTAAATCCCCGAATATAAAACCAAACTCTCAGAAATTCCCTTCCCGGTTTCATTATGTGTTTTGTATATTATACACAAAGACACACTCTTGTTATCTTAGATGTTACTCTGTTACTCTGATCTAACCCCTCTACTCCTTTTTTTTCTCCTCCCTCTGACAGGGCTGCCCAGATTGAACTGCTCCACGCTCTGGCAAACATCGCTTCTGAGAATAACTTGGGTCAGGGTATCATGGTCAAGATCAAGTTCAACATCATTGCCTCCCTGTATGACTACAACCCCAACTTGGCCGCCTTCATGAAGGTAAGAGCCATTGTTTTACTAAATGTTACTTATTTCTGTTAACGTCACAGTTTGTACCTGGGAAAAGTTTGAATGTTTCAAATGAAATAATTCTGACTTTGTTTCCCTTTAGCCCGACATGTGGAAGAAGTGCCTGGACTGTATAGACGAGCTGCTGGACATCCTCTTTGAACACAACAACATCTTCATCGGGGAGAACATCGCAGAGGACAGTGAGAATCTGATCATCTCGGACCAGGTATCCCATCTTCTCTCTTGTGTTTTTGTTTTAATTCTGTTGTTCTTGGGCGGCGGTGGAAGGATAGACCACCCCCAAAACTAAATCCCTGCAACCTGAAAATAGTTTACCTTCATAATTTATGGTTGTGCCACTCAGAGGATGGCATTGTAAAAAAAAAAAAACAACTGCTGTTTGTCAGCCATTCAGGGTGCGTGGATGCATCTTAACACTGGTAGAGAGGATGGATGAAGAGTTTACCAAGATCATGCAGAACACTGATCCCCACTCGCAAGGTGAGAATTACCTTTAATTTAATGAGTATTATCATTTTAGGTGTGAGTCACTGTGATTGTGATCACTTTCTTCTCCTTCCTCCAGAATATGTTGACAATCTGAAAGATGAGGGACATGTTTGTGGCATCATTGACCGGCTGCTCAACTACATGGAGACCAAGGGCAGCACAGAGGAGATCTGCCGCATCTACCTGCGCAGGATCATGCACACCTACTACAAGTTTGACTACAAGGCCCACCGACGCAGCCTGGGCCTCCAGGGAGAGTCCAAGGTGAGAAAAAGCACAGGAGTGGCGCAGCCCATGAGGGAGAGACACTTTATTACCAAGAGTTTCTTTTCCTGAGATCTTCAGTAATACAAAGACGAGTAGTAGTTGGGTATAAAGTGGACGTGTATATAGATTTGAGTGTGTTTTTTATATGAATGCAGTGTCTTACCATGAGCTGTGATGTGCTAAGTTGTGTCTCTGTGTCTGCCGTTTAGTCTGAGCAGGACCAGGAGGAGAGCGAGGGCGAGGACAGCGCCGTGATCATGGACCGTCTCTGCAAGTTCATCTACGCCAAGGATCGCACCGACCGTATCCGTACCTGCGCCATCCTCTGCCACATCTACCACCACGCGCTGCACTCCCGCTGGTACCAAGCCCGTGATTTGATGCTCATGAGCCACCTGCAGGACAACATCCAGCACGCTGACCCGCCCGTACAGGTAGGCAGGCAGGCAGGCACTAAGCTACACAAGAAGACAACGATGAACCCTACATGAATACTGAGTACCCGTTTTCTCTCACCTAGATCCTGTACAACAGAACCATGGTGCAGCTTGGCATTTGCGCCTTCAGGCAGGGCATGATTAAAGATGCCCACAATGCCCTGCTGGACATCCAGTCCTCTGGCCGTGCCAAGGAGCTCCTGGGTCAGGGTCTGCTTATGAGGAACATGCAGGAGAGGAACGCAGAGCAGGAGAAGATTGAGAAGAGAAGACAAGTGAGTCCCACATAAGCAGCAACCTCATGTCAAAGATCACTTCCACATGCTGGATGTGATCTAGCTTTCCTATCATGATGTGCATAGGAGCAGTTTTAGGCAGAATCAGTGATTTTTAGACATGCTAGCTTGGCGCTCGGGGTGGCAGGGTCTGCATGTCGGTTGGTCCGTCCACCATTTCCCTTCAGACTGAAATATCAGCCACTGAATTTTAAACAGACATTCATCCTCACATTCCTTTAGCACCACTCTACGGTTGACTTTTGTGGTTTTGAGTGGCTTAACATCTGTTTGATGAAATTTATTTCACATTCATGTCTCTCTCAGGATGAATTGTAATTCAGTGATCCCTTATCATCTAGCACCCCCATCACCCCCGTCAAGCTCAGGTTCATACAAGTCCCCAAAAATTCCCATCAGCCTCAGCTGTACTTGTCTTTTGTTCTGATAACCAAATACAAGCATGCTGTGTCTTTGTGAGCATGCTAACACACTTGATGTCAGGTTGTCCAGAACATTGTTGTACACTATTAAAACATTACTTTCCCTTAAAGGTGCCATTCCACATGCACATCAACCTGGAGCTGCTGGAGTGTGTGTACCTGGTGTCGGCCATGCTTCTGGAAATCCCCTACATGGCCGCTCATGAGTTTGATGCCCGCCGCAGGATGATCAGCAAGCAGTTCCACCACCAGCTCAGGGTGGGAGAGAGACAGCCACTGTTAGGTACGCAACATGTCACCTCACAATGCTCCACACCAGGATGTTTTAATCCACAGAGAAACCCGAGAGGCTAACTGTAGCTTTCCGTTTATCCTCCAGGACCCCCAGAGAGCATGAGGGAGCACGTGGTGGCAGCCAGTAAGGCCATGAAGATGGGAGACTGGCGTACATGCCACTCATTCATCATCAATGAGAAGATGAACAGTAAAGTCTGGGACCTGTTTCCTGAGACGCAGCGAGTACGAGAGATGCTTGTCAGGTTAGCATCCACCTTTATCATCCACCTTCATGTGTTCCTCTTTCAGTCTAATCGAGTAGCTGATTCAGATTGTGATTCAATATAAATTGATTATGCACATATTGCCTTTTATTTGCCTTTGTAGGAAGATCCAAGAGGAGTCACTGAGGACTTATCTGTTCACGTACAGCAGTGTATACGACTCCATCAGGTAAGCAACATTTTTAACCATGTACATTAAACAAGATTACGCAAAGCCTAACCCATATTTACAATTTTCTACTGTGAATCAATGTTGTTACTGTCTGTCCTTCAGCATGCAGACACTGTCTGAGATGTTTGAGTTGGAGATACCCACAGTTCACAGCATCATCAGCAAGATGATCATCAACGAGGAGCTGATGGTAAGTGTCGTGGCTGCTTTGTTCTCTTTTTTTTTTTTTTTTTTTTAATCAGCGTCTGATTTATGCTACATCTTTGTACAAATGTTCATTTTCATCTGAGTCGTTTTCCGTCCTCTTCCCAACAGGCATCACTCGACCAGCCCACACAGACCGTGGTAATGCACCGCACCGAGCCCACCTCCCTGCAGAACATGGCCCTGCAGCTGGCTGAGAAACTGGGCAGCTTGGTGGAGAATAACGAGCGCGTCTTCGATCTCAAACAGGGCGTCTATGGAGGCTACTTCAACAGAGGTGAGTTCATACAACAAGCCATATATATCATGTATGTTGGCGTGTTGTTCGGATCCACCCTCTTGTTAATGACCATATACGTTAAAGCACTTGTCTATGAATGCGTGGAATGTTCCTGCATTGTCATTATTGCGTTCTTAGAAACTATAATAACGTTGTTTTATTTTGCTTTACAGATCAGAAAGGCGGCTACCAACAGAAGCAATCCTACCAGAGAGGAGGTATGTTGAGATTACATTAAAAAAATGTCTGACCACATGGTGACCTTCCCAAGCCAACATGCCTCTGACCTGCTGCAGAGAGGCTGGTTGTTGTTTATGCATTGCTGCTTTTAACTATGTTGCTGACTGAGTTTGTTTGTATTTAATCAGTAACTAACTTGTAATGCATTAAAATGGTGCGTTAAGGATAAAGGTCAGGTCGGCTTGTGCCCAAATAGAACTGGTTTTTACATCAGGTTACACTCTGGTCACATGAAGTGACAGAAGGTTGAGTCAAGAATGAAAAAAGAGAGAGAAGTACAAACCCTGAGCTGTTTCTCACCTCTGTACATCTCGGCCAATCACTGCATAAAGTGGGTTTGAATGTCGAATTGTCGCTCTAATCTGGGTGGGGAGGTTTCAAAGCTATTTGACCATCCAACAAGCAACTCTGAATAAGCATACTAGTGACTTTAGGCAGCTTCAAATTGTTGCATTTGAAATTGTGTGTCATCTGATTTGAATGCTGACATGTGGATACTCGTAGGTAATCCTGTTTTCCTCTTGACCCGTTCACAGATCAGAAAGGTGGTTACCAGCAGAAACAGGGCGGCTACCAGGGCGGCTACCAGCGAGGCGGCTACAGGAATCAAAACCGTGACAACCATCAAAACAACTATTGAGCTTGGAACGTGTGGATTTAAGTCTCCTTTAGTCTCCATTCCATAACAACAAGAACCTGGGTTTCTGTGCTCAGCACTTGACTGTTTGCTGTTCTCCTTCATTTGACTCGAAACTGCTTTTCACTGACGTTGAATCAGCTGAAAGTGAACGCAGCCGTTCTCACTGCAACTGCGTAGTGTGGTATTTCATTATACAGCCAACTTCTTTGGATAAACATTAAGACTTTTAAGGTTATTATTGCTAATAGAAAATTGTAAAGGCAGCGCAGTGTGGCTGGCTTGTGGCAGTGCAGTCGGGCGACAGACGCGTCAAGTATTGTTGACTTGTGCTTCTCAAATAAACAATAAATAACAGTGTGATTTTGAGTTTTGTTTTTATTTTTAAAGAAATTACTCCAGAGCCATACAACAAATCATTAACATTAGTTCTCAGGCCATCTATAAACCACTGTGAGAGAGAGAGAGCTTCATCTTCTACTGGATAATGGCTTGTGGGTAATTTAAAGAGGTTTGTGTCAGGATTTTCACAGCTTGTGGTATGTAATGACAGTGAGTTCATCTTCAGCTATGCTCAAAGTCCCAAAGAAACGATAGGGCTGTCTAAGGTCGTCAGACAGAGTTTGTGCGTTGAATTTAGTTTCAAAAGTATCAAAAGATTGGCTACTCACATTTTTTCTACACATGAGAAACTTAGAAACTGCTCCCTGCGATCACATCCTGATTCTGCATGTAGGGAATATTACCGAATCAGTTGGAACGGATTTTAAGGTGACTAATCTTCTGGTGGAAATGTATTTATTTAAACTGCATTTACACACTGAACCTCAACAAGGTCAAAAACCCCTTCTGTTGTTTGGCGAAGTGTTTCTTATCACTAATTAAAAGTACCTCGCTGTGTATTTTTAGTGGTTTGGCCAGAAGCTTTGAAGTCTATGTGTGGCTTAACTAGACCACCAGGCAAAAATGAGAAGTGTTCCATATTTTAACATATTTTATTACTATAAAACTTTTTTAAAAATGACAGTTTTAATGTACAGCAGCAATATTACATGTATTTGAAATTTGTTCTTTTACAATTTGTCCATCTAACTTAAAATGTTGCACTTTCTCAGTCGTCTCTAAATCATTCAGTTCACCGTACACAGCAATTCAGATTACTACTCCTACCACAATTCTCATACTTAATTTACATCCACTTCAATTTATCAGTATAAAGTAGGTTATGACTGTACTCTTTGGGTATTACAAACTTAACTAAGTCAAGAAATATGTACGTGTACATGGATTTTAACTTTTCTTTCATTCAACTCTTCTCATGTGGATTCACCATTTCATGACTGCAAACCTTTTTTCTGAGTGCGTTCAGCGGTTCAGCAGCAGAGTAACCCACTCCCACCAATGCCACATCTGTTTTCCCTCTGTGCTGGTGGTCTATGAGCTGTGTCCCCTCAGTCTCATTCTCCTGTAGAGCTCTTGTCTCAGTAGGTCCCTCTCTTTGCGGATTCCCTGCAGCACCGTGCGATTCTCCTGAGCCCGACGCACCAGGTATGGAAGTGTGTTGTCCACTGAGCCATACGGCACTGACTTGTATACAGCGTAACCCTCTTTAGCTGGAGGGAAGAGCAGAGAGACAAGATGACATGATGGTAAAGGGGAAATGACAGAATATGATTTAATACCTGCAATTTTGTCACTGGAGAATATTTCCCATCAATATACACAGCTAACACAAGAGTTAGTTTTGGGAAAATGAAGGCATAAATGCAGTGACTTCCTTCAGCACAGGTCCACTCTATGAGGTGTGTTTTAGCATTTAAGTCTTGGCCCATAGCAGCTTAAATGAAGAGAGTTCTGGTGGTCCAGGTACAGGTTCACATGAAGCTGTCGTTGAATAAAACACAGGACCTCTTGCAGAAAATGTAAAGAGTAGTTGAGTTGAGGCAGAACTCACCCAGTGTGAGGGAGACGTGATCACACATGCCCAGCAGCTGGCCGAAACACACTGAGCCTCCATCTCTGTCTATCCCCAACTCTTCCATCCTGGAGATGATAGACACAATAGCTACATCAAGTCAGTCTAAAAAAAGAGAGTAGCTCATTGCTAACAGGACAAAAGGTTCAGTCAATTCAAAAGATGGATTTGTACCATCGACTACTGTCTCATAGCTATCGGCAAACCTTTATTGTGGAACAAATGTTAGAGCTGATGTTGCTGTGTGAAATCAATGGAGTGAAGGAAAGAAGAATGCATTTTTCTAATCTTTAGCTTGTTTTCCTATAAATTACTGAATAATTTCACTTTTTATGGACTGGAAAAAACAAGAATAAGATCAGTCATGGTGACAAACCAAAAAGGTTTGAAGCCACTGACACATCACAGCATCAAGTGAGGGTAAAATCAGATTAGGGAGACAAATATTTCATTGATTATTATGGCCCATTTTAAGATTTAAAAAACTCACCGTTTGGCGGCTCGTCTCACCGACTCCTCATTGTGAGAGGCTATTATGATCCTGTAGCGCTCAGGTTTCTGGGCTATGGCTTCCAGCATCACGTCCAACGAGCCGTTATAACTGCACAAACACAAATGAAGGGATGAAAAATGTGTTTGAGTCGAGATCAGATCTGATCTGTGCAGCAGCTTTCATCACACCACAGAACTAAAGCACTTGAGTTGATTTGAAATCCAGATGCATTGATAAGAAAATTGACAAAACCCAAACGAGTGCTAGATTCAGTGTCATGTAGTTTATGTTTTCTGATTGTCAGGTTGTGATTAATGACCACTGCATCCTATCCCACCTGTCATTCGTGTCCTCCCAGCACCGGTGGATGGGGTCCAGGCGATCCTCTTTCTCAGCCACCTTCCTCTCCTTGTCCATGTAGGCTCCTCGTACCAGCTTCACTCCCAAACAGAAATCCTCATTCTTGGAAAGATGCAGAGCTTCTAACAGGAGAGACCTGGACTCCTGAAAGACACAGTACGGTCTTATTTCAAGAAAATACATACATAGTCTTATAAACTGCCACATTCAGCGCAATTAAAAAAAATGTGAGAAGGGAATTAAATATATTTGCCTTCAGGTAACATTGATATGTGTTCCAAATCCAAGCACCATCTTTGTTGAACTTTTTCATCATCGCCATGGTGACAAGAGTAAGAGCAGGGTTCATGTAGGTGTACTCAGCATCAACCAGGACTCGGACTTTGTTTACACTTGCCTGCAAGAAAACACAATCCATGTAACTGCACTTAAGTTTTTCCGTGTGATTTGAATCGGTGCTTCACATCTGTACCTCTGCTATTCTGTTGAGTCTCCGCAGGCCGTAGAGGAAATGGGTAACTTCACTTTCATCTAAACCGGGGAAGCTGATTGCCTGAAAGAGGCAGTTTTAGGCAAAGGTCAGAATCACCCTCATCGACACCGTAAATGTCTGTAACAACTGGGGAAAAAAGAAGACGTGTGAAAAAGTGGGTTTTGTTTGGTGTACTGTAGACAAACCTCTCCATCCATAGCTCTGACAAGGAGATCCAGGTCACATGGTTGTTGTGCGATGAGTTTTGTGAGTTTCACCTTGACACAAAAAGAGACTCATTAGTGAGAAGAAAGTCACAACGTCTACACTGAATTTAAAAAAAAAAAAAGGATACTGGGAGATTTGGGGTGGGATGTTGTCGAAGGACAACCTGGAACAGCTGTGGACACATCAAACACTAAAATGTGTACTCTAATCTTTTTTTCCCACGAAGTTCAACTACACTCAGATACTGTTTGGCTCAGGTCCACCACACAGTATGTCAGGGTTGGAAAAAACCTAGAAATGTTTTTTCTTGTAACCAAAATGGTAAGAAAATGAATATACTAGTAAGTAGCATTGGTATCCCAAAATACATAATGTTCAAAGCTTACCTCTAATGAAGTAAATCAAAGAATTAGTATTTGAAAATTAATTACAAAACTCTGTTGCACAATGACGTAATTGTAAATATGTCAGTCGCAGTTCATTTGAAAATGGCCTGGAGAGTCATTTCCTAAAAACATCATGAATGATGGAGGTGAGATGTAGAACGCTGCCTTACACACAGCTCGGGGCTGAGCAGAGCTGTGATCTTCAGCTGCATCATTGGGTCTTTGCTCCAGGCGTTGCTGTGGGACATTCGCACGCATTCCAACATGGCCTCCATGTTGTCGTCATATCTCTTCTCTCTGGTGGTGGTGACATAAATGATAAAAACCTACATAACTAATTATTAAGTCACTATGACTGCATCATTAACCATTAATGGACACAGTTAAAGCCATTTAAAAAGAAAGACTAAATCTAAACTAAGTCTGATTGAGTCTAAACACTAAATCAGCACATGATTTTTATTATTAATAACCTCTAATATCAGCAACAAACCACCAAGCCGTGACCAGACTTTGTCACTATGCAGCAAAGACAATAGCACTGAGGAAATGACAAAAACTGTAGCTATCAACAACTTTTCACATGGTCTCTATCAAATTTATGTGATAATTTTACACCAGTGCCTGCCTTTATTTACCACAAAATGTGATACATGTGTGCAACCACATTAAAGTGAGTTAGGTCAATCTAAGAAGGCCATATTGAAGAAAAATCTGTGCACCCCTAATTCCTTTGTTTGGTCAGTGGGTACATAAATAATTAATAAATATTAACTAAATACAAAACAAAATATTTATGAGCCTGAGCACACTGAGGAAAAATTAAATCATACCCGGTGCTTTCTCCCAGATCCTCCTCTATGGGTACTGCCAGCATGGGCCTCATTCCCAGCAAACTCATCTTCTCCATGGATTGAGAGATCTCACTCTCATTCTCTCCGGCCACAAACTGGGCATACACAGTGGGCCGCAACAGCAAGGAAAACCCCCTCCTCCCCAGGAGGGTGCGGACTATCGACATAAGCTGAAAGAAGAAGTTGAAGCAGACAGAAGAGGATGGAGATTCATGAGGCGACACATATGTAATGTGTCACATACAGTCCTACAGTCATTTTGTCATGTACTCATAGACATAGTGTACATGACAACACTGTCAGTGTGTCAAAAGACTGACCACTCTGCACTCTTACCTTCCCACAGTTATTAACCAGCACAGGAAAAGAGCAGAGGCGGAAGACGCTCAGTGCCCGGAGCAGCTCATACAAACTCTTCACCCTGAAGGCACTGGGATCCTCAAAGGCCAGAGTTGCTGAGAGACGGTTGGGGTGCCTGACCCCCTCTGTCCTGGAGACAGTAGTACCCAGCAGCCTCAGCGACAAGAGGTGAGGGAATGGGGGACGCAAACGAGAGCATATCATCATCCCGGGAAAAGTGTGTATGAGTGAGTTCGTATGAAAGTTACTGGCTCAGCTTGTTGGTGGAGTCTCAAAGATGAGAGTTGGTATAAATTTCCCTTGTAATTTGGAAGTGTGTACCATCTGCTCACTGAGGAAGCTGTATCTGACGTGTTCAATACAAATGCATTGATCCAGAGTGTCAGAGAGACTGAGAGGTCAGATGCCCTCTCATGTCAGAACCTGTTGGACGAGGAGAAGGAAAGGACAGCACAGCACAGCACAGCACAGCGGCAGTGTTGTGTAGTTATTGCATGGTGCAGCCATTGAATTTGACAAGAATGAACAGTGATAATCACTGATTGATCACATAATTTATCAATCAATCATTAAAAAATGGCAAAAAGCAAAACATCTAGAAGGAGACCAGTAAGTTAAAGTCAGGACACTTTGTATTAGGTGTCTGTTTGGCTTCCCCAAACTACAAATATTGACAATAAAATTGCAGAAGAAGTAGGTCAGTAGAAACACCTTACCGTTCTTTCCCCTAAATGAAGAAAAGCTAAGCAGGTATGATTTGAGGGTTTGTGTGTGGATCTGTAAAATTCACCATCTTTTGGCTTGTTCGCTGGTTAATAAGTGACTAAGTTTAAGTAAACATCAAGTTGACCCTTAGCATCAACCCACAAGTGTTCCCTTAGTTTGATATCAACCAAATGGACATTAATGGACATGTCATGTAAAGAAGCATTTGTGATGCCAGGCTTTTATATTTTGTCCAGAAGCTTTAGAATAAATTTGGCTGTAAAAGGCAATAATTTGGAAGTGCAAAGTAAGTTAAATACATGCAATTTATTTATAACTACATCAGTCTTACCTTTTTAACCATGAAACAGCTGAAGTTTGAGTTCTGATTCAGTAGGCATCTTGTTGTTATCATGTTATTTTTTTTCAAACTTTTGTGAATGCAAAATCCCTTGTGTGTATATATTTATACACAAACATATTCTTACTTTGCAAACATACAGCCAAATCTGGTGCAGTTACAGCAGTGTTTGATACCTTAGTAGTAGTAGTATACTTAGTAGTATAACCCTTCAGTGAGGGAAGGGAGAGAAGTGGACACACAACCATTATATTTTTGGAAGAGGTGTGAGTTAAAACTTTTTTTTTTTTCCTTTACAAAACAACAGCAAAAAAAAACGCAAAGCAACCGGGGGAAATGATTTACTGCTGCGATCTTGGTCATGTATCTCTGACTGAGAGTCCTCCCAACTTCACTCACATGCTATTCACGCTGCTGATCAACCAGCCCTGAAAGACCCAAATAGTTCACCAAATGATTGATGCAGTCATTCAACACTTTGGAAAATCATGCAACAATTCAGAGATCCAGTAACAAATGCAGAAGTTCAACACATTCTCCAAGTCCTCATTCCACTTTTTAACCCCACTCAAGCAGAAGAGATGGAAACAATAGAGCCCCTGACATTTTGACATTTTTTAAGGTTACCCCGCAACATTTTAAGAACTAGACATTCACATTCTAGAAGACAAGATGTGCATCCATTCAATTTGAAACTAGGGCTAGCAAACAACCCATACAACATGAAGGAGATAGCAGAGACAAGGTTTCAAAGAACAATTATATTTATTACATACGCTAAGAAAACTTAAGCATTAACATTATGAAAAACAATGAATGGGAACATTTATGTTGAAGACAATAAAAACAATCTCAGGAAAAAAATGGACTACTAGGAACTATTAGTTAGGGGAGAAGGTCACTGTCTACCAAGGAACATTTAGGGGGAAGACCCACTCTAGCCAAATGCCAAAGGTCGGTAAAATTACACACAAAACTAAAGATAAACCGCAAGGTGCAAACACAGCAGACATTCAACCGTGCAAAAGTAGGAGTGGTTACTCTGCATACGAGGCCCCAGCTTGAACAGGCCCACAACTTCCCCCTTCCTGGATCAAGTTCTGGCCTAGAAGACAGAAAGAGGCATAAGTGTGGGCAGGTGACACTTAAAGACACCTTTATTACCATTATGACAAACCCTCTTGACTAGCATAGAAGTAAAATACATAAACATAGAACCTAGATAAAAACAGCAGTCAGCAAGAACAAAAGAAAAAAAACACTAAATGGATATTAAAGGAGGGTTTTATCTGTTTTACCTTACTCTTGAAATGGGTCAAATCAGCTCTCACTTAGGGCAGGAACAGGCATTAACCTCTCTATCACCAGTCATCAGATACCCTAGAAGTGTGCTGGCAGTGGAGGGAAAGTCTGGCGTACAATGTTAAAACAGTCAGTCAATAAATCAGTCAACCCTCTAAGCCACACAGAGGATGCCAATGTGCACACATTAAAACAAAAAGCAGCTCAAATGAATATCTCAAATTAACTCACCATACAGATGAGGGGCAGTGTCTTTGCAGCCTGAGGCTTTGGCTCGTCTATATATAGAGAAGCATAAATGAGCTACATCTGGTGCTCATTGGAACCTGATCAGGCTCACTTGGACCAGCTAACTCTACTACAACCTAACCTGTATTTTACTGAGGGCAGAACTAGTCTTATGCAGTATAGTACACTTTAAATTTACTTTATTTTGTGTTACGATGGTTCTTTTGAAATAGAAAGTACTGCATTCAAAACTTTAACTCTACTGTGGGAATAAAGGCAGGTTTATTCAAATTAGTAAACTACATTGTCACAATAAATGTTCTAATAAATTCGGCAAAGGGACTTCAACTAAGTCAGCAGAGTTGTCCAGTAACCAAACCACAGTATATAAAAATACAATAAAGCTGAGAATTGGACAATCTTTCAGATTTCACAGTGATAATTTAAAATTCATAGTGTTATATGAATAATCCACTGCTATATTACTACTACGTCTGATAATAATTGGTTTGATTTATAAAATAGTAGCACAGGTCTATGTTTGAGATAAGACCAGAGCCGTTTCTTGCTATATACGGACTATGCGGCTGCATAGCGCCCCGCAGCCACCAGGGGGCCCCCAAACTGCAAGTTCAGCTTCATATTTATGTTGGGAGAATTAAAAGTACCTGTCTTTATTTGTAGCCAGACAAACCCCCTCATTTGTTGTGTGAAACACGTATATGCTTAAAAAAAGCACGTATATGCTTAAAAAGCATGTAAGTGTTTATGGGGTAATAAAGTCAAAATCACCTTTGGGCTGGGCTGTCACGTAGTAAGTGACGTCTGCCGACAGGTGTGACGGGATGATTGACAGCCGCCCACCATTCACTGAAGTGAGAGAATAACGGTAGGCACCGTAAACAACGACATCAAAACGGACGTATGCGTATGGACGTAAAACAGGAAAAGAAGAAAACTGTTCACAGGATGAAGGTAAGGCTTTTGTTCATGATGTGGTGGAGGGGGGAGCCAGAATGCAGATTACTGAACAAGTCAGTTTGCTACTTTTGTCAAGCCTCAGATAAATGTCAGCTACCTCAGCTATCAGGCTATGATTATATGTATGTAAATAAAGTCAGCTTTATCCGGAGTTTGCTTTACGAAAAGGCTCAAACACATGTGTCATGTGAATGGACTGATTGACTGAAGTGACACCCGGTGTGTCGGATTATAGCGGCTCACATTACACTTCGGGGGCGGCACCAGAGAAATTTGACTGCAGGTGCAATAGAAATACACCACCCCAACCTCCCCATCCCAGCACACACACACACATATAGATTGGTCTCTCTCATATCAGTTATTGCACTGCCAGATGAACATTATCTACATTATTTATTACCTTATTTATTATTATGTTGTTTACATCAATTTTTTTTATCATCACTTTGCACAGTACGGTCACTCTGGCACTATGCCTTTTTAATTGAATTGTTGAATGTTCGTTGTCGTCTGTTGTTAAGTGTGTATACTTAGTTTAGAGTATATCAGTGTGTCTTTTCAGTTTCCTTTTTAGTCAGATTAATGCTGTTGTCTTGTCATGTTTTTTTAATAACTGCACAGTCACTGGAGTATATGCACACATCATTTCACTGCAATGATCTTGTATTATTGTATGTGACAAATAAACTCTCTTGAACTCATACAAACATTTATTCCATTCCACCACTGTCAGATCATGGGAATCAAACTCGGTTTTATGAAATTATCCTAAGGCTTTTGACATGCACATGAAAAAAGTAAATCGTATTTTTTAATAATGTAACATTACTTCATCTAGCACTAGCACAACCAGAACATGCCACATGAGGCATCAACCTAATGAGGCCACCATCTCAAAACACAACTGCAGGACATTGGAACACATCCATATGGGCCCATCAAATATTGGTTAAAACCATTGTGCCACCATGAGAGATAAAAACATCAAAATGCAAACCAAATGCATAACATGCTTAACAGGCCCCGGTGGCCCCGGCCGTTAGCTCCCGGGTGCAGGGCGGGGACCAGCGCTTGAGGCGGCCGCGGTAGACTCCCCATCCGACTCTGAGGTACTGTTGCCGCCTGAGCCTGGTTCCTCCAAGCTAGGAGGACAAGAAGTAGGGGGGCCATCCGATGCTGATATCGCGGTGCCGTCGGACTCCACAAAGCTGTTGCTGCTTCATTTTTCAGCCGATAAATCAAACTATAGCTATAGCCAAACATCATTCACACAATAAAGACGTAGCCAACGCAAATACGTGACACCTGACATTTCACCTTTGACCTCGCGTAAATATCAAGAAATACATTTCGTAACATTATTAATTTAATTTAGGACATTTTCGGACAGAAATGAGATACAAAGCGCATGAGATAAAATGTCTTCAAAAAATATTTTAATTAATGAATTTTTATTGGATTTCATGGGGGTGTTGCGGGGGTGCTATGCCACCACTAGGGGGAGCTGTAGCACCGGCAAGCCCCTCCTTGGCGCCGCCTATGTTACACTTGGTAGAGGGTGTGTGGCTGGGCAAACGTACTAGCTGACTTTATTTACATTACATGAAGCTGAACTTGCAGTTTGGGGGCCCCCTGGTGGCTGCGGGGCCCTATGTAGCCGCCATAGTCATGCAGATGTCCTGAGGTCACTGTAGGGATCGTGTTAGGTGTTACCTTAGGTTGTGAGACACACAGAGCAGCTGTATGTGTGTATGTGTTTAGGAGAGAAGAGACCACTCTGATTGTCACTATGGTAACTGAGGTCAGAGGACATGATTGTCTCACTCCATAGACACAACAGGACAGCATCTTCAGAATTTAGGCAGTATCATGTCAAACAACCCAAGACAAACAAGAAACAAGAAGAACAGGTTTGAAGTATGCCATGAGGACATATAAATAGAGTGGCAAAGGAATGACAAAGTAAAAAGCTGTACTTTCTGAAGGCAAAAAGGTAGTGACGGTACAATATGGCAGACTGGACTGTGTGGATACTCCTGATGTGTACAGCCCTCATTGGGCAAGGTGAGCTTTTACACTGAGTTACTAGTTTGTTATCTATTACAAACCAATAAATAATCTCTTATTAGCTTATGTTAAATTTTTGTTTAAGTTAAAGAGACTTTGTATCCAACTTTAGGGTAATTTTCAGGATGTACAGTAGTTAGTGGTGGTGTTGTACTGGATTGTGTTATGTCTGTTTTTTAAACATTTGAAATACCTCTAAATGTGATGTGAATATACAGACAGTTTTTATTGGAGGGCTGTTGTATTGTACAGAGCTATCAAATAATTATTTTACAATAGCGATAATTATCAATATTGAAATGTCTGGAAACCATTCAGAGCAGTGTTGTGTTAAGTGGTTACTCAGTAACTGGTGTAGTACGTCAGCTATTGTTAAGGGATTTGGGATGATGAATTGCCTCTTTCTGGATTCAAAACACAATACATGTGTAATATTAGAACATGAAGGCATGAAAGTAGAAGAACATGAGGCAGTACTTTCAATTAATAACTCTAAATGATGGAGTCAAAACTTAAAAACCTACTAGAATGAGACCTGGAAAGAGGTCACAGACATATTAAGCATAATCACAGGCAAAAAATGTGTCAATTGTAAAACATCTTATTCGCAATTTGCAAAAAATTGACATTTGAGGGACCATTCATTCACAAGCATACTTAGAGATTAGAACCTATTTTAAGATAAGATATTTTAATCTGTATTAATTCACATTATCTATTTTTTATCTATCTGCAAAAAGATAGATGTTTTTAAAAAATGGGGACAGACCTTTTGCACATTTTTCCCTTATTTTTCAAAATATGTATATGATCCACTAGTTTATTAAGACGCCAAGACCAGTAGTCCAGTGTTCTGTAAAGTGCAAATCTGTAGTGGCAACCGCAACCAACTATATATATCTGTATTAAATCTGACAAACAAAACAAAGCAGAGCAAAAATGTGTTTTTAGGAAAATCATTTTTTCATGAACACATGAGATAATAAGTAATTGATTTGGAAAAACAGAGCAGATACATTTTTTCAAGTGAATACATTATGCCTCTGTACATATTTGTGTTGCTTTCCTGTGTTGCAGATTTACTCTAAAACTTGATATGCTTCTTTCTTGCGCAATGCTATGCCCTTCCACCAACTTACATGGAAATCGGGACTGTAGTTTCTCTCTAACCTGCTGACAGATAAACAAGCAAACAAACAGAACGCACTGCAAACATAACATCCTTGATGGAAATTCAGATAAGGATATTCAGATTGCAGGGCGGCCGTGGCTCAGTGGTATAGTGGGTCATCCAATAACTAGAAGGTTTGCGGTTCGATTCCCGCTCTCGATGCTCCAAGATTGGAAGGTGAACTGACAGCTGGTGGGGTGGCAGTCCACCTCCTCCTCCGCCACGTGCCCTTGAGCAAGACACCGTACCCCCCAACATCTGCTCTCTGGGCGCTGCGAATCGCTCCAGTGTGTGTATATGGCATCTGTCACTATGTGTGTGTGGTCCTGTGCATGTGTGTGTGTGTGTTCCGACAGGTGCCAGCTGGATGGATTAAAAGCATGATTATCTTTTAAATAAAGAATTCATAAAAAATAAAAAATCCTATAAAGGAAGCAGCTGGAACTCTAGTGCCACCTTGTGTCTACATGCTGTATCTATCTTTTGCTGCATTTGTCTAATGTTTAAACACACAAACACACACATTGAGGTAAACAGATGTAAATAACTTTTTCATCTCTTTCCTACAGAGTCAACGGCTCAAGGTAAGAACAGCCACGTTTCATGTCTTCCATACAGCCATAAAAACAATGAACATAAACTTTGAATGAACACAACTACAAAATGAATGAATAACTCAGCACACTTTACTGCATTTGTACTCACAAACGGTTGTCTATGCTCTATCAGATTGTGGAATAGCACCTCTTAACACGAGGATAGTGGGTGGTGACAATGCCACAGCTGGGTCATGGCCATGGCAGGTCAGCGTGCACCACTTTCGTTCAGGGAGGTGGAGTCACATCTGTGGAGGGACCCTCATCAGTGACCAGTGGGTACTCACGGCAGCCCACTGCATAATAACGTAAGTGAAACTCATCAGACAAACATATAGGACGTGTGTTTGTGTTACAAGCCTTCACAGGTTTAATGCATTTGTACTCAAAAAGTACTCATACACTAACTATCCTTCCTGAACGGATATATCCTTCAACTATGTTGCCTTATTGATATACATACAATTGGTAACTCTTGCCTGGTTCACATCACCACTGCAATCTAACTTTTCTAACTTAGTATCAGGGCCAGCTGCTGCCATAAACACGCTATGTGGTCGTATTGAGACAGAACTGCTAAGGTGGAAACCACATATTTCACTGTGACTTTCTATGTTGCATGCTCATCACACTTTGTACGGTGTTAAGTTGACTGACTCATTCAGGGGCCACCAACTCTCATACAATGACCGTAAGACCCACGCAATTAACAATTTTCACATGTTCTCACACCACACGTTCATTAATCTGCAGATTCATATTTCTTATTTTTCTCCTGATGGTCTGAAGAACTCATTGCTCCGCTGGCTTGTCTGGCTGTGTGCTGTCTGTGTCCTATTTTCTCCCCACAATGTTATCAGTTATCAATTAGTTTTTGATAGCATTATAGATCTAAATTTATTCCCATACAATGCTGTTGCTCTGGGTCATCTAACATCAACGCCCAACATGTGATGACACGCTGAGGCCACCCTGAGCATACGGCTGCACCCCTAGCACACTGAAAAAATGGAAGATGGTGGGTTGTTCAATTTACAAATATGCAGTTCAAACACATCACATAATTTATTCATGATTCTGTTTTGAACATGTTCAAAACAGACACCGGCAGCTGCCCCAGAAACCGGCAAGTGCCACTACTAGCTGCCGCTTCCACGAATTGAGCCAGCCCTTTCTCCTGCATTTACTGCACAATTGACGACCGCTTCAAAACTGGACACCATCCCATCAATCTGGGACTTGAATAATCTCGTTCCCACACATTAAACAAGTCGTGGCCACGGAATAGGATCTCGTTCCCACGCATTATTAACTGCAACTGTATATTGCTGTTCTACTGTTGGCTGACAACAACCAACTGGAACCAACTGATTAGACCAAATAAGGAGCGTGTGTTCCTGTGACTCTCAGGTCCTGTTGGTTTTGTCGCAGATTTAGCACAGACCTGTGATCTGAAGAAGTTGTTCTTTTTAAAAAAAATAATTGACACTTTCACTGAATTGAGGAACTGAAATTCATTAATGAAGTTCTCACCATGTCTGCTTGTGTATTCCCCGGGTAGTCTGGCTTCGCCTCTATTGAC
The DNA here is from genome assembly GCA_946959425.1 of Argyrosomus regius. Classification (NCBI taxonomy): domain Eukaryota; kingdom Metazoa; phylum Chordata; class Actinopteri; family Sciaenidae; genus Argyrosomus; species Argyrosomus regius. The sequence continues at coordinate 12,490,631 of OX336900.1, read as the reverse complement.
TCTATTGTTGACCCTGTCCATCGGCCAATGTCAGCTGGGATCGGCTCCAATCCCCAGCGACACTGATAAGCAGTTATGGAAAATGGATGGATGGAAATTCATTGATACACTTCGCAGTCAAATTCCAATTAAACTTGATTTGATGCAACCTGTTGGTGATATAATACAATGGCTATGTACACTTGCTCACAACCTGCTGCTTAGAAAAGCAGATGCAGCAAAAGCTTACAACATTTTCAACTTTTGCTCATTCAGATTGCCTCAATACATTTACTGGAAGTTCAACTGTATTCCAGTGTATGCTCCTGCCACACATTTGGTACTCATTAGTAATTCGTAGCAACATTATCAGAAACTCAATGTTCTTCTCCAAGTATCTACTGAAGGAACTATTGGATAAATACAGAAAACATCTTCCAAGACAACACAAGACTGTCACCAGCATTGGTTGACTGGTTTAATCAGTTTTTATTTATTCTTTTATCCAGAACCTCAACCAGCCCTTGGAGACTTTACTTCGGGAGAGAGACTCAGAGTGGCCCTAATGTTAATGAGGTGACCCGCACGGTGTCCCAGATCATCGTCCATCCTAACTACAACAACTCCTTGCTCAACAATGACATTGCCCTAATGAAGCTCAGCAGCCCTGTCAACTTTAATGACTACATCAGACCTGTCTGCCTGGCAAGTAACATCAGCGAGTTCCACAACTCCACTCCCTGCTGGTCCACTGGCTGGGGTACACTTGGAATGAGTGGTATGTATTCTGAAGGCTTTTCATTAAGCGTCATTATCAAATCAAAACTTGTCAACATACTGGCATTAGCATTTAGTTGCCGTGACTATGACACATAAACAGATTAGTGTTTATGGTGCAGGAACTACTGCATTGTCAAAAGACTATTTCATCAGGAATTTTCTCTCCCACAGAGTCCTTGCCAGCATCTTTCCCACTCCAGGAGATTCAGATTCCTGTCATTGGAAGAAAACAGTGCGCCTGCAGCTACCTCGTAGTACCACTTGCAAACATCACTGACCAAATGATTTGTGCGGGGCAAGATAACAAACGCGTTTGTTTTGTAAGAATTTTTTATTTTTTATTCCACATTCAAACTGCCAAAATATCAGAAGAAAATTCTGTATACTCACACATGTAGTTAAAATATTTTTCTTGCATCTTTCTTTATCAATTTTGGTACCATAAAACTTTATTTTTGCTATTAAAATGTTATTGTCAGTGAGAATGTGCCAGACTAGGCTAAATGAGGCTACTTCAGAGAACTTATTTTGTGCATCTTAACCAGTAGTCTCTCCTCTTTCAGGGTGACTCCGGTGGACCTTTGCAATGCAAACAAGGCTCAAAGTGGATCCAAGCTGGCATTACCAGTTTTACAGCAGGTTGTGACACACCTGGTATACCTGAGGTCTTTGCCCGAGTGTCTGAGTTCCAGAATTGGATCAGGGATCAAGTGACGGGGGCAAATGTTAGCTTTGTGACATTTACCTCCAATGGCAACCAAGATGACAGCTTTGTGTGTCGCAGCACAGCCACAGAGGCGCCGCAGATTTCAACATCATTTGCTTTTATGGTCATTACAGTGACAGTTTTCCTGCAGCACATTTTAGCTCTGTAGCAGTTTTGTGCAACCTCTTCTCTTATGGTATGTTTGTCTTGTCTTATTAAGCTTTCAAGTTTCTGATTAGACTTGAAGGTGTTTAAGAAAATGGTGTTGAGTGCTCAATAGTACTTAAGTTTAGTACGTATAAATTAAAATATGAAGCACTGAGAATCATGAACTTTGGTTGTTTTTATAAGAGAGAATCAGTGTGAGATAGGTAGAAAGTGTCTCATATCAAGAGCATCCTTATCCATATCCTATGTGAATCAGCTAGTTTTGCATTTTTCTATTCGATACTGTACACAAACACTATCTCAGTGTTTAGTTCCCACAAGTCTGATAGTAGCACTTTAAGCTGATCAAAGGCGCAAATGACACGACGATGACAAGCGTTTTTTGCATTGCTCTCAATTTCCTTCCTCTGATCAATATTCATATGACACAAACTTTGTTTAACATTTTCTGTCTTATAGATAATAGTGTAAAGCAATTCATCTTATCACTTGCACCACAATAAAACAATAAACATAAATATGATGGAGTGTGTGAAATTGTGAAAAATGTGACTGATTCAGCATGTTTACAGAAACATGGGTTTAGCTGCAGGAGTGCATTGTCTATGTACTGTGTGTGTATGCATACTTTTTTCCCCCAGTATTAAAACTATAGGTGTTTTATAATCATTTAGCTAGCATGTTAGCATACTCACAGTTAGCATATTACCCAACCCCTAGTATGTGCTCATAATGCCTGAAAGCAAGGCCGTTTCTAGCTGTTTGGGGGCCCTATGCAAGATGCTATTTGGGGGCCCCTATTTTGTCAAACTCTGAGGGCGAGATTCCTAACCTTTTCAGATGATCTGTGGCGATGCAACAGTCTGCTACATTTCAAGAGGAAAACAGGCTGCATTACATTAATGCAACAGATGCAGCATGTTCCTGAAAAATGTTTAATGTAAACTTTGAAAACAAGGTGACAGAACATATACCTACCGTTATTCTCTCACTTCAGTGAATGGTGGGCGGCTGTCAATCATCCCGTCATACCTGTCGGCAGAGGTCATTACTACGTGACAGCCCAGCCCAAAGGTGATTTTGACCTGATTACCCCACAAACACTTACATGCTTTTTAAGAATATAAGTGCTTTTTTAAGCATATACGTGTTTCACACAACAAATGAGGGGGTTTGTCTGGTTACAAATAAAGACAGGTACTTTTAATTCTCCCAACATATAATAAATATGAAGCTGAACTTGCAGTTTGGGGGCCCCCTGATGGCTGCGGGGCCCTCTGCAGCCGCATAGTCCGCATATAGCAAGAAACAGCTCTGCTTGACCCCATTACTGGGGAGCCTGTAGCCCCAACAGCCCTACACTGGCTGAATCCAGTGGTGGACACTGGAATACTGCCCAGCAGGGGGCTCTGAATTACCAGCTTTTTTTGCAACCTATGCTCTGCTCTACTCAGTCATCCTTTATGCAGCTTGACCAAACCAAAGGAAGCTTCTTGGTATTGCTATTTTGCAGCATAAACTGCAAGTCCTGGCAAGTCCCTTCCTGGATAGTGCCATTTATAGTGATATTTCAGTCTGACTGTGGAGCAGTTTGACCAGTCGATCGATGGATTTGACAAAGTTGATGTGTGTTAGACAGTTAGATGATGTGTTAGACAGCGCTCTCTACCACCAAATGAAGGAAACTGAGACATGCTTGAAACATGAGACTTTTTTTATTTTCCACACTGGAATGGATATCTGAAAAGCAAATCTTCAACAGCTATTTACAAATTTGGTTCAATTTCATTAATCTGTTTATCATCTGAATTCTTGGGAATACACACACACACACTCACAGTACATTGGGCTATTTGAACTAATGCTACACATTGATAAAACCCCTAAAAGCGCTATCAAGCCAAAACATTTAGTCAACATTATCGTTTATATTTTAAAACACAATTCTTGTGCTCATATCCAGGTAGGACCCCTGGGGGTGGGCGTACCCATGCTGGTGTTGTACAGATGCCTGAATGGGATAGAGAGGGATGAGTGAGGGTCCTGACAAAGCCGGAGAGGGTAGGATGGAAAGGCAGGGTAGAGAGTTGAGGGAGGGGTGGAGGTGGGTAGACTGGAGGGAAGTGATGGATCCAGCTGAGGGAGAAGAGACGGGTGGTGCAGTACCATCTCTGGGCGGTAGGGGGCTGCAGGATTGAACTGAGTCATGGCGCCTATTTCAACTGGAGGGTATGAGGAGGAAGTGGGAGGATTGGGCATGTTTTGAGGATGGGTTGTTTGTGCAGACTGCTGGAAAGAAGAGGAGACAGCCAAGCAAGAGGAGGGCTGGAAAGAAGGGTGAGAAAGGGAGGATGATGGATGGGTGAAGGAGGAGGGAGGGAAGGCGGCAGCAAGGGAGGGTACTTGGGCTTGGTGGCTCAGATTTTGGAGGTGCAGGGCAGGGTGGGCAGAGCTGGGAGCCACATTTGGAAATGACAGATTTTGCATGTGTGGAGGGACTGAGGGGAAGGCAAATGATGTGGGGCCACCGTGAGTGGGTAGGGAGCACTGCAGACTTGGAGCAGGGGGTTGGTTTAGGTTAGGGAGAGGCTGAGTGGTAACCTGAGCATTTGTAGGAAGGATGTTTGGATACATAAATGCTGTTGAACCTTGATCACTGGGTGCATTATTTACAGCACTAATAGTATCACCCTGCATTGGCTGACTAGTTTGGGCAAGCAGAGAATGCGCCGATATTTGATCCTGAAGACCCGACTGACATGCGGAAGACTGTGCAGGAAAAGAGGAATCTGTAGGTGTATGCGGGCTGATTGTCTCCGGCATGGTATGATAGGCAGTGGGGGAGGAGGAGGAGAGGAGTGGCTGTGGTGAGGAGGAGTTAGAAGGAGGCGGAGTGGGAAAGGTGAAGGTGGTCTGCTGTAGTGAGGGAGTGGTGGTGGTGGAGGAGGAGGAGAGTGTGGGGGAGGAAGAGAGGATGGAGGGGTAGTCAATAGGAGGGATGGAGGCCTGAGGATTGGATGTATCTGAAGAGTCGGAGACCGGCAGGGAGGAGAAGGAGGAGGATGACTGAGGAAGAGGAGCCGAGGGGAAAGAGTTGGGCTGAGCAGTCGGGAAAGTGGAGGAGTAAGATGTAGCGTCTGATCTGTGAAGGAGCAATAGAAAAAACAGAAATATATTTTAGTGTTGAAAACAATTTCAAGCAAAAATGACTCACTTATTTTTGATATTTCATTGAATAATGATTAATAAACAAATCATAAAAACAATCCAGTGTATAGGGACTATAACTGTGTAATAAAGTGTTTAAATGTTGCAAATTGAATGAACTGAATTCCTAAAACAGCAATAAGCAGCTCAATTTAGGAACAAACCTACAACAGTAAATTTCTCTCTTTCTGCACTCTTACCCTTCAATCATATTATTTGCCACTTCACTTCCCGGTGTGTTCTGCATCTCATTGGCCATGGAGATGCTGATATCAGACATGAAAGCCTGTCCGAGGTCTAGTGGCTGCTCCTGGACCATCGTGTCCTGATAGGAGGCCTCCTCTGGTCTGAACCCGCACGAGGGGTCAGGCAGTGGGGGCAAAGAGGCCAGAGCGAGGGCCTGCAGGTCTGTGCTGGTGGTGGTGCCTATCGGCTGTTGCAGGAGCTCAGCAGAGTCGCATGGATCACAGTTTACTGAGAGAGACAGATAGAAAGGGGGAGTTTTAGAACAATTCAAGGCAATAGAGGGAGTAAAATAATGTAATGATTCAAACTAATGTAATTTCACTTACCAATATCCAAAGTTTCTGTCAAAACGGATATTTTGCGCTTCTGTCTTGCATCTCTTTGTCTGCAGAGAGAAAAAAAAGGGGGTTTAGATCCTCCACAATATGTATGTGAAGTGTATTTCTCTGTATGTGTGGGGTATATGTTATGAATTACTTTTTGCTGTTCATGCCATCCTCTCGGAAACCTTTAGCGAAGGGGTTGGAGTTGATCTTCAGCTCTGTGATCTTAAAACAGCAACAAAACAGTTTTACAGTTGGTTTATCTTCTCTCTACTTCTGTACCAATTTTCTTTCTGTTACATTTAATCTCTTATACACAATTTATTATTGCTCAGAGAAATGTCGTCAGGACACTGTGACAGCTGCTGCTCCAGATGGTGTGTAGAAACCTCTTTTCTAATCTTGAACTGTACTCATTGAAAGTGGTTTTGTACAGACATCATTAGCCTCTTTTGTAATATATGAATGTAGTGTCATGGTACCTTGTTGTTCTGGTAGGCAGTGACTGTGATGAACTGGGTCTCAGGGAAAACGAAGGAGTGTTGCCCTCCGCCCCACCTCAGCACATCTCTGGCTTCAATTACATGAACTCTGGGTTGGTAACGATGCAGCGAGTGTAGGATTATCTGGAAAGAAAAGAAAAGAGATTGAATCAAAATGCACCATAAATATAAAAAACAATCAATGACGGATTGTACTGTATTGTCTGTCTGCAGTACTTACATGTCCCTGTGTGTCCAGTGTGTTGTTGGTGAGCTTGGCGTAGTGAAACGAGATGGTGCGGCTCTGCCAGTGAGCACCTGTGGCAGGTGAGTCCGGGTGAATGAAAACCCGGTCTGGTAGTCTCGCTTCTGCCCCACCAACAGCCTGCCAGCCACCACCTTGGAAGCGATAGCGGGAGTTGTCTGCCGGGATGATGTCCAAGAGGAGGATGTAACGGAGAGATGGGTTCAGGCCCGAGAGCTTTAACCTCAGACCGGGGAACATCCGTCTAAGAGAGGGAGGGACAGTGGACAAAAGTTAGCTCAGTTTTTAGTAGGTTCTCACTATTTGTGCAGTTCAGTATCCAGAAACCACAAAACCAGATTTAGTAGAGGAAGGGAAGTGGACAAAAGGCAGAAAGATATAAGAAACAGGTAGAAGACATTTTACTGAATGAAAAAGGAGGAGTAAAAGTGAAGACAAAGACAGACAGTGAGGTCAAAGGTCAGTGCATCATATCAGCTCACCTGCCCTTCTTTGTGATGATCATCTCTGTGCCCACCGAGCTGAACTGTTTCCATAAAGACGCGTTCTCCAGCTCCATTTTCACATCATCTTTTGGGGTTTTGGTGGCAGGTTCGTTGGGGACTGGCGGAGGGGCCAGCAGCCTCGGCGGCAGGGCTTTGGCCGCCGCATCACAGGTAGGAGGGTACAGCGGCATGTGGGCTGGAGCCTGGCGGTCTGTGGGAACACACAAATTGAGGATAAAATGGTCTGAATGAATCAAATACAGGTGTATATTCAGTTTGTGTAGCTGTTAGTCTTATCAATTGGACAAACTGATGGACCAATCAATAACAAATGAACAATAAGTAAACATCCAAATCCAGATTTGGAGCAAAATCTTCTTTGGTCACTCGAGAAGTGAGAGCGGGAAACATCTCCTCCAAAGAGAGCTAGATATAATAATATGTGGATTTTTCACCTTCAAATTAGCCCCACTGGGACTGATTGAATAAAACTGTATTTATAATTATGATGGTTTAAAACACTGTAATTTGAAAATGTTTAATATATTTGTTAGTACTTTGACGACACACTATAGATTATCCCTTCCTTCCATGTTTTCTGAGGATGATTTAAAGATCATGCTCTCCTCCCAAACTGTGACCAGCTTCATTTTGATTATGGTCAGATTTAAATCATATTTTCCCAGTTGATTGCCTTTCCATCTTCTGCTGCTTGGGCTTTAGACAAACTTTGTTTTCTTCACATTAAAATCTTCAAGCACAAACAGTTTAAAAGCTTTTCTTCGTGCCTCTCACCTCTGTAAAAGCAGTCTCCGATCCTTTGTGGTCCCAGAGCCAAACTGGGGTACATCTCCACACTCAGCATTTTCCTTGTCTATGTTTGTCCCTTTGCTCGTCCTCTTCACCTGCTGCAAAGTAACATTTCACGCTTCAACTATTTCCGTCTCCTTCTTTTACAGATTTGCTAACCGTGTGAGAATAGTCTTCTGTTGTACTGAAGGCCTCTTCTTAAAATGTTCTGTCCTTTCTTGCCTCTATTTCTGTTCCAATCCCTCTGCTGTCCTTTGCTACAAATGCCCACAGTGTTGTCTTGCTCAGTTAAATAGGTGTGTGGAGCTTCACACATAAGGCCAAATGGTCCCCTCTTTTTGCCTCCCTGTCCCTCCACACTCTGCCCTCATCTTCCCTTCTGTTCCCGCTCGACAAACACAAACAACACTCATCGTCTGGTGGGAAACGTAATGTGATTTGTGTTATTTTATGTGAGTAGAGGTCAAATAAGTGCCTGTAGTTGTACATATCAAAGGCAAATATTGTGCTTTTTGCTTCATTAAAACAATTTTGCAGCTGCACATTGACCAGCAATATAAAAATGTTATTTGTTACTAAATGCTGTAAAATGTTTCTATGCATTAATGCAACAACAGGTAGATAATAGACTATATATAGTACTTTTATTTTTGATACTTTAAGTACATTTTTTTTGAGTCTGTAATTAATCTGTTATACATACTTATCTTCAATTTGAATAATTAGAACAGCATTTTTGAGGTACAGTATGTGTGCTGCTTTTTGTAATATTACTTTCCAGATTCTGAGATTAATTTTATAACTGTAGGAAATGCTACTCGGATTTCAAATAGCTCTTAAACATACATAGACAACATAGAAATCTAGTGGTTTACTGGCAGGTCCCCTGTGGCTGTTTGATGGCTTGATGACATGTTTCTTCCTCTCAGTAGCCTGCTTATTAGGCTTTCTCAGCGGGGAGTCGGGCCTTGAATGAAGGTTGAAGAGGAAGACAGTTTGGCCGACGGCTGCAATTTGGCCACAACGCAAACAAGTGTCTAGAAGTTTATATGTGAAGTTTGAAATCAGGTATGAGCTCTGTATAACAGCCGATTCTGAGAAATACTTAACACTATATAACACAGTTAAATTAATCGATTTAACACAAATTCTGTTGTTTTGTGGAGTAGACAGATTTTTTTTTGTTAAAACACGGTAAAACACACGGAGTAGACCACACACATACAAACCCCCGTTAGTGATGAATCATGGGGGATATTCAGATACTTCACTTATGTACAATGTCAGAATACTCCATCACAAGTAGTAGCAATCAAAATGTTATTCAAGCAAAAGTACTGAAGTATTATTTGCTAAGTGTACTTTGAGTAAAAGTGCTTATGCAGCAGCTCCTGATCAATATAGAGATTAGTTTGCTCCTGTTGGTGTTAATATCTATTATATTAGTGGATTATTATTATTATTGAAGCAGTAACATTGCAGCAGCATTTTAATGTTGAGTTTGAGAGGGAGAGTTAAACATATTATATATATATACATATATTTTAGTAGTTTAGTGTATAAACTGTTCATATGTTTTGCATGTAAAATGTTAAAAAGTACATTATTTCCCAGTGAAATGCAGTGGAGCAGAGAAGTAAAGTAGCTTAAATTGAGTTTTACTTCAGTGCAATATTTAAGTAAATGTACTTAGTTACATTCCACCACTAGATGTGACAAAATAAGTGTCTAATCAGTGCGAAATGTGAAGTCATGTATGCAAACCAAAAAAACCTTTAAACAGACAAAAAGTACTCGGTATCCAAAAGCAGTCATTTGCTGGTTGTTGTCAACAAGTTCCCCATTCTGCTTTTGTTTCATGAACTCCCTTTAGGCGACAATGGTCACAACAAATCGCCATGAGGACTTTTAATATGAATGAAGTGGTGACAGTAATCTGGAGACTATAGAGGAGCAGAGGATTACTGTTCCATCCTGAGTAGAGCCGTTGCAACTTAAAGGATCAGAGTAGGATAAACTGGGTGGCAGATTTCATGTGAGCATCAATACTACTAGAAGAAGAAGAGGGGCCCAAATCTACCTGCTTTTAGACATTACTGCCAATATAAAGAGTGACAACTGGAGTCACTTAACAGGAGTGAAGTCTAAATGTTGTTCTAGTTGTTGTTTTCCTTCTCCATTTGTGTGTATGTATATGTGTGTGTGTGTGTGTGTGTGTGTGTTGGAGGGGTGGGGGATAAAAGCGAGCTGGGACTGAGAGGAAGTGGAGGTGTGAACACCACGCTGAGAGAAAGGCCATTACCTTGATGGGGGCAGCGAGGTGTGTGTGACGTCTCTTAATGTTTTTACGAACTGACAGGTGTGTCGTAGGCGCTGCAGCCACCAGACTCTGTAACAGCCAGTGATGAGGACTGTTACTGGTTTTGTTTTTTTACCATTACTGGAGTGGGGGCAGGTAGCATGTGCTGTTTACAGTGCATTAAGTATTGCCTTAGGCCTGCTCTTTGACATGTATGTGCTAAATGGTTTGATTTCCACCTTTGTTTGCTCACTGAGGTCTAAAGTTCAGGTCACTGAGAAAAACACGATTGTAGAAGTATTTTTCTTCCTCGAGCATGTTTCTGATGGAATAACATCCTTTTAATCTGATGAGGATTATCATTTTTTGTGTTCCTGTTTGTAGGATGCAAAGATTTCCTATTATGAAAAAAATATTTTTTTTAAATTCTCTTAGGGACACACTTGATGTCACTGATTATTAGGATTAATGCACAATGCGTTGTCCCCAAATAAACCCTCTGCATGGAGAAGACTCATGTATTCAGATTACATGCTTCATCTTTAGCTCTCACTGTGTATTTGAGGATATTTTGTTTCATCCAACACACCCATTATTTTTTTTGATAAACCACAACCCATTTTTATTAAGACCCTGCCAGAAATACATGATAAACAGTACAACATGAACAAAGGAAGCCCTTCAAATCATCACATGAGGCACAGATATACTGAAATACTGTTTTACAGTCATTGGATAGCTTGTTTTTTTTTTATGTAATCATGTAACACACATTCATCTGGATCCAATTAAAGCAATGAAAATCTATGAAACAGATTACCAAGTACATCTGTAGCTCTAAATCAGTCAGACCACTTCCAGAGGGTCTCTGTCAGCCTTTGACACCGCCACCGTTACACTGTCAGGAAGACGCACGGCCAGCTTTTCCCTGAACACCGCCAGGAAACCACGCTCACTGTTGCTATGGTCACTGAGGATGACGCTGGTCCCCTTCGCTGCGGCGTCCAGCACTTCATGGTGGGACATCTCACCTAAATAATCGATACAAGGATTACATCTTCATAACAATGTCAAGCAAATACATTGACAGTGAATCAAACAAAATCACATATACACAATTATTTTGAATGAAAAGTAAATTGGATTTTCACTTAAAATGTCTACCTGTGATGTAGAGGTCTGCTTTGACTCCATTCAGTACTGAGGCACCGGATCCAGCACACACAGCCACAGTACACACAGAGGATTCTGGAAAATATCAAAATAATGACACACACATTTACATCTCTGGACCGTTTCTGCAAACATGTTTGATATCAATTGATATTAAATATATATATATATATATATTATTGTATTTACCTTTTTGTCATAGTATGTAGCGTTAATGTAGTGGTTTGGTTCCTTAGGCCTCACCTTTCACCTCTTAATCTAAACTATAGTTACATTTTGACCCAAAAGTTTTACAAATTTTACAAACCTCTCTAATTTAATTTGTGAAACCATCTGATTCGTTGCCTCCTTGGTAAAAGAATTACAGATCATTCAGGACATCTACTAGGCTAATTGATAAGTGCTCCTTTCCTTCACAGTGTTGCTTACACATGCTTATTTAACTTATATCAGAACAGTTGGTATAAGGGTTCATTACCAAGTTTCTTCCCCAATCCCAGAGCCAAACGGAGGTGACTCAAACCCAAGTGGGACTTCATTTTCTGGATGGCTGTTGCAACAGTTACTGGCTGGTCCAAAACACTAAGTCGCCCTTGGCCATGGCCTGGGAGAGGAGGCTGCAGGGAGGGAAAGGTGGAAAGTTATTTTTAAATAATAGGATATCAGTATCACACTATAACTATTTACAACCGCTCTGTGAAATGTAAACTGTAGTTTTTAAAAATGATCAATATAGAGATTAGTTTCCATCTTTAAGAAATCAGTTAATTCTTTCTCGAGTTTCTAAGCTGAACAAAGTGGCCTTTGTTCTTTGGTTCATCATCTGACAGAAATGTGTTTGTGCTCTACCTTTTCTAGCTTCAGGATGGTGAGGGACAAGCTGGGAGCGTTGTGTCGTAACAGAGTCTGGACACTGGGCGTCAGCGCTGAGTCACTGCAGGTCACACTGACATGGATCCCACCGCTGTCTGGTCTGCTATGATGACAAATAAACTATTATCCACCAGAGCAAAGGACTTTCGAGGTCACTAGAAATTAAATCCATTGCCTACATATTCTGTACAGCTTGCATTACTACTGACCATGTCCCAGTTAACATAAATTATGCATTTGTCACCATTCAGGTTTACTGAAAATAAGTAATCATCCGCAGTGCATGATTTTTTTTTTTTTTTTAACCTTTACTTTGTTTTCAAAGTTATGTAACCAGCTTGAGGTACTGAAGTTGAGAGCAGGCTCTGTGTGTTGTGAACACAGTAAATATTTCTTGATAAAAACTAACACACTAACAAACACAGTAAAAGATAACTCTGTTGGATTAACTGTGAAAGTTTCAGGTTTCTGCAAGTTGATTTCATGCTGTGGTAAAATGAAGAAAATTACAGTAAAAGGTGCCTGAATGAAAGGAACCCATGGTGAAACTTATTCTATGTTTTGGAACTGGTCCACAGTTGTGTCACAGACAGATACAGAACTTGTAGGCTAACACATGCCTTTATTAAAGTCAAGATATCAAGCTCTAATTCATACACACATCCTTGGATACATGTATTGGACTATGTGACATATACAGGACCTGGTGACTGATTGCTCTAGTGTTGTTCCACTGTCACAAGCCTTCAGTTCCTCCATTACGGCGTTTAGTTCCTCTGTGCTCTTGACCGTGAATTCCACTTTGTGACTGTGGGAGGCGCTACTGATGGCCTGACTCAGCACAGACACCTGACCGCTACCTAAAAGACAGACACCAGAGATGTAAAAAGAGACACCAAAATGGTGGACACATGGTTGCACAGTGGGTCAGTGTCACAACATTTAAGCCTGTAAACCTCTGTTCTCATTAACCTTCATTAAATATTCAAGCACTGTAGGTGTGTGTGACACATTTTCCATTCAGAATGACCTCTTACCAAGTCCCCCCACCAGCCAGTCATTTACTCCTCCTTTAACACTATCCCACGATGTGTGAGGGGAGAAGATCGCTATCCCGGCCTCCACAGCTCGGATGGCTATTCGCTGCTTCCAGTCTTTCTGAACCAGGCGCTTGATTGGACGAAACAACGGAGGGTGATACGAGATAATGAGGTCACAGCTCATGGCCTCTGCTTCCTCCATGACAGCATCTGTAAGGTCGTTGGTTAGCAGGATGGTTTTAACGGGCCGAGATTTACTGGGCTCGACCAGCAGACCAACATTGTCCCACGATTCAGCCAGAGACAGAGGAGCAAGCTGCTCCATCACCTGCAGAACTTCTTTTAGCTCCATGAGGCCTGAACGGTGAGCAGAATGAGAGCAGAAGCGGGTGGATGTGAGGTGGACGGATGAGTGTAGGGGGACTGAGGTGTGTTGGCTTGTCAAGAAGCCGTGAGTCGGAGAGGGAGGTGTGAATGAAACTGATGAGGGAGATGAGTGGAGAGCAGCCTGTGAGGTCAAGCTCCTCCCGATGCTTCTACAGGTGGATGAAAAAAATGTCAGTGGAAGGCTTCTACATCCAGTCAACATCAGGGGAGACCTGCGTGAACACAAGAAAACAATCACTAATGACCTTAAGAGCAGGACACGTGTGCTACAGTACATCATACACTGCCATGAATACACACAACCCACATGAGTACAACTGCTGCTGAAAAGTTGATTAATAAGTTACATATTGCAGAAAATTGACTGTTTAAAATGACAAACGTTCACAGACTTATTCAGATTTAGAGGTTTCTGTTGAATTTTATATGATTAGAAATTCATATTTGGGACATTTTGCAGACAAAACATTGATAAAATCTAAATAAAATAATGTAGGACACTTCAGTGAAACCAATTACTTATCAGAGGACAACAGACTGCCTGTGTTAAAGAATGAAGAAGAACAACAAACCAACTGGTCAAAAGTTAAACTTAACTGGTTACAATCTAGACCCACTTCACAACATATGGCTGAATCCATCCAAACTAAATCACCAGTCTGAGCAGTTAGCAGCAACCTGAACTTTGTGCCGTTAGCCCGATATCTAATCTTGCCTAATACTGATTAAAGTGTTGTTTTATACGAGTGTGACCGTGTCATACCCAATGCACAAGACCCAGAATAAACTAGATTCAGAGACTTTACTTTACAATACATTCAATGAAATACAGATCTCCATTCCACTAGAGGGAGTAAATTATATAACTAATACATAAATCAAATCAACAATAAAAATGAACAAAGAGAGAATAAACAACATGCAACTATATTGCATAATCAGAGGGGGCGCATGTGGAGTTGGGGTTGCATAAAAACAGGATATATAATTTAGTAAAATTATGACTAAACCACCACCACTACACACACACCAATTTGATCAAAACAGTTATACAACACTCAATTTACCTATTCAGAACAAGCTATGGTGACTCAAAACACATTATAAAGCACACTATGGCTACACTACCGCTCAGCCCCCTTTAATACAGCAGAAACAAAAATACAACATGGCTATTGAACTGATAAGTTAAAGTCAAACTAAAGTCTAATAAATCAGGGGAAAACAGTGATTGGCTCCTCTAAAAGTACCTTTGTCAAAAAACTAAAATAAACAGAAGCACATTAATATACCAAAGACCAAACTATTTTACAAGACAAGTGCAATGTAAAGGTAAATAATCTCATGGAGTCTATATTCAGAAATAACCATGTTAATATAAAGACTAGGCTGGCCTCAGCTGCTCTCTCAGGTGTGTTTCAGTGCAAAAATAAAGGCCCAGGTGAGTTTCCTCCCCTTTTTTATAGACTCTGCCTCTTGTTTATACTGTCAATGCTCTGCCCCTTTGCCTGTGTGCCAGCTTTCACCGCTATTTCACACCTGACCATGATCCAACATGAGCTACAGCTTTGAGCTGTGAGTGGCACTGACTGCTGGGAGGCATGGGGCTAACAACAGAGCTAACATTAGCTGCTAACACAGGCTAAATCAACAGCGCGACGTTTAAAAACACTTTAACAACATGTCCAGTGTGTGTGTGTGAGAGAGAGTTTATCATACTTTGGCTTGACTTTTTCCACTTATGAAGACTACAGACGGTCTGCTGCTGATGGACACAAAATACTCCCGAAGTGACACACATATGCTGCGCTTACCGGAGAACGATTGTCCCTTTCCGGCTTCCGTTTCTTCATTCGACGGTTTTGATTGGTCGGTTGAAATGTCAGTGAATATCATTATGAGCGTCTTTTTCTGTAAAAACTGGCTCAAATATGTGTTTTTATATTGTATTACCACCAGCAGTATGACTACTTAAATAGCTCTGCTTTAGTCAGAAATCAGCAATATTTCACCTCATGGTGGATAAATGATTTTAAACCAAAAATAACATAGAAAAGGGACAATTAATCTGCATAATATGGCTGTACTCTAACATGTTTGAGAGACACTTCATGTATATGAGTATATATGCAGCTGAAGAACTGCTGGTTACAATAGCAACCAGTACCCACATTTCTTTGTATATCTAATATTTTGTGCAAATATCGTTTTTACATGAAAAAGCCACACGTAGTTAGTGTGATTTTTACTTTTCTTTGTAAGTTGGAAATTTTTTTAATTACATTTTTATTATATTTTCCAGCATAAACACAAACAACAAATAACAGCACACCATGCCCACAAAAATAAAATAGGAAGTAGCCTACTGGCAGATCTTTATACAAAGTGATCCATCACACCGCCTCAGTGATATGAGAGACAATACTTCATTTATCTGAAAAAAAAACATCACTGGACAATTACACAACTGTATTTTACAATAAGTAAGTGAACTGTTTGTGGCTTGTTTTGATGTTTGTTTTTCAGAGATATTATTGAAACTAAATAGAGGTAGACTGTCACCATTAAACGCCTCAGTCTGGAGGATCAGGCTCCTCTTTTTTGTGTTGTAATAACACAAGATTCAGTTTCTGGTCTACAAACACAAAATATGTAGTTTAATTCTCTGTATATGTTCTTAGACTGGAGAAACAGAGACTGACTATAAAAATGACTCCATTCAACATGATTTTTAAACTCTTATTATGTTTGGAAAACACTGTGTGACAGGTGTATTACTACAAACATTGAAATTTTGCAAATAGTATTAAATATTGAATTTAATCAGATGAAGCATTTTATTGAGTTTTCTTTATTATAATCAGGTCGTCAGTGACACACAGCAGACGTGTCTTGCCACAGTCAGTTCTTTCTTTGACTCTTCTCATAAGTTTGTACTGATAAACATTATATTATAATTAAAAATTAATGAAAACCATGTTAACCCGGAAGCTGCTGGCATTATGCAATGCTGGTCATATGCAATGTTACAAAACAAATTCACAGATTAATGCAAACAGGAAAAGACTAGATGACTTTGATCAGCTGTATTAACTCTGACAGGGCAGGTGGTGCAGCAGTAGATGCCCGGGTTGCATCCTCTACTTTCTCAGAAAGATTACTGGGACTTTTTTCAGTGAACAAATGAAATCCGGACAGACATAAACAAAACGGGTGGTTATCAATGGTGGGAGATGATTGCTAAGGGTTAAAACCGGCAGTTCTCATTAAGTGCATGGCGGCAAGCTGTGGCTACCTCAGAATTGAGTCAGAGCGCAACCCAGAGAGAGAGAGAGAGAGAGAGATTATTGTGGATTAATGCAATAAAAGTCGACGCTGGATGTTGGAGGGATCAGGGGAGGATCAGGGCAAAGGCCGGGAGGCGAGCATTACATCATCTCATTCTTCCTTTGGCCTCATCAACCTCTCCATGACCTACGCAGACAGTTCACACGAGACCCTCTCTTCAAACACATTTATATTTACATTATAAAAGCAGTGAAATAGATGAAAATGAATTGTCTCATTCTCATTTGCATACAAAGGAGCTATTAAAACACAAGAAAGCATTTCTTCATTAAGCATATTGGCACAGCTATCACCCCCTGTATCTAATCTGTGGAGTGCCACTGACAGACGTGTTTGTTTAGTTATTAGGTCTGTGTTGTCAGAGAGAGAACGGTTCACTTTTGATAATTGGTACTATAAGTCCTCATGCCCCATCTGTCCGTCCATCTGAATTTTGTCCGGTTTGTCATTTAGTAACATCTGTCTGGCTGATGTGTCCTGACCGTGGCTCGTGTCCCTGTCTACATCCTTAAATGTCCTCCACACAGGTGTTTAATCTGAGCTTTGGCTCAACTGAAGATAAAGCACAAGAAAACTTCTGTTCACAGGGTTTTGTATCATGCAGGAAATGAAATGGAAACTCTGCTACAAATTTGGTATTTTTAGTGTTGCACTGAGTGGTAAAATTTGCACAAGCTGCATTAGATCAGATAATAAAAATGTATCAAATATAATAATGCTAATTAGCTTTAGTGATATTTGGTTCTCTCTGAGACATAAACAGTCTTATCATTCTTAACAGTTATGCTCTTAAATTCATCCCTACTTTTTTACCTCAGTGTCCCAATTTCTACCAACATAAACTTGTACTCAGGATCGCCAAAGTCAGTTTAAGAATGGCTCTAAAAGGCTAAATTCTGGGACATGCACATCTGTTTCCTATTTTTTTCCCACTTACTTAGAAATCCGTTATACGTGATGTCAGAATTTTGAGAATTTTATGAGCGGCACTGTCCATTTTTGGTCACACAATCTCTTTATCCTGATGTCCTCCCAAAGCCAGGACAGAGAAGTTACTCAACATTTTACTGACAGTACTGCAGCATCACTGATGTTTTTGGTTTCCATATCCCTTCAATGCTGCATGAAATATATAGATCATTGCTTTGATGTATTATACAGGCAGCGAGTTGTGCTCTATATTTAAGCCAGACAGACCTTTGGCTTAAACTACAATGTGACATCACATATTTTCTTCTTGTTTCTTCAAGTTTCTTTACTTTCTGTTAAATCTGCCAAATGATACAGCAGGTTTTGTCTTTCATCACACGTGTTTGACAAAGTCAAATATAGATTAATTCTGAATAATACAAACCCAACGTCCTTGTCTTCCTGTTTGGTGTCACACGGGATGTTGCATTGATTCAAAACAAAACAACGTTTACAATCTTATATGTTTTATTTCGTATTTGAACTGGACCAGGATCTAACTTGTTGGATTCCACCCATAACTAAATTATGTAGTCCAACAAGTTCCACATTACAACAAGCCCAGACTAAATACTGCATATATACATATATATTATACACAGGCGTAGCTTAACTGTTGATTATAACATTGTTTCAATAATTAAATAAAGAGTAAATATATTCCATTAGTGATACATACATCTCAAAAATTCAACCCAATTCAACAATCCAAAATGACTTCCTGTATATACAATAAACAAATATCAACAAATCAATAAAGTTCAATTTCTTTACACACTCTGTTCAATAATCTTACATTTACTTACATTTACATACATAATTGTCAATCTTTGCATAGCAGTAAAACTCTCTGAGAGCGACTTGAATTTAATATGGATATTAATATTATTTGTTCTTAACATGTACAAGCTAATCAGTCAAAGAGCGTCATAGAAAGACAACATAAATATTAATGCATGTCTGTTGAGGTGCAAAGGTATTTTTCTTGAGTGACGGCCTCCTCCTCTGTCATTGACGGGACATCATTCTGACAAACTCTGCAGAGAAGAAAGGTTTAATGAGTTTAGTGTGTGGTGAGAAATCACGGTGATTGAACATAGCAATCTTTTTATTGATATTCACGTCACTGCTGCTGTAACACAGTTTGTACCTTCAAAGTCTACTGTGCCATCTCCGTTGTCATCTGCTTCTTTTACTATTGCATCTATCTCTCTTTGGCTCATGTGTTCTCCCATCAGTTTAGTCATGGCGGACCGCAGCTCCTCTGTTGTGATCTCTCCATCTCCGTCCATGTCGAACTGACCAGAGAAACAAGAGAAGAAGAGTAAAGAAGTGAGGTTTGTCTTTATGACACCACAGTGGGTGAGTCAGATGGGAATTGGGAAAGTGAAGCATTTTTCAGTAAGATCTGAATGTTTGGAAAGTGTTTGACTTTCACCTCTTTAAAGGCGTCTTTGAGCTCCTTCATGCCAATCATCCCAGCCGTTTCTGCCAGAAGCTTCGGGGCCATCAGCTCTACAAAGTCCTCAAAGTCGACTCTGCCCCCAACTGGAGGGAAATCCATCACTCTTTGTTAGTGCTGACGCTGCATCATTTGCATTTCTGACAGCTGTGTACTTTAAAAGTTTTGAGTGTTTAATCTAAAACACATTTTTCTACTGTTGGGACTCACGATTCATGTTGATGTTCTGACCCAGCTCGATCAGCTCCATCTCCGTAGGCATGTAGCCCATCGTCCTCATCAGATTCCCCAGGTCCTTACAGCTGATCAGCCCGTCCTTGTCTTTATCGAACTCATTGAATGCATCACGCAGCTCTGCAGAGGTGTGCAGCAAAACAGTCGGTCAGTTACAAAGTCAGTGAAGGTTGTGTGGTAAAAGAAAATGTGTGTAAGACGTACAAGGTGTAAAAATATCTCTAAAGGTTGTGTGGGCCAAAGCAATGAGCTTTATCTGCATTTACTGATGATACACATTCAATTTACCATCAATCTCATCATCAGCCAGTTGTCTTGACTGCAAAAAGAGAAAAACAGCTGGTTAGTATGGACAATGTGTCCTGTAATACAGAGCTGCAGCCACACAATAAACAAAATGGATGCGTTATACATTTTTACAGTTCAGTATGGAATATATAATTAAATGACACTCTAATAGAGAGATTAAACTGTGGATTAAAGTGTAGATTATGGTTTATAGAGTATCATCACTGGCATGCAAACAGCAAGCACAGATTCTCTCTCTGTGAGTCTGTCTCTCTTCTCATTTTATCCTGTTACCTGTTTTGGATTGTAATCCAATCAGCCTTTCATAGCAGTTTGCAAACATCAGCACAAACCAGTCAAAAGTAGTAAAAAGGCGTTACCGCTGTACTCACAACATTTTTCCCTCCTCGCAAGAAAATGCACGCTGCTCCCAAACTCATTTCTGTAAGAAGAAAAACAGAGTGTGACTTCGTAATTACCAAAAGTCATGAATCGATTAACATTTTCTGACACGTGACACAGAGCTGGACGGTGTTTGCCAGAGCCAGAAAGTCAGGATTAAGACAGATTGAGTTGTCTGTGTTCCCACTGAGGGATTGTGAGTGTGTGTGTGTGTGTGTGTGTGTGCGTCTGTGACTTAATTTTGTGACATTATAAAAATATTTCTCAAAAGTCTTTTCTGCAGCAATTTTACCTGATGAATTAACTAGCAAACACATTTTGTCTTGACCTAATTATTATGAAATCAGAAATAAGTGTCACCATGTGGGTGTTTGCGCTTACCTTCCTTTGTTGATTTCTTTTCATCAGCCAAAAGCATCATACACGACCTCTGAAGCCGAGACTCAGCAGCTGACCCGCGCCGTGCAAAAAGAAGTCCCTTTGTCTTCTTTCTGTTTCTTCCTCTTCTTCTCAGTATCTGTCTCTGTTCCTCCTCACACAGGACAGCTCTGTCCTCTCAACGTGTGGCGACCCTCTTGGCCAACCTGACGGGATGCTGGGAGGTGGTATGAGGGGAGGTGTGGCTGCATCCAGGGTTGTATGCTATAGGGGAGGAGTCAGCCGTGTGGCGTGAGGACAGCGGGTTCATGAATGTGTTAAAAGAGAGTTGACATCACTGTAAATTATACTGCCATCTGAATCCCCCCGCTGACAGAGGAAATAGGACACTGTCAGTTCACAGGGGTAGAGTTGCTTGTTTACAGTTTGTCTTCTTTTGCTTACTGTGAATTAATTACAGTAATTGTTAAACTCACCGCAGAACTTGGGCTGTAACTAACAACTACTGCATTAACATTTACTCTGCCAGTTATTTCTGTGATTAATCTCTTAATCAGATCTTTCAAAGATATTTATGTTAATATAGACAGAGACAAGACAGAGAATAGCAGCAAATCTTTGAATTTTTGCTTGATAAATAACAATTGCTAATGTGTAATGTACAGTATATATTTGTTGTAACATAAAAAGCACAACATTTTGGAGAATAAACAGTCACTTACATTCATTGATCACAACATTTTAAATCAATGTATTTTCCAGGTTTTTATTGGACTTATTTTTTGTTTGTTTAATTTTGTTGAAGTGGCACGTTTTCATTTGCGTTTTGATATTTTTTTATTGCTCATCTACAGAATCTAAAAGTTTTTCTGCCTCTCCCAATCTTCCTTCCGCCTCACCTGACAACAGTCTGGCAAAGGCAAAAATGCCACGGAATTATCTGATAAAACACTAATTTCATTTCATTGTTTATCTTTTATTTTTACTTCAAAAATACAATTTTCTAGTAGTGATTAAAGTTCTCAGCAGAGTCTATTTGTCAGTAATGTAGCTTTTTTTCCCCCTTACTTATTTACTCACATTTTTATTTATTCTTTTTCTATTATTATTATCCTTCAACACTATTTTAATTGAACAAATTGGAGGAACACACAGATTGTTATTATTGTTAATTGTACCTGTTTGGTTATATGTCACAAATAAACTGAATTAATTCATTTTTGCTCCTATTGTTTTAAAAGACAGTAAAACAGATTTTAATCACTAATCACAGCTAATATCCCAGTGTGTGATAATCTGGATATTGTTCACATCTGAGAAAAAGAAGAAAAAGGATTATTTTTTTCTATGAAATTCCCTAATGACAGTGTTTGGGATTACTGCATCAGAGACAATCTTCACTTCCTGCAGCGAGGATGTAAATGATCTGGCTGAACTGAACCACTTCAGCACTGGGTCTTTAAATTGTGAGTCCTCTGCTCTGACCTTTACCCTCTGCCTGCCATCTACATGTTATGTAAATTCATCTAAAATCAGTTCGTATAAGAGGCGTAATCCGCTGGGCTACGCAGCGGGAACTAGTAATGATTTTATTATCTTTTTCCTCCCTCTGTTGCAGTAGACCAGCTGAAGGGGTTATGCAAAGCTGCGCCCACAGCTGTGAAGTCTGATGTCTGTGGAGTGGAGGGCAGGAGTGGGTGAGGAAGGAAGGTATGAAGAAAAACTGAGAAGAGAAGGGACGGCTGGGTGGTAGAAGGTTTAGGATGCACAGGTTTTATTTTTAAGAATGAAAGAAAACAAGTGTGCAGTATATTAGCAACTGTTTGTTATTTCTCACGTATCACAGCCTGATGCCTTGTGGCAGTTTGAACAGGTATGAAAATATAGAAAGTGATAATATACAGAGGGAGGAGAAGTGTTTGGTTTTATTGTGTGTTTTGTGTATGTGGTGTGTCAGCTAAAAGTGCACAACACCAAGATTAAACTGAGTGGATTATGAGAGCAGAGACTGGTCCAAACAAGCCATATGTTTGATTGTAATGACGCGAGTCTGCGTGTGCAGAGATCAGTTGCCATTAAACCAACTAGACAGAAGGAAAACATATAGGCAAATCTCCATTCGGAAAAATTGTGCCGTGTCTGTCTTTGGCTACTGATGTATTACGTTAACAGTTAACAGAAATCTATAGCATCTTTATTTCTCAGCAAAGATTACACAATAATAATCTGTCATCACAAATATCGGTCACTGTTAAAATGGATGGGTGCTTTCAACATTTGTTGAGCTCTTTTCAACAGAAATGACACTGATGTCACTATGTTGATTTATTTTTTAGTCTTTAAAACTGTAGAAATCAAGATGACGTTGTTAAAAGGTTGTGCCAATTAACAGCGATTATATTTCTGTAGACATTCAATCACATGGACTCTAGCAGTTATTAGGGGTGAGCCATGTGAAAGCATATACCATACTATTTGTGATGTGGTGTCCAGATCATTGTGGAAATTTGTTCTAAATCATTAATCATGACCGATTTATGACAATATTGGATTGTCAGAGTTGATTTGTCGATTTGTCCGGTATTTCATTTTCTGGATTAAGCAGGGAAACAGGTTTTGTCTGGTTTTGTCTATAAATAGTTTCACAATTCATTTTTCAGGAAATGTGTTACATTAGGACACATATTAATACTATAATATAGATTGCATATAATAGAGGAGTTTATCCACATTTTCCACCATTAATCATATAAATAAATCAGACAATTAGGTCATCCATAAAGCTTTCATTGCAATGTTAACTAGTACAATCTGTTTGCAACAAAAGTCCACCGGTCTCTTTTGAAGGACAGCAGCTATTGCGATATGGCTAACAGATGTTTTTTGGATGATTTAGATTTGGGTTAAAAGAGGTCCAGTGTGCAGGATTTAGTCGCATCTAGCAGTGAAGTTGCAGATTGCAATCAAATGAATACTCTCCCATGCCTCACTCTCTTCTTACAAGCATGTATGAAAAACTCTTGATGTAAAAACATTTTTTTAACAATCTTTATTTAGTTTTCAGTGTTGACAATACAGTGCAAGACAATGTCCTCAATAGTATGGAGTGAAAAACAATATCAACAAAAACAATAAACAAACATACAAAAAGAACAGAGCCTGTGTGAAGTTATGTTAGTACTGTAAGTGTTGAGGCCACCTGATTAATCATGTCTTCCTTTATATGTCAACCATTTCCCCCAACTTTTTATAAAAACATCTTTACTTTATTTTATTTTATATTTTCAACTTATATGTGAGATGTTCCATCACCAGTATATCGTCTATAATTGACATCCACTGTTTGTAACTTGGAGTGTCAGACTTAAGCCAGTTCTTAGTAATGGTCTTCTTCCTAGCCACCAGAAGAATCCTGACCAAATATTGGTCTCCTACATGCACCACGCCATCCAAATAACCGAGGTATAGAACAAGACAGGATTTAGGAATTGCATATCCCAAGACATCACAGAGAACTGAGTGAACATTCCCCCAGAAGGGTTATATACAGAGGTGGACAGAGTACACAACTTCACTACTTGAGTAAAAGTACAGATACTCCTTGTCAAATATTACTCCAATACAAGTAAAAGTAGCTTAGTCAAAATATTACTTAAGTAAAGTACTAAAGTATTTGCTTAAAAAATTACTTAAGTAAAAGTATTAAAAAAATATCTCAGGAAATACTATGATACTACAAGCTCATACAATTATGTTTAAAATGTTCATCTACAATTTAACAAACATTAAGCTAGCTAACGTCAGTAGCTAGCTTACATACTGTGACGTGCTTTTTCAGGTTGGAAGACGAGTTTTTGTAGGCTGTGATATAATTTGTTCGTGGTAAGCACAACAAACATTTAAACTGAAACGAATCAGTTTTTGTGACAAAAATCTCAAACATGGGTTTGAGATAAGGCCACGGTTGCTCGGTGGGAGTTTCTCCATGTGTTTCTCCACTGTATGGATTGTATGGCATGACGTAGTACAGGTACGGCAATACGACTAAGACAAACAGTTTATTTTCTCAGAAGCTCGTAAGCTCAAAAGTAGTGAGTAACGAGAGCATCAATAGAAATGTAGTGGAGTAAAAAGTACAATATTTGTCCTTCAAATGTAGTGGAGTGAAAGTAAAAGTATCCCCCCAAAATAATACTCAAGTAAAGTACAGATACTCAAAAACTGTACTTAAGTACAGTACTCAAGTAAATTTACTTCGTTACTGTCCACCACTGGTTATATATTTGTGCATTTCCAAAAAATGTGTGTGTGGTCTGAATCCATGTGGTTGCATAATCTCCAACATGGCTGTTGAGCATTTATCTGTTTGGATGTAAAATTCACATAAAAAGAAAAGTCCATATCTAGATCAGAGTTTGGTTTGTCTGTTCTGGGCTACCGTAGAAAAATGGGAGTTGTTGAACTGTCCATGGAAGAGGACCCGCTCTCGATGTAGATATAAAGGGCTCAAAACATAACGATTCTTATTTTCAGGTGACTAATGAATATTGTATTCCATTCCTGCTAATAGATACTCGGTAAATTAACTTACCACGGTGATGTTTTGACGGACCTCTTCGGCCACACGGGCGCGTCGTTGCAGCTCCTTTGCCCGCTTCTGAAGCGTCGAAGAAGGGCACTTCCGTTTTCCTTTCGGCTCCCGCCCCGCTCCGCCATCATGAAGTCCTGAACAAAAACGGATGAGAGTCGAGCAAAATGAGGGATAACACGGACTGGAGATGAAATGCGCCGACAACACTAACGTAATGACAGTACGCAGCGCAGCACGGAGCGGACCCGTGGAAATTAATGAACTCATTTCCCATTGAAAGCGTCCCAGGCAGCTCCTGGCGTTACGTTATTTAGTTAGCTGTGTGTGAGCTAACAGCAGCTAGCCTCTGATTTTCTCTCGTTTTAGCTGGCAGGCGTCAGTAAGCTAGCTGTCACCACTTTAATTGACTGGCACTTTCCTCATGTCAAGCCGTGCAGACGCGCCAGCTGTCCATTTGACTGGGAGCATCAGGATGGAGAGGAGTTTGAGTAAAAGCGTCGACAGGCAGAATGAGGTTTGCTCGTGTTGAATAGACACCAGAGCCGAGGAAAGGGGAGTGAGACCAATATTTTCCAGCCAGGCCAGTGAGCTAGCTCCAGAGCTAGCTACAGTGGATCCCAAAAGCCACGGTAAGACATGTTATAAATCATTCAGCATGCTGAAGCAGCCGTATGCGCCTCTCCTACCTCTGTCTACAGGGGGGGAAAGGAGCAGCTAGCACCAATAACTACCTAATTTTCACATCATGGAGACGTTGACATTGACGTGCAGGCTTGTTGTTGGCCTGCAGCCTTGGAACAGCCAAGCCAGTTGTTGGAGTTGTTGTTGTGTGCTGTTGAATATATGTGGTGCATTTCTTTAGAGAGCAAGAGCAAAGATAGCCTAATTGACCAGCCAAGTGCAAAAGCCATCTCTCGGCTTGCTCAGCTGAGATGCACACTGTACATGATGACACTGATGGCAAGCACCTATTCAAATAATCTCTTCTCTGTCTGATCAGCCAAGGACAATATGCAATTTGTTCTCTGAAATGTGCCCATGGTGCTGCAAGGTTGTAAAACTGCATGTAGGTTATAAAGATAATCCACATTATTGTAGCAGATTGACTCCCTTTGTGTGTTTGACTATGAGATGGGTGGGATCTTTAAAAAAAAAATAGAGTTTTCTATAGGCTTGGTTGCAAGATTTAAAGCACTTCTCATTTTCAAAGGGAACCACATGCTTCCTCTTCGACAGTAGCAAAATGCCCATTAAAGACATGTTTCATTTGAAGCGTTTTGAAATGCTGACATGAGCGCCCAGCTGTTAGGTTACTGACCACAATATGGAGTGTGTGTGTGTGTGTGTGTGTTACAATTTCCACATCAACTCTTTGACAAAATATCCCGTAATATACCTGGTGCCAGGCTGTTAACCGGACAGACGTTGCATCGCTCAAACGAGCAGCTGCAGCTACACTTACAAACATACAATATGTACAATTAACATATATGTTGTATGAATAGTGTGAGTTTCTATATCTTTTATAATTGGAGGTGCACAACCATCACAAACAATCTGACAAAAACCAAGATAAACCAGGATAAATAGTGTATTTATTTTCTGTAGCTGAACTCTCTAAAACAATGTCTGTTTTAAAAATACTGTGACTGATGCATTTTTTTTTTAGGCTTTCTGTAGTAGCACACATCTAGTACATGCATGATACTTTTGATCCTGTAATCAATTCTGATTTCTCATCCCAAATGAATGAAACGTACAAACGGCTTTAGAAACAAATACTGTATACAAGCAAGTTTTAAAGACAACATATAATCGTTCTTGCTAGATTTTAGAAGTTGACAGTCACCACACTGACAAAAATGATACAAAACTGATCAAATCAAAGGTTTCATCCTTTAATATCTCACCCAGTAGACACATCCCATCATGAACAGCCTTATTCATGGCCTTATTTGCATAATTGGTCAGGGAACCTCTGATGACCTTTTCAGAGAGATATCCAATTCTTATTATTCACTCGCTTCAAAAACAAAGGTAAAACTTGTCACGCTGTGCGTACAAAGTAAGCAAATCATGGTCCTGATAAACCGGTTGGCAGTTTACTTTTATCTTGTGAAATCTGGCCTGCTGCTTTTCAGACAGATTACTGTACGAGAGCTGCACTGATAAATCTCCCGTGCTGATGCTGTAAAACGTTCTGCTCAGTTAATAGTTTGATCACAGTTCTTTAAACCAAGTTAAACTGATATATTTGTGTTGGGCTGAACAATGCATTGTTTGAGCATCAACACTGTAATGTAATCGTGTCCAATGGTCACATTGCAAAGCTTGCAATTTAATGAGGTGAATCACCAACCAAATCTAAACCAGGGAATCATATTACTCTGACCAATACTGCTTATTGATCCGATACTTTTATGGCACTCATATCGGTTCTTTTTGTTATTTTTTAGGAGAAAAACCAAAGATAAAATAAGACCCTGGCCAGGTTGTTAAATTAGCAAACTTGTTTACTTCATACGCTCGTCGTGGGTTAGTAACAAAGCGACTACAATGCCTAAATGTTATTGATATCCTGTAACGTTGGCTAACAGTCTGACATGACCTCTCCATCGGCCCGGATCGAGTGTCCAGAGGAGACCCTGAGTGCTTTGAAACTGAATTTCTAAACAGTTTGGACGATGCTCTGAGCATTTCACATTGAATTTATGAACTCACTCATATTTATAGCTAAACAATCAGCTGGTCAGTGATTACTTTTAATAATAAACCCGTGTTTGTATAATTCAGTTAACCCCGTAGCAGCCTTTTTCTGCCTGTATGTGATGTCATTTCGCTTGATGTTTAAGGTTGCTCCCGTGTCCGCCCTTACATACAAAGACTTGTTGCACTTGTGACAGTGATCATTGTCCGCATCGACTCTAGTGAAGTGTAACCACACTTCTGAGCTTTCATATCTCCGTTGTCACAAAGAGAGAAGGGCAGAGCGAGGTCTCGTCTGTTTGTTAGAGAGGTGACCCCACCCCTCACTCATCACAGAGAGATGGAAATCTCTCTTCTGGATTGAAAATAGCGAAAATGTGTCCTAGACGAATGTCTTAATTTCTGCGATACTGACAGAAGGACTGATAACGGAGCTTATTGATCTGTGGTGTTTAATAATTTAGCCCTGAGGCCCGGCTTTCTGTGCTCATCCCTAATCTAAATCTGTACATTTAACTGCTTGATAGAATATTAAAACAAACAAAGTTTGCTTTTTTTATAACGTATCTTAGAGACAAATCGTCAAGTCCACCTGATTATTTAACCTTTTTATTGTGTTTGGTTGACCGCTTTCACACACACACACACGCATAGATATACTCTGTCAAACTGCCATGGCCACGGCGTCGAGTGTGCGGGTGGTGAAGGAACAGTCATTGCTGTTTAGCATTCATTTAAGTGTTATGTGTGGATGTTTGAATCTTAGTTTAACATAAATGAGGAGGATGAAAGACACAATTAATTTGCTGCATCTGCAATTATAAGATATTTTGATTTGGAAACAGCGCGGTGCAGAAGCAGGTGTTCATTTCTTCATTCACAATTGACTCTGCAGAAACTGGAATCTACATGATGATGGATGAAACAATAGGTGGGTGGGGTTGGACGATCATTTGAAGTTGATGGGCACTTTGATATTTTCCATCCGTATGAGTCAACACAGATTTACATGTTTGCAGTCTTGGATGGTTCACATGCAGATGCAGAGCAGAATGTACTTTTAACACATGAACCACAGTGACTCAAGCCTGCGGAGTGGAAAAGCAAACAAGCTGCAGCATGTTGCTCTTCAGTGG
This sequence comes from Argyrosomus regius, assembly GCA_946959425.1. Classification (NCBI taxonomy): domain Eukaryota; kingdom Metazoa; phylum Chordata; class Actinopteri; family Sciaenidae; genus Argyrosomus; species Argyrosomus regius. Next base: position 12,461,894 of record OX336900.1, on the reverse strand, counting down.
AATCAGCAGAAGCAGCAGCCCTTTGACATGACAGAGCGTAATCAGCGTTGATGTAAACATATGTAATATAAATAATATATAAGTGAGGTTAGAAAGGTGCTCCTTATAGGCTAATTGTGAGAGTCACTGGGCTTCTGTGCAAATGCACTGCAGCAGTGCACAAGTCAGTGTCCATGTTTCCAAGGCGGCTCATGTTTCCAACGCGAATGTCAGTAATCCCTCCAAATAACAGACGCTCACCCTTTGTGTCTCTTCCACACTCACCAGGCGCTGGCCATGCCGTCGAGTGTGCGGGCCGGGAGCCTGAAGGACCCGGAGGTGGCTGAGCTGTTCTTCAGGGAGGATCCTGAGAAGCTCTTCACAGACCTGAGGGAGATCGGCCATGGGAGCTTCGGAGCGGTCTACTTCGTGAGTTACTACAGTACTCTGTATTTTGGCTTACAAAAGATGTTGTGGCCACATTTGCATCGAGTGTAATTCTTTTGTCAATACACATAGATATGGTATATGTGACTTACAATGAGTTAAGATACTGGTAAACTCTAATCGGTCTAAATTGTATGTCTTTAATCTGTATATGGATGTACTTAACTGTTAAAAGGAGAATTGAAAATTTGATGGAGTGCAGAATTATATCTGACTTGAATATGTATCAAGCCTACACTGATATGAATGCATGTATAAAATATGAATATGGGCGTCTAATTATTAGGCAAATGATGGCAAAGATGATTGTTTGTAGTCATGTACACTCATGCACCACTGCCAAGATTTGTTGTGGTCTGCTTTAAAATCATGGAAAGATTTTCCTCTGCCCGTTAGCACTTTTGACAGTTTTGTCGTATTGATTCATGTTCATATCATGCCCTCCTTGGGGATATGGAGCTAAGTGGTGGGTTGTTTTAGATTATTAATCTTGTTCAGCTGTTCTTTAGATCAAGACATTGCTGACGTTACACAAAACTGACTTTTAAGTTTGACTTCATTTATCAAAATAAGAGTCATTTTTATTGTAAAGTGTTGATTTGCTTCACACAAAATAAGTCATTTGAAAATGGGCTGACATCACAGTAAAAAAAAAATTACATTTAGTTTGGGCAATAGTTATTCTAACTCAAGCTGCATCAAAATGTTGCTACAGGTGAAAAGTACAACCCCAAAACTCCTCTGAGCTTGAAAAAAACATGATTGAGAAGTGATTAAAAGTAATCACAGCAAATGAGAATAGCTGACAGACGATGGTAAGAGTGATGTTGTGGGTCAGAGAGGATGTCTGTTAGACAGGAGGGAAGGTGGTGGTGATGGTGATGGTGGTACTGTCGATAAGAACACAAGGTGGATAAACCGATCAGCTGAAGATGAAAGGTGGCAGGAGAAAGGAAAACGTTAAAAGCATGGTGCGAGTCAAGGACAAAGGAGAAACTCGTGAGTGGTGGATGGAAATGCGTGTTTAATGAAGGGTGAAAAGGAGCTAGTCATGGGTGAAGGGATCGACGGAAGAGGGCAGAAGAGAAGAGAGGAGGCTAAGCAGAAATCCTTGTTTTATGTAATGGTGATTTTTCTGTTTGGTCTGATGTAAAAATGTCTGAAACTGGTTCTTCTATCAGAAACACAAAGCAGAGGCAGCCCTTCTGTTTAAATGAGACCCAAAAGAAATAATTTAACATCTGTTGTCCCTCACCTCTCCACATTAGGCCCATGACATCCGCACCAATGAGGTGGTGGCCATCAAGAAGATGTCCTATAGTGGCAAACAGTCCAATGAGGTAGGACCTGGCAACTCTCCAGTCCTTCATCTATATTGTAGACGTAAGGTCAGTCAGGTTTGCTCATCACTGATCTCTGTTCATGTTCCAGAAATGGCAGGATATCGTAAAGGAAGTGAAGTTCCTCCAGAAGCTGCGCCACCCAAACACTGTCGAGTACCGCGGCTGCTACCTGAGAGAGCACACAGCATGGGTGAGTGTGAGCGTCGAAGGTTACACATCTGTGTCACATTCATGAAATGCGTTATTATGTATGTACTGAAGGTGCTTCTCGGGATGTTAATGCTGTTACTCTGGTCCTGATGGCACACAAAATAAAGATGAAACAGCAGCATAGTCATATTTCTCCTTGTATTTATTGTCACATGACTCTTGATGTTTGAGTTGGACGTAATGAATGGAAAAAAGGAGACAGAGAAACTCCAGAAGGACTGTCTCCACTGTAAACGATCTGCTGAATGTTTGATGGTTATTTATTTCCCCATTATCAAATCAAGATTCACTCGCTTTCTTCTCCTATGTCTCATTCACTCTCTCAACAACAATGCCTGAGTTTGTTTTTAATGATAAACAATAAGAAAGGTCGGCCCCTCGTACTAATATCGATACTAGTGGTGCTTAGTACTTCCTTCGTGTGTTTGACCAATCGCTGGCGGTCTACCATCAGACTGCCATGAAACTACCTGAACCTGCAGAGCCTGGAAGTATTGTACAGGAAACCATTTTAGTCTCTGGTTCCTCTGGTCGAAACGCAGGTTTAGTTTCAGAGTTCCTCAAAAGGTTCTTGGTTCCCTGAGCATGTTTTTATCAGATTTATTTGTCACATGTAATCATAAAATAACAAACCTAGTGAAATGTACGTCCGTGAGCTCCTACTATGCATTCTTAAGGGAACTAAACGAAGCAAAAGGAGAATTACTCAGCTTCTTACCACGTGAAGTAGTTTGCTTCGGACACAAGGACATTTTTCTGGGCTGCACCTTTAGTTCAACGTCAGCTCTCGCACTTTAATAACTGTACTGAACTCTCAGGGAAAAGTGCCTCGAGTCCAAAAAACCCTTTACATTCGGGTCAATTGTGGAAATAGTCCTTAACATCAAGTGTGCTCCTGGGTTGTGCTCCTGGGTTCGGCTCCCTAAAATAGCATGTGGTTTAACGCTCCCTCTTTCTCTCCTAGCTGGTGATGGAGTACTGCTTGGGCTCAGCTTCTGACCTCTTGGAAGGTAAGTAGGAAAGAACAGAGACAAATAAGTAATTAAAAAATAATAATCAGTTTATATTTCACAAAAACAATGCCTGATAATCCCCTCTCTACTCCCAGTCCACAAGAAACCCCTCCAGGAAGTGGAAATAGCTGCCATAACCCATGGTGCATTGCAGGGATTGGTGTATCTTCACTCTCACAACATGATTCACAGGTAACCCCCCGTTCCTTTTCTCACTATCTGTATCTATTCTGCTCTCCTCGCCCACACTTCTGACAAGAGACAAAACAAATACAGGGGAGAAAGCACAAACTGTGCCGCCTAAGATAAGCTTATGCAATGGTGTATGTGCTCAAACACTGTGCAGCAGCACATTTTAGTGCACTGTGCTGCTCCCCAGCCTATAACAATACATTTTTATGTCTCTCTATTTGTTTTGTCTTCCTCACAATTTTCCCTGACTAGTCATTTTCTCTTATCTGATCATTCCTCTCTCTCTCTCTCTCAGGGATGTGAAGGCAGGAAACATCTTGCTAACAGAGCCAGGCCAAGTCAAACTGGGAGACTTTGGCTCTGCCTCCATTGTTGCCCCAGCCAACTCCTTTGTGGGAACACCTTACTGGTAAGACGGCAAAGTTTTGACTCATGACACTGTCATCCTCTTCATTTGATGGTGGTTTGAGAACAGTTTGTCCTAGTGGATTTGTAAGAATTAAACGATCCAGCATCAAGCCTAAGACCAGTATAAAGTATTCTCCATCAAGTATGTTTATATGTCATCTTCTAAAGTTGGAGTTGGAGTTCAGTCTTGGTTACCATGGTAGCAGCAAGTGTGGTTAAATATTACAGGTCCAAAAAGTCTGTGGGCAGCAAACACTCCTCAAGACAGCTACACTGTTATCAATGAGATAAATTTACACTGGATTACGTGCATGCATTGTTTTCTTTGAATCCCTTAAGCGTGTACGAAGGCGGTTAGGATACAGTGTGGGAACAGCGGACTCCGCCACTGCCAAGCTACGATATCATAAATAACGTGTCAAAAATGATATAATCATTACGTTGTTATATTATTAAAATATCAGTACTTTTACTTCAGAGAACATATTAAAATAATACTCAAGGAAAGACTCCTCTCCTCGTACTTCTAATGCGATCCAGTAATGTGGGTAGCTTTGGTTTAGCAGTCTTCAACTCGCCGACTGCTCGCCTCTGGCTGTGATTCATGTATTGCCACACTTGTGAAGATTTCAACAAGGTGTGGCGTCTGGAAAATCAGATTCAAATTCATTCAAAACATGCAGCAGAGTGAAGTCAAACTTCACGTTAGGAGAACACAAACTGATCTTCCTTTCATTGACACACAGTGTTATGTGTTTTATTGAACTAACCCGTTCAGCACTACCTGCGTGTCTCTCTCAATGGTGTCAGATTCCATCATTCATCAGCCACAGGTTGCTGTTGTTATCACACATGAGGCAGCCTAACCCTCATAATGTTCGTGTCTATTCATGTGACGTAGACGTTGGGAAGGCCTGGGGTGGTGTTTACTGTTGGTCCAGGATCAAAGGAAAAAGGGCTGGAAATGGCTGACTTGCTTTGTTGTATCCTCTCCTCCATGCAGGATGGCCCCTGAGGTGATCCTGGCCATGGACGAGGGTCAGTACGACGGGAAGGTGGATGTGTGGTCACTTGGCATTACCTGCATAGAGCTGGGTAAGAGATGGCCATAAAACGGTCCACAAATGTGTTTTTGTGTGTTAACAAAGCCGAAAGCATCCAACCTTTTTTTTTTTTCTTTGCTTTCTCCTTCTCTTCTTTTTTTTTTTTGTGTTCTTGTTCTTTATCTGCCACTCTCTGTCTCTGTCACGCTATGTCGTGCTTTGTCACTCTCTAGCGGAAAGGAAGCCTCCTCTGTTCAACATGAATGCTATGAGTGCCTTATACCACATCGCCCAGAATGAGAGCCCTGTGTTGCAGTCTAATCACTGGTGAGAGTTGGTCCTAACCCGTCTATGTCCTTCTAGGCAAATAAGACTTTTGTTGCACCATGAGTTTGAGTTGCGTTGCTTGAGATTATGTTATAAATGTTGCTTTTAGAAAAGAGCTTCCAGTGTTATTGAGGCTCTTTGAATATAGTGATTTTGAGGAATGATTACATTTATGATTTCATCAGATTAGTGAAACCACAGCTGACCAAAGTTTTGATCCGTTATAGAGAATCACATGCCATAAACAATGTTTTTTATCATTATTATTCAATATAAACAAAACGCACAACATGTCTCTGTGTGCTGTTAGAATAGCCATATTTTAAAGGGTCTTAAGCCAAATGCTTTGTGACATAATAAATACAAATATTAAACTTAAAATTAAAAGTTAATATTTTATGATGAAAAAAAGCACATAGAGCTTTGAGAAAAAGAAAATGACATGACCTGACTTCAGCAACACTTACAAGCTGCTTTTACTTGTCATAATTTATCACATTGATGCTTGACATTTTTTAAAATCATTTCCAGGTCGGATTATTTCCGCAATTTTGTGGATTCCTGTTTGCAGAAGATCGCCCAGGACAGACCTACCTCTGATGTGCTGCTCAAGGTACAACCCGTCAAAAGTATTGTTTGATGTTGTACATGAAGGCCGGCAGAGACGTTTGTGATCATCTGTTTGCTAGAGAGCGTCTTTGCGATCAATAAAGAAGGAAATCTAAAGTGTCGATGTAGTACAGTAAAATAAAGCGCGGCCCTTCCTCTTCAGTTACCATCAGCGGTTCTGGTTTAATGAATCCTATAGCAGTCTCTCTTTACAGTTGTTGTCGCTGTTAGCTCAAGCGTGCGCTGGCATACAAGCAGGTCAGCTCATTGCTGTTGGGGAAACAAATCATTTGCCGAGCACTTGAACTTCAAAGGGAAATATCAAAGGGAAATGGTGGAGGTGTGATGTGTGAGCATCGGTGTGGTCACCATCAGGAAGTAGATTTAGTTGATGTGCAACAATGATTCCTCATAGGAACTAGTCTGAGCAGGTTTTTGTCAATTGAATGAGTGTAAACACACAGTATGCCACCGATGGTACACGACCAATGAAAGGTTTCATGTTGGACGTTGATCCTTTAAATACTGAATTGTCCATTTCTTTCCTCCGCTCTCTCTCCACCTTTCCATCCACCCAGCACCATTTCCTATGCAGAGAGCGTCCCATGACGGTTGTAATGGACCTGATCGCCCGCACCAAGGATGCTGTCCGTGAGCTGGACAACCTTCAGTACCGGAAGATGAAGAAAATCCTCTTCCATGAGGCACACAATGGTCCCGCACCAGAAGGAGGTGATGAGGAAGAGGTAAGAATGAGACAGAGGAGGAGGAAGGAACACGAAGATTTAAAAAGGTTACAAACGCAGTGACTGATGGAATGAATGCTGACTTCAGCTCTTCATTTCTGTTCACTTTAAAGTAGTAGGGATTGTCCTGATGAATTTAGTTTGACCCTGATCCCGCTCTGAGTGCTTCAACACTCACTCTAGAGTCAGAGCCAATACTTAAATGGTAATGAAATATGTATCCGACAGTCTGAAACAACAGCTGCAGCCTCCTTAATCTGACTCATCTAATTTTTCACAAGCTACTTGATCCAGATACTAAAGATCCTGGTTCAAAACTATAAAGTTTATAAGCTTAAATTATTGATATGATATGAATAAAAGTTTAACTGGAGAAAGATGTATCACTCTGTGGGAGTTCGCAGCCTATAGTGGTGTAACAGACAGCTTTATTTAGGCCGGTCATGTAGTTACTCACAGAATTAATGTTAAAGAGCGATAACGGCAGTGACCCGGCGCCAGAGACAAAACAACCAGCTAGTATGTGAATGTTTTGTACCCTGCTCTTTGCTCATTAGAAAGAGAGTCCGAATTTAGAAAAATCTGTGTATTTTGCCAATCTAGGTGTCAGAACTGTGAGTCACTGCACCATGTTCACACACTTCAATTCTCCCTGGCATATACGAACAAAATGCTCGCACTGTAAAGGCCGACTGTCATAAATGAGAGCAGGTGAAGTGGACAAAACGCAGCAGAACAGCACAGTGATGAAAGGATCTGTACTTGTTCAGCTTTATCTTAGCCGACACCAAACCTAAGTCAGCACTGATACTGAGTCTAAGGATCAGGATCTCGACTTAAACATCACAGTGCATTGCACTGAATCGTCCGATTTTTGTAAGATGAAACCAGTTTGCATTGCCTCAACGTGGTGCATTGTGTTGCCATGTATTGCATTTCCTGCTAACCACAGACATGAAACTAGGACACATGAAAACACACTCACAAAGACTCCTATGAAAGAGTGTGTTTAGTGGTCTTTTGTTCACACTTCTCTTGGAAAAGCCAGTCACACTGCATAACAGAGTTTGTGTCGTAACAGCAAAGCTGGTGAGAAGAAATGTATCGGGGTATGTGAGGGGGGAGAAGCAGGTTTTAGTACCCATCCTGCCTTTGTATTGAACCTCTGAATATATGTTGTGAACTCAGGAACCCTTCCTCTCCATACAAAGGCTTTTGTTTCCATCAGCATTTAATTCCACTTGGTTGTTCCCCCCAAAAGGAAATGGAGGAATTCAGAGAATGTGGGGCTGCACTTGGCCCGTATGTCACTGTTCGTATGTTTCCTTTTTTACTCTATGTGCTCAGAGAGGTTTTCACGGGATATGCATGTTCATGTACACGACTACACCTGCTCCTATCACCGTATGAAGTAAAGAATCACCATCCTTAAAGTGTCGTCTTTCCCCCCAAAAGCTGCTTTAACTGCTTTAACCAAACATCCTCTTATTCCCCTCCGACAGGATGTGGAGCAGTACATGCTGCGCACCGGCACAGTCAACAGTATGGAGAGCTCCCACTCTCTGCCATCCATGTCAATCAGCGCCAGCTCCCAGAGCAGCTCGGTCAACAGCCTGGCAGACGGCTCTGACGACAGCGGGGAGATGGCCATGATGCAGGAGGGAGAGCACACCGTCACCTCCAACAGCTCCGTCCTGCACAAGCCCCTGGTCAGTCTAACAAACTCTGACACTGTATATACTGATGCAGATGGTCCACGTGGGAAGCTGTTCAGTCATTGTCAGTTATACACATGCAGTTTTACACCACCTACAGGAAATCAGAGGTAATAGCAGCACCAGTTTAGACCTGCAGATGCACAGTAGATATGTCGGTGTTGCCACCTACAGAGTAGAAGAAAATCACCACACTGCAGACCAAAGCTTCAAGTTTTTAGGATCACAACAATAACTGGTCAAAGTGTATTCAAGTCTTAGTAGGATGACATTTAGTTAAAAGACTATCCTTAGACCAACACTCTCCCTCACTCTTCTTTTTCTTTCTCTGTACTCAACTATGTAGAGCCACGACAACATCTACGATGATCCCTATCAGCCAGAGGTTGACTCACAACGAGAAGCTTCTTCTGCCGGTGGCGGCGGCGGTGGTGGAGGGGGAGGAGGAGGAGGTGGAGGAGGAGGGAGGCGCCGTCGAGGCAGAGACCATTTTGCTACCATCAGGACAGCCTCGCTCGTCACTCGTCAGATCCAGGAGCACGAGCAGGGGTCTGCCCTGAGAGAGCAAATGTCTGGGTAAGGTGGCACTTGTGAACCAGGTCTGATATACGTGCTTTAGAAGTTTGATATAGAAATAAAAGTCATCTGTGATGCGTCCCTCGAGAGCTGAACTCCTTCCTTTTAGCTAACTTCGTGCTCTGTGTCTCGTCACAGGTACAAGCGGATGCGGCGGCAGCACCAGAAGCAGCTGATGGGCCTGGAGAACAAGCTGAAGGCGGAGATGGACGAGCACCAGCTGAGACTGGACAAAGAGCTGGAGAATCAGAGGAACAGCTTTTCAATGGAGGGAGAGAAACTCTCCAAGAAGCACCAGGTTATCCTGGAGAAGGAGGTGAGCCGGTGGAGGAGGATTGAAATGAATGTGCCGCTTGTGTGTTTCTCACAACCCTGATGTTAATAAGTTTTGTTTGTTTTTTGTTATATTTTTTTTTTTCAGACAAAGGCGGTCCTAACTGAGGAGAAGAAGTTCCAGCAGCACATACTGGCTCAGCAAAAGAAGGAGTTGACTAGTCTGCTAGAGTCCCAGAAACGGCAGTATCGACAACGCAAGGAGCAGCTCAAAGAGGTGCTTCTAGGTTTTCCCCCATATCATCCAAACGGCCTTGATCTATCAGCTTGAAATCATCATTGTGTCATACTTTATGCTGATTGACTTGAATTTATTTTCACTCAAGGAACTGAACGAGAACCAGTCAACGCCAAAGCGAGAGAAACAAGAGTGGTTGGTGCATCAGAAGGAGTGTCTGCAGCAGCTGCAGGCAGAGGAAGAGGCAGGCCTGCTGAGACGGCAGAGACAGTATTATGAGCTACAGTGTCGCCAGTACAAGAGGAAGATGCTGCTGGCACGCCACAATTTGGAGCAGGATCTGCTCCGAGAGGTATCATTTATTGATTTGGTATGTCAAGATTGGATCAGTAATTAAATTCTCCTCTAATACACAGTTTAAGCAGCCAGTAGGACTCACTTTCCATCAGGACAACTGATAACAAAGACAGAAAGAGTGAATTTTATTTAGCAGGTAGCAAAGTCATCTTCGGGTTCATGTTATTGGGCTTTTCCAACACTGTAAGAGCTGTCTCAAGTTGTCATGACTACATGTTTTTATTTGACGTTTGAATGAAACTTTAACAGACACAGATAAAATATATAATTTGCATATCTGAATACACATTTTGGGAATAGCTAAACATTAAAAAGATAAAACAGTTTTTGAATATAGTCTACTACAACACTTCTACTAACCACTAACACCAGTACAACTGCCTCTAATTGCTAAAATTGGCTAATTGTTGAATTGTGTGAATAATACAGTATACACTGAGTACAAGAAATGTATTGCAATATCTAAAATGTAGGTATGTGTATGTATATAAGAAATACACTTATTACTCATACGTACAGTATTCTTATAGCTACTTAAATATACTTTGGCATAGTCTGTAGAAAACTGTTTCCTCTCTGCCTCTTCATCGTCTCTTTTCTTCTCCAGGAGCTCAACAAGAAGCAGACTCTGAAGGACTTGGAGTGCGCCATGCTCCTGCGTCACCACGAGTCCACGCAGGAGCTGGAGTTCCGCCAGCTGGGTTTGGTGCAGCATACGCGGGCCGAGCTGATCCGCACGCAGCACCAGACGGAGCTCACCAACCAGATGGAGTATAACAAGAGGCGTGAGCAGGAGCTGCGTCAGAAACACGCCGTGGAGGTCCGCCAACAGCCCAAGAGCCTCAAAGTGAGTGAGAGCACCGAGGGCCAGGGGTCTCCCAAAGTGGGAGAGAGCCAGACAACGGGGGGGCCGGGGGACAGTGAGGCGGGGGTGACGCAAGTAGACGATGAGAGGGATGGGGAGTTAGAAAAGGAGAGGGAGGTGGTAGCTATGGAGCAGTATGATGGTCAGGATGAGTTTGATGGAGCAGTATTGGAATTCAGAGATGAGGAGGTGGAGGGTGTGAGCGTCCCTCTGGTTGAAGGGAAGGACGAGGTAGATGAGGACAACGAACCAAAGGAAAATGACGACAGGGAGGATGAGGATGAGAAAGAGGAGTGGAAAATGGGTGAAGAAGGGACAGAGGTGAGGGAAGTAGAAGGAGTGCAGTGGGAGGACGAGGATGACCACAGTAAAACTGTAGACACTGATGAGGATGAAGAAGAGGAGGGCAGAGGCGTGGCCGATGGTTGTCCATCAGAGCTCATCTCATCCCTGTCCCCAGAAAAGAGACGGCACCGCGAGCGAGACATCGATGAGCTGTCTGAGTTTTACTTCCCCAACGCTCCAGAGGAGCTGGAGCCCATACCCACCTCACCCCCTCCTCCCCCTCCCCAGACTTCTTTACCTTCACTCTTCTCTCACGCCATCTGCCTCCTCCTCTCCCTCTCTGCTGCTGCCCAGCCCTCCAACCTCACTTTGCTGCTACTCTCCATCTTCCTCCTCTCCCTCCGTCGCTCTCCTCCTCTGCCATCGGTGGCCTCTGTCCTTCTCTCCGCCGAGCTCGCCTTCTTGGCGCTCTTCTTCTCGTACCTCTTCCTTCGCTCCTGCTGCTCTCTGTCGCTCTCCACCTACCTGACGCTCAGCCTCTGGGCCAGTGGTCTCTTCAGTTTAGGACTCTCCTTCAGTTTGGGGATTTATTACATCCCCATGATTCTGATCTCAGCGTCCTTCCTCAGCTCTCCTTCCCTCTTCCTCTCTCTCTACTTGGTGGTGGTGCTGGTTGTCAGGCCAGCCCGTGACTTCCTCCAGTACGCACCCCGCAAAGTCAACCGCCTTTGCATGCGCGTCCTTTTCCGCCTGCCTCGTCCCCTCTTTGCCATGTGCCAGTCAGTCCTGGGCGGCATGGCTGAGCGTAACCTCTATGAGATGTTTCCCAAAGCTGGGCGCAACTGGGGTGTGCGCCAGTCTAAAATCCCAGTCCCCATAAAGAGCTTGCCGTTAGAATATCAGGCTCGCTGCAGCAACACCTCTCCCTTGGCCAAGGGCCTTCTCTGGGTGAGGCGTTTCAGTAGACGCCCCCTCGGGGTTCTGGCAGACCTAGCCAACACCATAGTACTGAAACTAGCCAGACAGTTTCTTAAAAAGCTGCCACTCACTGTCTGTGTCAAACTCCAAACTATGGGCATCTTGAAGAAGGAGATCCCGAGCAGACTGCCCCGACTGCTGCCCAAGGAGGTCAGAGATCGGAGGCAGAGGGAGAGGAGGAGGAGAGAGAGGGAAAGGCAGAGGAGGGTAGAGAGGGAGAGGATGTTTCGCGAAGAGGGGAGGTGGGAGTGTGGGTTGAGACGAACTTCATCCGGGAGGTTTGTCAGGGGGAAAATTCGGCCGTGGAGATAGCAAGAGTGTGAGATGAACTGAAGGAAAGAGTGGGAAGTGTGTGTGTGTGTGAGAGAAAGAGAGAGAGAGAGAGAGAGAGAGAGAGAGTGTGTTTCATTGTTCAACCATTGTCTCTTTGATTTGGGCCCACATGTCTCTCTTGTTACATGATTCCCAAACTGGTTTTTGGTCACATTTCTTCGCGCATACACCTGTACATCTGTGTGCTCTGGCTGAAAGTGATTTTGGCTGTTGAAGCTTATCCAAACATGCATGCACGAAAGCCGTACTATTGAATCAGTGGGCTCTGCAAACGTAAGCATGCAGCTGTACCCACGGTTACTGTACCCAAACCCAGTGATCCAGTTATCATTTCGTTATTGTGCTTTTTGTAAAAGTTCCTTTTAAGTTTCTTTATTTTATTATTTTGCTCTTATTTTGTAAGACAAATATTTTTTATGGTTATTTTTAAGACCGTTTTTTGTGCAATCGTTTGTTTTTCTTTCATCAGTGGTCTTATTTCAGAGGGCGCACTGTTATATCAGTGCTTAGAACAAATATTACAGTGTTGCGTAGCTGCATGGCTATAATTTCACTCCCCAAAGCTGAATACTGTGAAATATAAAACAAATACTTCACTAACATCACCCTGAACACTAGCTCTCAGTCAGTATGAAAGTGCAATAAAAGCAGAAATATCTGGGACCACTGTAGAACATCTGATATCATTTTGAAGTATAGTTCCTATGTTCAGAGGTCGAAGTGGAAAAAATAGCTGGTCTTACTTTATGTGACTTAAAATTTAAGTTTAGGGCCATTTAGCCATAACTTTAAGCCTATCCAGTTCATTGTTTAATGTTGAGATATTATTTACAGCTGGTGAAATCGTTATCTTTCAGATCCTAGTTAGATATATTACCTTTATTGCATGTTATGCAATAATATTATGATTTACCATGTAAACATTTAGCTGTTTCCCCCCTAAATAATCATATAAATACCATTTGAGTGCCTAATTACAACTGTTTGCACAAATATTACTAGTCAGTTGTGAAGTGATATATCGTAAAGTCGTAGTGGTAATAAAAGTATGATATAATAAAAAAACCTATTTAATATTTCACTGTAGCTTTATATGAAGCCATATAGACAATCTTTTGAGACATGCAATCATAAAATAAGTCCAAAGATTGATGCAACTACTGAATGTGACATTTAAGATTGAGACTATCATATGAAGAGAAGAGATCCAGAAATAAGACATCTGTTTAATTTTGCACTGCCCCAAAGTTTCGGGCCACAGCTAATGATTATTTTCATTCACGATGAATCCGCTTTAGCCGCTGAAATGTCCAAAAATTGTGAAAAAAAATGCCCAAAGTGTAATGTGATGTCTTCCAATATCTTGTTTTGTTCAACCAAAATCTAAAATCTCAGATGTTCAGTTTACGTTGATATATTTAACAGAGAAAAGCAGCAAATCCTCTGTTGTAACTGGAAGCTGGAAGCAGAAAACGTTCGTCTTTCGTCGATTAGCCAATCAATTAATCGTTTACTACAGTCGGACCAAAAAGAAACTTGACAAATAAAAGTGCCGTTTTTTTTTATCTCATGCGCTCGCAAATTTGAGGACTTGAACACCAGGATGCTCCGATGTGTAATTGAATGAAGTCAAATGAACCAAATGTGGCTGTCAGTTGTGACACATAAAACTGAGAGTATAAGGGTTTTAAAATCTGCATACTTGCAAAGGAAATCTGGTTATGAATAAAGTGCTTATAGATGTTTTTTTTATGTACGAAGTAGTGCCCTTTATGTCAGCGAAGGACAGCATTTGAGCCATTTAACATGGAGGAATATTGCAGAGTAGTAAAACTCGATCTTAACTGTTTTTGATCCGGGGGAACAAAAGCGTAGGACACTCCTTTTGGGTGACGAGTCGAGCTTTAAAAAAAAAAAAAAAGACAAACATTGTTTTATTTGAATGTAATTTATTTGCCATTGATTTCTATTTGTGTTCCAGTATCAGTTATTTCCTGTTCTTCTGTGTATGTTTACATGTTTGTATTCTGTTTTGTTGTGACACCGTCGTGAGAGTTTATATCACCTTGAGTTTTTTTTTTTGTTTTTTTTTAATATTTAATTTATGCAGTATTTATCAAATTAGTACTGCATTATGTTTGGCAGTCGTTTTGTTGTCCTTTTTATTCTCATTTTAGCTGCATGAGTGTTGGCGTACTGTATGGCTGCGTGCTCGCAAGCATAGATAAAAATATTTTGTCATACTTCCAGATTTTTCTTTACACAAAAAAAAATAAATTCTTTTGTGTGAAAATCATTGTCTTGTTTGTTTTTATGATTTTTGTTTCCATTATTCTCATGTCTTTATTTGTTTACCTTTTCCTCATATTTATCAGCCAGTCTATATCAAAAAATCCCTTTTTGGTTCTTCATCATTCCTCCTGTATCATCACACATTTTATCTCTGTTGTCATCTGTTGTGCCCCTCCCCTTGTCTTAAAAATACCGGCAGGTTATTTCTGATCATAAATCGTTAATTATGTTTTTAAGGATGTTAACTAGCGGGTATATAGTCATTCATAGGCTTCACAAGTAGGCTGTTTTACTTAAATTCACATTCGCCAAATCAAAAATCAAAATTTTGAGGCCATGAAAGTAAGGGGTAGTTGTTTAAAATCATTTGTTTCAAGCTTTCCTCGTCAAAATGTTTAATCCATAGTCAGTACGGAGTGTCTAGATAGAAAAATTGTCATTTTTAATATTTATAACTTGCAAAAAAAAAAGTTTCAATTGTTCCGTTAACATGGTTTTTCACTTTCAATCCAAAGGCACGATTTACAATCCAAAGTTATTTTCAGTTGTCAAGTTTTCTGTTTACATCAGAAATATTTCTAAAAAATTGGGTTTAAACTTCTCAAGTCAGTAATTTGTCCATGACAAACACGAGGCATATTTTATTTCATCCACAGGTCAAACCTTTAATTAAATGTATGAAAACGCCTTTAAGATTGAATAACTGTTGACTGGGCCTTTCAACATTTGTCTATATAATATGTTCTCATTACTTGTTTTTCTATTACAAAATTTTAAACACTTCTTGTTGCACATCCACAGTAATCAGTTATTTTCACACCAACTAACCTGAAACTGAGCGACAAGATTAAGAATGTCGGTAAACACCTTAAATTCACCGTATCAAAGGATAAACAGCACTCTGAATATATCCAACTCTTACAAAATGAACACTGCCTATCACATTTCTATTTGGAGACTGGAGATAAAGTAGATCGTTTCATACTCAAGTATAATGAATGTCTTTAATGAATGAATGTCTTTAATTGCCGGTGAAGGTCAGAGATTCTGCATTTACAAAATTCTTGAACAATAACCGTAATAATAAAGCAGCCAGGTGTAAAAACAAAGCAGACACTGATAAGATTACATGTATGTACAGAATAAAGGCAAAATGAGTGTGCATGTGTACAAACTTGTGTCTGTGACTGTGATGGTGTCGCTGGCAAAGATTCAACATTTGACAGGTATTTATACTTTTAGTTGTTGGTGTACGTACAAAATTTCTCTGTTATAAAATTTCCATGTTTTCTGTACTTAACACATCCATCACCATGTTCATTTATAAAACCACAGGAGCACTTTAGCCCAGCTGCCTCCATCTCTCTTCTCTCTCCTCCAGTCCAAAGAGCTACAGATTAAGCGTCAGTTCCAGGACACCTGTAAGATCCAAACCCGTCAGTACAAGGCGCTGCGCAACCACCTGCTGGAGAACACGCCTAAGTCGGACCACAAGGCCGTGCTGAAGCGGCTGAAGGATGAGCAGACCCGTAAGCTGGCCATCCTGGCCGAGCAGTATGACCACTCCATCAATGATATGCTGTCCACACAGGCTGTGAGTAAGGCAAGGAGACGTCGTTCACTTCACACTCGCACCACACCACCACTGCTGTGCCTGGCCTGGGGGCCGTCCTGCCCGCCCGTCCGCCCACCTGCCTGCCTGCCCGTCCGCCAACAAGCCTCCTCCTGGTCCCTGAGTGTTAATCTCCACCTAATCCTACATTTCCCAGTTTTATACCAAATGATGTGTTTCCCTTAGAATTAGTCCTGTGTCCAAAACCTTTCCTAAACATCCTTTTCCCTGAATATGTGGGAGTAATGATTATCTGTCCTGCCTCCAGAGAGTAAAAATCAGGCAGTGATGATAGCTTTGATTAAATTAGACCTTAGTTGATCTTAGTTCAGAGGATAAATATTGGAATAAAAACGAATGAGGTTCAGCTATAACGTCAGGACTAAGAACACAGACATATCTTTAGAACAGCACTGAACCAATATGGCATTACACCTATATATACTATAACACTGACAGTCCCAAGATGGACAGATTAAAAAATAAGGATCAAAATTTTTCTTATTCCACACTTTCTTCTCACCCGGAGCCTACATTACCCACAATGCAACTCAACCACAGTTGGTAAGCTCACTTCTTTCTAATTCCACACAAGCACTCCAATTTAAATCCACACATCAAACTTGTTTTCAAACTTGTAGTCTTCAGCCGCAACCGATACAGACTGAAGTCACGTCACTTGACATGTAAACAAACAAAGTTCCCCTTTAAAATATCACTTAAACTATCTTTCCAATCCAACGTTACATGACCTGCGATATACATGTATATGAAGATCACATGTAAAACTACTTTGACATGAAGATGGCAGCAAACTGCGATAAACCTTTTCTTTTTCTTTTAGGGACTGTGTGGAAATTATTGTTGGGTTGAAAAATGGGGAGTGTTACATGTTATTATTATTTTATTTTATTTTGCAGAAGCGAGGGTCTGATTGTTTTCAGAGAACAGGATGACATTTTTTGTCTTAACAAAGTTATACTTAACTTTGCATTAAATTCACATCGCTAATGCTCGCCTACAACACTCCACCTACCTACTTGAACGCCCTTATACAGGCATACGCTACCTCGCGACCGTTGCGCTCCTCCAATGAACAACGCCTGGCTCTGCCACCCGTTCGTTCAAGGCAATCCAAATTCTTCTTGTTTGTTGCACTACCAGTTCCTACCAGAGCAGGGGCGTCCCTCTCTACCTTTAAAAAACTCCTGAAGACCCAGCTCTTCAGAGAATACCTTCTCTCCTAGCACTACACGACAAATCTACTCCTTAAGAATTGTCACTAACACTTATTGCTGCACTAACGCTTCTTATCTCACTATACCTTGATAAAAGCGTCTGCTAAATGACTAAATGTAAATGTGAATGTTATTAGCATCTTATGAGATTAAACAGACAACAAAAACATAAAAAAAATACATGAATGTTTACCATAACTTAATACCATAACAAATTCCACTCCTAATATGTGATTTTGGCTACATAAAAAAAAAAATTGTTCCATTTACACATTAGGCTTGAAAGTTTTGAGTTTAGATATTAGGCGATAAGTTGATAGACATTTCTTCTCAGTCAAGCGGAGGGTTAAAAGTAAATATTGAGTGTAAATTGTTGGTTGTAAAACTTAAAAAGATGCCTGTTACAATTGCCCAGAGTCCAACCAATAATTTAATTAATTAAAATTATTAAAATTATTAAAAGGAAAAGCAGCAAAGCTTCACATGTATTGTTAAAATACTCGTGGGAAGTACAAGTACCTCAAATTTGTACTAAAGTACAGTACTTGAGTCACACTCCATGACGCTTTTTAAATAGTCAAATCATTTTTGTACAGTCCCTTATGGCTACACTTTTAACCCATCCACTGCCCATTAAGCGCACAGACACACACACACACACACACAAATCCCTGGCTTTTAAATGAATGAAAAATAGTAGGAACACGATGTGAGTGACAAAACGTCTCGTTCCCTTCAATGACATAATGCCCTGTGCTACTTTAATTACCTCACATGGCCGCATGCCATGTAAGCCCAGTAAGCCAAATCCCAGCTGCCCTTGTTTGTCTGCACATCTACACATGCTGTGGTTAAAGTCTCTGTGGGAAGGTTTCCCACTCACTGATTAAACTCAATCCTCAGGTCAGGAAAACAAATATATGTTTGAAATGAAGATTGTCTTTTGAAACAAGATTTAATCTGTTTCCTGGAGCCAGGCTTTAAGACAGACATCACACGGGTCACAGGGGTTCAACTGTTGTGCAACATTTTGTATGATCACATATATCATATATTTTGGTATATATACATATATTTCAGTATTTCTGCCTGGTGCATTTTAGTTTCTCAGTAACTCGAACTAACTTGAATGCAGCACAAGCAGGCCCAGACTGATCAAAGTTACACCAGACGAAACACAAATTCAACAAAACTCTCCTCTGCTCTCTCTCTTGTGCATCTCCCTCTCTTTTCTCCATGTTTGTCAAACTTTCTAAACTTTTCCTCTTCAACACTAAAGCACAATACAGTCCATACAATCGTGCCAAATCAATTTTTTATGACACTCCCTCCTTTTTTTCCCTCCCCTCGTAGCTGCGATTGGATGAGACCCAGGAAGCGGAGTACAAGGTGCTGCGGATGCAGCTGCAGCAGGAGCTGGAGCTGCTCAACGCCTACCAGAGCAAGATCAAGATCCACACCGACACGCAGCATGAGAGAGAGGTCAAGGACCTGGAGCAGAGGGTGTCCATCCGCCGCGCCCTGCTGGAGCAGAGGGTTAGTGTCAATCACAAAGCAAAGCTCCTTAAAATGTAGTAAAACCCCCCGGTGAGTTTTAGCTTTTGGAAGATTCAGATTGTTTTGCTGTTTTATGTAAAGCCTTCAGAAAATAACGTTTTCTTTATCTGACTCACTGCTTTGTCCTCATTAACACGGCTCCTTCTCTTCATTCATGCTCTAGCTCGCTCGATAACCTCTTGCTCACTCTCTCTTTCTTGTTGAGCTGGAGAAAAGGAGCTAACTTTGATAAATGTCTTTCCAAACAGCGACTGACAAATCCTGCTCATGATGCCTTTATAGTGTTCGACAACAAGGGCACCTTTAAAGGCGTTTTTCACCACGATATCCGCTCAGCTGGAGCTTTTAGTCGTGGTCACATCATCTTCTTGATGATTGCTGATATTTAAAGTTCATTTTTGACATTGGAAACAGCTGTTAATGTAGATGTCCTGGAGCTTTCAATCATATTGCTTATTTTCTGTGATTTGATCAAGAGCTCCAGTCAAAAGTCAACTCCATGGTTACAAAAATTAAAGGGAGTATCCTGTTTTCAAACGCAAAATCATGAATCTTGGATTAGGAAATGTTTTAATGTAATAATACAATTTCAATGACCCTTTTTCCTCCTACTGTTTTCTTAGATCGAGGAAGAGATGCTGTCCCTGCAGAATGAGCGCTCAGAGCGCATCCGCACCCTCCTGGAGCGGCAGGCCAGCGAGATCGAGTCCTTCGACTCAGAGAGCTTGCGTCTGGGCTTCAGCAACATGGCGCTGACAGGGATCCCCAGCGAGGCCTACCCCATGCAGGGCTACTCCAATGCCCCGTCCTCCGGCTCCCGCTCCGGCAGCCACTGGAGCCACGGCATACACCCGCAGAACGTGCCGCCGCAGCAGCACTCCCGCCGCAGCCACAACAGCAGCAGCAGCAGCAGCGGCATCGGCAGTGGCAGTGGAGCAGGCGACCGCAGGAGCGAGTCTTCCTCTTCCTCCCATGGCCTCGGAATGGCCCTGGGGCTGGGGCGAGACGGGAGAGAGGTGCACCATTCATCCCGCTCCTCTGCCTCTTCTTCTTCCTCCTCCTCCTCTTCCTCCTCCCATCACCAGCGCCACCACCTGCCCCAGCATTACCACCACCAGAGCACGCCACAGCTCTACCGCGAACGGGAGAGGGATCGGGATCGAGATAGGGAGCGGGAGAAGGAGAGGGAGCGGGAGTGGGCCGGAGTGCGAGGCTCCGGTGGCGACCTGGCCCACCCACACCCCCTGCCCTTCTCCCATCACCTGCCCTCACGCTCCTCCTCTCAGTCCCTGGCCATGCTACCTCCACCGCCGCCTGCCCCTCCCTCCATCTCCGGCCCATCTTCCTCTTCCTCTTCTTCCTCCTCCTCGCAGGGGGGGATCTACGGCGGTGGCGGGCTGGGTGTGCGCGGTGCCCCCAGCCTGATGGCCCTGAGGAACAGCCCCCAGCCTTTGAGGAGGACGGCGTCCGGTGGGGGGCCTGGAGGAGCCGGGGGCAGCGACGGCGTCCTGAGCCGAAGCACCTCAGTCACATCACACATCTCTAACGGCTCCCACCTCTCCTACTCTTAGACGGCAGAAGGAAGAGTATGGACAGGGTGGTAGCAGTGATTTAGGAGGGTAGCTATCACAGGTTGCATCTCAATACTCTCAGCTTGCCACCTTGCCTTGTGTCCTTTCTTGGGCTGATCTCTTAGAGTAGCTGAAAAGCAGAGGATTTAGGGATATCACCCTTCCCTCTTAATGCACAGAAAGGCAAAGAGATCAGTCAACATCCGAGGCAAAGAGAGGACAAACTGGCATTATTGAGCTGCTTCCTGCTTCTTTAGACTCAGGGTGGGTAGAGAGGTTTTCTCCCATTCTCACAGGTATACAAGAGGGAGGGAGGAATGTAACCACCTGTAATACCACTGGATTAAGGTGACATTAGATTAGAAAAAGAGGAGGTCTGTGTTTAATGTTTTTATCTTTGTTACCACCTGTATAAAAGTGAGACAGGAAGTGTGAAAGGAGGGGATATTTTGCCTGTTTTTTCCTCCCAGAGCTGCAGAAAGAGGGACAGCAGCCATGTCTTCTTCTATGATGTTCTATGCTGGAATGGAGAAAGAGAGAGGACAGGGGGAGGAAAAAAGGAAAATTATGTTTTTTTTGCATTGTGTATGTACTTGTATGTAGTCTGTAGTGTCCAGATATATCTAGCAAGCACTCGTAACTTCTGCTCCGGAAAGGAAAAAAGGGGAGAATCACAAAAAGATGAGTTACTTTAAGTCTCCAGCGTGCTGGGGAGTTGGAAAAAAAACACTTTTTATTGATTTACAACAGTTGATGTTTTGTTGATTTTTTGTATTAAGTGTATAAAAAAACACAAAAACAAGTTGCTTGGAACGTCACCAATGCCTTTAAGGGGTTCTTAAAGGGATGTCGTGCCATCAAAATTTTTATTTGATGACTGCAAGATGATTTAAAAGCGAATACGCAGAATGTTTGTAAAGGCAAGAGACTCTGTTCTAAAAATGCAGTTGGGATGAGGAGGAACATTTGTGTGGACGTGTACAAAATACAAAAGAAACAAAGAAAGAAAAAAAAAAATCTTTCCGGCATCCATGACATATTGAGTATCTAAACAACATAGATGTCTACGGGAGTCACTCCAATGCATGAGATAGATGTACAAAAAAAAGAAACATTTGTAAACATGACCAAACACATTTGAATTGTACCGTACCTGTCCAAGTTTCACCGGCATTTAAGATCACTCGTCCCACATTTTTGATCTTTACTGTACATATTTATGGGAATATTAAAAACAAAAACAAGTCATTGGTTTTATAGAGTAACAAAGATAATGATAGTAATTTTGATATATTCAAATGAGTATTGAATTCAAGATTTAGAGCGACAACTCCAACTGCATTTTCTATAGGTGTCAATATTACCATAACTAATCCTGATGTAATTGTTGTTGTAATCATGTTCACATTTTTCTCGCAAGAAGAAAAGGGCCCACTTTTACTGTAAAAAAAAATAGATGATAAAAAAAACTGTTGCATTGTCAGGTATGGTGTGTGTTCAAGGTATTAATGATTATTAATAAGGGATTATTATTAATAATTGTTAATGATTTATGTATGTGTGTCGAGCGGTACAGTCTGGTTATATTGCCACTTTTTTTTAGACAAAAACAATTGAATTTTAAAAGACACTCCTACAACAGCAACACCCCACTGTTCACGTGAACTCTGACCCTCCTCCTCTGGACTCTCATAGGACAAAAAAAAATTTACAAATTGGGCACTGGAATGTAAATGCTGGTTTATTTATTTATTTATTTGTTTTCAGTTTCCACACAGAACCTCTCACAGGAAGCATGGAGATAACAAAAAAAAAAGAAAGAAAAGAAATGAAGAGACCTGCACAATCCTAGCTGATAATCTGACTGCTAAAGGGTGCAGCATGCGACCAGCGCAACAAGCTGGAAGTGTGTGAAGAAGAAGAAGATGAAGAAGAAGTGAAAGGATGGACGTCGACTGAGCTGCTTTGATTGTGCATCCTCATGTGCAGTCGCAGCAGCGGTGACCGCAGCAGCCTGTCCTCAGAAAAAAAAAGACACCAATCAGTGTTTCATGAGTTTCTGAAGGTCCTTTCTCCGTTATTATGGCTCATTTACTTGAAGGAGATTGGAAATAACTGGACTTTTTTTTGTTTTGTTTTGGTTTTTTTTTATTTTATTTGAAAAAAAAATGAAAAAAGATAATCACCCTGCTGTTTGTATGACTCAGAAACACCAGCTCAAGACAATTCCCTGTATAACCTACTACTTTATGCTTGGTTGGAATCTCAGTGCATGCATAAACTCCTTATATAAACTAAGACTGGCGGGGACGGGACGGCCTTTGTGTTGGGGAAATCAGTGTGGTAGTGTTTTTAGACGGGTTGTTGTCAGTGTCAGAGGTCGTGGCGAGAAGCAGGGAGTCTCGGTTCCTGCGTCATCATGCCCCGGATGAAAGACGAAGAAGACGAAGAAGCAACGCAGGCTCATCTGTGTTTTGCAGAGTTTTCGGGTGGGGGTGGGGGTAAAATGGTGGGAAGGGGTTGGAGGTTGAAATCCTTATTAAATATTCAAATCAAGCAATTCCAAGCTTTAGGTGGAGAAGGAAGAAGGGTCTTAACACATGTATTGGAAAAGAAATGGGGTGCTTTAAAAAGTAATTTAAAAAAAGATAATAAATTGATATTAACACATTAACTCGTCTTGATTTGATGTACTTGATGTTATTATTATGATTTTTATTACAGGGCTGCAACTAGCTGGAACAATTAGTCAGTTAATCGATTAGTTGATCGTCTGACAATGAATCAACTAACTTGGTAATGAATTAATCATTTAAAGGTCCAGTGTGTCAGATTTAGTTTGTTTTCATTAGTGCATAAACACCTGAAAATTATTATCAAAAAGAAAAGAATGATCATGTTTTTGTTACCTTAAAGGACTTTTATCTACAGATGCTGCGGGTCCTCTTCCAGAGTCTGCCATGTTGAACATTCGTGTTTCTACAAACAAAGCGGACAAACCAAACAGACTATTGATAGGGCATTTCGTGTTTTTTTGCATTTTTCATGGCCACTGTAGTTTCTCCTTTACATTACAAAGTTTGCAATCTGCAACTAAATCCTACACACTGGTCCTTTAAGTCTTTTTGTTTTAAATAAAAATGCCAAAACATTTCTTAAATGTGAATATTTTCTGATTTTCTTTGTCTTCTGTGACATTAAACTGAACATTTTTTTTACTTTTTCACTGTTAGTGGGACAAAATAAGGATTTTCTTTTTACTACTTTATAAATTTTATAGACCAAATGATCAATAGAGAAAATTATCAACAGATTTGTTGATGAGAAAAATAACTGTTAGTTGTAGCCGTAGATTATTTTCTTGGTTTCATCAATTAATCATTTGGTGCATAAAATGTCAGAATAGTACAAACAAAACATTATAAACATACTGTAATGTATAATACTATATGTATAAAACATAATATTTTATTTTGTCTAACAGACAAGAGACATTACACTGAATATTTTTTAGTTTTTGTACTTCATAACATTTTATGGACCAAAGAAAATAATCCACAGATTTATTGATAAGAAAAATAAGCATTAGTTGTAGCTGTACATTACTTTAATTGCTAATCTTTCCATGTATTTTCTTGGATTAATCATTTGGTCCATATGTATGTATAGATACATACGTAGATGTATAAATATATACATATATGTGAAGTATGTTTTTGATATGAAAAGGGCTGTCAGAAAAATGCCAGAAAAGTAAAAACAAAACATTATAAACATATGATAATGCATAGTAATATATGTATAATATATAATGTTTATTTTGTCTAACTAACAGTCAAAGGTTGATAGAAAATATTAATAATAATATTCACATTTGAGAAGCTGGGACCAGTAAATTAAAATAAAATTGACTCAACTTAATAAATGATGTATCTATGAACTAATTGATTAATCCAGTAATTGTTTCAGCTCTGTTATTATTATTATTATTTATTTATACCTCATTACTTGGAGGTACAAATAAGATTAAGAACACAGTCATACATGGACACACATAATGTGTTTATTAATTTCCCTAAACAGACTGTTTATGTGTGTTCATTCACTCTTGTCATCTATTGTGTGTGTGTGTGTGTGTGTGTGTGTGTGTGTGTGTGTGTGTATCCTGAGCTGCTGTTCGTGCTGTGTACTATATCTGACTCTGACATCATTATTATAGGCCGACTGGGAGGCTCTGTGCGCACTTCCCTTTAAGATGCGTCTGTCATCTCTCCGTTAATGGAAAGTCACTCCGGCTTTTTTTTTTTTTTTTCTGCGGGCTGAAGCAGCAGATCTGCTCCAGCTGGACCGGGGAAGGCATTTTTAATGTGGGCCGACTAATACCCAGGAAGGAAGGGGAGAGGACGGGCTCCACCGAGGGAGACGGAAATGAGAGGAAACCCTATCCCTTTAAGAGCAAGTGGGACATATCGGTGCGAGAAAAGGAGAGGAGGGGGAGAAGAAAGAGGAATTAAAAAAGAAAAGGAAGAAAGAGACAGGGAGGGAGGAGGGAGAGCGGGCGATAAAAAAAGAAAGATGACATCCTCGCAGCTGAACGGCCGAGGTGGAGCGATAGGCTGCGGCCCGGCGAGAGCGCCGCTCGCCGGGGTCAGGGCTTGAATCCAACAACGAGGCTTCGACAAACACCCGATTGGCCTATTGGAGGAAATCGGAAAAATAGATTCATAAATTAAAAACAAAGCATGACCTGCTTAGCTACCAGAGGCGTGTGTTATAACCCATATTTGTTGTAGTGCGTAAAAATTAATTAATTTCACGCAGAATGGTTTATGTTTATTGCTAAAAAAAAAAAAAAATGTAAATAGTTTAAATGTTTTTTTGGAGGTTTATTTTGAAAAGCAGTTTTTTCTTGTGTGACATTGCGTTTTATTTAGTGAGATTACTGTTTAATGAATTAAAGTTAGAAACCAAAGTGAAAGAGAAACAGGCCTTTGCTCCATACACTGCCTGTGTGCTGCAGCCTGCGTTAGTCAACAGCTGCGTGCATTTTATAATGGACAGCATTAGGCTACCTCAATGAGACAGAAAAACATATTTTTGCAGACGACTTTGATCACGTTTTTTAAAGAGTATCCAGAAGCCCGTCGTTTCTGCTGCAGGGACAGGCTGTCTGTTTGCGCCTCGATCACCGCTGGGCCCGATCAAAACCATGCAAAGGCTGCTCTGCCCGATCTCAATCAGGAGCTGACTTAATAATCTCCATCGCTGTGGCGCAAAATGGATGCTGCTTGGAGCAATTTTCTCTTCCAGGTAGGCTTGTTGACCATGGCGTCTCTTTTATTTCTGTGTGTGTGTGTGTGTGTGTGTGTGTGTGTGTGTGTGTGTGTGTGTGTGTATATCCAGCAGTCCTTGCAAGCCCTCCCATCACATCTTGCATTACAACCGTAGCACCTTCAAGATAAATGCTGTGACTTGTGTTTACATTTGGTGATGGCCTCTTCTACTTTGCTTCTCCAGAATACTCCCACCCAAAACCAAGTGGAGGGGAGCCTCCAATCAGAGCTCATGCCCGTGCATACGAGTTCTCCCCAAACCCCACCCACAGAGCACATAGCACAGCCTCCTTCGACTGTGGACACTGCTGCCCTTAGTGAGGAACCCCTGCCCGGTGAGGGACACTGCACTGCACTCTTCACCCCAGGAGGAAAACATAATTTGTGGATAATTCAGATCCAGTGTTAAAGTCATGCAGGTGGCTTTTATTTTGGTGATCTGCAGGTGTAAAGACAGGAAATGTCGAAGCAAATCATGACCACAAAGATTTGAATGTTATGCACAGCTGAATGCCTTTAACACTGCTGAGTACTTCATGCAGAAACCACTGAAATATTTCTATTTGCTCAAATTGGATTGTTCAAATTCAGACACGGATGAGCGATCGACACTGTCAGTTTAGATTCATTTGTTTAAAGAAGGTGGTGTGATTACCTTAATTAAAACCTGCTTGTCCTCACAGTTAGAAATACAATTATTTACACGTAAATGTTTTTAATGAAACTAGATGAAGATTAGAGCTGAAACTGTTAGTCAACAGAAAGTTGACTGATTAATCGTATCATTTTTTTTAAGCAAAAATGGCAAAAATTGACTGATTTCCGTGACTCAAATGTGAATATTTACTGATTTTTCCCTCTTGATTTCTGTAACAAATTTAATATCTTTGGATTTTGGATAACAAGCAACATGAAGATGTCTCCTTGGGCTCATAGTGGATGTTTTTCACCATTTCTTGAGATTTTATTCACCAAATTCATTGATTAATTGAGAAAATAATCTCCATATTGATCAATAAAGAAAATAATCATCAGTTGCAGCCCTCCACATGACTATTTTTAATTATTGTAATAATTAAACACATCACAGGATATCTTCAGAGTCAAATATTCAGTTAACGATGATAGAAAACACAGAAAAACAACAAATTTTGAGAAGCTGAAGCCAGTGAATGACTGACGATTTGTCAGTAATCAAAATATTCATTCGATTATTTCACTAATCATTTCAGCAGAAATTCTTAGATGTCTTCTCACCTGCAAATCACCAAAACTTTGTTGAATGGGAACTTGTTTCACTTTCATAGCTCGGCCAGCGTTTACTGACACGCTTGATACTAACTTAGGAATCCTCTGTCCTACTGCTAAATATTCCTACTTAAAGTCATGCCTTGAGGTTATTATAAATTACCTACTTTATATACTATATCCTTCTTTAAAATGAACAACTTTCTCTCATTCTGTCCTCTCTCCCGCCTCCCCGTGGTCCAGTGAAGCCAGTGTCTCGGCCGGCCCGCGTGCCCCACATCTGTGCCATCTGCAACAAGCAGTTCAAGAACAACTACAACCTGCGGCGGCACCAGTCGGTCCACACTGGGGTACGCATGAAGGACAGGGCCAGAGAGCAGGCGGAGGGGGCAAAGGAGGGAGCAGCCGGCCAGGTGGCGGTGGCGGCCCCGTCGGTGATGGCGGTGGGGGCCGGAGGGAGGGTGGAGAGGCCCACTGTTCCCCTCTCCCTGCTACACCTCTCCGCACCTCCCCCCCTCGCCCCTCCCGGCGTGCTGGCTGGGGCCCAGCAGCCTCCCCTGTGTAGTCAGGATGGTGAAGGGGTTGCCATGCCAAACGTAATGGCTAGTGTTAACCCCCATGCTCCGCCTCCTGCTGCTGTCGTCATGGCCACAGGGGCGACAGTACAGGTGGGTCAGGGCCTTGTGGAGATGGCTGTCGTCAACCCCAAACCTTCAAGCATGTTGTTACTTGAGCTGCCTCGCCACAGGGGTGGTTAAACCACCGCTTTGTTTTACTGTTTGGGACTCGCAAGCAGTTACTGTGTGTCACCTGCTTCGTATTTGACTGAAACTCTAAATTTGACAAAACGTCCGTGTACAGTAATTGGCTCAGGGATCAGTAAATTCAATTCCAGTGTTTGGCACTGGTCCCCAGTTTGAGAAACAGTGTGCTTGAAGTCCCCCCCACGCTCCCCTGCATGTTCTCTGTAACACAAACAGTGTGAAAGCAGATAGACTTCCCCCAGTGGGAAGCAGTTAACCTAACATGCGAATCAGCTGATGACTTTGGTACAAATCAGGCACACCTCTGTGTGCATTTGCATGGTTTCAACAAACATATACAAATGTTAGAATAGTAATGTTTACTTTTGTCTGTACATCTGTGCAGAAAAAAACTCTGTAGTGTGTTTATCTGCTTCTCTGTTTTGCCTCAGCGGCCCTCAAATCCCAACCCAAACCCGGTGAGGAAGAACCACGCGTGCGAGACGTGCGGGAAGGCTTTCCGCGACGTTTACCATCTCAACCGGCATCGACTGTCCCACTCGGACGAGAAGCCGTTCTCCTGTCCCATCTGCCAGCAGCGCTTCAAGAGGAAGGACCGCATGAGCCACCACGTGCGCTCCCACCAGGGTGGTGTGGAAAAACCCTACGTCTGCCCCCACTGTGGCAAGGCGTTCTCCAGGTGACACAACTTCTTTGTCAGGATTGAGTTAGCTGAGGACTGAGACAGTTATTAGTTTAGCATAAACACTGGAAACACATTGAAACAGCTAGCCTGGCTCTGTCTGAAGATAACAAAATCCATCTACCACCACCTCCAAGGCTCGCTAATTATTATATCTTCATTTAATTTGTATAATTATTAGATGTAAAATTACAGTCTGCCATTTTACAGGTGATGACTAAGGCTGGGACCATTGACTAAGCTAGATAGCCAGCCAGCTGGTGTTTCGGTTTAACAAGTGACCATGTTAACTGGTGACATACAGCTGAATGCATCTGTGGCTCTTCCTATTTCAACAGCTACATGCATTCAGCTAACGGCCGCCAGGTAACATGGTCACGGGTTAAACCGAAACACCGGCTGTAGCATATTTAGCGTACACTTAACTTTCTACAATGTGAAATCAAGAAATCAAGTCTTATTTAAAGGACAGGATTACACAGCAATATTCAGTATGTACGTACAATATTAGCAGACATTAGCCACTATATGCTACTGGTCATACAGGACCAAGTAAGAGAAATACCTGGGTGTATTTAGTTGAGCAAGCGTTTATTGCTTATTAATTCATCTTTTGTTTTCGACTTCAGCCACTGGAAATGTACATTGAATTTATAATCTTATTTGTATATTTATTATTATATTATGTTTTTTCTTAATCGGCTGATACCTGGCCAGATTTCTTCAGTAATCATCAATTTGTGATGCCAGTCCAAGAGAGAAAGGGGGAACTTCAATTTAAGTGTGAAAACTAATATGTCGACCCTCTTCCTTTCCCAAGGCCCGACCATCTAAACAGTCACGTCAGACAGGTGCACTCCTCGGAGCGACCTTTCAAATGTCCGGTATGTCATGTTTACCCTCTGTAATATCTCTTCTAGCAGCTGTACACAGCATTTTTTTTCTTTTTTTTTTTTGTCCATCCATCCACAATGACCATGTTTACATGCACCGTGTTCCAGATGACTCAAGGTTGAGGTCTTTTACTTTGCTGCACTTTTATTTGTGCCTTCAGCCGCCTCATACAGGGATCTGTTGACATGAGCAAATGAACATTGTGAATATTGCCATAGAAACTGCTCTGGATAAAGTACATGCCTATCTAAAAACAGAGCTTACGTATGTATCTCATTATAATTGTACTGTTATTGTTCTGTTTACATGCAGCTGCTCAAAACCTGATGTTTACATGAGCATGACAAACATACTTCATCACGTACTGTACGCTATATTTGTACATACAGTATATGCATGTACATGTGTATGTTTATTAGGTTATTCTCCATAGTGGAACTGCTTTTTGCTCACAGATTTTCAAGTTCAAACAGTAAAAGTTAACATACCACAGTCTACAATATTTTGCCTTTATACATTTCTCCATATTCACTCATTGATTCCATCTTTTTTTTCAGACCTGCGAGTCCAGCTTTGCCACGAAGGATCGTTTGCGTGCGCACATGATTCGCCATGAGGAGAAGGTCCCCTGCCACATCTGTGGCAAGCTCCTGTCTGCTGCTTACATCACAGATCATATGAGGGTGCACAACCAATCACAGCACCACGCCTGCCATCTCTGTAACCGCAGTAAGTACAGATGCCGTAGTTTAAAGCTGCTATCATCAATATTTTTATTTGTTATTATTAACATGACGACATGTTTTTGTGAATGGGACCTGTCATAGCAGTAAACCCACCAAGAATTATCCTCAGCTCTGCAGTTTTCAGTTCTATGGAGCCAGTAACTTTACTGTTTCAGTCGTCTCCAGTCACAGCAGGCAGCTGTTCTCAATGAAAAAGGCAGAGAAAGTTAGTGAGTAGCTGGCAAACATACTGTAGTGGAGATTTATCTGCTAAAGAGTGAGATATTTCCTTCGGGAGAACAGAGCTAAAAGCAGACTGAATATTGCACTTATATTCCCCAGGAGGACAGAAACATGACTCCAAATGAATCGTAATATTTTGCTCCATATCTGCTGGATATGTAAATGTCAGAGTCAATTTTAGAAGTGCCCAAAAACATCTGTGTATCATGTTTAACCTGTAATTTTAACCTCTTGTTGTAGCTTTGTGTAAAATGCAAGATTATTTATGTGTTTAAAGATATGAGATTCTTTCATTCATTCATTCCAGTCATGTTTTAAGAGTTTGTTCTTCTGGAGGTCTTTAGAGGTCGGTTTTTGTGACTTAAACCTCTGTCTTTACCCCTCTGGTTACATCACATGTGGACTGTGTCATCTACTTTGCATAGGGAAGATCAGGCATCATCATTTGTTGCTTTATATCGTTGTGTGTTTTGCTTGGATCTTTCTTTGGCTTTGTGCTGTAACATCTATCGCTGTAATATTCACTTTTTCCTCCCGTCTCCATCAGGCTTCACCACACTGACATACCTACGTGTCCACGCCCAGAAGCACCATGGTCAGGAGTGGAAAGACAGTCCGGGTGGCTTTGGCGGCACAGCCTCGGGCGGCGTACTCGTCTGCCACTTGTGTGGCGTCCACTGCAAGACACCCACCCAGCTCCAGGGGCACATGGGCACCCATAGCAACAACCAAGGCGCTCCGAGCCCCATCACCTCTAATGTGGCTGCCAGCAGCTCTGTTTCCCTTAGCAACATGGTGACAGCGCCTACTGTGTACGTCACCGGTAACACTGTGGTGGACCTGCTCGTCACAGACTGCTCTAGCATTGCAGCACCTCAATCCCACAGTTAGCAGTAGAGAGCTCAGCAATAATAACCCCAGTCCCTTAACAGAGGGCAAGGTTAGAGAAGGTTAACGTGTAGATGCTGATCCAGTTCCAGTTTTGTAATGTCCCCACTTATAGGTAAGGTTAGGATTAAAGAGTGGAGATTAACACCAGTCAGCGTTCAAGGGCAGTATCACCTCAGAGCTGCAGAGCTGGAGCATCAGAGGAAGAGCTGTATTAATATCGCAATGAAGTCATGGAAGGAGGGACCTTTGTGGCTGCAGCACGTTCAGCAACACTAACGACAAACATGGATGTGTTGTCCGAATATTCCCGAATGCGCTTGTGGATTTTTAAGACTCCTATGAAACTGTGGTATTGTGAGCATCTACTGTATTACTCTCCCCTCTCTGCCCTCTCCCTCTGTCCCTCCCCCTCAACCCTGGCATTGGCTGCTCTCTGCAAGTGCACCAAGTACTGTATATCTCACACCAGCTCTGATCTTACCTCCATTTTGCAGCTCACTTACTAAGAATCCAAATGGCTTTGCGTTAAGAAGAAGTAGGGAGAGAATAGCTCTCAGAACACGTACAGTAACGAAGAAACACATTTAGAAGGGAAGTTGTGTGTTTGGGTGTGCGTAAGTCAGGGCTCTTCTAGCATGTTAGCTTGTTTGTTCACTAAAATCAACATTTGATTTTTTGCAATGCCAGTTTATTAAGTCTCTAGAGGGCTGTTTGTAGATCAGGACAGGAGGCCATACGCGTCGTGGTCAGTATGGACTTGTGGGATGTACTTGTTCATTTGTTTCCTAATGGTACAGAGATAAGAATACAGTTGCGTTCAGGAGTGTCAAGCACCTTAAATTGTTATTGTTTGATTCAGCGAGGATCAAAATGGGTTTGAGATTTCTTGGATTTTCTTGCTCTGAGTCTTCCTCTCTGGATTCGGGCCATTAAAGAGTAAAAAAAAAAAATTTAAAAAAGAAAAGAAACTGCTAATCAACACTTTCAGCTTCTGACATGGCAATTCTTGCACCTGAAAACTACCTTTTGCATGAAAATAAGCTCGCTCAGTCATGCTTATTGTTAGGGAGCTGTCATGACAAAAGAAACTTTTAGCGGTTCCACCGAGTTAGTTGGCTGTAAACGATAATATTTATTTAAAAAAAAAAAAAGTGTTGATTTTATTCAGAAAATTTTAACATTGTTGGCCATTCATTTGATTGTATCTGTCATTGCCATAGTCCTTTTTCTGTTTTCTCTATGTACCAGTCCAATGAGTGAAACTTATGCATTAGATTTAGTCATTTAACTCTGTATAGCACACGTTGTTCTGAACGCAAGTCATTATCGTTCTACATTAATCATATGAAGAATGGTCGCTTGTCCGTTTGATATTTTCGGTTGCTTTGAGTTATATTGTGAGTGATGTGGTGTCGAGAAAGGGCTTATAAAGTCATAAGTCAGGCAAAATAAGAAGTACAATGGGAGTGTGACAACACCACGTATGCTGTAAACAAATCCTGGTTTTGTACTGGAGTGCTTTTTCAGTTTTGTGTTAATATGTTACCCTGAAATTTGTAGAGTTGTTTCTTTGTTCCTTTTTTTTCTTTTTCTTTTCTTGGAAATGTGTTCTTCCTGTTGAGAAAAGTAGTGATTTATTAAAAAAAAGTTAATTTTAGGTTTTTCTCCATTACACTAAGAAAAAAATAATACCTCTACTCTAGGATTCTGTACAGCTCTTGTGATACATCTTAATGCCTTATCGTACTCAACTGCATTTTAATTCTTTTATGATGAAATATTTCAAATCTTAGTCATGGATTCATTAAGAATATTAATGGGATGTATTTATATTTATATTTTTATATTTCTCAACAGTATGCATGTCTAAAAGGTTGTTAGAGCAAAAAAAAAAATCAATGATGCTTACTACAGTCATAAATATTATGTTATTTTGTAGATGAAGTAGAGCTCATGTTATTATTTTGTAATTTGGACAATTTAAAGTAAAAAGAGTAAACAGGTTTCATTTCGTGTGTTGATTCTTTGTCATGTGATCACTTTTACACCACAGCTTCATCATCACATCCACGACTTACACACAGGATGTGCAGCAGCATGTACGGTATGATGTGATTCTGTTGATCAAAATGTTTCACACAGATGAGTGTGACACGTTATAGTAAGGGTACAAAACACATACTTAATTATGATTTAGACGTTCAAAGAAAAGGTCCATAGCACACTAGATAAAAACAGACAATATGATGATGAAGAAGCAGAAGAACAAAGAGTAAATACATAACATAACATACATAACACATAGGTAACTTTATATTAAAAAAAGACAGAATTCAGCTAACTGCACCCACATACAAACTTGAGCACCAGTGGCTGGATGCAGGATGTACACTGTTGCCCATAAAGTTGGAATAAAATATTTTTACAGATTTAAAAAATCCACCCATAAATATATTATATATACTGTTAGTGGAAGAGTTTCCCATGAAAAACTGGACAAATGTGGACAATGTGACTTCGTATCAACATGGATCTTGCACAGTTACTTGAAAGTTTGCCAGCAATTTTAAACAAAATCAGTGGTAACAGAAGGGTTTCTGTCAAGAATATATTTATTTCTGGATGCAAGGATCAGCTCCTGCACACTTTACTTCTCCTACCTTTAAAAATCGCGCAAAGAGGAGCTGCAAAGGAATGCAGCAGAAACAAGCTATGTGTTTGATAATGAACACAACTCTCTTGCTGTTCTCGACTTGACAAACTTGTGTTATGTTTGTTATGTTATGCATCGCTGTATTGTAAAGCTGAACACAGCAGGTTCAGACATGTTCTCTACAGATTGTTGAAAGTAAATCTGGAGTTATATGAGAACGCTAACAAAAGTAGATGCACTTAAACACTTAAACACAAAATAAGGCTGGTGGATTTTCATTTAAAAAGCTGCTCTGTTTCTTTTTAGGGACAAATCCTCTTTTCAGCTTTAATAGTCTTTATAATTTATGGTAAATGTACAAAGCGTTTAATTGAATTTTACACTCAAGACAAGATTGCGGCTGTTCCAACTTCAGGGCTGTATGTCTGGTGACTAAAGCTGTAACAAGTCAATTCAATTCCCACCATGAGCAAGCCAATGGCAAGGAAAAACTTCCTTTTAACAGGCAGATACATTTCTTAAGCCTACTCTAGGAGAATCTGCCTCCTGGACCTAAACTGGGAGCTGGTTCTTAAATTGTCCAACTGAATTCTGGTTTGAAGTTTATACTGGACTGCACTGAACTTTAAATTACAGTATTAAAGATACACATTCCATAGGTTTTCTGTCTTCATCATTTAAACCACTTAAACAGAACAATGGTGGAGGAGGTTAAAGTTACAGTAATTTGTAACCTTTGCTTTCCTTCTTTAAGCTTTTCCAGAGTACAACATGTTTCCTCTCTTACACTATACAAAACTCACTCAAGTATTGCACTTTGCTGCGATTTCTGCTTTTAAATGTTTTTTATTTGTATTTCTTTCACCCAGAATTGGCATATATGTATGCCATGTAAATGTGTGTTGCATATTTGCAGTATACGCTTGTGTCTTCATGTATTGATTAGGTTCTTAATACTTCCCTGCACAAGCTTTGAGTAATTTATCACAGACTGTATAAAATAGCAGACTAAAACGAGATATTCTGCTGACCTGAGTTCCGTTTTAAGTTACAAAACAATGAAAAAATGGTCACAGGCAGCAGATTTTTCCAGCTGTAGAAACAATATGAGGCACAGTTACAGTTTAACATGCCCTAAACAAAAAGGACAGTGTTGCATGATTGATGATTGATGTTGATTGATATGTAATCTGCAAACCTATAAACATGTCACGGTTTTTCAAGGCTGCAAAATGTGAGGACCCTGAGTCTACAAACATACCAGGCAGGTCTGATAATATACAGCTAAGGATTGATTATTGATCTGTTCATTTGCCAATACAGGTCCATTCAAAGGTCAATTGAACATCCTGACAGAGATAAACACTTCTCTAAGTTTAAACAGATAAATGGTATGAATGAGCTGGGTAACTATCTGGATGTGCTTAAGTATTTAAACAGTGGTTCTCTGGATTAAATACATAAATCCCGAGTCCTTTTGTTTGCATATATAGAAACTATGAATGAATATTGCAAACTATGAATGCAGATGCAGCAGATATCCTCCTTGTGAGGAGTCCATTCAACATTTCCCTGCATTAAAAAACAAAACAACAAAAACACAGTTTGCAAAATGCAGTGAAATGACTGGTGCAAATTTCTCGTCATGTCATGAGCTGCTGCCTGCTGGACCTGTAGGAACAAGCTGGCGCAGCAGTCCACGGCGTTGAGTCAACGTTGCATCTGCGAAGCTGAGGCAGCAGCGGCGGCGGCATCACTGACTGGTCCTACATGTCGAGAGACAGATGAGATGACATAGAGGAGGGAAGCAGCTAACGTTACCTGGAGCAGATTTTTGTGTTGTTGTTTTTTTTTTGTTTTCAATCAGTTTGTTTAAATTGACTAGATCGCTAGGCTAGTCACCAAATGCTCTCAGTGAGCTACCCTCACATAGATGTCGATCTAACTTGCTGCAAGCTAGCGTTTTAGCTCGCTGCCGCTACCCTTCAGACATTGAAGTGGCCACATAAACATGCGGATCATCGAGGCGGAGACCCCCGGGACATCTCTAACGTTAAACGCTTTCTGCAGGACACGAGTTTCGACTGGCCGCTGACTTTGGACTCTGCAGATTACCTGTGTAAATAGATTTTTATGTCCCATTTGATTGTGAACATGTGCAAACTCCCCAGTCTGTTAGCCAGTTAGCCACGGTTAGCTCGACTGCTACTGCTAACTGCTACAAACAAATAGCAAGCTAACAAACCAGTTTAACGCCGACACAGCGTTACCACGATGGAGAGACCAACATGGACAGTGGCACATTCAAATATGAGTTGTTGTGTATTGGGTGTCATCATCTCTCTAACTGCCGTTATTTGAATTTGGTCAAATGGTTGCTAACTAAGCCAACGGTGACTTAACTGCTACTGCTAATGCTACATTATTTTTTGAAGGGGGGGGTGTGCTAACGACATTAGCGTCATTGTTAGCATGGGATTCAACAGCGCAGACAGTTGCTCATGCTTACGAAGGCGAGGGATGACATTTAATGTTAGCAGCGTCGTCTCTGCTCGTTACAAACTACACACTTGACCCAGTTTTTCTCGCTAACAAGTTGCCAACTAATGTAACGAAGCTGGTTAGTTTAGCGTTACCTGTAGCTATCTGCTCTTATTTTTAGCTTAACTAGCTGATTTTTTTTTATGAATGGCTTCATGTAAAACGTAACGTTACCAAGTATATATATATGAAAAAAGTGTGCACTCGGACTTAATTGCACAATTTAGGCAGTTTGGCAAACAGTTTGGCACATTAGTGCTGTGCTAGTTTAATTATATGTCCACCTCCAGCCTTATTTGTTGTGCTACCTGGCAAGGCTTGACCAGTAATTAGTTTGTCAGACAGGTGACATGAGCTAACGTTGTTGCCAGGAACTATGAGCACCAGCAGCCCTCATGCCTGTGTCGATATTTTCGACGTTGAGGATTTTAAAATAGCGCAATGCGTATTTTGCTAATGGACTTCCAACTTTTTAATGAGTCAGCTAGTCTAGTGTAAGCAAACTGCTAAACCGCATGGATATACCACATGGTCGCCCGAGGAATAAATGGGCAAAGTGAATGCCGCTTATAATGTGATCAGATGGATGGAGGGGGCAGCAGCAGCAGCATGCTGCACAAAAGGGGCCTTCTGTCTGATGTTCTGCCCCTGACACTGTGCTCAGCATTTATATAGCCCCCCCCCCTTGCTCCTGATCCCATGTACTGCCCCTCTTTTAACATCAATATAAAGCTCACTGTCCATGTCTCCTCCGCTTTATCTCGTACACATGTCAAGATCTCCAGTAAAGGTCGAGCTGTACGTTGCCACATATGTTGGACTTTGATAGCGTGCTGTGTTTGTTATCTCACTAAGTGCAGCCGAATGTATACTCATGGGAGTTGCCACTGTAGAGATCAATGTGAGCCGTTTGCTCACCGATTTGTTTGTTTGTTCTTTTATGTACAGAGAGGTGGAAAGAGCGACGGATCTCAAGGACCAGATTGCACCACTGAACTTTTTGCCACTCAGACAGATCGCCAGGGACCATGCTGACCATCTTAGCTGCTGGGTCTGTGTTCTTTCCAGGCCTTTTCTTGTTGTCCAAACAATGCTTGAAGTCAATCCCAGCGCTGAGATGGAGCGAAGGAGATGCAGTCATCGTATCTGCAAGGTGAGACCTTTTTTTAAAAAAAAAAAAAAAACAACAACCTGGTTTTCGGTTTCTGTATGATCTTAACTTCTGGATGCAGAGCCACTTTCACTGCTGTGTGACACTGTATAAAAGCACCACTTTCCTTCTTAACCACGTGTTAACTAGACAGTCTGAAAGCTGTTCACCACACTGCTTAATGAGAAGTACACTTGTCTGCTCCCAGGTTGGTGTCATCAGTTCAGGCAGTCATGGCTTCTTCAGCTGGCTACATCATTGCTTCTTCCTGCGAGGACATCATCGAGGACCAGTAAGTCAAAGAAGTGCTCGTCAGAATCTTTTCCATCGCGTTCGATCAGCCCCGTCCTTCTCTGCTGTCAGGATTCGTGATTGCCAAGGTTTTAAGATGCATCATGCAAAGGCTCTTCCAGATTTGGACATGAGATTTCGTCATATGTCAGCTATAAATGTAAACCAAACCTTTAGCTTGATGTTCACGCCTTGATACATAGCTGCATAGTTTAAGGTGCTGTTTAAGGGTGTGTGTAAGCAGTTTTTAGTTCAGCTATCCCTGAAGTTTCTTTCCTCCTTAAAACCGCCCCAAGCGTTTAATCCCTTTTTTAGATGGTTGTAAATTCAGATGAGAGCTGGAGCTGTTCTTTTTTAAGGGTGGTAACAGCACTATGCAGATATGTCATGTAACAGGCCAATATGTTGTTATAAAAGCGCTTGTATTGTGTTTGAGTGAATTATTTGCTCACGTCGTGTAGTTGATATCTGTTCTCTCCTTTCTGTTTTTTAAAGCCAGCTTTTCTTCCTCCTCTCTCCACAGGCATTGGCTCACCTGCTCTTACATCATGTTTGCCGTTCCCTACTTCGTGTATGACATCTACGCGATGTTCATGTGCTACTGGTACAAGCTCCGGGTCAAAGGGCACGAGGAGGCCTCGGCAGCACCCCAGCACATGAGCTCAGCGCTGATCAGCTACTTGCGTCGCGAGTTCCTCATGGTGCTGCACCATGTTGTCATGGTCACCGTCTGCTTCCCCGTCTCTGTGGTAACTGTCAC
Organism: Argyrosomus regius; assembly: GCA_946959425.1. Taxonomy (NCBI): domain Eukaryota; kingdom Metazoa; phylum Chordata; class Actinopteri; family Sciaenidae; genus Argyrosomus; species Argyrosomus regius. The sequence goes on along the minus strand of OX336900.1, from coordinate 12,423,512 downwards.
ACATTGCTCTTTCTGCTGGGCTGAGATTTGAGTGAGACGAGGGGAAAGTATAGCATCGAATGATCTATACGTAACAGCTCTTTGGTTGTTTTTCTTCTTTAATCGACAAGTTGTTGCGGCTCTAAATAGTTTTCGGTAGTTATCTGCTGTAGCAGTGCAACATATATGTGTGTGTGTGCATGTAAACACATGGATTAGAAGTGTCATAATCTCATTTATTACTTAAACTAATTAAACCAATCCAGTTAAACCAGGCAAGTTTGAACCTCCTCTTGTTGAGAGAAGTTGCTACTTGATCGCATTGATATCTTTTTAAAACAAGCTAAATGGTGCAAAGGTCACCGCTAAAACGTTTCTCTGACTCCGGCAAAGTTGGAATTAAGTCTTCAAAACGTTTTGTTCTCTCCAGCTTGATATGTATTCACAGAGTGGTGTTTATTTCAAATCTACATCTCAGGAACAAAGCTGTAATTGCATTCTCCACAAATAATCAACCTCTGTTTTTTCACTCTTTCTAGTTCTGGCGACAGGGAAAGGGAGATTATTTCCAGGGTGTAATGTTCATGGCCGAGCTCAGCACTCCGTCTGTCTGCTTAGGAAAAATACTCATCCAGGTAAGCGTCTCGACGTAGCCTCGAAGAAGATTTACATGCGTTTGTTGCACGTGCATGTGTCACACTAAAGTTCTTCTGCACTCTCCACTCCCCCCCCCCCCCTTTTCATTCAACGGAGGTTATATTCCCAGCATGCATGCATTCATGCATGCCCATCGTCTCCCGTTGACAGTCTGTTACACCAACATCACTGTCAGAAACATCATTACGTCACTCATCGGTAAAACAGTTTGCTTGAATACACGTAGGAGCTGCACCCCCCCCCCTCCCTGTATTTGTTTGGATGTGTGTACAGTGTTGAAGGTTGCCCCCGCCCCACCCCACCCACGTTGCTTTCTGCTCGTCCCCCATCTGGGGCTCCCACAGCTGTTAGCCTCTGAATATAGCCCCTAGCATTTAGACTGGATATTCAGCAGATACAATATCAGCTTGTCCTTCTACCCTCCATCACTCAACACCCTGCGCCTCCCCTCCACGACAACAGTGCATGTGATAAACAGCAGCGGGGCTAAAAAGCTGTGGCCTCGTCGAGCCGCCCTCTTATATCTGTAGAATAAAGAAACAATGGAGTGTTTATTGATGGGCCATTTTAGAGGAATATGTGTGAGCTTGTCCTCGGCGTTATCTCGCCGAAGCAGGTCGACTGTTGAGGATAAAAAGTTAAGTCGTGTGCTGTAAACAAATGAGAACGTAAAACACACACACACGCACAAAAAAAGCTGCACCTCACCGCCTCCTGTAGAAACCAACCAGCTGCATGGCATCCTGTGCTCTCCCATCACCACTTGATGAGTCCGTGCGGATGTTCTTAAATATAACAATGTTAGTATTACCGATATAACAATGGCAAATAATATTAACACCGTCAGCTTTCACCAAACTGTACTGCTTGCTTTTCTTTCTCCCCCCCTCTCTCTCCTCTCTCTCTTTCTATCGACCTCTCCTTTATTTTTTTTTCTTCCCACTCTCAGTACAAACAGCAACACACTCTCCTGCACAAAGTGAATGGGGCTCTTATGCTGATCACTTTTTTCATCTGTCGAGTCCTCCTCTTCCCTTACCTCTACTACGTCTATGGAAGGTATGTCTATCTTTCCGTCTTCTGGTTTCTCATGTGCTGCTGTCTCGCTGAGCTTGGATCTCTTAACTCGCACAGCCACATGATCCTAACCAAGATTCAGAACGTGCGTTTACAAATCCTCTGTGTCTCCCTCTGTTTGGATCCAGGTACGCGTCCATTCCCTTCCACATGGTTCCCCTGACGGTGCCCTGGCACTGTAACCTCGGCGCCGCTCTGCTCATGGCCCCGCAGCTCTATTGGTTCTCCCTAATTTGCAGGGGCGCCCTGCGACTATTCATGGGCACCTCGCGCTCTCAGAGACCGCGTCCGAGCACATCATCATCAGCAGCAGCAGCAGCAGCAGCTAAGGACCGGCAGACGGATGGCAACACACTGCCCCAGCCTTCCAACGGCTACAGCGCGCGCTCCACAGAGCCCGAGCTGGCCACTCACTGAGACGAGTGGGGAGGGGAGGGTGGGGAGGGAAAAGGAAGGCGAATGTACCAATGAGTATGTAAATGACAGGAGAGCTTATGAGGGGAAAGCGAGACTTGAAACAAGTAGCAATATGAAGAAAAGCTACAGCTGATGGCCTCGGATAGCGCTGAAGTGTTTTTGTCCAGCAGTCAAACCTCCATTAACAGCTTAATGTTTGGTTGCTGGCCTTCGTGTACTTCAGCTTCTGGGTTTGTAGGAAACAAAGAGTGTTAGTGCACTCAGTATTTAAAGATGTCATCAGGCACTGTGACAGATAGGAACATGCACTGACCTGAGAGGAATTTGCCTGGATGTATAGTGAGCATAGGTGGCTATTTCCCTCATGTAGAACAAATTCAGTCCTCTCTGCCTCACAGTATAGGAAGAGCAGGAAAATAGGAATGTATTATATTGTATGTTAGTACATTTGCTGTAGATGGAAGGCCTGAATCAGTTTAGTAATGAAGACCTTCACAAAAGAAAAAAATCCCGGCTAAGCAGTATTTTGACTTGTTAGTGTTTATTATCTGTATCCTCTATGTAGTCACTGTCACTCTAACAAAATGTAACCAACCTGCAGACTGACTCGCCTTTTTAGAAGGGAGATACTCTCATAAGACTGTATTCTGCTGCCTTATCCCTCCCCCCCCACAATTCTTTGCAGTTTCTTTACATTTTTATTAATTTTTATCCTCAGAGGAGAAGGAACAGGCTCCCTCAGACTGAAAAATGTGACGGGTGTACATAGCCGATGTAAAATTGTCCTTATTTCCATGTCAGTATTAGGTCAACGTTGTTTTTTTGTTTTTTTTTTCTTCCTTTTTGGTTTTGTCTCGTTTCTGTATCATTTTTGAACAATGGCATTTTCAGCATTCAAACAATAACATTTCACGGTTTTACAGCTTAGTGTAACGCAAACACCCCCCCCCCCCCAAATGTTACGGCAGCGCTTCTTGTTTCAGTGTAGATATGACCTCATTCCATTTTCCATTTCCCGGTATCACAGTGTTTTAAATCTTTTGCATTCAAGGGAGTGATGCACAGTAGCAGACACTTTTAATGAACTTACATGTGTTTTTTTTGTTTTTTTTTAAAGTTTAGTGCTGATGTGAATCTCAAAATATCCATTTGATGGGTGGAATATTTCCCTAAGTGATCGATGAGATTTGAGTATTCCTAGCTTTGTTAGAGGACTTCTAATGTTGCAGTTTGAAGGGAAACAAAAGTGAAAAATAATCTTGTTAGGGGAGCATTCCCTTGTGATTGACATGCAGCACATTTGTCCATGGCAACCTATTTTGATTTATATTTTTTAACCATTATCAAGACTATAATTTGTCTAAACCTTTTTTAAATTGTATGATTTACTTTGATACATTGAGCCACCGGTTCCTTGAACCCTCTACGAACAAAAAACGGCTAGTTTTTTATCATTTTATCTCTGTTTCAAGCAGCTTCACTGTCCTGGAAACAGGTCTAAAAAATAAAAATAAAACAAAGCTCAGAAACCATAAAGACAGGGCAGCGTGTGCCAAAACATCTGGACAACTGTGGGCATGTTGAACACAGAATATCCATTCCCCTGTTCCATAACTTCATAAGGTACTGCTTCTTGACAATACTAAACATTTCAACTGATGTACTGTATATTCCACAAAATGCTCGTTATTTATTTGTAAGTATTTATTTATTTATTTATTTGGTTTGTGGTTTTGAATGCATATTTATGCATACATATTATACTATATGCTTCTGAGCCTTATGTGAAGGCTGTATTGTTACTCAAACTTAGCTAAAATATACTTCTCTGTCCTGAGCCTGCCTCGAGTCTTTATTCTTTCTTTCTTTATTTTTTTTAATGTTGATTGACATTAAAAATTTGAATTTATTTTAAAATCATAAACCTAGTTTGAGACATCGCTGCTCCATCATGGGGTAAAAGTGAGCCACGAGAGGGCACCAGAATCCATTAATTTATATAATGATTTTAATATTTTACCAACTAGATGAGCCTAGATGATCCTCTTAGTACAGTATGAGAAGGCTTTTAATGGGCTGTTTAATGAATTACACACACTGTGAATGAAGAAATGAGGATGAGCAGTGACAGAACATCCCAACACCATCCCTGCACACTGGGTTGGTACAAAATTATATATACTGAGACAATATAATGTCTAATATATCTCATATATATAATGTCTAATATATCTCTCATATATATAATGTCTAATATATCTCTCGGTGGGCAGCTCTGTCGCCTCACAATAAGGTTCCTGGTTCGAACTTTGGCTGGGGCCTTTCTGTGTGGAGTTTGCATAGTTGTATTGGATCACATTGGATTATAGAGGTGTACCTAATGAGGTGGGAGGTTCTGCATTATTGTGTATGATGCGTTTTATTGCTGTGGGTGCTTACGTTTGAGCTATTTTGAACTATTCACACACTGTTTGGTAGTTTAATCTACAGTACTGCATCATATTCTGTAAGATCATGATATGTTTGTAGTGCCACTGTCCTGCGAGAACCATGTATCTCTAAAGAGTCAAAGCTTTGTGACTTGTTTTTGAGCAGTTTATTATCTTAAGAAGTAGAAATGTTTCTCCACTTATAAAGGGACACCTAATCCTTCAGTTTATCTTGAACATTCAGATACATGGTGTTCACGGGATTGAAATAGTTATCTCAAAAGTAAGTACTAAAAACTGCTAAAGGTGTCAGACAAATATAGTGGAACTATAAAGTTGAAAAAGTAAAGTACCTCAAAGCTGTACTTACATTTACGTCACATTTTACCACTGCTACCAGGTCATTGTGGGCAATGTAAATTAATGAGCAGGACTATACAAAATTCGGCTTTATATATGAATTTTGCATGAATAGGATAATAAGCCATATTGTATTTCATCCATAAAGTTTCACAAACCTTAGTTTAACTTGACTCGTATGCTGTTACTGAGGATTCTTCACATCACCCACCTTTAGTGCAAACTGATTAGACATCAGTTAACATTCTCCAGGGTTAAAATGTTTATTGCCAATATACAAAACACACATAGAAAACATACAAAACTCGTTACATTAAAAAATTCAAGTTTTGAAAAAGCCTCGGAAAAGCTCTTGGCTCTTGTTTGCCTCTGGGCAAGTCCTCATCTCTTAATACTTCAGTATCTCCTCTGTCTCGGGGAGAAGATGGTGTTGGGGTTGCTGTCTCGTTCCCTCTCCTTCTCCCGCTCCTTCTGGCTGTTCGGAGACAGAGCCTCCTCCAGCTTCTTCTCAGTCTTGAAGAGATCTCGACCAGTGCGCATGATGTGCTCCTCGATTTTGCGGTGGCGCTTCATGTCTGACAGAACTTTGTCCAACCGAGCTTCCCTTTTCACAGAGGAGCGGGCTGAAGATCCTGGGAGAGAAGGAAAAAAACGTCAACCGGATTTCCCTAAAACCACCAAAACCATCACTTTTACTGTGGTTTCAGAATTAAATGAAACCCAACAGGGAAGAGCTAATAGTAGATGATTAATGTGGCTTATGCAGTTCATCTCAGTGCTTATTGCCTGTCATACCTGGTGTTCTGCGTCTGTTGATGAAGGCATTTTTCGGAGTGGTTTGCATTTGCTCTTCATCAAAGTCAAACTCAGTCGGAGTTGGAGGCCTGGAAACAAAAATAATGAGGCTTCTCATATACAGTCACTGTAAACAAACCAAAATCATACAGAGATTAAATGAAGAGAAATATGAATACTGACTTGCGCTCTCTCTCCTCCCTCTCCCTGTCCTTCGCTGCCTCCTCTTCGTCATCTCTTTCAGGTGAGGGGGTATGTTCAGGCGTAGGAGGCCTCCTAGGAAGGGGCACAAAGTCCAATTCCAACATCTCCCCTTTAGCGAGGAGCTCATAGAGTCTTTTAATCTCAGCAGGAGGGGGCATCCAGTTTTTGGGGTCCTCCATTTCCTCGTCACTGTACGCGAGCTCCCATTCGTCCACTACCGCAGCCTGCTTTCCCTCTTCACCATCCACCGCTGTGTCTGCCTGAGGTTCGTCTTTGTGCGCCTCGCCATCCACTGCATCTCCGTCTCCATCTGAGGAGGAAGCAAAAATGTGCAGAAAGATGTCCGGTCAGAGGAAGGTAGGAATAACAGTAGAACCTGGTTTTATCATGAATTAAACAGAATTATAGCACTTTGCTATTACAGTATATTACTACAGATAAATTATATTGTGACACTGTTTATACACAACTCTTTACAGTACTACACATATTGCATATCAAAAAGGGTAAAACTCTTTAAGTTAAGTTAAACAAAAAACAAACAAACAAAAAAGTCAAAACAAGAGTTATCATACATATTTTGCACTCTTTCATATGTTTTAGATCCTTTAACAACAAAACAATGAAGATTTGATTACAATATCATCATTATTATTATTATTATTATATATGCTGAGGAAGACAGCTTTAAAACAATACAGTTTTTCTTGTCAGTGTTTTCTTGTGTTTACTTTAAACTGACACATAGTGTTAAATTAAACTTGCTCTGTGATTTTTCATGATTGATATCACCTAACATATAGAAATAGAACAGAATAGATTCTGTATTGATCCCTCGAGGGGAAATTATTTTTTTCAGGTCCGAAATACATCCACACACACACACACACACACACACACACACACACACACACACACACACACACAACGGGCTCACAGACATACATGCAAATGTGGAGAGATAGTACAGTCCATACTACCTTCCATACTTTGGTGGACTTGAACCTGCCACCTTCCGGTTCCCAATCCCTACAGACTGAGCTACTGTTATATTTATTTCATTACCTTCTTATGCAGTTACACCCTGTGTTCTTACATTTTCTGCTCTTTACACTTTAAACTTTCCTGGACATGAGCACATATTTTATACCGAACTTGCAAATCTGTATGCAATTATAGTTTACCTACCATTTACTGTATTATTTCCTGCATTACTCATTCTAGTTTTGTCACATTAGATATGTATCAGTACATGTAAATTGGGCATTTTCATACTCTGTATAAAGACTTTTATGTGCTGCTGCAGACGCTAACTGTCTCTTTCTTTCTGTTTCTTAATGCACTTACCCTTTTCATCCTTGCTCGTCGTGTCCTCCTCTGTGGCAGCAGTCATCTCCGTGTCCTGTTGCTCTGTGTTGTCCTCTTCCTCCTTGCCTGCTGCAGGTTTCTCTGCGTCCTTCACACCCAGAGCCTCTATGCCCTCTCTCAGTGAGGACTCTGTGGCCTCAGCCTGCATCCTTCCTGCTGCTGGTGAACTTTATAGCCACAGATCTGCTAAACAGAATACATGAATACAATTTAAAACAACTGCAAGTTAACTAGAAGCAAGCTACCTGAGGTAAGAGGTCTTTGACGGAGCTAGTCGGAAGTAATATCATTCATATAACGTTTAGCAGGTGGCCCAATGATAGCTGTTAACTTTACTTAAAGACAAACAGTCAACAAAGACACACATTTAACGTTATGGGGTCCTTATTTGACTTAACTAAGTTAGCTGGCTAACGTCAGGCCTAACCGCCAGCTATTTCTACACTGCAAAATACACTGAGATAACATACCTTAAATTGTCATTACCGAATGTCCGCTTTATCGTGGATCTGGTGTTTTAGCTAAATGTTGTGAATAAAAGCACCACAGCCCGCCATGAGACTTGCTAGGGATAATAACCGATTATGTAGGGACGTAAACATAGCGCCATTTTGGACAAGAACAACTGTGTGTGACGATTTGCGTGCCCCTGCTGTACTGCGCATGCCCGCTGATTAAACAACACATGGATAGGTCCCATCAACGGCGCCAGCTCAGCCAGCAGTTCAGCTGAGTGTATAGAGATCTACTGTTGGCACGACTTCCTGCGCACTGCGCAATCGCACAAAGGGCTGAATGCAAATCGGGCTAAATTTTAATAACACATCTTCAGCTTTATTATTTGGTTTAATTACATATTTTAAAATGTGTACATATATGTTTATAAAGCACGACGTTGACTGCTATATTCCACGTATGAATAAATCTAAATAAGGACGCTGGTAGTGATGTGTCGATCGTGAACGAGCCGGTTCAAAGAGCTGACTCTTTTAAGTGAATGATAGGAGCTGGCTCCGTGAGCCGTTTTTTTTTTTTTTTAAAGTATTACCGTGCGCTACATGCAGTGACACTAGCTTTCTTATATTTATTTATTTTTTTATTTCTATGCTTAATGTTTCTATCTGCTTTGTGTAGCAGAGAGGTTAGTGCATTGATTGGGTGGTTTCAGAGAGTTACAAAGGTCTGTAAATGCAATGAAAATAATTGGCTACAGCATTTTATTGGTATTAGAAAATGTCATTTTTACTTTTGAATATTTCAATACAAAGAATGTATTGAATAATTTAGTGATGCATACACATATAAATCACGGGTCAAAACAGCGCTAAATTTGTGCATGTTCAAAGTCCGGCCCGGGGGCCAATCGCAGCCCGATTTCATGCGGCCCACAGCTTGATTTTTATATTATTTATGGCCTGCTAGGATTGTTAGATACTGTATGGCTGCCAGATTTGGCTTTTTTGGTTGACATAATGAAGCATTTGAACCTTTAAGTACATAACTGCTGAAAGAGAAGAGCAAGAGTGATGTTTTAAACTTAAATGGTAACTTATTACTCATAATAAGTCATGTTTAAAATGAACATGAGGTTAAGATTTGTATCAACTTCATGCAAGTTTAACATATTCCATAGAATTTATTCTTTGTTATCTGACTTCAGATGTGAAAGAAAGGCAGAATTGATTTTTTAGATTTGTTCATGCCTGATTGGCCTAGATTTGGTGACATTGCGATTAAAAAAAAAAAAAAAAAAGATAATTGACAATGAGCATTTATATGTAACTTTTATTGTTGATTTTTTTTTTCATTTTTAAAATATTAGTATTGGCCCCCGGACATCTTCACATGTCAAGTTTGGACACCCCTGGTATAAGTGATAAAACATAGAGTCGTTTGGGAGCCGAAAGAGCCGACTCTTCTTGGTGAGCTGAGTCAAATGATCCGGCTCACTAAAAAGAACCCAACTTCCCATCACTAGACGCTGGACGTCAAAGAGGCGCCAGTGTTTCTGATTGGTCAATGGCAGTTTCCGGTCGCAGCGCACTTCATTTGAAAAGTGTTCGGTTAGGAGCAGGAGGCTCGAGCGCCATTGTTAAAAGACGACGCTCGCAATGTTGCTAAAGGCGAAACTCGGAAAATAACAAAGGTTTTGGTCAAGGAGTCAGGAAATAATATAGGTAAGCACTAATACAACATTAGTTATATACCCAGTGAAGAAGTAACCGTCCTTAGCTAGGCTAGTTTGAGAAGTAAGAGTAACGTTAACTACGGCTAGTTAGCTTAGCTTGTTATTAGCCGATGGAAGCTATCGTTGATTGAGTAAAACATTGCTCATTATTGCTCATTATAGTGTTTTTGTGAGGTTAATCGGAAATCTATGCATATTTGTTAACAACCTGCATTATTCACCTGACATTTTTCACCCATAAAGTAAAACAGCGTGTGTTGGTATGCTAAGCAAACCTGGTTTATGTTGTGATCCAGGCCTTTGTTTTCAAGAGCTCAAACATGGCTCAGCGTGTGGCGGTGTCAGATGGAGCACACAAGAAGACGACGAGGGTTCGGGTAGCTGTTCGTCTGCGACCCTATATGGGCAAACAAGATGAGAAAGACGAGGGACCGTGTGTACGAGGCCTGGACTCCCAGAACCTGGAGATAGTCAACTGGAGGAACGCTACAGAATCAGTCAAATACCAGTCAGTATCCTCAGCATGATTTAACTCATCTCTGGATCAGAGACATCAACAACAGAACCGTTCAGAGTCCACCAGTAACTTTACTTAAGTGTGCTGTGGATGTTGTTTCAGCTTTGACGCTTTTCATGGTGAGCAAACCACCCAGCAAGAGGTTTTCGTCTCATCGGTGAAGCCCATACTACCACACATACTGAACGGACAAAATGCCAGCGTCTTTGCCTATGGACCAACAGGAGCCGGTATGTTACATATTGCATTTGTTGGCTTGTACCTTGGTTATTAAGTGCATATTAAAGATGCATAATCGTGGCACATCCAGTCTCCAGTTTATCTCTTAATGGTATAAATGTATCTGATGTTAATAGTGGGCACCCTTTGTGTATTCTTATTACAATTGTTGCTCTTTGAGTTCACTCCTTTTTGTATATATTTCAACCCTTTTCCAGCTAACTCACTATGCCCCTTTCCATAGGTAAGACCCACACCATGCTGGGCAGTCCAGAGCAGGCAGGCGTCATCCCCCGAGCCGTTCGTGCCATCTTTAATCTGGTCAAAGCTAAGAATGAGGATGAAGGATGGGACTACAGCATTGGCATGTCTTATTTAGAGATTTACAATGAGAAGGTATGTATGGTTGGCTATATACACAGTATAGTGTGACCCAGTAGTCTCTTGCTTTCTGTCTATGGTTAAGAAAGTGAAAAAGGAGTCAGTAGATTAATAACTGTCTATTTTATACCCTGTGCCATTAGACTGTCAAAATCGAATTCGGCATTAGGAGGCTATGTCTGCCATTTACGAGAGTCTGTCAAACATCTGTTCAGCATAGTAACGCGTATGCATGTTTATCTTAAAAGGAGCCATTTCCTGTTCAGTTGTTGAGAAATTGGTCGGCTACAGATTTGTTAGAAAAGAAAATTGTTGATCCTGGGTGAAAGGGTGTTTAAATTAAAAAAATAAACTCACATAAATGACCTTTTATTTTTTAAATGGAGGACGAACTCATGATCATGTAAATGACATAGGCAAAACCAGTCTCCAACCAACCAAATCACTAATGCATTAAAGACATTGAAGCACTCCTGTACCTGACTAACTTGCTCTCATCTTAATTCAAACCCTTCTTATAGGGAGGTGCTGTGCTCACCTCCCCACATATCTTTAAACTTCTCTTCATGTTTTAAAAACTTCAGTAGCTTTTTTTTTTTTAACCAAGATCTGTGCTGCTTCTGTTGTTGCTTATCTAAATATCTAATAGTTTCTTTGGTGTTTTTAAAGTATCCGTGGTTCTAATGTCTGATGTTGTGCAATCTATAAATGTTTCTTTCTTTTCTCTCTCTCAGGTGCTCGATCTTCTTTCGCCAAGCTCCCAGGATTTGCCGATCAGAGAGGACAAAGACAAGAACATCCTCATCCCTGGCCTCACTCACACAACCATCACCTCCTTTTCAGATTTTGACAAACACTTTGTCCCCGCCAGCCTCAATCGTACTACAGCTTCTACCAAACTAAACCAGCGCTCCAGCCGCAGCCACGCTATCCTCCTCATCAAGGTTTGATATGTAATCTGATCAACTCGTGAGGGAAGACTTCCCTCCCACTGTTTCCTCATGAGTTGCTGTTTTATGTTCATTTCACTGATCTGTGCATGGGTGGACAGTCCTGCAGCATCTTAAACAGGTTGTGGCCTCTGAGCGGTAGGCCAGAATTTGGTAGCTGGTGCTGAAATCAAGTCTCTCCTGCAACACTCCCGTTAGCAAACTTTGGGCTTTCTGGGATATCTATGGGAGAGAAACAAACTGGTTGTCCTCTGACTAACTTTGTCCTTGTTTAACATTCTTACTTCCTGTAATATATCACATTTATCATAAATGTCTTTTGCTGCCTCATCTAACCTTTCATTTTTCTCTTTCCTCCCCCTCCACCATGTCTGACCTCTGTGTCACTGCCACTTCTCAAATCTTTATCTCAATGATCTAGGTTGTCCGGACACAGCGCGCCCCTCCCCACAGACAACAGACAGGCAAGTTGTACTTGGTCGACTTGGCCGGATCTGAGGACAACCGTCGCACAGGAAACCAGGGCATCCGTTTGAAGGAGAGCGGTGCCATCAACCTGTCTCTCTTCACTCTCAGCAAAGTTGTGGACTCTCTTAACTCGGGCACTGCCATCCGCGTGCCGTACAGAGACAGTAAACTGACACGGCTGCTACAGGACTCTCTGGGCGGCTCGGCGCACTCCGTCATGATCACCAATATCGCGCCCGAGTACAAATACTATTTCGATACCTTCAGTGCACTCAACTTTGCAGCCAAATCCAAACTCATTGTGAACAAGCCCTTCACCCGTGAAACTGTGGCTGTGCCTGTGCTGCCAGGTGAGTGAAGCCGAGTGAGAAATGCACTTTTCTTTTCGTCCAGAGGGCTTGTTAGTATGGAAATGAATAGAATGGGGGGAGAAGAGGAAGTGCTGACAGACTTTGAGGCCAATAGGGGGCACCCATGTCACATCCCAGAGGATGATTAAACAGCCAGCTGTCTCGAGGATGTGTCTGGACACAATGATTGTCCCTGAAACGTTTGCTGTTTGATGCATTCTCTTTCCAAAAGCGTCGTCTTTGTACTTTCCTGATGCTGTTTTTCCCTTGACTTTAACTCAGGCACTGCAATGCAGCCTTACCATCTTGCCATCTGAATCGCTTTACACTCTAGAGAACTCCACAAACGGCGCTGCCGAACTGCACAGAATACTAAACTGTTAATTTCCCCGCTGCCTTTATCTCCAGTGAAGCGAACCAGAGAAGACCACGAGGCACGGGGGTCTGGCACCGAGCCACAGAAGAAGAGGCAGAAAGAGGAGAGGAAAACCGAACATGATGGTTCCTCGCCCTCTGGACATAATCACAGGTTAAATACCACACACACACACACACACACACAGACTGACTTGATATTTGTTTTGCTAATCAGACGTAGGACCTTTGATGTGTGTCTGTGAAGAAAATGCATATACAGCCACCCAAAAGCTACCACATCAAATTCAATCCATACAACAGCCACTTAACCCAAAGCCTCAAAGCAAGATGGGCCAAGATTTTATAGCTTGTGCTGAACACAACTATCTGCAGCGCTCCCATTGGCTACAGCTGCTGTGCCTACCGGGATCTGTTTGGGAGAGATACAAGCACTGCTTTCTTGCCATCTGTTATTAGTTTTGTCTGTCTGGGCCATGAATCTTGGCAACTTGTGACAGCCTTTTTGACTTGTAAGTGCATTTCAAAGCCCCTGACCACCCGGCCACCCCTTTTGATTTGTTTGTCTCTTTCAGTCTCTCAGAACCGTCAGTGATGGACAGACTAATAGCTCTGGAGAAGCTGATGATGAGCTGCCAGGACAAAGACAGACTCGGCATGCTGAAAGATGTGGCCCAGTCTCGCAAGGAGATCCAGGTGATGACACACCCACATCAAAACTTAAGGGGGCGCATGTAGCCCTGCATAAAAACCTGGTCCAACCTTTGTCTCATCACCACATGCCGACACCATCAGATCTTCATACTGATCCATTTAACTCATTCGTGGATATTTGAGCGATATTTTTGATTTATTCGCAGGAGCTCAAAGAGAAGCAGAAGGAGTTTGAGAGTAAAGCCATGTTGTTCAGTCGCCTGGCTGGAGAAAAGTCCAAACAAGAGCCCGCCTTCAAGAACAACGTGGCTCCTCTGCACAGAAAACAGTCGACCGCCACAAAACCCAATAAGAAGCAGGCTGTGGTCCAGCCCCTACAAGGTCGGTCAGAAACAAGATGTGGCTGTAACTAAATTAAATTGCATCGATTCACATTTGAAATTCAGGTTGTGGGAATGAACTGACTCATATCATTATTTACTGGCAAATAATGGAAATAACCACCACGTAACCGATTCTGTCTTTTAAATTGCCCTAAATGAGGAAGTGCTATATGAAACGTAAAGAAAAACAATTTTGTCGTGTTGTGTTATCCTCTGTTGCTGATGTCACTCACTAATTCTGTCATGTTGAATCACTACCGAAGAGCTGCAATGAGATACAAAACCTTAGTCTACAATCTAGGAGCCAGAATGTATCAAATGACGATGAGGAGGAATTATTTTTACACCCATCAGCAGCGTGGAGACTGAGCCATAAAACTTTCTTTGGTACCTGTCTTACACGTTTGGCTTTGTAACAACATTAAACCCCAAACAGAATCTAAAATTTGGACTGTTTGAATTCAAAATCTGGTTGTGAATTTAGCGAGTTTTCCTGTGTTGGAAGTTGTTGTGTCTGTGTTCTAATGTGTAGCATTAAATGAATGTAACATTAATTGTTTATGTGGTTTCTTCCCAATCAGTGTCGCAGCTCCAGCCTCTTCAGCAGCTTGCGGTGGTCAAGAAACAGTCCGTCTGTGTCAAGAAGAAAGAGAGGAAGCTTTCAGACCAGGTTGAGGTCAGCATCTGAGCCTTGACTGTGCTGCGCTTAGCTTGACACATCTGCAGAATTGCAAGCATCAGAAACGAGCTGACGTAGTGCATTAGCTTCAATTTGTTTTTTGACTCGACAGTTCCTGCAAGATCTCAAATTTATTAGGCTAAAATTAACTTTTCCAGACCAATGTAGGCAAATAAAGGTTGACTGTTAAAATGAATATCATCGGGTGCTTTATGATTTCTGTTGTCTGAAATGCAATTGGGCATTTGTACAGTCCTTAAACTGTATTTATCTTCTCTCAGCTTCCAGATGGCAAAGAGAACATAATGGAGAATGGCTGGGAGTCCCAGCTGGACACATCGGTGCTGGAGCAGTCCAGACAGAAAATCCTGCAGGTTCTCAATTCAGGCTCCCTCAAAGAGCTGAAGGGTCTGCAACAGATCGGCGACAAGAAGGCGAAGCTCATCCTGGGCTGGAGGGAGATCCACGGTCACTTCACAAAGGTTGGCAGAGAAAACTTAAAGCTTAGATGCGTTTTCTTTTTTTAATCATGTAACTCCACGACCTCTTTTCTTTGTTGTTGTGTTGTGTTTCCCGCCTTCAGTGTTTGATAGATTTTCATTTACTGGCAGTGACCTCATGTGTGACTTCTTTTGCAGTTGGAAGATCTGGAAAAAGTTGAGAGTATGACAGAAAAAAGAGTTTCCTCCTTCATGAAGGTGAGCCGGGATTTCAGTGAAACAGTTGTGTTCTTAACCGTGGTAACAGCATGGCTCTATAACTGGCTGTGTCAGTCGGTCAGTCACTCCACCACTTTGCTTAATACTAAAACATCTCACCAGCTATTGGGTGAATGAAAACATGACAAATCCTACAGATGTTTGAGAGCTACTGACTTTCAGTAGCAGCTCCACGATGTTGACATTTGTGGTTATGAGGGAAATATCTTTAAAGTGGATGGTTTGCTGTAAAATTGGAAAGGGACATCCTTGTCCTACACAGAGTAAATTATTAGTTATAACCTGACTTTTCATACAGCACCATCATCGAGGTAAAATACGCTGCTGGCATGACTTTAGACTTTAACACAGGGTCAACAATACATGAAATGTGTTGGACAAGAGAAACCGGTCAGCTCAGCATTAAGAGCGCTAAATGTGTAACAGCATTACACGAGAATAAAAATAAACTAAAGAAGTAAAATATAATTTTTTTTTGCTAAAATAATAATACAAAATATACTTAAATAGATTATGAAGTGTGTTCTATACAAGTGACATGGTTGTGTCACTGTATAGATTAAAAAATTGGAGAGGATGTTAGTAACAGCACATTGTTAACTCGATTTTAGATTATACCAAAACTGCCATATTTGACATTCTGATTGCTGCTCATACTTTGTCATACTATTACTACATGTCTCCTCATACTGTATTATGTTAATGTTACTAGTCTTCGCTCCTGTGTAGTTTCTGTCTTTACTAATTATTTGAGTTTTACGTCCGTCTTAATATTTAATTTTCTCTGTCTGTAGTTATTTCCCCTCTGGTGATCAATAAAGTTTTATGACCTTGCTTTCACTCGTTGCTAATGTTTCTTTTCTCTTTTTTTCAGGCAAATATCCTGAGTGCCATGGGGAAATGATTTTTTTTTAATTTTATTTTTTTTTAATTCCCATGTCTAATGTATATACTTTCTATCTGAGATGCTTTTATTTGTCATTATGCTTGGTTTTTATGATATTTTTGTAGTTCCTACTGTGTTCCAGCTGGTGGCGCACTCTTGCTTTTTAATAAATGTCTCACATGTCATTGAACGTTTGAGTGTTTTTATTTCATGATCATAAATAAAGGTGACACACTTTCACATGTGGTTTTACCTTACCCTGGATGCCCTCTCAGATCAGTCACATCACATCCCTGGGGAGCACTTCTTCTTCTTCTTCTTGTCACATATGAAAACATAATTAGGTTCATTTGTGAACTCTTGTCCTCTGCGGTGGAGATCTGTGAAGCACCATCACCGGATTCACTGTTGGGGTTTTTTTTATGTGAGAAAAGGAGGATGCTCTAATCGAGCGTCCCCCTTCCCTCTCTCCCTCCCTCCTACTCCTCTCACATCACGTAGTCTGGTTGATTTCACTTTTCATTTCACACACACCCCTCCTCCGTGATCCACCCTGCCATCCAGGAGACTCCCTCTCCATCCATCTATCCATCCATCCGGCACACTGCGCTGGAACAAGGCGCCACAACAACCCCGCCGCTCCTCCAGCTTTAACAGGGATATTGTCGGATTTCTTTTAGTCAAACCTGTTTGTGAATTGATTGTTGCTTTAGAGGAGATGTTTGGTCTCGTCTGAGGCTTTTATTCTTTATTTGTTTGGACACCTGAGAATAACGTTACCACGATGCCGAAACCAGGGACGCTCCGGCTGTGTTGAGACAGACGCTGGACTAAAAAGGTCAGTTTGATTTATCATCTCAACCTGTGTGTTTGTGTAGAACATTAATCTGGACCATCATAATCCAATGCATGTGTATTTTTTGCTTATCATCATCGTGGCAGCTCACATCCACTGAATCCAAACCACCACCAGCAGCAGCTAATTAATAAACAGCTCTCCTCCCTCCTCCTCCTCCTCCTCCTCCTCCACTCGTCTATCCGAGTATTTTTCCTTTGTCCTCATCCTTTTTTTCCTCCTCTGCCCTTATTATTATTTTTTTTTACCTTTTGTTCTGTACCCAACAACGGGCCACCATATGCCTGTGTACACATCATGAATAATGGTATGTACACACCTGCATGGAGACCATGGCCGCTACTATCATTTCAAAGGAAGCTGCCTCCATGCCTTTGTACTCCTCACGTCTTTGTGACCTGTTTTTTTTTTTTATTACGTGTCACCTGATATAAGATTTAAGGCCTGATTTACAGCCAAACAAACCTACCCAAACATTTACCTTTTATTTATGATTCATCATGACATAAGGAGGGATCAAAAATGTAAAATAAAAAGAGGATGAAGGGTTAGGGCTAAAAAGAGGATGAATGTTTAAATGAGAGTGCATTATATCCTGATAATGAACCTGGATCAAAACAATAATGTAGATAAAGCAGCATATATTTAGGGACTGTGTCAAAGTTATCAGTGAGAAGCAGGGACATCCCCTTGACTTCCAAATAGAAACACAACACCCCCTCCTAATGTCTCTAAATAATATGACATTACAGAACAATCATTTTACTATGGTATACTCTAATTTAAACCACAGCTTTAATATTTTACTGTAATAACACAGAGGCACAGTGGACAATTTACATTTTTTTATAGTAATTGTTTAATTACAGTTTTCATTTTTCCTTGTCAAAACTTACCTATATTACCCACAATGCACCTCAACCGAAAACAGCTCTGTCTTGAGATTCTGGTGTGTTATGCTATTAGCAGCTAATGTACATTTCATGTATCTCCCCCTGGAGCCTCAAAAGGTTTCTATATAGCGATTCAGTAGACCTGTAAACAGCCTTTGATGTGTAAAATTGGTGGAAATTCCTCTTTTAATTGATTCATTTTCACATAGCATCCAAATTAAAAGATAGAAATTGAATTAGCAATTGCCAAAATTATGTAAAAACAACAAAATGATGCATCATGTTTACAGAATATTCAAGCTACTCCTTATTTTTGAATAAAGAGCTGTGAGATGTGTAACTTTTTCGAGCTCTGTTTTCTGTTAAGAGGCAAAAAAGTCTCTTTAGAAATTGAATGCTAAATCACTAATAAAAATAAAGATAAACATTGATTTTATTAGCTTCTAGCTGATTTTGATGAGGAAATTAAACCCTTGATATAGAGACACAATTGTTGTCCTCCTCCTTATATTTATGCAAAATTAATTATGTAAATGTTTGATCTTTTAAAAATGTTTACAATTAAATAAAATGTAACTTTGAGGTTAGCAAAAAATGCCCAACCCTCTCCCTTTTCAACCCACTTGAATAATTTTTCTACAGTCCCTGAGCAGATGGGAGGGAGCAGCTTCTGTTTACCCAGATGGTTAAAACCATTTTCTGGCCCCCAGGTGTAACTTCAGGCAGCACAAACAGGACTGGACCACAAACAGAGGCTTCATTTTGATGTCAGCATGGCTGTGAACATGATGCCATGTCCCGCCATTTGGCCAGGGGAGGAACAGCCATCACTGCTGGACCAGGATGCCTCTCTGTCGAGCCAAGCCCCCATCTCTGAGCCGTGCCTATCAGCAGCCAGCGGTGAACAACTCATCCACAGCAGCAGCCCGGCCAGCGCGAGGCCCCCATGCAGCAAATCTAAAGGAGAGCTAGTCATAGTCATCAACGAGAAGCTGAAGAACAGTAAGTGACTTAGTTTGACCTCGTAGTAAGGCAGCAGGGTCGGTGGAGAGGGGTGATACAGCTGCTGAGTCGGCTCATTTGGGGCAAGTCAGATTCTAGTGCACAAAGGGCTCCTGGGAGGGTACACACATTTATCTCTTCCAGTGTTTCAAACATTTGTCCTGTCCTTTTTGTCCCTCATGTGTAGGTAACGGGATCCACGCAGCACCTGCAGAGTGCACGTCCCCAGTCATCTCCTCTCCTCCCAGAAGGCAACACTCCATCTCTTACCCCCATCACGGCAAGACCAGGAAAGGGAGCAGGGCGAGCTCCATTGGCTACACCGCCTTCTCGCCCAGGCCGTCGCTTTCTCGCCACTCCAGCATCGCCACGAACCCACCATTGGACCGGACCAAAGTTAAAGACTACCTCCTCCTGTCCGTGCTGGCCTGCTTCTGCCCTGTCTGGCCCATCAACATCGTGGGATTTGTCTACTCCATCATGGTAAGAACAGGATCTTCTGTCTGGCTTGTTATTTTCGACTGTTTGTTTCTATTTTTAAAGGTTTTTTTTAAACTATAACCAAAGCTAACAGATGGTCCAATCTTCCTCCTCAGTCCAAGAACAGTCTCGAACAGGGAAACCTGGATGGCGCCGTGCGTCTGGGACGTGTGGCCAAGATGCTCTCCATGGTGTCACTAGTAGGAGGGACGGTCATTATCATCGCCTGCATTGTCAACCTGGCTAGTGAGTGTCCCAAATCTGACCTTTAAACCTTAACCTCACCCTTTTTACCTCTCTGTTTTCTCCTGATTTTCTTCAATCCTGATCCTCCGGGCCCAAAAACCTGCTACAGTCGCCGTTTATTCCACCACAATATAGTATTAAGCTCTGTTCGCACAATATGACTGTAATCACTTGATAGTATTCCCATTGCATTAGTTACACACATCTTCATACACTGCGGCACTTTAGCCTTTAGGAACTCTGTCAACGCTACACAAAGATCAGAACATATTAATCACATTTGCATCAGTCAAATCTACATTTTATGACATGTTTTTTTATTTGCACGGGTCGGCCTCCGGCCTCCAGCTGTAACCAACTGCATGCCTCAGATTGCTGTGTGTGTATCTGTAGAGTGATATGTGTAGTCTGCTGTTTGTTGTTGTACGCCTTGCCCTTGTTTTGCTTGTACAAAATGTGAAGTGTTGTCCCTGTATCATATGTATACATATACATATAAATATATAGATAATGTATGTCAGTGTGTAAGGTGTTGACATGCTCACAATGTACATTTATTGCACCTGGCAAATAAAAGTATTCTGATAACAGATCAGTGATTTACTTTTTAGTGACTTATTAGAGGCTAGTATTTGTCTTTATGTACTGTATATTTAAATATAAGCACGATGGGTCAGTCAGTTAAATGATTCTTTGTCTTTTAACTTAAGTTCAAGCTGATATTTATCTCTACTTTGTTTTTCAATGCACACAGTCTCAGCCTGTTGGGTCTCATTAAGCCAAGAGAGGTCCTAATTAACTTAACGACTGGGAGAGCAATTGTACACACATTTTGAGTTTAAGGGCTCTGGGACTCAACAATCCTTGTTTTTCTCATTATATAATTGTCCTCTGTGGTCTGTGAAAGTTTATACATCCATATTAAGTTGCAGTAATATATAGCTCTTCAACTAATACGCTTCCTTTTCTTTTTTTAGTAAATGTGAAAACCTGAGTTTCATCCCATGATGAAACTGGATAAGGCAACTGACCGTCTGGCCCGCACCTGCACCACCGTCTTTACCGCCTAGTCATTACCTGGATGTGTGACAAATATGCACCCGATATACAGTGCTTACTTATATTTCTGTAGTCTATATAAATCCCTTTTGCTAATGGAAGAAAATAAAATATGCAAATGCTGCTGCTCTGAGTCGGGGGGGAGGGTTTTGTCCATCTGATGTTAGATGGAGAAGGGAGTAGACAGTCCAATCTGTCCTTTTGTACACTGGTCAACACGTTCAGAATGATTCTTGAGAAAGACACAAACTCTTTGAGAATCCCATCATCACCTGCAGAACCGACTCAGACAAAGTGGACGAGAAAACCAGTGGAGGTGATTACAGAATGTGAAACCGGGCAGGATTGCCTCACAGCTTCAGCGCCACAATTGCAAGTCCCAACAAAATGTCCGCCAAGTCCATCCTTCACCGCACCGACAACAGGACAGCAGTTACAGCTTGCCGTTAAATTGCCTCGGACACGTGGAGAGGCTCTGGGATTTGTGTCCCATTGGAATCACAGAGCAGAAATTCACCCAATTCCCTCACAGAGACGAAACACTTTGAATCACCACGTGTCCTCTTTGTTTCAGACTCTCCTCTGTGTGGTTCTCATGACTTCCTGCCGTACATCTTGTGTTTGAGATTGAGTGTACTGGTGGCAAAAGAGGATGAAAAAGAGGCTTACCGAGGACTAGCTATGGGTGCTAAAATGGAAGGGATTATGGAAAGTCTCACACAGAAGGCACAGTCATCACTGCAAGAAAAAATATGTGCCAAAAAAAGAATTTAGAGGGAAAGTTTCTTGCTTTGTAAAGACCCAACTCTGATCACAAACTTGCTGTTGTAAAGAGGAACACTCTTAACTGCTGCACCTTTACTGTATATCCGCTCGACACCACTGACCACTGTGAGCTGGGGAAAGGGTACATGTTCACAAAAAGAAAAAAAAACCCAACTGTAGCAAAGATACTTACAACATTCATTTTACAGTGAAGCTAATTATGCTACATCATCTATAACCTGATCTTTTGATAATGTTTGTAAAACATCATTTTGGACACAGAGAGACGATTTCGTAATGGGATGGGATGAAGTACTGTGCCACAGTTGACAGATGGTGGTAGTATTGTATGCATCGGCATCATTATTTGGTTAACAAATTAAATAGCTTGTGATTGCAGTCAAAGTTGTGGCTGGAGCCTCAGTCTGCATCCACAGGGGAGCTCGTACTTCCAAACCAGACAGATTTTGACATTTTTTGTCCCTAAAACAGCAACAAACACCTTAATATATGCCCGTTATGTTGTCTTTTGATGGTTAATTTGCAAAACCAGTTCATTGGACTCTGGTTTTCTGGGTGTGATATATAAATAGAACTAAATTTCTAATCATTATTACTATTATTGTTAATATTATTATAATAATTGAATATCCTGTGTATCCTGAACTAACCTCTAATCTCTATCTACCTGTGATTCTCACTGTGATCTGAAACTCCTGGGTTTCATTCCTGGATTTTGAATCATGTACAGAAACGCCACAATTTCTCATCGCGAGTTGACACCTGCAGTTTTCTGTAATGATTAATATGGCATTTTTTTCCTTTGTTAGTACTTGATATGTACATTTAATTGTAATCAACAGTTGATGTATTCTGCAGATATAAATCTCAATATTGTGATAATTCTCTAGTTGGTATGAGTTAGCATTAAGTAGTTATGATCTAACGTAGGCACAGAAATTGTCGACTAGCCTCCTGACAGTCATTGTATTACCACCGGGCTTCTATAATCTTTGTGGTTATTGGCATGTTGTCGATTTTTATTAATGTATGATGATATAAGTTGAAAATTACAAAGATAAGATGGCACTTGGAATATTATACTTCTGCAGCACCTTCATAATAAAGACACAATGCATGCAAAGTGTTTTCATTGTTGTTTTGAAGAGATAGCAGAGCAGCAGAGGAGATTAGAGAGATTTGTCCTGGGAGAGAAGGACTGTCAAAAGTCAGAGATATCCAGAGAGCTTAGCTGCTGAGAAGAGATTGGGATTTAGTAACTGCAATAAATAAATAAATAAATAAATAAGGGCAAGTATTAATGTAGTTGTGCGTGCTGTGATAGTGTGTGTAAACTGCAGGGATTGAAAGCGCATGCTGTTGTCAGGCAGTGGAGCGGAGACAGCAGGAAGAGCAAAATGCTGAAGGGAGAGGCCTCGAGCCAAGGAAATGCACCGTATGATCGACTGTAATGAGAGCTAAAGACTCAGCTAAACTCAACTCAACTTCAACTAAATCAAAGCAAAACATTTTTTTTTTCTCTGAGGGGTTTGAAATCCTTAAAGCAGCTATCCCTATGCGCTGCTCAGGCTTTCCTTTTTCATAATCATGAGCATTCATAACAAGAGTAGTTATTTTCAGAATGTCAAAAAGAAGACAGAAAATTTGCAATTATTTTGATGATTTTACTTGTTTTTCATTGTTTGAGTAAATTTTCTGATAGTATGGTGGCCCAAAGGGTCAAAACATAACATTTCAGAAAAAAAATGACATTTCATAAAACCCTTATTTTTTAGGTACTGTTTTCTGTTGTTTAATAGACCCAATATTTAACTTATAAATGGAGGAAAATAATCATTAACTGCAACAGCCACATGTGCATCCTTGATAAATGATGATAAAAGTAATGTCAGGAGCTTGCTGAAGAATAAAGAGACGTGAAGTGAGTGCTCTGTTGTAATAATAAATTCATACAATACTGCACATATAACATAAACATGACAATATCACACAGAGCTCACAGTGAAAAAATAAAACTACAGCAGCAGAAGTGAACGCCTGACACCAGCAAATTCCTCCTCACCAATGTTAGCATTTTGACAGCTAAAGGTATTTTTCTTTGCACTCAGCTAATTTAACAGTAGCTATACAGTAGAGTACGGCTCGGTCGGGGGATCAGCATATCAGACAGGGTGACATCCAGATGTCGTAAGTGGGTCAGGGATTATCCAGCTGGGTCATATAAACACTGAGGCTATGAGTCAACTTGGCAGCGTTTGAATGCATCATGATCACCCTGTCAGTCCGCATAGCAAGTAACAGCATAATGAGATACACTGACCTGTGGCGATGCTGTTCTATTAGTGCCTGTTTAATTTGGAAAGAGAGCTCGAGCTGAAAGAAAATCATTATCTGTGTGAATGAATGCTCAGATGGATTATTGTGGATTTTCAATTTGGAGAGAGGAATTAGTTGTTATTGAAACTCAAACATTCTTTTAATACGACAGTGAAAGTTTCCAGATCAGAGAACGAGTATGAAATAAAGTCTCACTTCAAGAATCCACTCAACTTTATCCAGTAACATCTGTCTGGTAAACACAGTTACCAGCTGACAATCAGAGGCTGTTTCCATTTGCTGTCATCAAATCCACTGACTATTTTCAGTGACAGTCACTTTAATCTGACACATTTGTTGTCAGAAACTGCCAAAATTGTGAACACTCCCAGCCTACATTTTAACACGTCATAGCAAGAAAAGCACAGGTGGAACTAATGGCTTTAAAAAAGCTTTAAAAAAAGTTAATTTTATCTGTGCTTTTCCTGCTATGAATTTAGGTAAAATGTCTGTTATAGAAAGGCAAAGACATTTTGACTTGTCATAGAAGGAAAGAAAACACACAGGTTTAGGAATAACATGAAGTCTTGTGTAACGGCAATTCTGAGATTTCTTTCAAAATACATTAAATATGTTGGAAAATAATTGCTGGAAACATGTGAAAAGACTTTGAATGATATATTGAGGAGTTAGAGGTTAAAACAGTTTTTCACCAGTTTTCAGTCCAGGATTTTTTGGGCGGTCCTAAAGGGTGGCTTGATGACACGCTGAGGCCACCCTGAGCATACCCCTGCAGCCCTAGCAGAGAGATGGAGATTTTGAGATTTTCCTTCACATGTTTTTTTTTTTTTGCAAAGGTTAATTGCTGGCTGTTAATTTTCACTCAGGATGTTGTGTTTGTTCTGTAAAACCAGGTTTTCATCAAACGTCTTTTGCTCAAATAGTTTTAATTAATATTTAATGCAACCTGTCACCGGTGATTGATTTGCCATTGAGTGCTTTGAAAGTGAGAGACAAATGAATGATGAATTATTTATTTTCATCATTTTTACATGGAAACCTATCAGTGTTAATCTAACTGCATTTTACCGTGCACCACACAAATCCTCCTCAACACCTGAATGTGCAACAAGTTCATCCGAGTGCAGCACGACCTGTTTTTAGACCAGCATCACATTAGTTCCTTACAGACTGCATAGATGGTGATAAATTATACAATCAGAGGACCACAAAAATGAGGTCAGTTGGGGAGTTTACCTAGCATATATTTATATATCTATGTATATATAAGGAACAGTTGCAGGGGTGTAAATATAGACTGTGCAAGCAGTGCAGATCCAGTAGGGCCTGTGCGGTGGGTGGGCCCATAGAGAGAGCAGACATTGGGAGAGAACAGACTTTTGCAAAGGATATAAATATTTAAAAAATATAAAATATTAATATATGGTATGTTTGTGGTAATGTGTATGTTAGTGTTGTCCAGTGTCAAGTCTCTAAAATACCTGTAAAATCCAACACATTGTTAGTAAAATATACACACATATGCCTGGTGTGTGTGTGCTTTATATCTAGTAACTAGCATGCACTGTTGCCTGTCATAACTAACCACCGGACAGTTGTGATGCTTCTCCATACACATAATGATGTGTATCGCAACATCTTTTTAAAAAAAAATTTTTAATGTCCCTTCAGATACTCTTTTACAAGAGAGATCTGGACCTGAGAGGCATTAAAAAGGGATTTTGACTAACTAAAAATGTTAAAATCTTCTTTAAAATGTGTTAAATTTGGTGTTTGAACGCCTCCAAATGAAGTTTGTCTCCTAAATCACTCCAAGCTTAGAGTGTGTGTAGCCCAGAAAAGCAGTTTTACCAACTTCAGAATGAGCTAATTGTGACTACATTTTCACACCTATGAGCATGTGAAAAATGTGTCACAAGTAATTTAAGTTACTCCGTGAAACTCTAGTCATAAATCTACTTATGATCTGGGTTCTAATTAAGTACCTTCATAATATCTGCATGAGGCTTAATTGAAACATGAAGTGTGCCTCAGGCTCATGTTTGGCCCATTATTACTGTACAGACCTACTGCCACACTTCAGCGTCCCCTGCTAGCTGCTAACTTTTCATCACAGTTCTGGCTAGGTGGCAGTAATGTGCTCATTATCGGCTCTTTAATGAAGTCTAGTCACCAAAGGGTGGATTCTGTCCGTCTTAGGTGAAATATCACTATAATATTTCTATAAAGGCTCTTAATTTGTCTGTCTATCCAAGAGGGACTTCATGCTGTGGGGTCTTTAGTCCTCTTTTTATCTTCAATTTCTTTCTTTCATTTCATTCATTCATTTTCATTGTTTACTAAGCTGCCAGTTTTATTGCTTGAAAAAAAAAAAAAAGACCATGCAAACATTACTTCAGCTGGAGTATTTGTATTTTTAATAGAGTCACCAACAGTAGCTCAATAAGTGTTTATTAGAATCAGAACCAGACAGGTTGGTGCTGAAATTCACCATTTTGGTGAGCTCTCAGTATCTTGCATCGCTATCCATTATGTGTTTTCTCACTCAGCAGCGATGCTGGCGCATGTCCCTGCATACAGGCACAGCTTGGGTTTAAATAAATGTTTGTGGTTTCACAGAAAGCTGCTAAACCACTGGATTTTAGATTAATCCTCCCTGAGCGAAAATAACAACTGTTGTTTTGTTTGATGGCTATATTAGTGTCTGTCTGCATCTTATTCTGTCTTATTTTGATAAATCTTCTTTTGGATGTTAGTCCAGCTTTTGAGACTGTTGATTACTTTAATTTAATTAAACATTTTTATCACTAGCTGGTTATCTCTTGTATTGTTTTAGATGCAGATCCACCTCAGAAAGGTTGATAAATGAATGTTTTCTGTCCTCAAATGTCCCCTCTCATTTTTTACAGAGATCTCACTTTAGATCCTCGAACAGTCCTGCAGCTTTCAAAGATTAGATCTTCTTTTTTTTATCTGCAAAAACACGTTTTTATTACATCTGGACCTGGACTTTTGCAATGTTCTGTATTTACATAAACCTTTTCAAAATGACTTTTTAACTTTTGTAATCCCAGCATCTTTACATTTTCTGTGTGAACTTTAAAATCTAAATGATCACTTTAAGACTTGTATGAGGCATGCTAACATTTGCCAGTTAGCACTAGACAAGTACAGCTGAGGCTGATGGGAATGTTAGTTCTGATCAGTTCTTACCTTCTGAAGTATTGGACGGATGAAAGACAACTGACAACCAAAGTTATTACAGTTCATCCTGAGGCAGGCATGGATGTTACTGCGACAGCTGTGAAGATATGTCACTCAAAACCAAAAATGTCAACCTCATGGTGGTGCTAGAGGAAAAGTCAGAGGATCACCAGAGTCAGTGGGATTCATCCTCTGGGGATCATGAATGTCTTCATTGTGGAACAAAATAGTGAACCCACACACTGACTGACATTTGTCCTCTGTGATTTAATGGCTAATGCTACCTGTATTGTAATATTATGAATTCATATTGTGCCATGAAGTGCAGTGAATTTCTATAAAAGTGTATCATTATAGGTGCATTTGTATCAGTATTAGCCGGTATCACCAGCATCAAACGTGCTAGTCCAGTGACAGGACCTGCAGAGGACAGACGTCTATGGTGTTTGTCAGTCTGTCCAAGAGCACAGGGAGAACAAACAGTGACTAAGATGAAACAGTAGTAGCCTTCTCTGATTTCACAAAGAGCTTCTTTCCCACTTGGGCTAAACGAGAAAATGCACAATAATCAGAAACTGCACAGCTGCAAAGAGCTGCATGTGTTTTTTCTTCTTGTTTAAAATGTAGACTGAGCCTCTCTCCTGACGTCCATGACTCTGCTTCTGACTCAGACTCTCTGTCGATCAGCCTCACAGCGTGACGCCCTGTTCATGATCTGGGACACTGAGCAGCAGCAGTGTGTTTTTCAGAAGGATCCTGATGTCCTGATGTTGACCTCTGACTTCACTGATAAATGGAACATGTACAACGTTTAAAGTGGTGTTAAAATCAACAGAATATTACAGGATGGTGATAAGACAGACAGACAGACAGACAGACAGACAGACAGACAGATAGATAGATAGATAGATAGATAGATAGATAGATAGATAGATAGATAGATAGATAGATAGATAGATAGATAGATAGATAGATAGATAGATAGATAGATAGATAGATAGATAGATAGATAGATAGATGAAATTGAATTAACTGAATTAATCTGACTGAAATAGTCCAGAAGTTTTCATCTTGAAGTTTGGAGTCTAAATGAAAAAATCTAGTTTGATTAACACAGTTCTAATTTAATTTAGTTTTTTGTACTTTTGCACACTCTATTTTTTTATCTGACTTCAACATTAATCCAGTTTGTGAAATTGCACCGCTTAAAATAACCAACTGAAGTTTTCACAGAGAGGAATTCAAACCAAATCAATTATAGTTATAAAGATTAAAATATTTCAATGCTATAAATTCAGCTTCAAATTTCAATTTAAATATGAAGTACTCAGTAGAGTTTAAATTAAAGCCATTACTGGCCTTGACCAATTACAGCATCATATATTTGGTGTTTACACAACAGTGACAGTGTGAGGTTAAAGTGTTACACCAACACTTCTCTCACCTGTGTCTCTGGGCTCCTTGGACACACCTGCTGGATCTGTTTTGCTCACATTAGTCAGAGAAGAGGTTGGAGTTGTAGATTCTGAACGCTAGGTGGCAGTATTGGCTTTATTGCCACTGAGCCATATGTAAACATTTGAGAGTCGAAGAGGCCACTTAGGAACCACTGAGCAAATATAATAGAAATTCAAGAATGCACACAATCAATCAATATGAATGTTTTATGAAAAAAAGAAACAATCATGCACACTTCAAGTTCCAAAAGACAAACATCCAAAGCAAGTGAAACACAATATATATTTACATATGAACACCACTGGTATTTTCAGCATGCCTCTTTTACCACATGAGACCGAGCACAGATAAAAACCTGCAGCTTGGTTAATGCAATCCACAGCAAAGCAGCAGCCATGGAGAGTTCAGACAACACTGTGCTCTATACACCATTCATATTTGTAATTTAGATATTCAACAAAAGGCTGATGAGATTTTATTTACTGAGTGACCATGCACAGCTCGCCACGACACAATCTGCTCTTAATTACATCTCTGTTCTCTTCCATAAGAATTAGGGATCGTGAAGCAAAATTAGGTTCATCAACGTGTCACCGACAAGAAACTGACACAGTGATATCAGAGCTGACACATTAAACAACTGTGAACAACGTAAATTAAATAAAAACTGTTACCCTTGAAGTAAATAAAACAATCTCTTCGTTAATCAGAGCAACACATCTCAGGAGAATTGGGAACAACACAATGATGAATATTTCATCCTGCAGCAGAGCCTGGCACATATTTGTCTTTTAGTTTAGCTCCATCAACACCAAACATGCAAGAAACAACATGGAAGAACCAATTAAACTTATTAGGTTGTGCTGTCTGCAGGCAATCCAGTGGACATCAGATCAATAGATACAAAACGTCTGACAGTAGTAAGACCACTTGGAAATCTTCGGAAGCATTAGGCAAAACATTATTGCGAGGGAGAGGTATGTGCGCTGTGAGATGGTCATATGGTCATAACGGATGAGGAGCTTTAATGTTAGCAGTTAATGAGAATAACAGGCCTGAATGTAATGAGAGCAAGAAAACCTGACACAAGGGACAAGCTGCAGAATGATTCAACTTTCTCCCTCATTATATTTTCTTTTGCCCGATTTTAGTTTTTCTTGTTGATTGAGATCTAACCAGTTTGGAGCAGCGCAGAGGAGCATTTAAATCGACATTAAATCCACAAAAGGGACACGGATCCCTATGAATATGATTATGAAAATTCTCAGCTTTGTGGTAGGGACGGTTTCCCAAATTTGCATCAGGTCTATTTAGATCCAAGAATAGAGTATTGATCTCTGAATGTGACCCCCTTTTGCGTATGTTGTTGTGAATTATGGTCTCATCTATGACACAAAGTAAGCAGGATTATGAATCCATCATATTCATGCAGAAAATCCTCAGAACATGCGATGAAACGTCTCTCATCCCGAGTCGTCAGGTCAGTCTCTCCAGTGTCAGAACAGTGGACGAGGATCAGTTCATTCCTGCAGCGAGGATCCGGGCAGCTCGTTGGTCAGCGTGTGCCAGCGCTCCACCTTCTTGCCCTTGTTCTTCAGACAGTCTATCCAGTGCTGCAGAGTGTCTCCCTGTGAGTGACACCCTAAGGACACACCGCCTAACCAGCGCAGAGACAAAAAACAAAGTCAGATATTACTCTTGATGCCAAATCATTTGTGTATTGTAAAAAGAGTAGGCGTAATCAGCTGCACCTTTTTGGTCTATAGAAAATCTTCTACATTGTGTGGGTTGGTTTGTTTTTTCCTTAATTGCTAGTGTAATTGCTTACAGACAGAAATCAATTTTAGTTTCAAATGGAAATGAGGGCTAAAGACCTAAAGGGCTAAAAATGTTAATTTTCTTTAATAATAAAAGGAAAAAAAATCAACTTTAATATATGGATATGTTTAGGTATTTAATTAGCTTTTACTTGAGTTTATTGATTGAGTGATTGTGACTCTGTCTAATGATACAAAGGTGCTCCTTCAATCAGATAGAGCTGAACAGTTTACAATGTCTGTACTTAAATTAAAGATCTACCTGAGTGATGAGTTACCTTTTTTTAAAGGTCCAGTGTGTAAAATTTAGGGGGATATGGCAGAAATGGAATATAATATTTATACGTATGTTTTCATGAGTGTATAATCACCTGAAAATAAGAATTGCTATATGTTTGTTATATCTACATAGAGTCCGCCATGTTTCTACAGTAGCCCGGAACGGACAAAACACTTTCATGTTTTTTGAAGGCACTGTAAACCTTTCATACAGCCTTGGAAGAAGGTGAGGCAAGGGTTATTCAGCTGGTTGCAACCACTAGAGGCCAATAAATCCTGCACACTGGACCTTTAAATAAGATTATTAGTTCAAACTGGATTAGTTTAGAAGGTAAAAGTGGAAATTACAGACTAAAATGAACAAATGAATTAATCCACAGTTCCAGTTACTCATGAACATTTATGAATACCAAGGTTTCTACACCTTCTTAAACATTAAATTCAAGGACTTTTAGGGGACTTTCCAGGCCCTGTTCCCTCAAATTCAAGGACCTGGCATAGTTAAGACATGGCTCAAGGTTAATTACTGATACAATGCTGATCACTTTTATAATGAGGACTAATTGGCTTTACACAGACAGGAGACACATGCAGACAGCAGTACGTAGCCAACATTAAGAAATCTATTCATGCACAAAATATATAAATTCAGGCACTTTCAGTTACCCATGTTCTTCTTTCAAGGTCTTGAATTTTCACAAACTTACAAGGATTTCAAACTCAAAGAGGAACCATGTACTCTCTTTCAATAAAACACTTAAGTCTCTTTCAATAAAACACCAAGTGTACTGATGTTTCTATATTTTCTACTTGTCAACAAATCCCATTAAAACATCAACAACAAATTCATCCACCTGACAAGTATTGTCTGTGTAACCAACGCTTCCTCTGTGTCACAGAGCTCCATTGTTATCCAAAAACAATTAAAAACACATCAGTGAGCCGCGCTGTTGTACTGCGTGACATGTTCCATCATTACCAGCTTATTTTGAGAAATACTCACTAGAGCATAAAATGTGTATATATCCACAACAGAGAGAAGTCAACAGATGCTCTATATCCTCCAGTTTGAGTAACGTTATATTTTTGTGACCTGTTTTTACATCTCCAGTAGAAGCAAGTGGGCTTGGTGCCTATAAGAGCACATGTGGCAGTTTTGAGAGACGAACTAACTCGCTGTTGATTAGCTGAAGATAAAAAAATATATATATAACACCAGACTTAATCTTCTTCTACTGTAAGAAACTTTGACTTTAAAAGATCTCAGAAAAAGTAAAGTTAACGAAAAAAAGTTATTTAAAGTGCAACAGGAGCAAATGTAATTATATGCTCCCACCATAGAGCAAATGAGCTTTATATTATAAAGCTCATTTTTAGTCACTGACACCCTTTTGGCAACTAAACCCAGCAAATTACACGCAGTACTGCTCTCGGATGATAGCAGATAATAGAGAGCATCTTAAAATATCTTTTGCAACATCTGTCATGGGTACAACATTATTAGACTGCTAATAAAGTAGCCAGCCAGCTAATCAGTAATCCCAAAAAGCACCAGCAGGAAATAATTAGCTGCCAGCATGTTTGTGTTGTCAGCTCACCTATGAAGTCATTGGACTTTCCCAGGTCATAGTCCCACACTGTGACCTCCAGCGTCTTGGTGGCTAACTCTGAGAAGGTGATTTCGTAGAAGAACTCCTGGGTGAAAACAAAGAGAGCAAAGGTCAGAGGATCACACCTCAACACATATGTTGCTCCTCATCTATAAACCTCTAAAGTGCTCACTAATGAGGCAGCACATAATTATATGCAAACAGCTATTGACTGACTTACAAAGAGGTTGCAGAGACTTTACATGCAGTGTAGTGTCTGTGAGGACTAAATGAGCTGTCTCTTTACATTCAAGCGCTGTAAATATGCTTCTCGCTCCCACAGTTATGCACATGCACATACACAAACATGGATGTCTACCTCATTAAACTCCGGGTTGAGAGTCTTTTTTATGACCGCTGTTTTGTGCTTGGATTTCTTATGAACGTCTGGCTTGAGGTACCTGAGACAGAGGAATGTGATACCATCACATTATCGCTCACAGGTTGTGGTACTGCTGAAAGGAATAGTAAAGCACTAATGGTACAGTAACTGCAAATACCGGTGATGACTGCACAAAGGTCAGAGTAAGTTCATGCATATAGAAAATCATTATGCTCCCTCTGGAATTACTGTCAATACTTTAAAGATTCAGTGTTTTTTTTCCTGTCGTGTCACTCTTTTACTTAATTCTTAGTAACTTCTTCACTGATGGATGATTCAGAAGGAGTATTTACTTCAAGAAGTAGTTTGATATTGTGGGAAATGAGTTTATTCACTGTCTTGCTGAGAGTCATATCTGTACGGCATGTTAGCCTGGCTCTATCCAAAGGTAACAAAATCAGCCTACTACTTGACCTGTACACAGAGCCACGCTAGCTGTTTCCCCTTGAATTCAGTCTTTAAGCTAAGCTACGCTAACCAGCTGCTTGCTTTATCCTGTGCCGTAACCTCAGTGGTTGTGAAGTGAAGCCATTATAGTACCAAAAACTGCAGTTCCTCAAACGGCCACTCGAGGCTGGCTCCAGAACGAGTCAATCTCCATAAGCCCCCATGTTAGAATCTCCAACTTCACAGCAGAAATAAACATGTTTACAGCCTGGGACAAAAAGCAGTTTTGGTCTCTATAGCTAATTTTCCCGTTCATGACAACTGTACTGAGGCAGATTTTTTTTTTAACTCACCGTTCAAATTATATTAAGGCTTAAAGTTATGCATAATTAAGAGCGTGGCCATCATAGGCGGCTTGTTTGAGCAACCAGGCTTTATTCAGCCCGCCTCAGGTCCACCCACGCTCCACGTCTTTGCGCATTTTTGGATTAGCCGGGAGGTGGCAGAGGCAGGACTGCCAAGATAGTGACGGCCAGAACCACCACACTCACAGGATCTTCAGAAACGTATGGGTGACATCGCGGTTATGACGTCAGTGCTTTAGCCTCATATTTACTGTACAGACAGGACAGTAGGATCCATCTTCTCATCTATCTCCAAGTTAGAATGTGAATAAACGTACTTCCCAAAATGCCAAACTATTCCCATGAAGGTTTAATGTATTATTTGTGAAATGGACCATGTGTGAGAGTGAGGACAGATCAGTAAATCCTTCACCAACACAGCACAGATTGAAAAAGCTCAGCATCCATTCGTGGGGTGTCATTAAATTCTCAGGATATTTTTAAGCCAGCTGGAAGGAGCGTGGCGAAATCTCTATTCACATTTGCTTTCCACCCACCACCCACAGCTCGGAGAGCGTATGTTCCCACACGCTCTCAGACACAACAAAGCATCTGGGAAAAATCTCCCGCCAAAGGGCAAAGATACAAGAACGCATCCAAAATTAAACAAGGTGCGTGATGTGTGTTAGTGTGGATGTGTGAAAGAAGTATGCGTAGGTTCTGTACAGTGAGGAAGGTCGGAAAAAACTTGAATTTTAACGCATGATGGGAAAAGGAGACAGGAGATTGGTTTGTATATGTGTGTGTGTGTGTGTGTGTGTGTGTGTGTGTGTGTGTGTGTGTGTGTGTGTGTGTGTGTGATGAGAGGTTGTTCAGCGTTTTACTCAAACAACCTCAAAGCCAGGACCAGAAATCAGTCGAGTGCTGAGTGAAGAAGAGGGGATTTTAAAGCTCATTTGTCCGGTTTCTGTCACGGGGCATCATTCAACCTAGGGACCATCCTGCCCTCCCTGACACACACACAAACACACACACAATAACACACACTATATTGCTTTTCTTTCATCAGTGAGTAATGAAACTCCAAAGGACCTCTATGACACTAACAATAGCACCCAACTCCGTCTCCACAGTGATACAGTGCGCCCATAACATTAGATCATGTCACTTTCAGTCCGTTTTGAAGGCTGTCAATACACGCACACACACTATTACCATTATCTTGATGAATGAGTGATATATTTCACAATTGCTTCCACCTGTGTGAAAGCTGTCCTCATTTGTCACCATTACCCTATGCAGGGTTAACTCGAGCCATCTGTCACTCACGAGTGGCGACAAAAGGTGATTCATGGGGTCAATATGAGCCAATGGGCAGTTAAGAGCAAACACAGGTATTAAGGTGGAGATGGAGATGGATAGGTCATGTGGAAACTGTTCTGAAATGAGAGTGGTGAAATGTCAATCCATCAGTTGCGTGTTAATTTTTTAAAATGTGTCCAATTATAGCAAAATTATTGCATTTTATTTAATAAAAAAAACACCACGGCATGTCATCCTTACGTTTTAACGTAGGGGTCTGAGTAGCCGTTGACGTCCATGGCTGCCAGGTGGGCGCAGCGTTTGACTCCCACGCACAGCCCGCCACGAGCCCTCTCCTTGGACACGCCCTTCACTTCGCCATCATCCGCCGGGGGGATGTACTGCAGGCAGAGCAGCAGACGGCCTCTCTCCTCTAGACTTCTCTGCTGCTCAGTCTCCCACTGAGAGAAAAGAGGGGAGACAAGAGGGAAGGAAAAAGGTCTGTGAGCTGCGTTTGTAGATTATTGACTTGTTTGACTTGTAGAATATTTAGGGTTAACCTCTTAAGCCTCAATATACCCAATACCCAAAATGAATAGAGTATATCTCGGTAACTACAAGGTCTGTTTGAATATTTTTGGTGTCGTGATAAAGGGAACACTTGTGACATTTGTTCAGATGTGTAAGTATCAGGCTACAAATCTCAGAGTAAATTAAGATGGCACACAGCATAAATGAAAGATTTCATTTCCGCCTAATAAAAATTCACACTTTTACAAAGAAATGTGGTGAGTGGGTTGACTTTATGACGCTATACAGATTTTAATATTTGATAATTATTAGTGTGAACAGAGTGTCCACTCTATTGTTCTTCAAATCTTTATTGTTCTTTATTATTATTCTTGCACCTAGGTTTTTTAGGCACCTAACTACTCCTACATACTTTGTTCTATCAAGACATTCAGCTCATTCAAGACATGATGGCTATTATTTTACTCATTCGTACCATTCATGCTTTTTGAAATTTAGTTTAAACTCCCACATACTTTGTGCTACAGAAACCATTCAAATAGCTACAGACTTCATTCAAACTTTAAACTTTGTCACAATATTCTACTGTTTTTCAGCTCATTTCATATTTTTGCACCAGGCATTTCAGCAGAAGGCATCCACACCGCATTTTCCACAGGAAATGCAGTTTTCTAGTTTTGCTTGGTGTTGGGAGTTGTGTTTAGTGTGTGTAAATATGACTTATATGTGCTTGTAGCAGAGTTTCTCCTGTTTAATTTAATGTGCAATAAGACTGTAATGTTACGTGATTAGTACAGTGTTTCATGCTTTTTGCTGCCGTGCGACCCCAGGGTCCCCTAATTGGTAAGAGGTTAAATGGAAGTCCGAAAATGAGGCATTAGAGGCCATGACCTGCTGATGAAAGAGGCAATGATATTCAAGTTGTTCTTTAAAGCTGCTGTAATCAATATTTATTATATCACCAATGGATTTAATGACTGAATGTAAAAGAGGTTTCTTGGAGTGATGAGCCCTGAGAGGATTATCAACAAACCGTGCTGTTCACTTCAAATTTATGAGGCTTTTTAGTCACTTCCAGCATATTGTTTTGGTTTTATGACCCACAACTTTACTGTTTTGGTTTACTCTGAGAACAGATCCAAAACAATTAGTGTAAAGTATTGGACTTGTAGACTCAAACACGACTTTAAATGAATGCTAATGTTGATCTGTGTCTGTTCGATATTTATATAAGCTACAGCTGCTTGCTAACACGCTCACCATATCAAGTTAATAAAGTCACAGTATGTCAATGCTGAGGCCAGAAGATCAATTGATGCATACATAAATACATAATACAGTGCTGATCTTCCTACAGCAGCACGGCAAAAATCAAAGCAAACACATATAACTTATGCTTAACAGCACCCACTATTGCCACAAGAGACAGGATGAATGCTGAGTAACACTAGTTGAGTTTTGCAAGGGCGTAAAACCTGATTTGAGCCGATAGGCATCATGTTTTTCTTTTAGACCCAACCACTGTCACTGTTCTCTGGTCTTCATCTTTCATTTGTTATTGACCAAAAGCTTAACACCCAACACTCGAAACTAGCTCAGTTTATGAGGACTTGGAGGAGGGTGGCCAGTTCAAGTATGGACTCAAACTATCAGTCCACATGTGGAGCGTGGACTGATAGATGGAGAGGCGCCAGTTCACCTCCTGGGCACTGCAGAGGTGTCCTTGAGCAAAGCACAGACATCCTAACTGCTGCCAAGGTGCTGCTACGTGGCTGTCCATCACTCCACGTCTCCACATTTGTGTGTGTGTGGGGGGGGGGTTGTATTTCAGGCCTATATATGTAAAACTTGTGTGAAAAAAAAGAGTTTCCCCATAGAGGGATCTTCACTCACCTGCCATATCTGCTTATGACATGAGACTACTGGCATAATCATTATGCAATAAAACAACTCAAACACTACCAGAACGTGACACTTTATCTAGACCTCTTGGTTTTGGTTTAATAGCATAACTGTTGAGTCGACGAGTCGTCAAGGAAAGCAGCAAAATGACTCACTGCCATTATGCAGCAATATCTATCTAAAGGTTAAAAGCTACTGGTCATAGCAGAGCAACTAAGACTGTAGCTGCAAAACCCTTGACTGCATTGACCTGAGAAAGGGTGAGTTTTATTGTTTATGAGTATTAGTTACATGCTCTTGCTTGAATTTGTTCTTGCCCATTTAAATGAAGGTTAAATAAAATAGAATTAAAATGCACTTTGTGTCCTTTTCTGTGCTGCAGTTCATCTCTCTTCTTTCTCTCATATCCAGACACACCTAAAGAGCTCAGTGACTTTCATCTAACACTTAAGTTCATCTGCCACAGCTCAGAGACAAACACAACTATCGCTGACATTATTATAAACAGGAGTGCAGCCGATCCGATGGCAAAGACCCGTCTCGGTCGAACCTTAAAGTCATATTAATGCACTTTGTCGCTCGTGGCTTGAGTATTTTCCGTGGACAAGATCAAACTGTTACCAAAGCATCTGACAACAAGCGGAACAACAGAGTAGATTCAAAGTGACAGATGAAAGAAAGCGACGAAGCAGCAACAGAGGGTGAAGAAGGGGAAGACAATGTTCTCACAGGACCGTGACTCACCCTCATGGCCAACAGCACCAATACATGTATGTTATTTATAGGAAAGACGCACGTTTGCTATTTCTGGATTTTCATCACTGCAGGTGCGTCTTCTACAATCAAGTTATGTTTGACGTCTCACCACAGAAAATGGAGAAGGCTCTGGTTTTTATTGCTTCCAATGTAATTTTAATGTGAAAAGGATTCCATCACTCCACTCTACTGTATTTTCCACTTAATGTCTCTCTTCTCCTTTGTATCTCTCCATCTCTCATTAAGTCTTATCTTCAGGCGTGAGGTGGACACAGCCAGGATGATCAATACTCCACGCTCCTCCGTGCTCCGCCTTCCCTTTCTCTAATTGTCTCAACAGCTTGCCACCTTTCTTTTTCATAATTCTCTCTTCCCTATTTTCCTCTTTCCTCCTTGTCTGTGTGTGTGTGTGTGTGTGTGTGTTTTCTTTTTCTTTGGGAATCATCATTACTGCCAACGGGGCCCTTCACCATCTGCCATGAATGAGTAGGTGACTTTAAAAACGTGAAATTAGCGAGGATAATTTGCACCAGGTATCTGGTAATGAAACAGCTCAGACCTTCACAGATCGATAGAGAACAACTCATTAAGGAGGTGGAAATAAACAGACATCAATGTGAAGCCAGCCACACACAGTGACAGACGAGAAGGAAAGGGATAAATTTGTGGGTGGGTTTGCAAGACGAGAGAACTGCCAAGACGGTCTGCAGACACATTAAACAACCTCGACTATGGTGAGAAACACAGAAGCAACTATCTGAATCGAGTTAAAGGACTCCATCTGTCCTTTGGTTTAGCCTCTTTGTTCATTTATCCAATATATGATGAGAAGATTGGCTCAAAAATCATCACTGTGTCAGAAAAAACTGAGATACTGGGAATATCTCTGAGACAGTGCTTTAAAGAAATCATGAATACTAGGAATAAATCTCAAAGTCTTCCTCTTAATTTAAAGATTGAATTCATAGGCTTTAAAAAACACTCAATTCAATACAGAAGGTTAATGACCAATAGATGAGTTAAGTGAGTCATGAGGCAGTAGAATTACATGAAGACATAAATACAAACAGTATATATTAGATTAAGACAGCCATCAAATCAAACTCACTTATCCAGTTTGATCGCAGATTGATTTGAAATGTAGCCCGCTGCACTTAATAACCTCACAACAATAAATTAATGTCAGCTTAAATTGATTACATGACTCAAGCGAGTCTGCTTATTGATTTTCATGTCTTATGGAAATGAATGGAAACTTAAAGATGCCTGGAACAAAACGTTTTGTTGCACACACACATCTTAACGTGCATCTTAAGTCTTGGTAAAAAATAAAATTCAGCATAAACTCAAGAAGAGACGACATTAGAAGTTAGCAATTATTTAGTTTATAAAATGTCAGAAAATAGTGAAAAATTGTGTTTTCACGAGCAAAACCTCACTCACATTTGGCAAGAACCAGTGAATGTTGGTTATGCCTGACAAATTTAATTGATTAATTAATTATTGAAGTTGCTGTCATTTAACTTGATGATGATTAAAAATATTGACAAGTTTATGAAATTAGGTGTCAAAATCGGGTAAAAATGAGCAGTATTCTCAGCTCCAGGACTGTGGGGGCGTGTCCGCTGAATGAGCTGAAGCCATGTCCACTCGTGGGAGCAGTCAAGCTGCAATTTTGAAGCAACTGAAACGTGTCGGATGAGTTCAGAATATGACGTGACTAACTTTGAAATACAGCAAGATGAATGAATCTCTATCTCTCTGCTAGGGGTGCAGGGGTATGCTCAGGGTGGCCTCAGTGTGTCATCAAGCCACCCTTTTAACCTCTAACTCCACATTTCAGTAATGTATCATCCAAAGTCTTTTCACACGTTTTCAGCAACTATTTTCCAACATATTTAATGTATTTTGAAAAAATTGCCTGTACACAGACTTCCTAAATGAAGGATGATAAAACTAATTTCAAACTTAATGAATAATAACAGGTTTATTCTCAGACTTTTAGGATATTATTTGGAGCCATGTAATTTCATATAGGTTAAGACAGTATAAGGACACACAGACAGACAGAGTGAGGATCATGTTGACCAACGTATAAAAATATAGGAGTCATGCGTTCACCTCTCTCAGGTAGCAGGAGATTCCTCTCAGGGCTGTGCTCATCGCAGTCGGTGAAGGCAGCTGGAGGCGGAGGAGGCACAAAGAAGAGACAGAGATAAAAAAGAGTAAGGGGATATGACAGACAGAAAAGCTGTAGAAGTACGCTAAAGGAGCGAAGGATTAGGAGAAAGGGATGAATGTATCGAGTCGAGGGTGAAACCACTTTGAAAATGACAGGCCTGACACAGCGTCTGGTTCGCAGGATGACAGAGGGGCTTTAGTGTTTGATCGCAGAGTGGCCACCAGCCTCAGAGGACCAATCTAATACCAACAGGCCTTTCCAACTCATAAAGAACAAAAACCCTCCACCCTCTCTACCTCTCTTTCACACACATACCCCCTGCTCTCCACCACTTTTATTTTTTAATCCATTTGTTTCTCATCTCTCTCACTTGGTCTCTCTGTCTATTGACGCCCCCCCTCCACTCGTCTCCCTTTATTCTCTCAATCTCTATGTACTCTTTTTCCACGTGTGACCCAGCTGACATTTAGCCTGCACAAAAAGCTATTTGTGGTCTATAAGAACAGATGTGATACTCTGCCCTCTGTTTACCTAATATGTCTTCTCAGACATGAATCATCTCAGTTATGTCAGAGGACCAGTCTGGACACCGCTGACCTTTGGGCAGATTTTGTCTGGGGCTGTTAGGTGTCCTTAGTTTCAACAGAGGGAATTTTATGCTACACATCATGCAAGAATATTGTTTACTTCCCTAGTTCATGCATAACATGTAGCCGTGCACAAGATGAGATACATAAAGACATGTTTTTCCAGTTGTGTGTGGAGGATCCTGATTGCTCTGACAAGAGCCCTGATGTCAACCCCATCCAACTCCTTTTGAATGAACCTGAATGGCGAAGAGCCAGGCCTTATCACTCAACAGCAGCACCCAACCTCACTAAAGCTTGTGGTTGAATATGAGTAAATCCCTGCAGCCAGGATTTAAAATCTGGTGGAAAATATTCCTAGAAGAGAGGAGGCTGGCATGGCAGCAGAATGACATGTTCAGCAACCACATCTGGGCGTTATGCTCGAGTGTCTACATACTTTATTTTGAGTGTCCACATATTTCTGCCCATGTGATGTCTGTCCTTTATAAACAGTTCATAGATTGTAACTAATTACATTATAAACTGACACCTTTGATTGACCTTGTCACCACTGGGCTAAAGAGATTTTTAAATTTATTAATGATTACCAACATAATTGGTCATTCTTACTCTCCCTCAACCACTGCCTCACCACCCAAAATCTAATGTAATAATGACTGATCAAGAAGAAGGTGAATATGATGATGGTGGAAAATAGAAGAAGAAGAAGAAGAAGAAGAAGAAGAAGAAGAAGAAGAAGAAGAAGAAGAATTAAGCTATTAAGCTCTCAATTTTTGCACATAAAGACTGTGCCAAATGTGGAAAGATGGTGGAGTGATGGGCAACCATGTAGCGGCGCCCTGCGAGCAGTTAGGGGTTTGGTGCCATGCTCAAGGTTGCCTCAGCAGTGCCATTAACTGTTATATTATTATGTTGTATTAACCAATAATTTGAGGGATTCCTGTTGCAAATGATTATGTGTTTATTTAACAGGAAAAATCTGCCGTTTGCTCTCAAATGTCATGTTAACTGTTCATCTCTTTTTGCTAACGATGCTACAGTGATGGCA
Organism: Argyrosomus regius; assembly: GCA_946959425.1. Lineage (NCBI taxonomy): Eukaryota > Metazoa > Chordata > Actinopteri > Sciaenidae > Argyrosomus > Argyrosomus regius. The sequence goes on along the minus strand of OX336900.1, from coordinate 12,381,967 downwards.
CAGACACATTGGTGTTTTATATATTATGAGACCCAGGTGTGTGGTCATCATTGAAGTGGATTTGTATGTCTATTAAATATCGACATTTTAACGCCTCCCTGTTGGCGCGTAAACACCTCATTCCCTCCTCCCTCCCTGTCTTTTTGTGAGTCACCCAGGAAGCCTTAATATATTGAATATTACTGTGCCATCAAGTCATTTATCTCTCTAATACGCGCTCATATTCCTATTTCATTCCTTTTTAGTCTTCTTTCTCCTAGCCTCCCTTTTATTCTTGCAGCCCCCCTCCCTTCTTCTCACAGGAGGTGGATGCTCCAGACAGATGTTAAAGTGTTTGGTCTGGTCAGGCTTCACGCGACGCAGGGCCACCCGCGACTCCCCGATGAACTCATTATGTGTCAGCTTGTCTTCGTCGCACACGGACACCCTGGGAGTGAGAGACAGGAGAAGGAGGGGGAGGTCAAAGCGAGAGACAAAGATGGAGAAAGAGGGAAACATGAATAAGACGTGAATAATGAGGCTGAGAGAGAGTTAGAAAAGAGTCTTTAGACAGATGCAATGTGGTTTTGTGTGTATGTGGGACAGTGGTAGTCATACTTATCATATATATTATGAGTCATTTAATCATTCCTAATGTTGTGGCAACATTATAATGAGGAGAGGAAGTTGTTGACATAAACTCGACCTGAATTAAAGAGCACACAGTCGAAAGAATCACCTACATATAAATCAGCATCTGTATACGCATAGTGTACAAGTAATTACCATTTTCCCTCTCAGGGGAATTTATATAGTGTGAAAGTGCATCACGCAAGGTTAAGTCAATCCATATTTATGGGCCTGGCAAAGATTTACACCTGCCACAACGTCAGCTGAAGTGCATAAGTGGGTGGCCGGAAAACAGAGGAGAAGAGGGAGGAAGCGTATGTGAAATCAAAAGCTGCAGAGTGAAGGATGGAGTGACGTGGGTGCGAGGGAGAGATAAAAATGTAAGAATTTATTTAAACCTGCGAGGAATCATTTATGCATGCAACTATGCATGCATATAGGCAGAAATGGAAAATTGGTATGCTACAAGCTAACTGAAATCCAGTGTGATTGCTTTTTTTTTGCGGTGCTTTATATAAATGTGAATACAAAACATGCAATGAGAAAAAGGAAGCTAAAAATGCAATCTGTCAGAGGTGCAGATACCACCATGCTGACTTCTTGGCCTCTTGTTTTTTTTTCTTTTTTGACTTTCAAATTCATAAGCACAGGATTGAAACGTCGCGGTCACCTGCTGCCTTCAATTTACAGTAATAAAACACTGTATTGCAGAAATGTAGAAGGTGCACGAGGCCAGTTGCCTGGGGACACTAGATATGTGTTGGCATTCACACAAGAGGTAATTTCTTGTCTAGGAGCTTATTAGCCAAAATGAGACCTGAACCGTCAGAATAGAAAAAAAAGCAGCAAAAATAGGAAAGAAATGAAAGCCAGATAAGACGTGGATGAAAAAAAAAGACGAAAAAGCAGAGGAGAATCAGTCAGTCAGAGCTGAGAGCTGAGAAAGATGGTGCGAAACATGGATGAGTAAAGGACAGCGATGATCAAAAGGACTTGAGGATGGAGTGGTAAGTGAGCGTACAATAGGTCAAACCGTCAAGTGTGAAGCGCAGAGTCATTATACTGTGAAATGGATGGAAGGCTGTCGTTACACAGTCTGCGGTAATGTACATATTTTACTGTCAGTGTGACAGCTTACATTCCCTAGTACATCAAAAAGATTGTAATACATCTAATCACACATGCTGTTACGGACTTTAATGTCCATGTCAGACATGTAAAAAATATTCTGATGGTGTACGCAGCTCAAGAGTCCATTTATATGCTTTTCTGCCACTGCAGGGCAGGTGGATAGAATATTTACTTTATTTATCCTCAATGGGGAAATTGGGGTGATGACACCTTTTCTACTGGCTCTTACATAATCTCATTTCTGCCAGAAACAATAGACATGGTAAAAAATGAAAATATTCATGACAAGTCTAGTCATAGTTTTGATCTCAGTTTTATCTATTTTGTTTTTCTTTTCTTGGCAGGAATGATCTTCCATTGACTTTGGTTCTTATTGTACAAAAGGTAATTGCCAACAGCGTATACACTGTTAGTAAAAATACATAAAAAGGACTGTAAATCATGACTTCCTGTCATCACACAGAAATATAAATACACAACTGCAACTTATAAATTTACTTTCCGAGACCTGCTTCTGTTGCCTGCAGCCGCTTGTTTGAAGTTGGAGGTGAATCAATAACAGAGTTGGAGTTTTTCCACCTTTGAAAAAGTTCTGTCCTTTCAAAATGTGCTATTTCTTATGGTTGCTATCTTGAGGAGCTCTGGTTGAAATAAGGTGCTGTCAAAAATTTTTTCCTATTCTCTGATGGATTTCTGCCCATATTTTATGTGTTGACATTTAGTAACAAGTCAGGCCTGGGAAGAAATCCTTTCACTTAAATTATGAGGGACTGACACCAAATTTGGACTGTTGATATCTTAAATATTTTCTGCTGCTTAAACCTGAAGATACACTAGAGGTAACCTAGCGTTTTAAAATGACTCTGTGCCAAGGAAGAACAACAAACAAGTGGATAAAATGCAATATTGTTTATGGATTAATCCTTTAAAATATGCACTTTATGTATAACATAGTCAAGATTTACATGAATGTAAAAAATGATTTCATTCAGTCTCAAGGGGAAATTATGTTGTACTTAATTTCAAACGACATCAGCTTGTTTACATGTTTTGGTAGGTTAAACTTCTGATCTTTAAACGCCTCTGCTGATTTAACACAGTGTCGGAGGCCAGTTGGAGGGCCAGTTTCTCTAATTTCCCCCGAGAGATCAACCGTCGATCCTATTTAAATCCCACTCCCACGTGTGTCATGGCAAAGTTTTAGTCACAGGCAGAGACAATTCGCAGCTTTCGTCACCTCTGGAGGGGGTCAATGAAATTAAAACACCCCGCGGTGCTTAGTCTGACCTCAATCTGTCACTGCAAGTTGTACAGAAAGGCAAGGCGAAAGACAGAAAGAGAAAGAAAGAGGGACGTTTTAGGAGGAGAGAGGGGGAGATATTTTGTGATCCTAGTGGACAGGAGAGATGTGAGGACAGGCTGGTACAAAAGTGAGGTGACAAAGGTGGATCAAAGGATTAAGGGAGATAGAAAGAGAGTGAAACAGAGAAAGGATAAAATCCTCTAAACCGGAGCAAAAGACTCTGTGATTGAGATAGATGATAAGAAATCTTTTGTAAGCAAGGGTCTGATGGGCAGGACAGAACAGAGGAAGGAAGTGAAGGAGACAGAAATAGAAAGAAAGCCTCTACAGCAAACATTTACCTGAGTGTTTTACGGTACATGTCTTCCTCTGTGATTCCACAGTAGGTGAGAGTCTCGTTCCACACGGGGTTCAGTGTGTTGCGGACAGTCTTGGTTTTCAATTTATTAGCCTGTGCATCAAAGCAGAGAGGAGATGAAAATAATAATGTAACTCAAAGCCTTTTTTCTCAGATCTACAAACAGCAAACAACCTCAACAGGAAAACAAATTTCTTCCTGGCTACAAGGTTGTTTTCTTTTAGTGCAGATTTACAGGTCTCGACTTGCACTTTCAAACAGCAGTTCAAAAGTATAGCTAGAGTTAAATATTCTCTCAAAAGTCCTCGGCAACAGTGACTGAATAAATGCAGGGGCAGAACCAGGTTCTGATAATAAAATCAAACCTTGCAGGCTCCCGGCAGCAGGTGCAGCTTGACGTAAGGATCGGCCAAACCGTTGAAATCCATCGGCTTCAGACCCTAATAGAGACGGAGAGAGATGAAGATATGAGAGAGGGACATAAAATAATTGGTGGACAACACTGTGCAAGCTGCCAACAGCAGTAATGAATTGTTAAACTATTACAAGGCTGAGAGGTGAAGGGTTCATTTACAAATTGAATCTGATGCACAGTGGCAGAGAGGAACTGGGAGGGCTTTTAATTGGACAGTTTCAGTTGACTAGTGAGCCGCAGAGGCCACACTACACTATTACTTTATCAAGAGTTGGTGAAACTTCAGACCTTTCTTCATTTTTTTTTTTTAAATTGGTGAAACAAAAAGCTGTTCAGCTGTGTTTGTGCTGTGGAACTGCAGATTGAATACTGAGCAAAAAATACCACATTTTCATGGTTACCTGCTGCCATATGAACAGGTGCAATTATTTCTTTAATTTTTCATTCTTACTTTATTAATCCTGTTTGGGGAAATTCAATTTGCAATTCAATTTGGGTCTCTTTGACTCATGGCCAGAGCATGCTTTTATTTTGAATTAGTGATTGTATATAGTTACAAAACTTTAATAACTATTTAATGAAGTTATAAGGTAAAAAGAAACAAGACTAAAGAATCTACAGCAATGCTAGCAGCTCTTTGAGGCTGTACCAGTTACATTTAATATAAAATGCTAACGTTGCATGCTCACAATGACAATGCTAGCACATTGATTTAGCAGATATAATGTTACTATGTGCTGTGTTCACAATCAGGTGCATACTTCCATCCTGCTGTTTTGAGTGCATAAGTTTGTTCACACACAGCTTTAGGTTACTGTGTTTGTGTGTGATAACATTTGGTAACTCATTTTTAACACAAAGTATAAATATTGTCAAGACATTTCATTAAAAAACATGAGGAAGCCGTGGAAGTCTACAAAATATTTATGGCAATCCATCAAATATTTGTTGATATTTTCATCCAAAAGTGGTGAACAGACTGACAAACATTAACATCCCTACAGTCATGACTCTACTCTGGCTAATGTTGTTTTTTGATTTACAGGCTTTTTAGTGTCACTTGCTGAACACATGAATCTGACAAATGTACTGTAGAATTGATTTTCTATTGCTACGAGACAAACTACCTGCTCTAGAGGACAGTACCTTACCTTTGCTTTCAGGACTGTGCAGCGTAAAGAGCTGGTGGCTCTCTCGTACAGTAGATCAAACTCGAGTGTCCCCAAGGAGGCTGGAAGACAGATGATAATTGATGATTGTAGCCAATGTCTTAATTACATTATATACAGAATGATGTCAGGACTATCAGGAAAAACCTTAATATAGACACTCATACGATTACATTTAACAGTTTGGAAAATATTCACTCTCTTGCTAAGCAAATAAGAACTATTCCTTTAAAGCGGCTTTCATAAGCTTCTCCTTTTAAAGGACCTGTAGCGATGTAGCTGCTGATTGCAAACCCCTCACCTCACACTCTCCTTCATAGCATAAAGGACAAACTATGGTGACCGAGAATTGCCCCAAAACGCAAGAGGCCAAATCTACAGTCAGTGTTTAGTTTGTCTGTTTTGGGCGGTTCAACACTGTGCACTCTTTATACATAAAAGCCTCACTCTAAGATTACAAAAACAACAATATTATATTGCATTTCTTCCGTATTCTGTAAATCCTGGATCTTATAAACGAATCAGCTCGACACAGAGTTTTACATTAGTTTATACGAGCTAGCTGCAGCTGGTAAAATCTGAATGAGGAGCCTGTCTTTGTTTACTTCTGTGTGAAATCAAAGACCCAGTGTTCAAAAGAATTTAAATGGTACATGTGTCACTGTCATTGCTGCATATTTTGCTGTTGCGAGAACGTAAAGCTTGGCAGGCAGTATCATAGTGAAAGGGTCAATTTTGGTTTCTTTGAGCGTTTAGGCCTTTTCTCCCAAATCCACATCTGTGTTCATTCATTCATTCTCTAGTCAAATCAGCTTTTGTGAAACCAGGTAATTACTTCCAGGTGACTCACTGTTATCATCGCTGTCACAGCTGTCGATCTCAATGGAGGTGTCCATGCTGCTCATGGCGGACAGTGAGCCCCCTCCACCCGCCGCCCCTGGTAACAGAGGTGACAACAGGCTGCTGCTCCCTCCTCCTCCGGCGGCCCCGCCACCTTGACCTGCACTGCCAGGGCTGAGCGTGGCGGGAGCTGCCACCTGATTGGGCGAGAGTGGCTCAGAGAAGGAGGAAGTGGGCGACAGGCGAGGGAAGTAGGCAGAGATTTGACGGATGGGGCGGATTGGGCCCGGGCATACGTCGATGGCCATGTGCTCCTGGATGGAGATGGCTAAACTTTTTCCTTTTCGCACAGTCATAGGGCTAGAAGAGGCCGAGATAGATGGAAGAGGAGTTAGAAAGAGTTTCTGCAATACAGCAATTGAAATTTCAGAATACATCTATCATTGTTCTACCGGTATTGTTGTCAGTTTCACCTCTGTTATTTCAAGTGAAACAAGGTGAGCTTACTGAGATGCTTTGTGATTCATAAGATATTTTCTTATGTCTGACAACCTCTGAGATATCATCACACCAAGAAGAACTTGTGATGGGAAGCATTTATCTCAATCTGCTCTCACACTGAAACCTCCTTAAACATAATTAGAACTCCTAAAGAGAAAGACATTACTCATAAGATGACAAAATACAGCAGAGGATGTGCACAAATTTGCATTTCAATTGAATACATCTGAATAAACTCAAGCCTATCAGGGAGGATAAAGATAATGGACAATAGGGGTCTCCCCCGAATCCTAATCATCCCTGATGAAATGGCAGTGTGTGTGTGTGTGTGTGTGTGTGTGTGTGTGTGTGTGTGCCATCAAGGCACGCATGTTATCTAAAGTGCTTAACAATCCTCTGTAGACAGACAAGTAATTACAGGATGACGTCTTTACAGGCTGAAACACTTTTTAGTAGATTTGGATGGAGAGAGAGGAGTCTTGATTATATAAAGTTGTGGTAGCTGGGAGTGGAGTTGACCACAAGGCTGATGTGTCTGCTCTCTTCCCGAAATACAAAAAAGAGGGGGGTGGATTACAAATATCTCACAGCTTTTGTTTTCTAAAGACAGAAGGCCCTGAGGGGGCGTTCTGTCCTCAATACTGAACAGATCCCCCCCCCCCCATTCTGCTCGCTCTGCATTAATCGATTGAAACTGAGAAGTGAATATTTGCACTGTGAATATTTGCACTTCCCCTGTGTTGTCTCTAAGTTGAAGTTTATCAAATGAAGAAATATCAAAATGATGATAATCTCAGCACTCAGAGAGGGAGGTTTAAATAAATAGTCAGGGATAGCAGCCATATTGACTTTATTCTGGTGACGGATTGAAATGAATCCCCACAAACAGAAGTGGGACATTTTTTGACAACGTTTATCCAGTCATTCGAGGAGTGGATGATCCTGAATCTATTTCCTGTTTATGAAATCGTGCAAAAATCGTTTGATACCTCAAAGATTGATACCTCCACTGATACCTCCTCCTGTTAATACCACTAATTAACAAAGTTGATCCACCAGCCAAGAAATTGCTTTTACATTTCTTGTGCAGATTAAAAGAAAAAACAAGTTAAAAGATGTCAAATTTAGAAGCGTTGCTATGTGGATTTTGTTACATTTGGACAGAGTCAGGCTGTTTGTTTGCCCCCAATGACAGTATAAAGAATGGACATGCTCAAAATGTGTAAGTATGACTATGATTATGAATGCTGATGTTAGGCTGCATCTGCATTCTCTTAAATTTCCTCCTCTAATGGCTGTAAATATAAACTACTGTACCATAAACTTCAATTACTCATTACTCATTTTTCCTCTCACTCACCTGTTTGTGGGGTCAAAACTTGTAAACAGATTAATTTCAGACCCTTCAGTCATCAGGGTAAAGTCAATATGACGCCCTGGCTCTGAAATTGCTGCCTCTGACTGTTGACCTTCAGCAAAATTACAGGCGGCGAGGGTCATTTGTCATGTTTGGTCCAGTCTTTCTGCTGTGAACACAACAGTGGCTGTTACACACCACAGCTCATCCAGCTTTCCGTTGGCTGGAGATGAAACAAACTTCTGAAACACCGCCGCAGTGTGCCAGCCAGCCTGCAAACTTCCCCGACTCATCTGACTGAAAGGACTTTGACAGACCATTGGCTCTTGAATGGAACATAATGGACATATTGCCTTTTGAAAATCAGCCGCAGCCATTTTGGTGCCATTAAGGACCACAATAGCAAAATTAATGACTTCTGAAGCGCTGAACAACTGGTCAGAGTTCATCACTGCTCAATTAAGTAGCATATAGATAACCTTAGACTCCTGCACTTCAGGACAAGACACTGTGATTCTTGTTTTTCAAATCTGAGGTGGATAGAGAGGGGATGAAGCAGTGCTTATCACAGCTCCTGTGCTATAAATCACTCCAGTCTGGCATATAACAATAAAAAAGAAATAATCTTAAATTAAGAGGACGGCAACACATTAAAGAGAAGGTGAAAACAAGTTAATGAAACTCCCTGTGATGACGATGATTATAGCCAGAATTGATTAAAAGATTAATTAACTTGTGATGATTGTTATAATGATTGCTCCTTTGAGTACACATATTCCCTCAAAGAACACACACACACACACACACACACACGAATGATCAATACATTCACACAAGCATGTCAGCAAACGCACACACACACTACTGTCAGATCATTAATTCATCTCTTTCACTATGCAACTGTTGCAGGCTTGTGAGCGAGTGACTGTTGATATGATGTGCGCAGTCAGTCGCCTCCCAGCCCTGGCAGATGTGGCTGTAAGCTGGAGCAGGCAGAGCACCAGCAGCAGCAGCAGGAGCGGCAGCAGTAGCAGCACATGTAGAGCCTCGCAGGCCTGGTGGCTCACAGCTCGCGGGGGAATCAGGAGCTCACAGTGAGATCATGATTGATCGCTCTCATGCTGCCAGCTGGAAGCTCTCTCATCTTCTCTTTTCATCATCGTGGCAACACACTTGAAATAATAAGGTACAGATTTCATCTCGCACTTCACAGATTTGTACGTGCTGAACCTCGTTTACGTACAAGACTCTTTATAGCCTTGGAGCACAAGGCTGAGCAACTTTACATAATTCCTATAAGCTACAAGATAATGGCACAACTTGTCCACAGAACCTACATACAGTAGCCCCTTGGCTGTTAGTTATGCAACCACATACAGTACAGTATATCCTGCATGGCCCCCTTGTACATATATTTGTGAGGTTACATATGTTTCCAGCTTCAAGAGGGAGGAAGAAGCTGCCAGGAGCCGGGAGTCAGGAATATCTTTGTACGATATGCGACCTCCCCTCCTCCTCTTTCGGCTCCTTCACTTTAAATTAGAGTCACATCACAGCATGGACTCTTTCTCCCTCAATCCCCCTCCTCTACCTTAGCTCAATAATCTACCTCTTCGCTGCTATTTCTCTGTCATTATCACTCAGTCAGTTTTCCTCAGACACCATTATTCCACCTGTAGGCATGTGAGCATCTCTCTTTTCCTATCTATCTCTCGGCTGCTTTTCTTCTTCTTCTTCTTCTTCTTCTTCTTCTCTTGTGTCCTACATACAATGGGGCCCCTGCGGCGGGCTCCATTCACCTTTAAATAACAAGCTACTGGCTGACAGGCAGATGGTATAGTACAGTGCAACACATTGTAGCTACTCATTAGAGCTTGACAGTCAGCATATCATTTATAGCTAACCACAGTGACAGTGCGCACTTGTCAATTAGTTATTTTCGGGCAAGCGAAGGGATGAGTAAACTTCCATGTGTGTGTGAGTGGCGGTGTCTCATGTGTGTGTGTCTCTGCGTGTCGGAAGGTGTGACAGAAAAGTGAAAGAGCATGTAAAAAGATGGAAAAACAGACTGCCACGTGTTGCACCTGCCTCCTATGTGAGAATGATGCAGAATAAATCTGTTTGTCTCACTGTCTGATTTTTGCTGCATTTTCTTTTTTTTGTATATTTCTCTGATGCGGCTAACAAAGGAAAAAACACACACATGAACAAAACAGGCAAGAAAAGTGACGATCTAATGATAGAAATGTAGAGACTGAAGGTGGAAGAAAGGATATATTTTTAAAAGAAGAGGTGTGAAACATTGCCTGAAGGTGTTTTTCATGCAGAGAAATGAAGGAGGGGAAAATATAATATAACAGATCACAAAACAGATTTTCAGGATGAAATAATAAAAAATCTTGTCTTACCTCACTGATAGCGCAAGTGTGAAACTCCTCATAAAAGAAGAGGGGATTCCAGCGCGGAGAGGAGAGGGAGACTAACTAACAGGTGGCGAAGAGAGGAGCAGAAACAAGAGAGACAGAGAGAGAGAGAGAGAGAGAGAGAGAGAGAGAGAGAGAGAGAAAGGGACAGAGTGAGCTTCACGCATATCATTAAAAATTAAATGCACGAATAGTTCAAGTTGAGATGAAAACAGGGAGCAGAGGGGAAGGGAGAGAGGACAGCGGCATGCTGGAGGAGGAAGATGAGGAGGAGGATGGAGGGAGTCAAGAGGAAGAGAGAGAGAGAAAGAGAGAGAGAGAGAGAGAGAGGGAGGGAGGACAGGCAGAGGGGAGTTATTCCTTGACATTCTGTTGTGCATGTGACTGTTTCGCCTCCCACCCTCCCCCACATCACCCCTCCATCACCCTACACACACACACATACACACACAAACACTTGTTTTTGTCACTTAGGAGGACAATAAATTGTCTTTCACTCATTTCTGACCTTAAAGGCTGATGACTGACTTTTTTTTTTTTCATGTCAACAAAACCCAACCAAGATATGATACACCAAAATAAAATCCAATATTTACACTAATGGACTCAATTAATCTGATTTAAAATCAGCTTTACACAGGTTGCTCGACTTCATTTGCTACAAATATGCAACAGCAGCGGCTAATTAGGTTATTTCAACTGTATTAATTAAGTTACACCCACTGCTTCAGAAAGGTTTTCTTATTTTTAATATTCTGCCGGTGTTGTGTGAATTAGGCTGATTGTCAAATAATTGTTTAAAACCACCCACAGTATGAAGAGTGGACGCCGTATACGTGACGACACCCACAGGTTTCTGAAGAGCCGTTGTGACGCTGAGTGTGGTGGCTTTACCTGCCAATCAAAACGGCCATGCTGTTAATTATGCATAACTTTAAGCCTTATTATAATTTGAACAGGTGAGTTAAATAGAAATTCAGACTCAGTACAGTTGTCATGAAAAGGGAAATTAACTATAGAGACCAAAACCAGGCTGTAAACATGTTTATTTCTGCTGGGAAGTTGGACTTTTTAACATGGGCGCGTATGGAGGCTGACTCATTCTGTAGCCAGCCTCAAGTGGACGTTTGAGGAACTGCAGTTCCGCATTGGCTTCATTTGACAGTCATTGAGGTTGTTTCTTGTTTAAAACACATAAATTAGCCATTTTCCTCAATTTTATGGGGAGTCGAGATGAGCTAGATCCATTACTTGGTAAACAACAGCGGGAGGGAGGGACTGTGCCCAGCTTCCTGAAGTCTTCCAGTATTGGTACCATCATGTTTAAAGACCAAAACCAGTGCTCACCGGTCATATTGAACAAGCTGCGCTATAGCCGGAGAGGCTGCAAAAAGGTGCTGAGTGAATAAACTGTTGTTACTGCACTAAAATAGTTCCAGCCCATAGCTTCCTTAACAGCCCTTTGGATAATGGACCAAATGTAGCTTTGAACATTTACCAGAGGGTTTAAGCAGCACTATCTAATATTGATGTTCTTCTCCAGCAGTAAGGTAGACTCAACTCTCAAATTTGTATGAATTAAAAAAAATATTGTCTCCCTCTGCTTCCAGTCTTTATGCTAAACTAAGATAATCACCTCCTGGTCCTCCTGGTATCAACCCAAAATGTTGATATATTCTTTAATCATGTCACATTACTTTAACACTAATCATCACCAAGCCTTCACCCTAACATTTGAAATGGTTTACTTTGTGTGGACCTGGTTTGTGTCCCCAAAATGAGCGCCGAGTCTGAGTTTGTGTTCATTTCAAGGTTAAAAAAATATGGCATTTAATTAAATCTCTCCATCTTTCTGTCTGTGTTAATTCCAAACTAATACAGTGTGTCTAAATCTTTCTCTCTCTCTCTCACACACACACACAGACACACAGTCTCTTCAGTCTCAGTTCCTCCATATAATTAAACTAATGGTTCTTGAGTCAGTGATAGACAAGGGGAAACATGCTATTTCCCCTTTGCGTCTATTGAAGGGACAAAATTGGTGTTCTCTCTGTGTCTCTGTCTGTTTTTATCTGACTTGTCCCTCTCTTTTTTCTTTCAGTGTCGAGTCCACACTCTGTAAAACTGTCCGTCTATCAAAAAAAGAGGAGTCAGGAAGCTGTCACACAGCACAGGCTGTTGAATAGACTTACTGGTGCTTTTTTTGTGTGTTATCTTCAAAAATTGTCTGATGTCTTTGTTCAGTGGTGTTCTTCATGTCTCTCTTCTTTCTTATCTCATGCCCCCCTCTCCAGAGCTCTCACTCTCTCTCTCTCTGCCACACACACACACACACACACACACACACACACACACACACACACACACACACACACTCATGTATGTTCTGTTTCCATTAAATTGATGCCATGGCACAGGCATGCATGGATGCATTAACACAGCAATATAACTAACACAAGCCTCCAGAGACAGATGACTCCCACTTCTTCATGCAAACAGCTCATGCCACACACATTTACGCAATCACACACACACACACACACACAAACACACACAGTGCAATTTAAAGCCACCACTCCGCCAACTCTGTCAAAAGACCCTTCAATCCCTATTTCACCTTTCTGGGCTTTTTTTCCCTCTTCCCCTCTCCTCCTCCTCCTCCTCTTTGCCATATCTCTGCTCTCCTGCCTCCTGTTTATGAGAACTGAAAATCTCCTCATTATAAATGCATAGTCGTTACGTGCTCTCTCCACACCAATTATGTCGGGGACGGGTGCTAGTGCTTCAGTGAAAACAGCTGACCACAAGAGTCCACAATGGCACTGACAAGAACAAATGACATCAGCAAATGACCAGTCGGCCTGGTTGCACACAGATGACAAACACGGACAGCAATGGTCTCTCTAAGCAGTTATAAAATGGATGTCACACATGCAATTTATGCATTCGGTTAAATATAAATACAGTATATGCAATGTTATACTGTTTCCTTATATGATTATAGCCAATTTCATACAGATTTCATATGAACTGCATTCCTTTGGCAAGATGAACAGGTTTACAAATACAAAAATACATTAAGACACTAAGAAGACAACAACAAAAACAGCATGCTCAAGATAGGGAGCCAGGCAGATCAACAGGGTGCAGCAAAATACTGATGCAATGTAACTACAATATACACTATTTCGAGGGGTGTAGGGGTCTCATTATTTAGAACATGTGCATGTCTTATAAAAACAGCACAGGGCTTTTATTTTGACAGGCCGCTAAGGCACAACTGGTGGCAGTTTGCAGCCTCAAAAGCAATGGTGGCAAAGTGACATAAAACAGAAAGAGGAAGAAGCAACGATGCATGGTTGATAACTATGGAGGAGCCAGAGGGGAAAAGGAGGAGGAGGTCTAATATTAGGACTTAAGAGAAAATCCTACCTTTGTGTGTTGACTCAGTTATCTACAGGAGATTAACTGTTTTAAAGAATACAGAATGCCTGACAGCCTTACTACATTATATTTCATTTTTTTCAGACACCTTTTACTTAAATTATAATATTTCCACCTTAAATGTGCAGAAAAGGTACAAATTGGTGCATACAAATGTACCAGAATGCAGGAAATTAACCGTTTGAGACCCCCAACTTAATATGTTGAAATTAACTTTTCTCCTTAAATACTGTTTAAATTCTTGCACGTATTAGCCAAACTACCTTACCAAGCCAAAGCACAAAAACTATATTCAATCAAAACTAAGACCAGAATCAGACTTTTTGACATCTGACCTTACTGTAAGATATTTATACCTTAGCGTGTGTAATTTTGGAGGAAAAACATCATGAAAAATTCACAAGAAAATAGAAAAACCAGTTTGGTTAGCTGGGGAGAATGCTTTACCTGCCTGCAGCTACTGAAATTGAAAAATCATCTTAGTAATTGAGTTTGTTATCACATAAACAAGGAGGTGGCCAAATTTAGTCAAAATGGAGAAAGAAAAGGAACACCAGACAAGATAGTCCTGCTAAACATTAACTGACTAACCTAACTTAGCAGAGTAACAACTGCCATCTGTTAGTCCTCTAAATCTGTAAAGATTTCACTGATTTTATGTAGTTAAGCTACATTTAAATCACATATTTAAGTAAATCTTACTTTATTAGCTCATCAGTTCATCATGGATAAGAAAACTGAAGAAGAAACAAGAACATCTCATTTGTAGATGCTACATTTTCTCTGCGCTTTTCAGATTGTCCTCTAATTATAAAAAAACACACCAAGCACAAGCAAGCAGTATAAAAGAAATCAGAGAACTCCAAGGTCCTCTTTTCTCTAAATCTCAGCAAGCTCTCTGCAAGGTCATCATGTACCGATGGGAAAGAAAAGGACTCAAGCTTCCAACTGCACTCTACTACACCGCTTCTTCAATATTATCACTCATTGAGATGAGCTACCCCTGATGCATTGCATGACTCACCGGCCCATAAACGTGTGAAATGGAAATGCTAGCACGCCTTTATGTTAGAAATGAAAAGGCAAAAGCCTGATAGCAACATTGAAGAAAGATATACAGCAGCTGTTGTGACACCGGGAACGCAGGGGAACAGAAAGTGACAGATAGAAGACGAAAGTGCATCCAAAGAACAAATATTAAAGTTGTATACGAGTCTAAAAAAGGAGGACAAGGACATGTGGATTAAAATCTTGACTCTAGTGTTTGTGTTGTGTTCATTTTTATTTCTTTGCACGGCTCAGAAAAGTGGATTGCTGACAATTCCCTAAAAAATTAAAAACTCATTTAACCAAACACTTCACTCAAATGTTATCACTTGAGAGAATCTAGTCAGTCTGTAAGAAGATGAGGGGTACGCAGCAGTGAATCTATAATTCCATCCTGGCTACCTGAGGAACTGTTTCTTTCATCTAATCATTAGATAATTCATAAAGATACAGAGTAAGAAAACGCTCAAGGCAAAAACACAGACATGTTTTTATGATATTGCTTCATAAGTCCAGTCAAGACAGACAGTGTGAAACAATAAATGGAAACAGCTGAATTTTATTAGCCTGAAGCATGTGCTTTTTTGAACTGAACATCAAAATGAGCTTTGTACTATATTACCCCATATAGAATGTGCCTTTACTCACTGGAAATCATCCTGGATGCTGTCCCAGTTACCTTCTCTATTTTTCTAACTCATCCCCTATGGAACTTCATGTCCAGAGACACGACAGTCTGTGACTAAGGGAGACATTATTAGATGTCCACTCATGCAAGTACATATTGGTCCAATGAAAGGACAGCAACAAATGTAATATATAACTTTTTCATTTAAAATGTTCTTTTTAGGAGTTTTTTCTTTTTTTCTAAAGGGAAAACATGTTGCCTGGCGATAAACAGACACACACCGAAGAGATGTTTGTCAGCGCAGTCATTCAGCGAGTGGCCTTGGTTGCCATATGGAGACGAGCAGCTGGAACAGTCATGGAGGGCAGGGAGAAGTTTACATGAGTGCATGACCGACTGTGACATGTGCAGATGAGTGTGCAGCAGCTTATGAACCCTGCAGCCTAATGTGTACATCCACACTACAGGCATGTTTGCGGTTAGATTTGCACACGTTAAAGGGATGTGAGTGTGTAGTACGTTTATGTATGTAGCGTGTGAGTGCACTGTATGTCTTAATACACCTCCCACAAGCAAACACATTTTAGCACTTATTAGATAAAGTGTTATGTTACAAAAATCAATATCATTGAGGTCTCTAATACAAACCCACAGGCTGTGACAGATAACATAATCTTTGTGGAAAGAGCAGGAATGAACACAACTTCACGGGCTGTTTCAGCTTGTTAATTTTTTTATTGAACTGAATGAGGAAATTACTGAGGAGAGGCAGCTATTAAAGATTATTGCCATTGCCCCCGCCTTAGTGGACAGTCATAGCATCTCACCTTCCCCCCAAATGAGTGAAGTTCAAACTATTACATAGTCAGACAGTATAACTGTGTGTTTAAAATAAATTGAAACATTGATTTTGGAAAGAAAACACTGCTATAGGGTCAGTTTGTTTGTTGTTTTCTACTCTGATTCATCAGTGGTTTCCAACCTGAAGCTCAGGACCCACCAAGAGGTCACAACAGAAACCTGAGGATGATTCTTACACATAATCTGTCGTGTATAATTTTCCAGTTTTTAAAAGGGAATAAAACATTTTTGGACATGACACTATTCTGTACACATGACATCTACGTATATCTGTCCATCCTGGGACCATTTTTTCCAGGTTAAAGGTCGAGTGTGTGAGATTTAGGGCGATCTACAGTATTTACAGAATATGGCAGAAATGTAGAAAGAAAATAAAAAATGTTCTTTTATATCTACAGACGATGCAGGTCTCTTTCTACTGAGTCCGCCATGTTGAACTGCCATGTTTGAGTGAGTGAACTACACCGCTAGATGCTACTAAATCCTACACACACAAGATTTCCCTTATACAAATAGAGGCTATAAGGATAGGCCGTGTCATATCATGTACAGACTGTGAAAGCAAATCCGTGATTTGTAATATTGAGCTATATAAATATTTGACTTAAGCTTCAAGCCTCTGGGTGGGTGTTTCCCATGGTAGAGGTTGACTCACTGGTCTACTCTTGGGTGGGCTGGGGGGACAATGACAGTATGTAGGGCAGTCTACAGGCCTATGGCACTGCATCACGTTGTCTCCAACGTGCCATATAGACTGCACTCCATACTAGGAAGGGGTTTGGATTTGTTTCCACCATAAATGCACCATGACTTTGTGCATGTTGGTGCCCTTTTTATTTTCTTTTTTTGGCGCCTCTCTGAGTCAATCACTGACTGACATTTAAAGGGTGACATTGAATATAATATAAAATTCATTAGTGTATAATCGACTAATAAAATAGGAAGCATATTTTTGTTACCCTTTAATCTTAGAGTCCTAGAGTCTTTTATATCGAGTCCACCATGTTTCTACAGTAGCCCAGAACAGACAAACTAAACACTGGCTCTAGATTGGGCCTCTTGTGTTTTTTGTGTGTTTCACAGCCGCTGTAGGTTCTCTTCCACGCTAGAAAGGAGAGGGGGGAACAAGAAGGTCGTAATCCACAACTATACAGCATGATGCTACTGAATCCTACACACTAGTCCTTCATTGTTAAGTGACTCGTGGTCAGCGCCTTTGGTGCCTATTAGCATCAATTCAAAACAGATAGTGTTCAGGCAACCTCTGGTGCTGGGAAATGAAGCCAATGCAGAAGTGCTAAAAACTGTAATTCCTCGAGTGGCGGCTTGAGACAGGCTGCAGAAGTAAGTCAGTCTCCAGAAGCCCCCATATTAAAATGTCCAACTTCACAGCAGAAATAAACATGTTTACAGCCTGGTTCATAAAATGGTCTTGGCCTCTATGTCTTTTAACTCTCCCGTTCAAATTATATTAAGGCTTAAAGTTATGCATAATTAACAGTGTGGCCGCTTGATTGACAACAGATGGCTTATTTGAGAACCCAGCCGTCATTCGGCCGGCCTTAGGTTAGGCCTTAGATTAACTGGGAGGCAGAAGAAGCAGTACATCCAACATGGCATATTTTCAGCTTCAAAACGGCGCTTCGGAAACCTACGGGTGACGTCACTCAGGCTCTGTCCATTCTTTATACTGTCATTGGTTCGCTATCAACTGCCATTACAACATTCAACGTTTGGAAGGACTCACCATGCCGTTTATTTTGTGTTCTCAGAGAGTGAGAGGTTGTTATTTTATTTCAGCACCTGTTGAGTCATCTGCAGTTCTCATATTCGTCCTGCATTACAGAGAGGAGGGAGTCTAACTAGTTTTTCTTCCATGGGTTCATATGTGGTGATTTAATCACAAAAAACACATTTCTTCTCCTCAAAACTTTTTTCTCTCTAACAATTCTTTATTTTATGAATTCAAGCTTTTAAAATATTAAGTGAGGATCATGAACTATTTATCACACAACTCAGATATATTAAACCTGTATGGAGAAGTAGTTTTAATTTTAATGGGACACAGCTGTACCGGAGTGATGAGGTGCAAATGCATTTAATTGTTAAAATGTTTTATTTTAAAAATGCTCTTCAATCATTAATATACATTTTTAAAAAATATATAGTATATTCATGTTGGTAGCTGATTTCATCCTAAGCACAGATGTTTTATTACAAATGGCCTCAAGCTGCAGTCGTGAAGGCGTCAGTGCTCTGTTTAAAATGTCATTTAGTCCCTGCAGTTATAATAAAACACTATAAAATGAATATTAACAGTATCATTATCATGTATTTCACATATCAGTCATGATATTCATATATTTCTGGAGTTTTTAAAGTCCTGCGTGGTTTAAATCTCAGACAGTTTTGCATAAATTCGCATACAAAATGCAAGCTGACAAGCTGTTATGTCAGCAATGTCTAAATCTGAGCTAAAGTGTAAAGTGCTGAAATGTTCCCTAAAAAAACAGGAGCATGGCATTGACTTGCCCCCCCTCCCTCTCAAAAGTGCATATATCCAGCCTCAGGAGATGTGCAGCCAGCCACATTCACAACTGAATTCTATTAAAAGTACATTGATATGCAAAAATGCTTGAAAGGGCATTTGAAAATGAAGATTTTTTTTTTTTAGTCTGATGTTGGTTCGCAGTCTTCATGAAGTCATTGTACAATAGGAGCGCTTGGCTATAAAGGAAAAAAACTGTTTTATTGAATATTTTATATAAAAAGTGGCCGTCTGCTACGGCCGAACAGCCTCTCAAACTGCGACAGTCTTCAAGCTGTATCATTTCACACGACAATGAAAATGATTCAAAACTTGAAGTGCTCATGGCCGAGCGCAGCTTTTTATAAACTTTTCATTAACCACATGTATGCTAATTGCGTTTTTATCTGGAGAGTAAAAAAATATTCATGCCTGGGTTTATTTGTATGACTGAAGATAACGGAGGAGGATTTAAACAGATTTCTGTTTGAAGCTCTAATCAGAAGGTGATATCAGATGAGATGAATATGGAAATATCAGACACATGCTAATTTTAGACGCAGACAGGCAGACTGCAGAGTAACAGGCAAGGAAGCTAATTATGTAAAACGTGATTAATAAACATCAACAAAATGTTTGCATGAGATGATCTGTTTTTCCTAATTATTTGTCTGCTTTATTATATGACATATGCTCGGGGCTGTAACCAGCACCGCTGTTGAAGTGTTTGAAAGTGCAGAGTTAATGAATTAAGAACATGAATAACAGAAAGAAACAGACGGAGGAAAGAAAAGAAAGGATGAATATTGATGGACTGGAAGAAGAAGAGATGGGCTGTCAGATAAACGTTTCAGAAACCGAGAGTTATCATAATCGTTTCAGGGGATTTAAATTGTCTTTTTTATCTCTGGAAAAAGACTGCATGTACGAATAAGAGAGGCCCTCACCAGAAAACAGACAGTCAAATAATCAAATCATCTAGAGAATGCATCACTGGGGAGACTGAAGTTATTCTGGCTCTGTTGAGATATTGATTTTACGTATCAGGGACACCTCCTTCACTCTCACAATGCTTTTAAAATTCTTCAGTGATTCAGAAAAAAAAAAAATGGATGAAATATCAGTGCTGTGCCTTTGTTGAGATGTTACTTGCGATGAAGACATTAATATGAATATTCTAATAAAGCCATCTGAAAATTATATTCCTCGCCGACAACATTTGCAGCCCGTCCATTCACACATTGCCTTACAAATTGCACAATCAGCTTTCCTTTGCATCTACACCTCACCGTCATCTATTATTAACCATCTGTTAGATGTTAAACAACAATTGAGAGTCTAATTTTAGGGTGAGAAAACAAGACGAATGAAGTGAGAGTAAGATAAAACAAAACACTATCTAGTCCGGGCAAGCTTTCCAATCTTAATTTTCCAGTCCGTGCAGTAATGGCTTTTTCGAAAAACAACTGAATTAGGTCTGTCAGATGACAACTACGTCAAGTGATGCCTGGAACATTACCTTCAAGAGTGACCTTTCATTATACAGTAGTGCACTTGTTTGCTTTCACAGTAGCTCACGAATCTCTGAGCCAGACTGACATAAAGAGCAGTGCTCTTATAAATTAGGATTAATGTCACAATAAGTTGGAGGATCTGACAAAACAAATAAATGTTCTTTGATGGCTAAAAAATTTGAGGAAAATGATTTGCTTTCTGGCAGAGAGATGAGAAGTTTGATATCACTCCCACATAAGCGGCAACCTCCACGGCTGTGAATGATGCCAACGTGCAAGTGCCAAAAACTGCAGTTCCTCAAACGGCCCCTTGAGGCTGGCTGCAGAACGAGTCACTCTCCATAAGCTCCCATATTTAAATGCCTAACTTCACAGCAGAAATAAACATGTTTACAGCCTGGTACAAAAAACTGTTTTGGTCTCTCTAGTTCATGACAACTGTACTGAGGGTGAATTTTTATAGAACTCACCTGTTTAAATTATATTAATGCTTAAAGTTATGTATAATTAACAGTGTGGCTGCTTTGAGGTGGTTGCCATTTCAGGTGGCTTGTTTCAGCAGCCAGGTTTTGATCAACCCATCTCAGCTTCACACATGATCCACGTCTTCGCCAGTTTTGGATTGGAGAGGAGGTGACAGAGCCAGGAGTGCCAAGACGGCGACAGCCAGAGTCAGCACACTCTGAGCTTCACATGTGACTCTTCAGAAACCTGTGGGCGACGTCACGGATATGACGTTCATGTTTTATAGTCTACACCCTCACGCCTCTACAGCCAGCAGACGTTTATCTTAACTTAGCATAAAATTCCCTAAATCCTCCTTCCAGCATCAGTAAAGCTCACTAATTAAGACCTTATATCTCGTGTTTTTGATCTGTACCAAACAACACAGTGAAAACACTAAAACTCATCATTTTACAGGGGTTATGTGCCGGACTGTTTCCTGGCTGGGACCGGTAACATCAGTTTCCGTATCAGCTGAGTGCCTGGCAATGACTCGGAGCCAGGAAATATTGAACACATAACCCCCCACAGAGAATTGAAGTGAAACCAGAACTTCTGGGGTTTGTTCCAGAAGAAAGAAAATCTCATTCAAAATTGATATCATAGATATTTGTAACTGTGCTTAATAACCTTCAAAATGATGTCTTGTGTGTCTATATTTAGTATATGTTTTAAACAATATAATATTGTAGTTTAGTCAATATTTCTTTCTTTTAGTGGCCTCTAACAAACAGCATTTCCCATAAGCCTTAGGCTATCATTAGTAAAAAATCACAGTGTGACAGAGGAGGCGAGTGCAGGAGGACTGGCAGCTCATGAGACATTGTTTCCCCTTGTTTCCTGTCTTTATGCTAAGCTAAGCTAACTGTCTCCTGGCTGTAGCTTCATCTTCAGCAGACAAATATAACAGCAGTATCAATATCCTCATATAACTCTGTGCATTTCCCAAAACGCCAAACTTTTGCTTTAAAGCGTATCACCAATGAAATCAACCTGCAATCGCAGCAGCACTGAAATTGAATATGCCCAAAGATTTACTGGGCAGACACCTGGTGATCTATTTTGTCATAATCACTACTGTGAAGCTGCAAGTTTACAGTTTATTGCTTGAAAGCTGCAGGGGAAACAGGGCACTGGTGACACATCCACATCCACACACACACACACACACACACACACACACACACACACACACACTCACGTCATACATTACGCACACACACACACACAGACGTACACACATCAGTTCCTTTTGCCCCATACACACACAAGTTGATACACGCGCACATGTATGCACACGCTGACACCCCCATAAACAGTGTTAAATCTCCACCATGTACATCCCCAATTGTAATCCACCAGCCAGTTGCTAGGCAACACTGGAACTTGTAATAGCACTCGGGTATCATGGCCCGTCTTGGGTGGGGTGGGGGTGAGGGTGTGGATGGGGGAGCCGGGTGAAGAGGCTGTGAGGGTTTTATTTATTTATTTTTGAGAGGGAGCCTCTGGGGGAAGCAGAATGACGCTGGTCGCTCCAAGTTGTGCTCTGATGGACACTTGTTCACTCCTCCTCTGACCACCCAACCATCTCTTTAACTGACATGGGACCCAACAGTAAACAGTAATGCCATTTCTGACAAGAGCCGCTTTACAGGAGGGGTTATGATGCTAGATGAGGGGCAGGACAACAGGGAGGGATGATAAGATGTCTGCTCCATTTCTTTGTCCAGTATGCTCTGACAGTAGTGGGGGTAGGAGTAGGAAAGAAAGTGCTGAAAACACTAAATATCACAATGTTTTTAAACCAAATTAGGGCTGGTATTTTATTATTTTATATAATAATTTAAACATTTTTCAAATATAACAAATAAAAATAGAAACATAACAGCAACATAGCAAGATGTGACAGCATCTATATCAACACTGGCACTAATTTCGTAGACATTGTGATGTCTTCAAATTTCTTCAAATATAGAAAAAAGCTGGAAAAAGTGGATGTTTGGGAATTTAAAAAATGATTAATCAATGATCAAATTTTACTTCAAACAAAGATAAATTGATGTTTTAATACCTGGAAAGACCTGGAGAAAAAGAAAATGGGACTGAGAATCTTACCCAGTGAGGAGAAGGGAGTTGGATTTAGTTGCAACACTGCATCTCACATCCTCCTTCCAGGCAGTCGAGGCTGCCAACACGTCACCCCACCACCCTTGTGATATACTCCCCCACCACCATCTCTCATCACTAAGAGGCAACCTGGGAGCAAGTTTGTCAGGGTTGGTCAAGCTTACTGTACCTTCTTCCTGTCATCAAGCAGAACTAAACTAACCACCCCATTGGAGAAGCAGTGCTGCATACTGAAGCTCAACCATGCCAAAGGGGGCAATTTAAAAAACATTATAATCACATGAGGAGAAATGTCTCTGGCTTGATAATTAGCAGTGGCGAGTGGGGGGATATCTTTGATGCTGTTTGATTTGGCTGCAGTGCAACAGCATAATGGGCTTCTTCATTATCCTGTTTCCAGCTGACTCCGAAGTAGAGTAAGGAAATACATGCATTTATAATTCATGCAGCTTTTAGCGTAATTGTGTTTTCTCCAGGTGTAAGTGTGAAATGTAACCACGCTTAATAGCCCTGCTGATTTTAAGCACAACAAAAACTAATCCAATGCATAGAAATTGCAAGACGTTTCATATTTTGGGAAACATTGTGTGTGTGTTCTTGACAAGAATTAGATGAAACCTATTTCATGTCTGTCCATTAAATATAAGGCTATAGCCAGCAGCTGGTTAGCTTAGCTTAGCATAAAGCACCTTTAAAGTTCACAAATTCACAACTAGTTTGTTTACAAAAGCTGAAGTGCAAAATCGGTTTTATGGGAAGTTATGTGCTGTACTATTTCTTGCAGTGGGGCCATCAATTCATCTCACAATGATGAACTGACTTCCAGGGTTTACTTTAATCTGGCACATAACCCCCGAAAAACTACAATGTGTTGTTTGTACACTTATGTTATTGCACAGACTAAAAAAAAGACATAATGTGTTGATTTTTGAGCTTTATAGGTGCTTGTAGGTATATTTTCTTTACTCTTTGACAGAGCTGGCTGTCAACCTATTCCCCCGTTATGCTAAGCTAACCAGCTGCTGGCTGTAGCTGTATATTTATGGAAGAGAATTGAGAGTCCTCTCATCTAACTAAGGAAAGAAAATAAGCTTATTTCCCAAAATATTGAACTATTTCTTTAATTTAAGGTGTTAGCAGGTAATCAATATGGCTCTGAGGAACCTGGAGTGAGATTTTCAGTCAGTAGCCAAGAGCCTCAGTGTGAGATCTATTTGAAATTAATGATGCAGTCATACGTGTTCTCATCTTCTCTGAAGCACTCATACTCAACCACACATATTGAGGCACTGCCACACTCCTCCACCCATCCAGGCATATCTGCACATGGACCATTTGTTTCACCGCTTACACCACTGTGTCTCTCTCCGGCTCTCCACGCCATCTGCCTTTATGGCTCTAGACAACTCATGTGACAAATAGCCTCCAGGCCACCTCTCTCCTGATACCTCAGCTCCCTCCACAATCTGCACTTTCCCTTTGATGATAATCATCTGGTAGCAAAGACTGACCGTGCGCGTCAGCCATTGGGAATCACAGTCTGGCATCAGGATCCACCAGCTGCCAGTGTCAATCATCGAGTCTGTTTCAAAGCCACTGTTTGTGTGCTGTAGGGAAACCATGCCACCCTGTGGAGAGAAGATCCTGGAGCCATGTAAAGCTGGATCCAAAACTTGATTTTAATGTAATGCAATGCTTTATTGATCCCTGGAGGAGAATTCTCTTTTCACTTTTCTCCCTCCACCTTTAGGTCAGAGCACTGGGTCAGATAGAAAAGGAGCCGTGTCTCGCTCGAGGGCATGTTAGCAGGATGGGTGCCTGCTGACATTACAACTTGGGAGTTGTGTCCTCTGGTGCAATGACGGTCTTAATTCTCACATTGCCAAACTGCTGCACAAACTGCAAAGTTTAAATTTCTGTGTCATGCAAAGATCACATCTGGATCCCAGGGGACTATAAAACAGATGTAGTGGATGCAACCTGCACCGTGTATGTGAAATCAGGGATGTAGTTTTCAGATAAATAAGTAATTATGGGTTAAATACAAAAATGAGGCACATGAGTGGGTTTAATCCTCCACAACATTCATATGTGAGAGCCTCCGTATGTAGACCTTAACCAGGCCAAATTTCTTCTTCGCCCTACTTATAGGTGTGATTGTGATCTAATCTGCAGACTATCTAATCTATAATCGCTGGCACAGGGAAAGGGCCTATTGAACTCTGGATTCAGTGGTAATTAATAACCCTCCATGCAGGCTGTCCTGCCTGTGGGTGAATCATTACATGATGATTGAATGAACTTTGTTTAATCTCATGGAGCAGTGTTTTCAATTCTAGTTTTCAATTTAGATTTACGGAAGAATCGGTACAGACAATCTGGTCGATTTTCAAAATAAAACACCCTGTGCAAACTTCTGATCCTAAAAACAGCTAAAAGAGAAACAATTTAACTATGTAGCATATTTACATATTTAGAAGCACATAAACCAGGGGAAAATGACCAAATCTGAGCAAGTGAACAAAGTCTGGCAGGCAAAACGCTCCTGGTAGGGGTTAAAGTCGCGTGGAGAGTGGACCAAAACAGTGTCGCGCCTGTGACATGTCTGATGGGGCAAAGCTAATACAATGAATGATAAGTGAACAAACAAATTTGAAAATGAGTTAACAAGCAAATATTCACTGTCTAGCCAATTCAACAATTAACAATCACACACAACAACACATATTTGGTTTTCTAAGAATTACTAAATACTTGAAAATAAAATACGTAGATAGAGCCAGCAGTCGGTTATCTTAGCTTCAGTTTTTGTATATATTAAACCAAATGTGATACAGTATGTTAATTAGTAAGCTTTTGAGGTGCTAACAGGTGGATTTTGTTAACTTTGGACCAAACAATTTAAGTTGTTTAGACATCGAGAAGTTGTTATTTCTTGACATTGTATAGACATGTATTAGATGTTACGCTTGTATAATGTTAACTATAATGATTTTTATAATATCTGTTCATTTTGTCGACATAGATGTGGTTTGTAAAACTTTCATGTATTGTTAAGTATTAATTTACTATTTACAGAATGTTTTTACAATGGATGCATTACATTTATAAATACAAAAAATATAAAATTATAAAAATATATATAATAATATATATAGATATAAAAATGATACATTAAATGAAACTGACAGCTGATGGCTGATGACCGATCAGCTAATGGATGCTTAATTGAGGGCGGCTGTGGCTTGGAGGTAGAGCGGGTCGTCCACTAATCAGAAGATCGGCTGTTCAATCCTCTCCAGTCTGCATATCGAAGTGTTCTTGGGCAAGATACTGAACCCCAAATTGCTCCCGAAGGCTGTGCCATCGGTGTGTGAATGTGTATGAATGGGTGAATGAGATACGTACTGTAAAGCGCTTTGAGTGGTCGGAAGACTAGAAAGGCGCTATATAAGTACAGTCCATTTACCATTTAATTGTCTAATTAAAAATGTGTATCTGTGCAAATATTATCTGTATTTGGCAAGTTTGTCATAACAAATCATTTATCTTGCTGTAGAAATCAGTCTTCTGCATTTCCATAATTGTTCCCAGCATTGTCAACATTGTCATTGTCAACGTTGTTTTCATTGTTGTTGTTATTGTTATCTTCTTGAATCAACTCAATGACCATAGCTAAACCAATCCCCTCCAATCCATGACGTAAGAAAAATTCCAACCAGACACGGAGTCCAACTTGAAGCTCATTGGGCACTGCTCGATCACCTCTTGAATTAAAATACAGGAGAATGTATGGGCCTGCAACATCAGTCAGAGAATTCAGTTAACATTACATTCACATGATGATCACATTGATGGTCCTACGCAGGGGAAATTCACTCAAGTCTCAGTAGCTCATGTACAAAAGATTGATAAGAAAGAAATATAGAGAAAAAAAGTCATGCTGAAGAAAGTCATGAAGTCATGCTGCTGTTAAAGAGTCTGACAGCTGTTGGAATGAAGAACCCGTGGTAGAGTTCCTTCTTACATGGAGCGAGTAGCAGTCTGTTGCTGAAGGAGCTGTTTAAGGCCTCCTCAGTCTGATAACATCTGTAAAGTGGAACGTCCCGGTGCTGTTGTTCTCTGTATCAGCAGTTGTGGATTGACCCTCGTCCAAATCAAATTACTTAATCAGAACTAACTTTTTTATAAAAAATGATGAACCAAGTACTTACGATTTCTACCGATGTGCACTCCGTCTCCTCTTTGGTCCATTTTGTCTAAACAGATCAAAGAAATCAAGAGTTATCGTACAATGTCACAATGTTATCCATCCAACCTCAAAAATTTACATTTCAATTCTGAAAGTGACTATTTTTAATTGATTACAATAAAATGTCAGTAATACAGTGTATTCATGTCAGATGTCACAATCTTGGGAGAGCACACACACATTTCTGTAACACTGTATTGACTTATTGTATAGTAATTCTCCAAAGTCTTACCCAAACCTTAAACAAAAAACTCTTTGACTCTGAAATGTAATGGTTGACATTGGTAACATGGCTTTTGGTGCCCAAATGGGAAATGCTGATGTTGTTCCACTATAATGTCATTGTGTGAACAGATATTTGTCCCCACAATGTCTCTCGTGTTCTCACACAAGCTTCACACGTTTGTGCCAAAAAAAGTCTCAATCGTTCCTTGTGAACAAGAATAAATATGATTTTTTAAAAAACCCTTTTTGTCTTTTTTAGCCACAGCGGTTAAATAGGTTAACATTATATCGGTGTTGGCTGTAAATCTCTGCAGAATAATAAAGAGTGAACAATCTTTGAACATCTCATTAAGTGTCATTAACAGTAGAAAATTGTGTGGCTAATTAAGTAGACACCATGTAATGTTAATACTTACATTATACACATTATAGATTGATACTACACTGCCTATACGTAGGTATTTCGCACAAGGCTACAGACACCAATTGCTCTACTTTGCCTCTGATTGGCTTACCCTGATATTTCAACAAAGCCCTATGTGAAATAGGCAAAGTGCAGCGCCTGATAAATTAATCTTTTTCTAAACATAAAATTGCATTTTAGAGTCGCCAGTCCAAGGCACACCTGTCCAATAACCACACTGTTTAATCAGCATCATGATATGCCAACCATGTCAGGTTGATGGATTATCTTGGCAAAGGAGAAATACTCACTAACACAATTTTTTACAAATTTGTGAACAAAATTTGAGAGAAATAAACCATTTGTGTGTCTGCAGTCTTAGACCTTTTACTTGGGGAAAAAATGGGAGCAAAAACAAAAGTGCTGGTTTGTATTTTGTTGAGTGTATGTACAGGGTTATAGACTTACCTTACAGAGAATTAGTGTGTAAAACTCAACACTGTTTGTCTGCAGGTTCTGTAATGTGTTGTAATGTGAGTCCTGATCTCTGCTGATCCGTCCATTAAAAGTTAATCCACAATTCTGTGACACATACTGTAGCTCTAGAACTTTTTTTAATGGAACTTCATTTAAAAAACAATTCAAATGTTTTTATTCAACACCAACGATGCATCAGTCCTAACCAGTATTTCCAATGTAGCTAAAGGTTCATTCCTCTTTGCATATTGCACTGAGTAACAAGTGCCCTCACAATGACTTTTTTAAACCCAAAATGAACATCCTCTGTTGGATAAAATCATTGGATGAAAGATTCATGTTGAACTTCATTTAGAAATGATTGGACTGAAAAGTGTATTGATCTCACCTGGGTGTAGAGATGACAGCAGGGGGAAGAAGAGGAGGGACTCGACTCGGGCTGCAATCTGCTTGGATTATCCAGTTACACAGAGTTCAACATCTGGTCAGAATAACAACAGAGAGAAAGAGAGTTGAGAAAATGAGAAATGGGAAAAAGAGCTTACTATTCACATTTCAGATGAAGATGTGGAAGATACCCTATAAATTCACCAACACACAGACATGGAGGAAATTCTACTGGAAAAATCTGAAAGTACACAGTTACACAGACATCAGAAATGATGCTAAAATGCTGGGAGAGTTGGGAGAAAGTGTAATGGGATGTGACAAATATTTGGTTAAAATACTGTTAGCACCAAGTAAAAAAGCTTTTACAAGGAACTGGGTGGAGGTTGCACCACCAACAACAAAGGACTAATGGCTAATAATCGCTGAAGAAATCTTCTTAATGGAAAAAGTGACACATCTAAAGGCTACAAGAGGCACAACTGGAAACAAAGTGGGGAAAATAGATATTATACAAGACTCAAAATGGTGACATTAGAATGGAGCTGTATGGCAAATATAGCCTGAGGCCTGGTGATGCTGATCATACCAATTTTTCCGGGAATGAACACTCGACTGTAACTCCATGAAGTTCCTCAAACGGCCAATTGAAGCTGGCTACAGACTGAGTCAACCTCCATAAGCCCCCATATTAAAATGCTTCACAGCAGAAGTAAACATGTTTACGGCATGGTACAAAAAACGGTTTTGGTCTCTATAGATAATTCATTCATTCATGACAACTGTACTGAGTCTGAATTTCTATATAACTCTCCTGTTCAAATTATATTAAGGTTTAAAGTTATACATAATTACCAGCGTGGCCTCTTTAATTGACATATGGTTGCCATAACAGGTGGCTTGTTTAAGCAACCAGCCCGCCTGAGGTCCACCAATGGTCCACATCTTTGTCCATTTTTAGATTATCTTAGCAGAGCCAAGACCAAACATATGGGATGTCACAATACAACGTCCATATTTTATACTGTGTATTGTCTAGGCTGATATATCTCGTCCTATTGGATGGATTGCCATGAAATCTGGCAGACATTCATATTCATAGGATGAATAATGGATGAACTTTTATGTAGCTCCATCATCATATCAAATGTTCAGTTTTTCATCATCAGTATGAGCATATACGTTAAAAAAGTTTGTTTTACGTTTGTAGAGCTTTACATGAAGTTAAATAACTTAATACATTTAATAATTCCGTTTTTTAGCAACAAATAATGACAAAGTTTGTTGTTACATGTTTACACTGTGTTCCAGACAGAAAGCTGTGAGTCTGAAGGAGTCAATAATTACCCTGGTGTTTCAGTAAAGATTTACCATTTGTCCTGTTATGTCTCCATCTTGGCAGCAGCAGTCTTAAATTACTTTGCTGCTGTCGTCTTTTTTTAGCCTCCGCTGTTTTCAGACAGTCCAACCTGCTGCCTTTAGTTTAGAAAGTAGGAATAACTTTAGTGAATGAACACTGTTTGTTGTTTACTACAGGCTTTTTCTGAGCTGCGACCGAGCTAATACTTGCAACAAAACAAGAGGTTAGAGAGTAAAACTGGTGCGCAGCATTTCAGTTCGCAGCCCCGGTGTCAACTTCAGCGTGTGACCGCCTGGTGAAGCTTGATTTCGGGGAACGACGCGCAGCAATGAACCGGTGAGGCTGCAAATGCATGGAGGGGTTTCCTGCAGCAAATGCAACGTTTTATCTAAATCAACTCTCAATATATGAAGCCAGGAACTAACTTAATGCTTGAGCTGACTTTATATGGCTTATATGTTGACTTGTTTATATGTTCACATTTATGGTCAGAACATGTTGAGATTACTTCACAAATTTACAAATAAAAAGGCCAAAAATGGGGGATCCCTTTATATAAGAGTGCACTATAGCTGTTTTCATGGACTGAACATTATTACTTTTTCTTACCATGTTGCCATTAGACTGTGTCTTCGATCCCCAACTGCAAATATGAAGACTTTAATAACAACAAATGATAAAAGCCTTCCTTTAAACATATTGATCTTTCCCCACTGTGAGACCTTTCCAAGTATATTACATATATATTACCTCAGTGCAGTTCCCACATCAAAGTGTCAGCAGCAGATCAGGCTTTTGAGCCTCCTATAACCACACAGTATTCTTTAATTTCATCCAGAGCAGCAGTGAAAGACATCATTAGTGATGTTACTGTTGTTTTTCCACAGCTTCGGTTGAAATTACTGTACAGAATATAGAAGATCTTGTTAAACCTAATAAAACAGCTTCTCCTCGGCAGTTTATGAGCCGTTAAAAAATGCATCTGCATTAGTAATTTTCTGGTTTGAGGGTTCCTTTAGTTGCTTACTTTGCTTATGGCTCTGACAAGCACTTTAAAAGTGGCATAATATTTGTTAACACATGGATAATAGTCACTTTGTGCCTGTTTTGTCTCAGCAGATCTGCCACACTGGAACACTATAAGGCAGGCATGTTGCTGAGTGGTGTTGGTGATGCTCTGGGATACAGGAACCAGCTGTGGGAGTACAATGAGTCGGGACCAGTTATTCACCAGGTCAGTGGAGGGCCAACATAGAAAGAGAGGTCATACTACAGCAAAATTTGGCCTCCAGGGATCCTATATAGGGTTTCGGGGGACAGTAAGTCCTATGCTAAATAATACCTGATGGGTTAAGTTTGTGATAAAGCTTAAAATTTCCTGTTCTTGCAGGAGCTGAAGGAGCTCGGCGGTCTAAAGAACATCAAGGCTGAGCTCCCAGACTGGCCCGTAAGTGATGACACGGTTCTGCATCTGGCAACGGCTGAAGGGCTGGCAACTGGTGAGCTCAAAATGACATTGAACCCATTCGCTCTCTCCTTCGTTCCAAACAAGGAATTGATTGAATTTATCTGATGTGGCGTTCTGATGAGGCCTCATCAGGGCACGCACGAAACCCTCCCTCCTCATGAGCTCCAACTAAAGGTTAAATCTAATCTCCAGTCTTGCCTTGATTTGCTGCTCTATTACGGCTCCGCACAAGTGGAAGGAAATTGGTGGAAATTCCACTTGACCTTTACTGTGACAAAGCAAACAACCAGCCTTGTTAACAGATGTGTTACGTCTTTAAAAACCTTAATACGGACATCGTCTGCGGTTTGAACACGTTGTCTCCATCGTAGGGAAGACGGGGGAGGAGCTCTTGCATGAGGTGGCTGCTCGATATGTGGAGGGTATGAAAGACATGGACGGGAGGAAACCAGGGCCTTCAAGCATTCTGGGTGAGACATGCAATTATATCACATTAATTTGTAGCGATGGCAGAGATCTGACTTTCATTTGCTCTTTTAGGAGTCTCCCAGCTGAAGCCTGGAGAGGAAGGGGGCTACAGAGTGGCCTATAACCCAGAGGGGACTGGCTGTGGAGCAGCCATGAGGTCCATGTGCATTGGCCTCAGGTAAGACACCTGTCCTGAGAATAAATACATAATAACTCATCCTTTACGCATTCCAGTTACGATGTTCTGTGTTTTGCCTGAGCTCTCCATGAGTGTGGTTATCATTTTTAATTGTCAATGACCTTGTAGTATCGGTCTCTGAGCAGGTACAGGTACAAATATATGCAATATTTTATCAATTTTTATCAAATATTATGTGTCCTAACAAATGAAGGCCCTTCTCTGCTGTGTTAATATATAAATCCTCTCACTCATAATGTTTTTAAAGTGAATAAGAGTTGCCCTTCTTATGTTACTAGCTTGACTTTCAAAGTTAAGGTCAGACAATCAAGGTACAGTGCGACAAGGACATGTTAGTGCAGCAAAAAGTTGAAGTGTTCTACAGTAGAAGGGGATAGATTTAGCATGTCCAGTTGTTGGTAGTGCTCGGAGCGAAGGTACTCTCTGAAGAGCTGGTCTTCAGGTGTTTTTTAAAGGTAGAGAGGGACGCCCATGATCTGGTAGGAACGGAGACAGTAACTGTGTGTGAACACATTTCCTTCACTTTTTAGGGCCTACACAAAGTGTGTTATCACAAAAAGAAATTAGGGAATCAGTGAGGGTTTCCAGATTTATTGTTTATCCTGGTGACATCTTCCAATGTCTAGTTTTGTCCAAAATTTGTCAAAAACCTGAAGACATTCAGTTTATGATAGTGTGAAACAGTGAAAACAAGCTTTAGTTTGGAGAAGTGTGCTCAAAACATGATTTAAAAGATGAATCAATTAGTAATAATTATTATCAGTAGCCATTAAATTTCTGTAAATCCGCTAATTGTTTCAGCTCTAAACTCATCACATTTGGCGAGATGAATTCATCGGGGATAAATTGGATGGGATTAATTTGTTTCTTAATGGTAGTAGAAGAAAAAAAAAAAAGAAACATTCAGGCAGGATCACTTCGGATGATGACGCACAAAACAGTGGCAGTGTTGCAATTTATTTTGGTCACCCAGTGACTCGTAGGAAACGTGACATTGAACATTTCACAGTTAAATTTACAGCTGCTGCTCTCATCCAAACATAATTTATAATAACATTCTTTGATCAGTAAGCAGAAAATAATAAATAAATAACAGAGTTTTTGAGTTAAAACATTAGCTGGAGCCAGTAAAACATCATGTGTTGTGGCGTCAATTAAAGCATAAAAATAAGTAATTGCTGTAAACATTGTTTGTACTACAGCAGAATGCTTCAACAAATTCCTCAGCTGTAGGATTATTTACTTAAATATGACTTCATTACTTTGCTCTCACCAGGTATCCAAAGCCTGACCAGCTGTTGTCTTTGGTGGCGGTTGCCGTGGAGACAGGCAGGATGACCCATCCTCACCCCACCGGTTTCCTGGGAGCGGTAGCATCGGCCCTTTTTACAGCGTATGCCGTCCAACACAGGCCAATCACGACGTGGGGTCTAGGCCTCATCAACGAGGCCTGTCCAATAGCAAAGAACTTTGTTCAAGGTCGAGGCTACGCTGTGGAGGAGACGGAGAGAGACTGGGGCTACTTCTGTGACAAGTGGCAGTGGTATGAAATCAGACTTGTTGTTCAAATTCAGGCTTCGAGCATCAGCAATTTTAGTCTCAAGCCATCAATGATGACAGGAAGCTTGTACTAAAATGTCACGTCAGGTCAGCAGCACTGAGCTCATGTCTGTGTGTGCATGCTGTATATATAACCACTGACATACACAGCTGTCTTCACCTGATATTTACTGTAAAAATGACATGATATGATCAGGATGTCTGTAAACCTTGGAATGACTCATTGCTTCTGTCACTCCTGGAGAATCACATTACTCTGGAGGATAGTGCAGATGTCAGGAGAAACTCTTACCTCCGTCCACAGGTACCTGGATATCAGGGGCATCTCTAATGGGATAGGGCCTCCGGTTTTTCCCCCCTCCTACGGCCCAGCGGAGAGAGATGAAGCCTATAAGAGCTTCAGCCTGTCGGGCTGGGCGGGACGCAGCGGACACGACGCTCCCATGATAGCGCTAGACGCCCTGCTGGGAGCCGGTTCGGACTGGGAAGAGTTGATGAGCAGAGCAGGCTTCCATGGAGGTCAGAAAATGGATCTTATAGGCTGACAGGGAAGTCTGTCTTAACCTTAATCCTACAAGACCTTTACCAAATCTCTAATTCCTAAAGATTATAAACTTTATACCTAAATATAGGCTGATTTAGTATTAGGTCCTTTGCCAAAACCTAGCCTTCAGGTTTGGCACGTCTACTTGTATCACAGGTGGACTTAATATTTTCACATCTTTTTGCATTTTTGCATACATTCCTCTCTTTATTTTAAACACAGGTGTCTTCCCAAAGTCTTTCTCATCTAGTTGTGGCACTTTCTGCTCAGACAAGCCATATGGACTAATGGTCCAAACTCTAATTGGTCCTCATCTGTCATTGTCATTGAGGACAGGAGCAGCTTTGCAATGGCGGCACAAATGAAGTGTAAAGGATACTTCGTTCATGCGGCAGTTAGTGAACAAGTCGTCGTTACAACAAAGGATGACATTTTAAAAAATCTGCTTATGAACCTTGGAAATTGAAGTCATCCTAGCAGATGTTCTGATTTGGCCCAAGTGTTAGAGCTGTCCACGGCTTCAGTTATTGTGATTAATACTCACTTCCTTTTGTCATAAGATTAAGTTCTTTAAAAAAAACTGAATTGACAGCTCTATCTGTGCAAGGCTGGAACTGGTACTGATATGCAACACGTGTCATTTACTGTAATAAACATTTTAAATGCAAAAAAAAAAGTTCCTAACTTACATAAACACATATCATCATATCATCGTGAAGTCATATTCTTTATGAATACAACGCTGATATATTTTATAGAGTATGGCTTTTAAAAGCAAGACCATGAAACCTTTTCTGAACAACAGCCAGCAAATGCTCATTAGCAAACTTATGCCAGTTACACAGCATTATCTATCTTAAATTTACATTAGCTAACAAAAGTTACTGGTCATAACAGACCATTTAAATTGGTTAAGTGTAATAAATCGAGCAATTCTGCTTATGAATTCAAGTGTTTATTTGTAAAGTTAAGTATGTTTTTCTTCCTAAAAAGTCACTTAGTCTCACTTTAATTTGAAAGAACAACTTGTTAGCGGCCAGTTGCCTATTAACACATCGAGCATAGATACAAAGCAACTCAGCGGAGTTCATTAGTATTTTCGTTGATGGATGTTAAGTCCAATATTTATCCTCTTAGCTTTTTGGTTTTAACTAATTTCTGAGGAAAACATCTGGCTCTTTATTTTCTAACTTTGTCTGACGTGTGGTGCTGGGCTGGGAGTGTGCAGTGGGTAACAGTGGAGCTGAGAGACTGAACCTGAACATTCAAGTTTGCAGGCTGGAAAACCAAAATAAACTCAAAGATACGAAGAAGCTCTGGAGCAGAGGGGATGTGCACAGAAAGAGACTATAGCAGCTTTAAACCTAAAAAAAGATCTATATCAATTAAACACAGAAACACTATGGAGTTCTGCTTCATCAAAGGAGTTAAGCTCATGCTGCTCTCTTCTCTGTTTCCTCTCCTTCCTTCCCAGGCGACAGTGACAGCACAGCAGTGATCGCCTGCTGCTGCTGGGGTCTCCTCTACGGCACCCAGGGGGTCCCTGAAGGCAACTACTCAAACCTGGAGTACAGAGACCGACTGGAGCGTAGCGCAGAGCAGCTCTACGCCCTGTCACACTGAGAAGGCCGTCAAAGCGTGCAGTACTGACAGAGGGTGTCCAAACATCTTGCACTGAAGGGGAAACTAGGCCACGGACTCTGACACGATGACGTAGACTAGCTGGTACGCTTGGTAGTACATCGATATTTAGTGTGCTGTCACATAAGCAAAGCGTGGTGTCATACTTGCCTGAAGGTGAAGCAGTGTCCCACTAACCCAAAGAGGAGTCATTCTGCCACAACAAGAACTGTGTGCCTCGTGATATTGGCACCGAGCCTCAGCTGTATTAAAAGGGGTCCCCCTAGTGACCATTTTAAATGAACATGCAGTTTTTTTAAATCACTGAGTGGAACAAATCCAAGCTAATGAGAATGCGTAGAGAATACAAAAAAAAAAGTCCCCTAGGACGCAATTACTTCATTTTGTCAGCCTGACATAATAGCAGATGCTTAGCGAGCTTCAAATTAAATGCACTCTTGTTATTGCCTATTGAAAAATAAAAAAGTTCTGTCTCATTATAGTTATTACTTCATGCAATGCAGAGCAAAACTGACTGCAATACTTCGGGACAAGCACAATTAATGATGCAATAAATTAAACAAACAAATCTTTGTAGTTGAGTTGAAAACTTTATTTTTTGGTCATTGTTGTTTTTATTATTTTTTTTGTCTTGTCCATTTTTTTTATTATTAATTATATTTTTCTACAGAAGAGAAGAGAAGCAAAGGGGTGGTTTTTAACTACAAGATCGAGTTAAAAAAAAAAAAAGGAAGAAAGAAATTATTTGCTAAAAATCCCCTCCTCTTCAAATCCCTCCATTCATGCTGTATTCATGAGAATCCCGTGAGAGTCTGTGTTTCCCATTTGTGTCATGGTACTTACAAAACCCCACCAGGCTAAAAACACATTGCTGGAAGATAAAGTGCCTGCTGCTGTTTTTCATCCGTGTCTTTTCCTCTCCGACTGGTCCGCCCAGCGAGGTGCCTCATGTCTCTGAAAAGGGGAGAAGTTGGAGAGAAGAGCAGGATGGCAGCAGGGGGGTCGATACGCTGCCGCTGTCATCTGCCACCTTCATCATTAGCATTAAAAAAGGTCCTCGTCTTGGGGTTGACACCGAGGTTTGTTGCAGATGAACAATACAGCAGAAGCATAAGGTGCTGTGAGACTTTTTTTTTTTGTCCTCTTCTCTCCTCTGCACGATCCTGTCCATTTGCTTTATGTTTTTTTTTTTTTATGAGTCACGTTCAGTCTGGGCCTCACATCCAGCAGGCAGTGGGGATGTTGGGGCTCATTCCTGGGTACAGTTTGGGAGGTAAGGGGGGAGGGGGCAGATGGAGTTTAGTTTCCAGGCGGATGGAAGGGAGCAGTGTGTGTTACCTGCATTGCTGTGGGAGGTAAAAGAACAACGAGATCTATAAATGCTACACTTCAACATCACAGGAAGTGAATATGAGTCACCGTTATGTGGCGTTATGTCTCGTACCTTGTGGATGTCCTATGTAAAAGTGTTGGTGTGCTCCCTGCTGAGGTCCGTGCTGGGGGTGCTGAGGCACTGAGCCTGGGCCCTGCTGAGGGGGGTGCTGTAACATCATGACCTGGTGCTGACCGTGGCCTCCTGAGTGGTGCGGACCCGACATGGCTCCCTGTATGTGGGCCTGGGGGGGGGGACGCGACACAGTTCACTGACTAATCGAGTTCCCAAATAACACAAAATTTGACTTTTATTTGAGAAATACTCGAGGAAAAGCAGCAGCAGCAGCACTGTGGATCCATACCTGTTGCATCTGTCCCAGGGGATACGCTAGTGGATTTCCCTGGTGGATGCTGTAGCCCTGAATGTAAGAGCCCTGTGGAGACGTGTGGCCAGGCGGCATGTTGGGTGGGGTGGGTGCTGACAGGGGACCTGAGTGGTACAAAGGCTGGGGCTGTGGGCCTGACTGGGCGTTCTGAAAGGAGAGATAACACAACACCAAAATGTTACGAGATAAAAATCACAAAACCTGTGCCCCAGAGGTTATACCCTCCTGCAAAAAAAAGGAGTCCATTTTGTGTTCTCACCTGTCCAGGGCTAGGTGCAGCGTGCTGGGGAGGGGGCTGGTTGCCTGTCGGGGTACTGGAGGGCTGGGGCTGATGAACTGCACCCGAATGGTGGGAGAAGGACTGTTGAGCTACACAGAAAAAGAGATAATGTTACATGCGATTCTTTCATAATATATTATACTGATAACTGTCTTCATCAGGCCACCTGAAGACCTGGACCTCTCTGACTTACCGTAGATGCCCTGCTGTGGTCCCTGAGGTCCTTCTCCCTGTGCAGGGAACTGGGGGCCTCCTGGAGGTCCCACAGCTGGTGGGTGAGGCCCCCCGCCTTGACCTATGATCCTGGCTCCACCCTGCACCATGGTGGGGTACATCTGCTGGAGAAAGGGAGAGAAGAGAGAAACAAATAAGAAATTTTAAAATGTTTAAATGTGGAAGCTTCCTTACGTTACCAGTTACGTTGTTTTAATGCTACGGCGAACATTTTGCTGACCATTTCAAAACCTTGATCATAAACGGGTCTAGATGGTAGATATCATACCTGTCCAGTGAAGGGTGTCATGGCCATGACCTGCTGCTGGCCATACTGCTGTGGGGTGTACTGCAGGTAGGACTGAGGATAGGGGGATGCTACCAGCGGGGCGCCGGCTGCTGACGCTGCAGCTTGTAACATGGGGGTCGCTGAAGTCCCGTGGTCAGACCGCTGAGCCACGACTGAGCCTGGTGGAAGCAAAGAATTATCAAGACGACAGAAACATGGAGGTAAAAACAGAGATACAATTACAGCGAAAGGATGTTTTTTTTTTTTATTTTGTAAAGTCACTGTGGTGTCACTACGCTGTTGAAAGTTACAGCAATCTGGTACTTTGTAGTACGACACCTCTATAATACACAACACCTCTTGGTACAGGGACAATGATAAAGGCATAATTTGAAGTGAAACTGAAAAGCTTCAGTGTCAGCGCTACGTACTGTGAAGTGCATTTCAAGCCTTTGATAAAAGATTCTCATTTAGAAGCAATTTACAACAAATCCACAGACATACAGCACTGGAGAAAAGTAACACTGCAGGTACCTTTGGTCCTGGGGTATTTTCCCTGGGGGACTGTAGACACGTACTGGTACATTTGTGGAGTCTGAAAGACAGAAATCAAGAAGTCAACACAAGACAAGAGGAATTCATTTGAAGCTAGAACAATTCATGTACAATCATTGATTTATTATTTCAATCATTTTTCAAGCCAAATAATCTTACAAATTACAGATTTCTTTGTGGTATTCTATGATTCTATGAGCATCTTTGGATCTTTGGTTCACGTACCTGGATCGGCGATACATAGGAGAGGTAGGGGGTGTTGTAGAGTGGCCCCTGAGCGCCTGGGTGCTGAAGGACCACTGGGCTTGGAGGAGTTGGCCGAGGTGGGGTGGGTGCAGTGTTGGGCTTCGTCTGTACGGTAACACAATAAGAGGTATATAAATCCACATGTCACTTACCACACATTTTATTTTTAATATATATATATATATATATATATATATATATATATATATATATATATATATATATATATATATATATATATATATATATATATATATATATACAATCTCCTTAACCTAGCTCTACTATAATATACTCCATGATCTACACATCACATTACTGAAGGGCTCTCTATATACTACACTCTAACTTTAAGGTTTTTCACCTTTATATATCTCGAGGGAAACTGTTGTACAGCAGTTGCAGTATAAAGTAGCAAAGAGTGCAAACATAAAATATTCATATTTTGAATGAATTAACCGGCTTACCATAGGTATTTGAGGTTTGATAGGGTTGAACTCTTTAGCGTTAGGGTTTAAGGTTGATTTCTTCACTTGGCTAGGAGACCAAAAAAGAGAAAAATAATGTTTACAAATAACAATCATATTGATATAAGTAAGCAGAATTTAAATAATTTACAATGATCCTTTCTGAAACTCACTCTGCCACGCCCTCTGGCCGCTCTGTCGTGTCAGACCTGACGTCCTCGCTTCCTGGGGTCCTGGCTGGCTGCGGGACGGCCGGTGAATGCCTATCTGAAATGGGTGCTGAGGTGGTGGCTGTTGTGGCTCCAGGTGTAGTTGCTGCGTCCTTGGTAGGGTCCTCTGCAGGTGCTGGCGAAGGCTGAGGTTGGGGCTGGGAAGGACTGGGAGCTGGAGGCTGAGGTTTGGGCTCTGAAGCAGGGTGAGCGTCTGATGAAGAGGGTTTGGCCGCGCTGGGTGGGACGCTCTCGCTGACGGCAGGAGGGGTGGCTGCTGCTGGAGAGCTGGGAGAGCTCGAGCTGCCTCCACTTGCCTGGAGCTGAAAAAAACAGGAAGATAAAGATTGAAACAGCGGGAGACAGGTAAAGCGGGATGGCGGTGATGAAAGAGAAAAGCAGGATACAGATCATGGTAATTATGTGGAGATGAAATCTCCCACTAAGCTACCACATCTAGTGAGCGACCAATAGCCACAAGGCAAAGGTCCTTGAGTAGCAATCTCTGATTAAAAGCGAGTATACCTTCAGTAGCATACCGTCCTGGCTGAACGTCAGCACCCAGTAATTAGTATTCAATTTTATGTGAAACATATTAATGGTCACAACCAAGTGCATTAGCCATGAGTGATTTTTTTTAGGAAGTCATCTGATGTCTCAGGTCGCAGCCTCTTGATTAGTCACAGATTTTCTCATTTCACGCTTCATGGAAAGCCAACTGAACTCTTACCCTGAATTCCTTTCCGAATTTCCGCAGCTCCTCAATCTGCGACCTTTGCTGAACTGAGGGAGCTGGTGGAGGAGAGAGGAAACAAAAGGTTAATGAACATTTGAAAACTGTTAACTCAGTGCACGCTATCCAAAAACACACAGGCCATGCAACAAGGCACGAGCGGATTGTATGCCCTTTGATGCAGGTGTCCAAATTAAAAGACTTATTTCCAGTGTTTAGCTCACACCTTTACTATTCTTGCTTTCCTCTGTGCTGCTCGGGCTCTCGGCCGAGCGTTCGATCACCGCTCCGAGGATCTCATTCACTGTAAACACGAGACAAACGACAAACCAATTAGTTGTAGCGCTTCATTAGATCTTCACGACCTGACTCCTTAAGGCAGACAGAAACAATTATTTTGACTTGGATTTCAAATTCTTAATGATATAACAGAAAACAGGAGGCGAGAAGTGAGACAGTACCATCGACAGGGAAGAGAGGGGCGGGGCCAGACGTCTTCTGGGCAGGCAGGGAGACGGACGATGTGTCCAGATAAGGCGTGTCCTGGGAAGGGCCTGATTTAGGAGAGCGAGTAGCTGCAAGGACATGAAAACAAAAGTTTTAGGCAAAATCCACTGATAATACAGAAGAGGACTTCATGACAGCAGTAGACTGAATGTACCTGCGGACTGAGCGTGAGAGTTTGCAGCGCGGACTGTTCTGCTCGACTGTGGAGGTCTTTGGGCTTTAGGAGATGTTCTGGCAGAGACTGTAAGGCAGCGAAAAAATTGTGTTATATAGTGTTTCACAATTCATACTACCTTAGCAAACACCCACAGATGCTGTTAAAACTCTTTCTGACACAAGTTCACACACTCACCTCCATTAAGAGGCCTGCCAGCATCAGACAGCGAGTGTGGGAGTGAGTGGGAATGAGGGACTGTGTGTCCGTGTGAGGCAGGTGGGCTGGCTGGGGATGGGGCAGCGGAAGCAGAGGCTGACGTGGGTGCCGGTCCTCCTGGTGAGGCAGGTGTGTACGGGCTTGCAGGGCCAGAGCCTGGGCCTGGGCTTGGGCTACCCTGGTGGTGGTGGGGAGCGTAGGCCCCGCCTCGGCCTGACAGCGGGCTGTTTCTCTCTGAGGGGGAGGCACCGGGCTGGGGTCCGGCAGCTGAAGGCAGTGCAGGTCTGGGGGAAGAGGACGATGGAGGAGTGGAGCGATAACCGCCGCTTAGACGGTTGTGGGGTGAAGGCCCGCCAGGACCTCTCTCAGCTCGTTCCCGCTCCCGGTTCATCTCTCTCTGGCGTTGAGGTAATGGAATGTACTTGCCCTCCCTGAAAGAGGAAGAGGATACATCACTTCATCATCACACAGGGGCAACGTATAGGTGATACAAGAAATACTACACCATCCAAACTGACTGGTGAAGTTCATTCCTGATTTTTGAAACAGTAGAAGACAAAACAATCTCACTTTAAAGTCCCTTTAGTAACCCTGATTCTCTAGTCCTGGAGCTTTTGATCATATCACACAATGTTCCTCAGCAGATTGAACTTGCCTACTTGAACTGATCACGTGAAAGGATTGCAAGCTCCCAAACAGCCTCTAAATTAGACTGTTCTGTCAACTGCTATTTCAGTCAAAAATGAAACTTGAAGCCACAGATTTAAAGTCAAATTTGGCAAGAAGTTTTCCAAGTGTTAAGAAAACTTTAAATTGAAACATCTACGACTAAGCCAACGTGTGATCCAATCAAGCGGCTACTGAATGGTCTTTTTTTTTTCACAGATGATTTTTTCACATCACAGTAAGAAAAATCACACTTAGGTTAGATGCTTTAGTTTCAGGATCCTGGTATTGATCATGCTGACTCACCGTGATGCTTTGAAAAAAGGCCTGTTGATCACATTGCTGCATAATAGTTTGACAAACATTACTGTCTACATGCCCCCCCCCCCATACCTGTTTCCTGCTCCGGGACTGTCTCGCCCCCTTTCGCGCTCTCTGTCACGAGGACTCTCGCGGCCCCTCTCGCGATCGCCGCCGTCCCGCACCACAGCACTGTACTTGTCCTCCTCGCTTTTGCCCTCGTCATTTTCCAGGCCGACGCGATGGCGATACTGTGGGCTAGATTCAATCTCACTGGCCAGACGGGCAGCGCGTGCCTCCCTCTGCCGGAAGACTTCCGAGTTGCCCTTCTCCAGCGGTACACTAGACAGCAGGAGGAAGGCGGGATAACGAGACAAAAATTAAAGACGGGGACAGAAGCAGTCAAATAAAAAGCCACGTGAGCCCAATTCTACAATTTCTGTCTCATCTTAGTCAGAATAATTTATCAATAATTTCTGAAAGCATCCATACGGTAACTTACGTATACATGGAAAGGCTGGAATCATATGTAGACGTAACTCCATATTTCACTTCATTGTAACGAAACATCTCATTGGCATCCCAGCCATTGGACTGAAGAAAAACAAAAACAAATGTTTATTATTAGTACA
This sequence comes from Argyrosomus regius, assembly GCA_946959425.1. NCBI lineage: Eukaryota > Metazoa > Chordata > Actinopteri > Sciaenidae > Argyrosomus > Argyrosomus regius. The sequence goes on along the minus strand of OX336900.1, from coordinate 12,338,995 downwards.
GTAACAGTTGATTATTCACACCTGACAGTGTAAGGTTTCATTAATCAAATAAATAAGTGATGCAGTAACTGAGGGTGCATTACATAGATCAAAGGGGTATTTATATAATTTGATTTTGTTGTTGCCGTTTCTGTGTGTGTGTTAGAGAGACAGATCGACTCACTGCATCATTCTCCAGATCGTAACTCTCTCCGTTGCTGTCTCCTCCCTCCCATCTCTGTAAAACCTTCTCCTTGTGTTCTCCGTTGACTCGGGTGGAGCTGATGGCTGTGTCTGTGAAGGTGTCTGATACAAAAGACGTAAAAGAAAAAACATTATTTCCTTTGGCAAGATTTGTCTGCAGCCTGCATTTGGGTCAGATTCAAACTATCAAATTACGTAACAAATTCACCATCATTTGCTTTCTTTTAACCATATTACAGAAAACTGGAGCCTGGACTTGGAATCAATGATTTTCTCTCCGTTTTTCCAACGAGAACATGGGGCAATACAAACTAGTCAAGTCTAACACACAGTCAACACAGATACATCACCCCTTGTTACATGAACCGTGCACTTTGTCATCATTTACAGCACTTGAAGGACCATTTACTACAAATCAAGAGTGCTAGTCAATCGAGCAATCTCTTGCTCTTAGCATTCACACAAAGCCAGCTTCTCTTCATCAGGAGGAACTTTATGTCTTTGCTACAAATACATTGCAGGTCTGTGAAGAACTTAGTTATTTTCTTTCCCCACGACCCCGACGTGTGTTTGTACCTCTGGTAGCATAGTTGAGGTCAACGTCTCTGCAGATCATAGTCACTAGGTCTGAGGGACTGAAGATCATAGTGTCTGTAATGTCCTCCCTCCGCGGCGGAGCCGACGTAGAGCCCTCCGTCCCGCTGCGTTTATGTACAGCGTCCACAGCCAACTCACACTACGGACAAAAACATTGGGAAGGCAGCAGCAATTTTTAGGACAGAACAGAAATTAAACAACTGAAGAAAAGTATATTTTTCCTTGACACAAGTTTACCAGTATAGTGACCGGATTGCTGCATTGCTTTATTATATTGGCAGAGGGAAGGGTGTGCCTGTGTGTTCAACATGAGCTTCTTACCCGAGAACTTAGAGTCTTGAATATGCCTTCAAATACACTGCCGTTCTTCACTCTAATGTCACAGGTGGAACCCTGAGAGAGAGAGAGAGAAAGAAAGATTTTGTTAAAAACCCAGAAAGGTGAGTAAGAAACAAACTGGGTCAAGGATAAATCCAAAACGGGAACAGCATCTTTGATTAATTAGACATAATTTGTATCACTGTATCCTGTACACTGTGCATAATTCATATTAAAGAGATAGCCACAGGATGTGCGGTCTACCTCTTCGCAAACAAACGTGATATATATGCTTGTTTTGCAGTCAGATGGAAAAAGGATTTTAACCAGGACCTTCTGCTAGCTGCCTTAACCCTTCCCTACCTGTGACAGACACGGCAGATCATTAACTAAAGGTAGCTTTACAGTAGCAAAGTTAGATATATCATTATGGTTCATGGTTTTCTAGAATAATCATCCTGGTTTGAGAAGAACCATTGAAACAAGCCAAATGACTTACCACAACAGCGGTGAGGAAATGAAGCATTCTGGCATTGTTGTACACACCCTCAAAGACCTGCAGACGGGAAAAGGTATAAAGTATCCATCAAACGACGTGTTGTTAAAAAATAAAACATAGTGTCAGATTTAAAAGAACATTGTTTGATACTTTAAGGACATTATGATATTGTGGTAACCACTACATGAAATAAGGCAGGTGAGGAGCTGATTTACAGAAAATTCCTAAAGCATCTTTTACAGGAAACCCACGTATGACGCACTCTCCTGAACAGAAGTTTAAGCAACATTTGTTTCATAATTATATCGACTGATGTCACAGGTTTGTTCCTGCTTCCTGATTTCATGTGATTGCAGTTTCAAACACATGATAAGTTTCTATACAGTGTGTTTTACACAGGATTAAAACATCACGTTTTAAATCATGATCACTTGAGACAAGATGCTGATTTCCCATCTACAGTTATGAAGGCGTGTGACTTAAATATATTTTGGTATCACCCGTAAGGTTTTAACAACAAACACAAAATGCCGTGTGTTAGTTTGCCGTCCTTTCCGTGATCGGGATACTCACAGGAGATGACTGGAATGATGGCTTGGCAGAGGTTCGATTCCTGTGGGGAAAAGCACAGTTGAAACATGTTTGTCAGCTCAGAAGTAAAAGGAGTATAACGTGTTTTCAAAGCCTGTCAAGGCAGTATCACATCCAACTTACTCATATTCAGCCAGATTATGAAGTTGACAAGCCCAAATCGACATTCCTACAGCACTGAAAATGTGTATCTATAGTGCATAAATCACCAATCATGATGAATTTATACTGTACAGATCCTGTCAGGCCTGCTAGGATTTCACCTGCCACCTTCCATCTTTGTGGCTTTTGAGCAAAAACACATGTGAACTGATATTCAAGGAGGTAATATGTAGCATTATTTTCAATACTGCAACTTACAACAATGGTTAACATCTCAAAAACACATTTCAACTGATCATCGTGCGCTTAAAATGGATCACATCATTTTTATCTCCTCAAAAAAAGAAGCAAAAGTGACAGCTTCAACATTTTTAGATGAAAAATGTAAACGTGGTTTCATCTTCACACATTAAATAGAGATCAATCTGGATATTAAATGTACCCTGCGCACATGGGATGGTGTCACTTCCAGTCACACTCACGGTTACAAAACAAAGAGTGAAACTAGACTTCAGTAAACACACACACTCATCTCACAGATTTAGATATGACCTTGTGGTGGCCATAAAATCTCTTCGATGTTAGTTATACAGCTCCTACATTAAACTTATTTCAGCTACAAAGTCTTATTATTGTTGAATGTAACATGTTTCAAACATCAGCGTCTCTCTGGCACTGACAGGCCAGATAAACTTTGTATCGCTTCTAGGCTCATTTGCCTCCACCAAACTTGAACCCACCTCACTTTGGTTGTCTTCTGTTAAATTTAAGGGGTTCTGATTGGCCTGCTTGCATTGTCAATCTAGCATAGACTAATCTTATTGGCCTGGAGATAAACTTTATTTCCGAGACACACCCACTGAGCATACGGCGCTTTAACCGGTAGGCCTCTAAGTCACAGGACAATCCCCGGACTATCCTGACAGGAAACCCCCACAACCCGCTTACCTCCCGGCCGGTGTCCTGTTGCCGCTGTTGATGCCGCTGACTGGGGAAGACATACCACCGGGGCCCGAGGTTCCGTTAGACGCTTTTCTCCCGCCCGAGCCGGGTTGCTGCTGTTGTTTCAGCATTGCGAAGCACAAGGCTTAGACAGTACCAAGAGTAAACTAACTTATAAACACTAATACCTCTCGATGTGATGTTGCTTTGGATGCGAACTATCTTTAGCAGTATCACCTGTGCTAAGCAGCGCAGAGCCGGTGTAACCTCAACAAGACCGGCTATTGTAGCTAATCTTGCTAAGTGAATACCAATCGCTTGTGGCCTAAAATGTAGTAAAGGCAAAACACCTCAATATTTTAATTAAATGTAGCATATAACATAACAGATGCCACCTAACTATCTACTTTGTAACCACAGTGGTTATGTCAAATGAAGCGACTAATAAAATTACACGAGTTTCGGTATAATTATTTAGCAGTGGCTAGCTGAGTTAGCATTAGCTTTGATCCTCAAGCTCACTTCTGGCGCTCTCCCTCCGGGATTTACTTTCTTCTCTCTGCCGCGTCGCCTTAAAACTCCGGCACCGCTGACCCTTCCGTGTAAAAATAAGGTCCTAGCGTTACTGTCAGTTGCCTTAGGAAGTTAGATTTTTCAGGTTTCTTGCTGAAAACCTGCTGCGGTCGGTCAACACCACCTCTCGGTAGGTTCACTTGACTCAATCCGCGCGGGGCTGACTGGAAACCGGCTGGAAGGGGGAGGGGGCGTTGACGTGCGCGCACGCCTTTGACCTACTAGTGAGCGCGCGTACGTGGAGTAATATGTGCGTTGAATTGATAATTGATTGATCCTGATTTATCTCTGATATAAACAAGAATGCGTGGTTTCTACTGTACACGTGGCAGTCAGCACACAAAACATCAATAGTGGTTTGTTTACAAAGTATCACCTTGATTTTCATTAATTAAACCTTCACTTTGCACATGTACATGCTGTTGCTTGCTTTATTTTTTATTTTTTTTAAATTTCACTCATGAATTCATCTACAACTTATAATGAGAGCCAGTGCCTCACCAAACCGAGTTGACCCTGACTTTGTTAGTGCGTCTATACACCACTTATTACGGCTGTAAGCTGCAGACAGCATGGCAGCCTCCATAAAGAGCGTTTGTGTTATATAGCAGCAGCTCTGTATTTTCCCAAGGATTTAGCTCTTTCCGTAATTCTCACTCACTTCTCTGGCAGCAGCGTTGAAATTGAACACAACACCTCATTCGTCAGCTGACGAAATTGTAAGTATCTTCAATATCTGAGGCGATTTGTTGTTTGAGATGGACCTACACATGCGTACAAAATCTAGTATGTAAGTTACATGCTGTTGTAAAATCTCCCACAGCTGTAACTTGACTTGAATTCTTGTAAACTATATTGGATTTTAGTGACACGTTGATAATCCAAAGAACATGTAATGTCTAACAGTAACGTAGGCAATTCATAAATTAAAGTTGGAGTACAGTTGGAGGACTCACAAGAGGCGTACTATAAAAAGCATCAGAGATGACAAATGATATTACTTTTAGTCCTTACTATGAATCAAGCTTCAGGAACATTCAAGCCTACATTTCCCACAATCCAACTAGTAGCGTTTTTCTACTACTGATGACATTACTAGTTTTTTATTTTATTTTTTAATTTTAAGTCACAAAAACAACATTATACAACAGTTTTCACATTAGTAAAGTAAACCAAACTTTATGAATGAAGTTGGTGGAGTGCCCCTTTAAATCTTTTAATCTATCCTTCATATGTAGTGATTAATATCTGCTTGAGACATTAATCCTGGGACCTCTACAGCTTCTCATTCATTGCTTTACATTATTTTGCCCTTCTTAATGAGGTACAATAGCACCTTAAATATCAAAATCTGGAGTAATATCTGATCGTAGTAAGTTAAGTTCCACTTAACTTAAGATTGAAGCAGTTTTGCTCTCTCGCTCTCTGTACTGCTCCCATTTAAAAAAGCCATCATATCCACATTTCTGACTTTGTATCTTCCGTCTACAGGTGTGCATCCCACATGTTGACAAAGAAGCTCCCCCCTCTGCAGAGTTTCTTAGTGCAGGTTTCCAGAAGAGCCAGTCATGTTGCCCGACAGCAGTATGACGTTATTGTTGTCGGTGGCGGACACGCGGGGACCGAGGCGGCGGCAGCAGCAGCCAGAGTGGGAGCTCAGACACTCCTGGTGTCACAGAAAATACACACAATTGGTGAGAGGACTTTGTGCAATCTGTCCATCTCACTAGTTATTTTGATATGTGCAAAGTTTTGGTCAGATATTGATGTGAACAATTAGATTGAGAAGTTTTATTTCTTTCTAGGTGCCCTGTCCTGTAACCCATCTCTGGGAGGAGTAGGGAAGGGCCAGCTTGTGAAGGAGATAGATGCCCTGGATGGGGTTTGTGGTCGAGCAGGAGACTGGGCTGGGATCCATTTCTCCATTCTGAATCGTAGAAAAGGACCTGCTGTGTGGGGCCCGAGGGCCCAGCTGGACCGCCAGCGCTACCGTGAATTTATTCAGGTACACAGATTTAAAAGAGAATAACAGACTTTTTGCCTCTGGATGCATTTAAAAAAGTCATTAACCATGTGTCTGCCTGCTGTTACTCAATTCAGTCCGAGCTGCTGTCCACTCCCAGGCTGACGGTGTTAGAGGGTTCAGTGGAGGAGCTGCTGGTAACAGAACCAAACCCAGAGGAGCCTGGACAACACAGAGTCACTGGGATACGTTTAGGTAGGGGACAAATAACTTTTTATCCTATTATTATGGGTTTAAATAAAATTTAAATTATTACAAATCATGGCTAGTTGTCTTTACTTGTTTCTTCAGTCAGTTGAGTAGAAAACCAAACCATCTGCATATTAATTTCTAACAAATGTATCAGTGAAATGCACCTCTGTTATTGAAAAATGCACAAATTTCAATTCATAACTTTGCATCTTCTCAGCAAATGAAAGCCACCCGATCTCAGCCAGCTCCGTCATTCTTACTACTGGTACTTTCCTCTCTGGCTCCCTCTTCATGGGTCAAACCACATCTCCCGGGGGTCGGATTGGAGATGCCCCGTCGAGTGCTGGACTGTCCCACACGCTGAGGGAGAGGCTGGGACTGAGGACAGGCAGGCTGAGGACTGGTACTCCTCCCAGGATTGTGAAGGATTCTGTAGACCTTTCCCTGGCTAAGCTTCACCCCCCTGACAGTCATTCAACTCCGTTCAGCTTCCTTAATACACACACACGCTGCAAGGTAAAGTTTATGTGACATACTCTTTCCAAGTACTTTTTTTTTTTTTTTAGCAGAAAAGCTTCATAGTTTCAGTAGTATAAATGATGTAAAAAGTGAAAAGGACTAATACATTTTATCATTTAATTTAATTCTTACTGAATGCTTTATTTTGAATCTTCTTAAGCCGGAGGAGCAGCTGCCTTGCTACCTGACGTATACTACTCCTGGTGTAGAGAGAGTGGTGAAGGAGAGTCTTCATCTCAACTGTCACATACAGCAAGACACCAAGGGTCCCAGGTAAACACATGCACAATATAAATGTTAGACATTGTTGAAGTGTGTTCTGAAACTCAAAAGTAATAACTCTAGTCGTCATCTCTCACAGGTACTGCCCCTCCATTGAGTCGCGAGTGCTTCGCTTTCCAGGCCGTAGTCACCGGGTGTGGCTGGAGCCTGAAGGCGTGACCTCTGACCTTTTGTACCCTCAGGGTCTGTCCATGACCATGCCCCCTGACGTGCAGCTCCGCCTCATCAGAGAAATCCCCGCCATGCACAGAGCTGAGATCCACACACCTGGTACACTGCCTGATATGTGTTTGCCTCCAGTTAACAGATCTGACAGTAAAGTGTTATCTAAATGTGTCTTATTTCTTGGGGCGGTGGTGGTTTCCAGGTTATGGTGTGCAGTATGACTTTGTGTGTCCCACTCAGCTGAGCCCTGCCCTGCAGGTGAAGAGCACCCAGGGTCTTTTTCTGGCCGGTCAGATCAACGGAACAACGGGGTACGAGGAGGCTGCTGCACAGGTAGATTTAGAAACTATTGTGGGTCCTAAAACAAAAAAAAAATCAACCGTGGCAATTTCTTCTTTCTCTGGATTGCCCTTCTACACTCTATCACACAGATAGATACACACAGCTGGAAACACAGACCAGCCTGTATACCCTTATAGACCAACAGTTAGACCGGTTACAGACCTCACTGACAAGAGCTATGATTTGATCAGCGATACAGTGAGATCTAATGATGTGGTCACTGGCAGCTGTTTACATAATTCGGAGAAACAATTGACCAATCAGAGCTTAGTAGATGGGATAAAAGAGTGAGGACATAGTTTCAAATAAATTAATTAGGTGAAACAAAACAGGTCAGGCAAAGTATTTCCTTTTAAAAATATATTTTCTCAAATTCTGTTGATTGTTTGTGATTCATTTATGGTTTTTCCTCCATTATTTGTTTATTATTTATCCCAATTTTTAGTCTTCCTCTTCAGAATAGTGATATAAATTACTCTTAGTCTTAATCACATTTTAATTGAACAGCAGTCGTTATCTGAATGTTAAGTGTACCACATGGTAACAGAGTGGGGAGTTGGTTGTCTTACTGGTATTACTTGCTGTTCGTATCACTTGGAGGTGAGGTGAGGTGTATTCATCCTCCACAGTAAGTGTCGGGATCTAGTTGTGTCACTATCCTTTATACTCATTTGCATAATAAAGACTCCCACAACTGAAACTCTTTAAACCTGAGGTCACCTCTTGTTTCTGCAGGGCCTGTGGGCGGGGGTGAACGCTGCCCGCTGGGCGCTCTCCATGCCTGCAGTGGCGTTGTCTCGAACAGAGAGTTACATCGGAGTTCTCATCGACGATCTGGTGAGTCGGGGCGTCACAGAGCCTTACCGCATGTTCACCAGCCGGGCAGAGTTTCGAACGTCTCTAAGGCCAGACAACGCTGACCTTCGCCTCACTCTGAAAGGTAGGCACGCTTTACAATCAGGATGTAAGACAGCCAGTAGAGTCATGTGGGGTCTTCTCTCATAAACTTTTTCCCCTGTCAGGGTTTGAGGAGGTGGGATGTGTCTCCTCCTTTCGCTATCAGGAAGCCGTGAGAGTGAGGGACAGTCTGCAGGATGCACTGGCAGCCCTTCAGTCTCTCGCTCTGTCCTCCTCCACCTGGAAGAAAAAGATGCCCGATATCCCGATGAGCGAGACCAAGAACACCGTACTGACGTGAGTGACAACATTTTATGTCAGGGTACAGGCTGAAGTGCAATCTATATGTGGTTCTGACTATATGCAGCCTCTTTCTTCAGTGGTATGGATATCCTGCAGTACAATGATGTGTCCTTTGAAATGTTGGCATCTGCCTTCCCAGAGTGCCTTTCACCTTACATGGAGTTCTCACAAAGACTCAAAATAGAGGGTAAGGTATTAAATGTTGCTTTGGTCTCTTTTAAGCTGCCGTAACAGTTCATTTTCTCTCAATAAAATATTGATCTTGTTATTTAGCTGTGTACAGGCCTCACTCTGACCAACAGAGGAAAGAGATTGAGAGAATTCAAAGGGAGGAGAGCATGTCTCTCCCACAGGACATAGACTATTTCTCTCTGCCGGTGTCTCTGTCTCAGGAAGTCAGAGAGATTTTGGACAGAGTTCGACCCAGCACTGTAAGTCTGCACATTCAAAACCAATACCTTTTGTGCGGTTACATGAAAGAACAAATCAATATGCAACTAATATTGTATTTTATCATGCAGCTGGGAGCTGCTGCACGTTTGCAAGGTATCACTCCAGCTGCAATCGTCCATCTTCTCAACTATGTGCGCCACATGGGACAAAAGGAGAGACGACCGCACAGATACCAGTCAGACCAAAGGAAGGACGAGGAGCTGCGTGCAAGAAACACATCTTTACCTCAGTGAAATGATGACTCGTAAAATGTCTTGTAAAAATGTAAAAGTTTATTCCTGGAAATGTACAAAAGAATAAATTAAAGTGTTTTACCATTCTAATGTTTTGCTCAACCGGCTGGTGCTTTAAATTGTTACAGCTTAGCAAAAACCCCTTAAAACTTCAAAGGTTCCCTAACGGCTCCACTATTAGCGATCTGACTACCTGGTGAAGAATTCTAATCCTGTTAGTAACATTACTGTGAACAGCATTAAACTCCATGTGACCTTCTCAGTGTTACTGCCGTTAATTACAATGTGCCCGTCCAGCTCAGCAGTGCCTCTAGTGAAGAAACCAAATGGAAACTTCCAGCTAGGCTGAGGCAAGCCCCTGGGGGGTTCTGGGTAAACTGTAGTGTCGACAAATGCCACTTCAGTAGTTAGAACCATAGAGGACGACATAGGACACTGGGGAAAAAAAAGACGAGGAGAGAGTATGGATATTTTCAGAGAGGTGAAACGTGTTCAGAATAGAGAATTAATGAAGTTGGCTTACCTTGACATTTTGACACTGGAAAAGGTATTTTGCCCCCAGAATGTAGCTCTGGGGAAAGTCTATGAGACCCTGGCGAGCCCACAGTACTCGGATAGAGAGAGATTTCGGGAGGACGCAGCCTGATACACATGATTCCTGAGAGAGGGAACAAAAAGTCTTTCAATAAATCTGCATGCACGATCAGACCCAAACATAGTTTGTAAAATTTTCAAGTCTAATGGTCTAATGTCCTATTGTACACAGGCTCACACTGGGTAAGATAATCCAAAAACATGACACTCAAAGTTCTTAACCTTTCTTTCTTAAGTACTTTAGCTGTACCTGCAGGCTGACAGGACACTCCTGGGTAATGACTCTAGTCCAGTCCAGTTGGGAGCCAAAGTTCATAGCGATCACATCAGGAGTAGCAAGTCCCTGCAAGACCCCGTAAATTTGGGAACGCAGCTCTGAACAGTCACTAGATTGGGAACTAAACAGCACATGGAGAGAGTGAAATGACACATGATAGATGGAATAAAACTCACTATTACATCACTTATCTTCATCAGTTAAAACTAGAAATGTTTAAGATGAAGCAAAATAGTGTAGACTCACCTGAATGTGCAGCCAGTGACGGTGTTGTGTGTGAAGAGGATGGGTGCTCGTCTGCTGGGGTCAGACGAACACTCCCCACTCTGTGACACCGCCAGTGTTGTCAGCTAACTCGCTGTCAAGGAACCGTAATGTATGATGGACTCAAAACTTGCTAAATGACAACTTAACTTAAAGAGAAGTTCATGATGCTGTTTGTGAGGATACAGGCTTCACTTGTTCATCAAAGCGACCAAGCACAGGAGATCCCAATTTAAGTCCGACTGCAGGGATCGGTCCTGCTGGAGTGGGGTTGGGTGTTGCGAGCTGGGAGAGAGAAACTACATTAATCTTTGTGTTTGAATTTGTAGCTCATTTAGTGATGACATCTGTGGCTTTAGCAGGCTACCTGAAACTGTACAGAGTGCGTCTGCAACAGCAACTGATTTGGATTCACATCAGCTAAGACCACGTTCACTGTTGCATAACTGATTTCCCCTCTGCCTGTGTATCCTATGACAAACTCCACCTGTGGAAGAATCAGGAAAAGATGAATTTGATAAATTTGTGATTTAGGAATCAAGGGAATGAAAATCACCAATTTTTCCATCTACTCACCTTTTCCACCACATTGATACAAGAGCTGCTTCGTTCACTTGGTGCAGACCATTCAGACAGCGGAGTAACTGGGATCTGAAACAAGAGTTAGTACAGCTTCTTATTTTGGAAGAAAAGACACATCTGTCTTTAAATGACATTTATTTTAAATGCACGTATTGTATCTTCACAGGCTGATAACTCCACACTGAAGAGGCCACGACACCTAACAAGTACAGTTTTTATGCTACAGATACAGTTTTTCATACTGTATAATGGATGTTGTTAGATGCTGAGGCATTTGAAGGACAAAAAAACAGTGTTTTTACTAATGTCGTGTGTTTTTGCGCTGTCGGTGACTTACCAGAAAGTCAGAAGTCACTTGTGCCGTCTCGACTATTGGAACCTGTAATAAAAATATTGATGTTAGCCGATCTGCTGAGAGATTTTCACCAGCAATTATCTACGTAAAAGCATTTTGTGCAGACGGACTCACTGACCTTGATCAGATTCATGTTGGAGAAGTAGGAGCCGGCATTGAGATTTGGGTCTGTGGTGCATGACTGAGGAGTTAACATGCGGGTACATGACAGAGACGCAGACCTCAAGAACTCTGCAAGCAGAGGAAAACAGAAGAAAAATGGGTCAAAGTGTTTAATATGATTGTGATATTCAAGCATAATAAACTGCACTTATGTTAATACATGTTGTATATTTACAAGATAAAAGAAAATCTCTGTAAATTCAGTTTGGACTTAAGGAAGATACAGAAGGTCTTCTAGCAACATTTGATTTTTAATTTTGCTGTTACTTGTGAACTGAGCGATTGTTCATTATGACTGGATGAAGCCCCTGACACAAAACTTGCCTGGAAGTCTCTGTGTTTTATTTGGTGAGAACTTACTTGCAGGGTTGCGGTTGACACAGAATGCAGCAGCAGCTCCTGGAGATGGCTGACGAAGGAGACCACGCACAGACGAGCTGGAGAAATATGCCTGGATGACATCATCAGCCTACAAAAGTGAAGAGACTTATAAACATTTCAGTTTTTCCGTTTTGGTACTGTCTAGTATCCTAAAATCCTGAAAGTGTATTACTTTTAATATTTTAGATACAATACTGTGATGTGTTTACCCTGTAGAAACCTCTGCTGTAGCTGCTGCTTGGAGGTGCTGGTGGTGAGAAGTGGTACGAGTCCCCTAAAGCTGGATACTTTGGTAGAGCTGGGAGGGACTGGGGTACATTATCTGTTGTGAGAGGTTTAACATTAGTGGAGGATAGTGATTCCCCTGGTGACAGCACTGATTTTTAAATAACAATCATACAGTGGTTTTAAATTAATATATTCTTATTACATCTATGTACCTTCACGCTGGACGCAAAACAAAGAGTCAGTCACTGTGACAAGAGATGAATTCACGTTAGCCCTGAACATCAGCCATTTCTCAATGCAAACTCCCGATCTGTAAAATAAGAGTTTAAACACTCTTAAATGCGAAAAACTGTGTGTTTAATGTGCTATAAATGTAGAGCATGTGCAGAACACTTACATGGCTTTCTGTGGACATCCGGTGAAGACAGTGCTCAAGTTCGCGACACCACAATCAGCTGTGTCACAACAGCAGCCAATGTCACAGAAATCAGGGGTTAAATCACAAAGACAACCTGGATAACAGAAAGAAAAGACTTGTGTTAGTCAGGACAACTTTAGTTTGTGTAAAATTACAGGATGTTCTGATGGTTTAACAAGAATACATACAAAGCACAGTGGATACGGTTTACAATTTTTTTGGGATGATTGATCTTATTGGAAACAAACTAGATCTAACTGGAAATATCCAAAATGTTCTGACTGTATACTTTAATCCATATGTTCTTTATGTTTTGACCTTTTCAGTGCACCTGACTTTAAACAAACTCTAGTTAAGAGTGTCCTATATATGCATCTTAAGTTCAGTAGCTATTACAGTAGGCGACTGTCAAAAGCAAACTACTTTAAGCCTGAGGAATAACACAGTTGTTTTATAGATATATTATTAAAAGCACTATTTCTACATTACCAAGAAAAATCTAAAAATGATAGATTATAGGATTTGGCAGCCATAGATCTAAAAATATAAATTAGGATGACAAGTTTGACCCTTGCAGTAGAAGACAGTTTCATGGCTCATGTAAATAACATTAGCACCTTGGCACCAGGCTGACTTGGCCTGCTGCAGAGTGGAAACAAAGGTGAGTTTCAGCTCATGAAGCTGTTTCCAATAACAAAATGATTTAAAAAAATCACAAGAGGCAGATGTATGTTACCCTCTGAAGTCACCACAGGTTGGACGGTGGCTGCTGAGGGCGCGTCAGTGACCACAGTGGGAGCTTCAGTCACGGTCAGCATCGTGGTTTCCATGGAGGCCGGAGTGGAGTCCAGAGTGACCGCCTCTGTGGTGCCTACACTGGCGGAGTCCACGGTGCTACCGCCCGGAGCAGGGGTCGCTGAGCTGAAAGGCTCCCCATTTGTAGGGCTGACATTAACGGTTGAAGTTACCCCTGACTCTGTGGCCGCGTCTGCCAAACATCCACACAAGACGATAAATATCTGAACTGAAAGACACCAACTCATTTCGTCAAGGAGACATGTTGAGGGGGGCAACAGCGCGAAATTAGCCGCCTAGCTGGCAAACTTGAGCTCGAATTAGCCCTCCAACGTTGCTCATTACAATGTCAGACCGATGAGTGCGTCCAACAACAAAATAAATAAATAAAATAATGAATAAATGTGAGTAAGCAATTCAGAAAGCGTTTTTCATATACAGCTAAACATGCTACATATGATTACAACGAAGAGCAAGCTTCTTCCTGTTGCCAAGGAAGTTGTCATGGCCACTTCCGTTTCTAGGACGAAAATACCGTAAAACTTATAAAAGAGAAGTTTTTTAGGTTTTTCATTTTATTTTTTATTTTTATTTATTTTGCACAGTTAAAATTACATAGAAATGACAAAGATAACAGCCTCCACCTATAGCTGAAATTTTACAGTTATAAAGAACATAAAATTGACATACACAGAATAATATAACTACATACAGTAATGACAAACTGATAATAGAAAAAACATATGTATAACATCAACAACCAGTTATAATGACAATAACAATAATAGCAATATAAAAACAAAAATATGAACATGATATAAAAGTGTGTTTGTGTATGTGTTAGAATTTCAAAACAGCAGTTAAATGGGCTTTTAAACATCTTTTGTAACATTTTATAGAGAAGGAGTTCTTTGCCAGGTGGGAAAAGCTATTCCATAATTTGGTACCCCTAAATTTGATAGTAAACTGACCTCTGCACATGAGAAACCTTGGAGGATGAAGATCTAAAGATTGTCGGGTTGAATAAGAGTGACCCTGTGAATTAAATTTAAAGTAAGAAAGACATTCGTCCCGACATCTTAAATTTAGATAGATTGACTGATAGACTGTCAGTGCAAGTTATGTGTGTTACAGAATGAGTCTCCTCGCTCTGCACAGAGTGGGGTCATTATACAGTGTAATAGTAGGGGGCAGGAATGACTTCCTGTAGCGGTTCTTTTTACAGTGGAGCTGCCAGAGTCTCTGACTGAATCTGCTCTGTTGTTTGATCAGGAGGTCATGTAATGAATATATTTATATATATATTTAATGTTTTCAATCAACATTGGTTTACCCAGGACCATGACTGCATAAAGGAGAAGGAGAACATATATAAAAGTAAACAAGACAACAAAGAGGGAAAATGAATAAAAGAAAGATGTTAAAGAAGTCACTTATCTGTTCTCATATTCATATTTTGAGTTTAGAATACAAATATAAATTCATTATTAAAGTGAAGGGAACATATTTTCTATATAATCAATAATATAGGTAAATATTTGTAAACCCACATACATTTTATAAATAATCTATGTTTCTATGTTTATAATTTGTAGCAGTTGTTGCAGAAATAAGTTTTGGAGATTATTGTCTGAACACCACAAGGAATGAAGAGAAGCTCAAAAACAACTTGCATGCTTTATCCAAAAACATAAAGACATATACAAATGTTAGTACGTCTGAAAACAAGCCCCCACACTCCTCCACAGGCATTCCCTCAAGATCTGCTCCCCACCAACCATCGCCTCACTTGTGTATTTCTGTCTGTGGTTATGCTTAAGTATATGTCAGTGCATTTACTTGCTTTTAACATACATTATTCCACTCCTGTTCCCCCCAGAGTATCTTATCCAGAGTAACGTCGTATGTCTGCTAGCTTTTGCTACAGTAAATCTCCTAAGACACTGTGTGCTTTTCTGGACTCTGTAGAGGTGTTAGCAGGCACAAATTGCAAATAAAATATAATTGTGTATGATGATGGAAAAGCAGTGACCCTGTGTAGTCGATGTACAACCTTTCATATCCATGCACCCGCATTTATGTATTGTGTTTTAATCCTCTGAATAAAATGGTTACCCAGAGAGTTATCAAGTTTCACAATACAATGCCAACAACAAATGAGTCCTTAGAGACCTGTTCTCACTATTGTTTGGGTAAATCCCCTGATCATGTGTAAAGGGTATCAACATGGCGTACAAGCTAAAAGACAACCTGGTGAGCTACTTTGATTGTACGAATCTTACCCAGCCTGAGCCAGGGCCCTGAGGGGGGAGGGCTACATCCACAAGTTCATGTGAGGAAAGTGCAAGTAAATCACATTCCTGGGTGTCATCTTACCTTCAATCAAACATATTATTACTGCTTGTACAATGCCTCTAGTATACAACTTTGGGGATCCATGACACTGTGGATAAATACATTGATTTCTTGACTTAACTGTTTTTCCTCACGGGATACTTAGTATGCCTCAGTGACCATGATGAGATTAGCAGCACCCTGCAAGGCTGCAGACTGCAGTGAATGCCAATCAGAGGTGAACAAAATGTTCCTTCAGATCTCACAACGAAATATTTGATTTGTAATCTTTGGTTTTGTTACCTCTCATTTACGAGGCGAGCCATATTTCCACCAGAATGATGTTATTTATATGAACTGTATTCCTACTCATCAACTAATGACTTAAAAATATATAAAATTAATGAAAGTTCAGCTGGTCTTAAATATACTGGTAGTTGAAGTTTTTCTTTAAGAAACATGGTTTGGAGGGATTTCATAAATTATCACTGGACATGATGAATAAATGATAGAGAGAGAAAGTGATAAACATCCTATTACATGTTCAAATCAAATGCACATAAAAAGCTATTACCCAATCATGAATTATACATATTACTTTTATTACTTGCTGCAAGTTAAATGGCTTCATCTTTCAAACTCCCTGCTCCACGTTTATAATGCAAGTTTCCTGCCAAATATTTGGAGTTTAAAGCCTGATTCAAGCTCCCCCACAGCCACAGAAAACTGAGTAACAAGCTGAGTAACCATGACAAGCAAACTGACCTTTATGTGTAAAAATAATAGTTAATTGTAGTTTTCTCTGTATAAACAGGTGGAGAATTTAAAGCCACTTATGAAACTGATCATCTGTCACAGCTTTTACCTGATTGACAGACTGACCAATTATTATTATAGCATATAAGTATGTTTATTCATAAACCGTTTATATAGTTTGCAGCTGTAAAATGCCCCCTGGTGGTTGCATGACTACTAGAAAAGAACTTTTAGTATCTCCATTGACCAGATCATGACAATGTATTTACTGGTATTAATAAGCACGTAAACAGTCATAACGACATGCAAAAATACTGTAAGAGGGTCATTGTATGCTTAGGCTGAATAACAGAAAGTACCTTGACACTTACTTTTTAAGACAACCTGGTAAACCTGTTTTTGTCTAAGGTAAGAATGCCAGATGTATCACATTTCCTTCTTATATGATATTGGCCACACTGAAAACTAATCCGTGTGTCACATTAGATCTGAGCATAAAAATGTGTGTGTTGAGCATGTAGGCTTGCATTTTGATTGTCTGAGATTTACAAAATCCAGTGTTGCTTAGAGCTGTAAAAAAAATTCTATAATCTGAAAAAAATGTTTAGTTTTACAGGATATTTATTTTTACTTGAAGTGTAACTCAGTTTATAAAATGTCTATAAATGTACATTTACAGTGCCCCCTTTTTTCTTCATAGTGTGTAACATTGTAATAATTAACCCTAACCCTCAATAGAATACACCTATTGTATATTAATCATTAATTATTATTAGTAATACAAGTGCATGGCTAATATTTAACCCAGCAATAGAGGTACGTTCACTCAGGCTGGGTCAAATGAACAGCCCAGCATTATGTATTAGTGTAAGTGTAAAGCACTTTGGTCAAACCAGCCTAGTATATGTTGTGTCACATACTTACCCCACAGTCAGGTTAAAGTTTGATGTAAAGATGATGTTTGTAAAGATGGTGACAGTGAACTGCTTGTCGGTACCCTCACTGTACCCTCACTCTCACTCAAGTTAATTCACTATTACTCTCTCTCTTATATCTTTAATGGTTTCATGTTCTTTTATTAATGGGTCTCATTTGACTGCTGTTTTTCTTTCCAGAAATACTATTTCTGAGCCCAGACAAAATGTGATGTGAACATGTTGAACTGCACAGATCGAAATCAGGATGTTGTAGAGGCAAGCAATGCTTTACTGACTTAACCTCCATCTGATTAAAGTAATGTAAACAAACAGGAGAAAGAACACTTTGTTCTTTAGCTACACAAGGGACTGTTTGTCCGAATCCTCACATCCTTAATATACTAGAATTATTACTATCTCTTTGACAGTATGAGGATATGAGCATTTATCACTCAGTAAAGATATATCTACCACAAATGAAATAAACAATATAAAAATGTATATAGTGCAGATGGAATAAGGTATATGAAAGCATTAAAACCTCTCCATTCACTTTGAAGAATTACTCTACATTTATTTTCTGTGTGTTGGTACCTCTCAGGTCTGTGACTACTGGTTGGAAACAAAGTTTTCATGTATCTGTAGAAGATTCATATAAGCTAAAAGCACATCAGTCACAGCAGTGAGTGCAGTGTTAGGTCTGTCTGTACGAGAGTTACACTTTTGGTTTTGTGTGGGACTTAACAGTTTTCAGTTTAAGTAAATAAAACAGTCATTATGTAAAAAAAATTTAAAAAAGAAGAAATGTGAAATAATTTGTGAAATAATTGAGCCAGAGCAACAATAAAGCAGAGTAATTCTTAATCAATCAACTAGAGGATGCTGATGTAAACTGTAAACTTAATGTTATAAACCTGCCTTTTGTACTTTATCCTCAAACAAACTCATGGAGCATGGATTCAGTGAAGTGAAGAAGCTTGCTCATTCTTTTTACAAAACTCTTGTAATTTCACGTCATTACTGTTCTGTTAAAGCTGAACACCGGGACACTGTGTACCCTCTAATCTACATTCACATTTAAATCTAAACGTTCTGTTTTTCTTCTTTCGCTTCAAATATTTTTAACAATGGGTTTGTGCAGACAGTTTTTCAAAGAGTCTTTTGAATTATAAAGAGGACTCTGTCGATTGTTGAATGCTTCATTGTATATGAAACAGTCAAGCTGGGCTTATTTTCAGTGAAAATATTGTCTCTGCTGTTGGCAGGATATTGAGTGTGGAAATCCTGGCATGTAAATCCTAAACATCTGTTTCTGGTTAAACTGAGCATACAGAACAGCAGCCTGTGAATCTGAATCTTTTACTGCGTTTAGGTTTGACTTTAAACATTTGTGTCCTGTTTCCTGTTGTGTCCAAAGATCTGTTTCAGCAATTTCTGTCTCTCACAAAAAAGTTAGTTTTTAAATTTTTAATAAACAAATTGAAGCCTCTTACTGTGATACAAATATTTTCTTTGGCAAAAGAGCAAAAAACACAAAACAGCATGTGTGAAACTGTTTTCATTCAGCCCCTGTCGTTCTCTCTGTGTGTGATTATAGTTTGCCTTTCCGTGGTGTGTGTAGAGCGCTTTTAAGACCCGCCCTTGTTCCTTCCTCACATTACAGAAGCACAGGATGGTATTGGGAGCAAAAGTGGAATTCATACGTAACTTGGAATGTTACGTAAGGGCACTTTAGTGTAGGTCCTGTCTGTGCAATTTCCAGTGATTGCAGATAGACAAGGACCCGGTACAAGCACTCAGACAAGCCAAGTTACAAAGATAGAAAGAGGGAGAAAAGAGACACATTTTAGAGTCACTGAAGCACTCAGGCTTCAGCTGGGACTTCAGGAAGGATTGTTTTTGGATTTAGTCTGACAAAGAAGAGAGGAAACCTGGACGCAGCAGTTAAGGACACAAGGAGGAGATAATGAAAGACTAATGAGGATGTATACACAGTGACTGTGGGCCTGACAATCAAGCAGGAAGAGATTTGCACAGTTGGAATTTATGGTGTACAAAAGCAAATCAACTGTGCCATCTGAGGGAGGAGCTGCAGAAGACAGGACTTCAGAGAGAACCACTTTACTGGTCTCACTTGAACCATTTCACAGACAAATTTTGCCTTCCAGTTTTTGATTTTCTTCAAGTAAACTTTTGACAGTGTCAGTCATGTCAAAGGAAGACTTGACCTACAGCGAGGCTATTCAGAAGGCCAGTGCCTCCATCACTCGCTTTCCTCTCATCCCGATCAGAGGAGTTCCTCTCATGAGCTACATCGCCAATAACTGGGACTCCATCTGGGCTTTCCGTCCTGACCCCTCAGACCTGCTCATCGCCACCTACCCCAAAGCAGGTATTGAAACAGCTGCTTTCAGATCAGTTTTGGACACAACATTTTTCTTGTGTGTGCATGTATTTTTATTGAAGCTCTGTTACTGTCCATTTTAGACAACTAGGCACATTTACACTAGTACAAATTTGATAATTTGATGTATTTTTACTTTCATTCATTTTAATTTTTTGTATACTTTCTTTATATCAGTGGAAGATATTTTGTTGCATACAATGAGTGATAATCATATGATAAAATATGATGCATAATAATATAATACTATACTAATACTATACTAAAACTAACACCCTCCAAGTGGGTCATATATGAAATATCTGTAAAATTAGTTTGGATTCAACTTTCATTTTATTGCACAACAAAACAATATACAGTTCAGCATCTAACCAGAAGTGCAAAAAGAAGTAAAATGCAGAGTCATGTACATGTGCATGGTGGTAACGGATAGAATAAACAGTATAGAGGTCAATAAGAGGGCTCGATGAGAACATGCTAAGATATAAGTATGAACAAAACTAACAAAGTTTTTGAGCTTTTCTTGAGGGCTTGAGTTAATGTGTTGGTTATTTTGGTGCAAGTTTATATTGGGATTTCTCCTCAATCTGGTAAGATTCAAAACGTGGAATATATTCTATTCATTCAACTCAGTGTTCATTTGTGTCTTGGGGACATAAGGGACCACATGGACCCAGGAGATAGTTGACCTGCTTCTTCACAACGGAGATGCCGAGGTCTGCAAACGAGCCCCCACACCAGTCCGCATTCCTTTCCTAGAGATCTGCTCCCCCCCACCCATCCCCTCAGGTGTGTATACAAGTTTTAATCAAGTACAATGTTCTATATGGGTAATGTATTTAAGAATAATTTCATACTTGAGGGTTGAGCTGTTTCTGCTTCACCCCCTATTTTCCTCTGCACCTTCTATCCAAAATACTAACCTCAAGTGCACTTTGTGTTGTCCAGCAATGTCAGAACTCACAAATCCGGGGTGTTGTTGAGCTCAGTCAGTAGAGCAGCTGCCCCATGTACAAAGGCTCAGTCCTTGCCGCAGCAGCCCAGGTTTCGAATCCGACCTCTGGCTCTTTCCCGCATGTCATTCCCTATCTCTCTCTCCCCACATTTCCTGTCACTCTTCAGCTGTCTCTATACAATAAAGCTAAAAAAAAGACCAAAAAAATATCTTTAAAAAAAAAAAAAAAAAAGAACTCACAAATCCATTTCCTGGAAGAATGTTTTCATAACTGCCTGTTTCTTCAGCCTGAAACAGGGTCAATGAGCTATTAACCCATAAACATTTCCTTCAGTGCCAAATTGCCTGAGTGACAGATTGAATTTGGCACCATGTAAAGACTGCAGTTTCCATGGGTGAAAAAAAAACCAAACAAAAAGTCAATGTAGATTCACACATAAGTGGACAAACTGCAAAAAGATATCAGAACAAGTAAAGTGTATTTAACCTTCGAAAAGTCATTTCCGACCACCTCATGTACAAACACTTTCCAACGTGGTTCTGTTTAACTGTTTAGTATTTAGCTAATCGTTAACTTTGTCATTCTGCTGTTTGGTGCTGGGCAGCGGTCAGTTGGTTTATCAGTTATTTTCCTAAAAGTGGCTGCCTATGGGGTTGAGGGAAGCAGCTTAGACTTAAAGAAACAGTATCACATTTTGACAGCCAGCAACGAATTAGCTTAGCATAAAGAAAACTGGAAACAGGAAGAAGCAGCGGGCTTAACTCTGTCCAAATAAATGGTAACAAAGTATTCCGACCACCACCTCTAAACCCCACTGACCGTATTATATCATGCTCAATTAATCTGTACAAAACCTTAAGTGTAAAGGCATCTTGGCCAGGACTAGTGACTTCCTGGAGTCTTGTGGTCACCATAGACAGTACAAAACACGGACTTCGTATCTGTGACATCACCCATAGGTTTCTGAAGAGCTGTTGTGAAGCTCAGTGTGGTGGCTCTGGCCACCACCATCTCGCCATCCTGCCTCTTCCACCTCCCGACTAATCAAAAAATGAGCAAAGATGTGGAGCGTTGATGGACCTGAGGTGGGCTGAATGACGCCTGGGCGCTCAAACAAGCCTCGCAGAATTAAAACTCAGCTGATATGTGGCATTACAACATGCTTTTGATTGAGAATTCATTTAGAAATGAAACTATAACTATAAGGAAAAATGTCTTGGAAAAAAGGGCATTTATCTCATGAGAAAAGGGCAGATGTTTGAGCACCATCTGGGGTCTATCAGTGCGCATGCTTGACAAAACATGGCTGAAAATGTGAGCAACTACCAAGCAAAACAATGAGACACCTTAGAGCTGCAGAGCTGTTGGATGGTAGTATTCTTTGACTGTGGTTATGAGTGACTTTATTTCAAAATGAAAACAACATCCTGCGCCAGCTCCACCATATTCTGTTTTTAACTCCATACAACTACCTACCACAAAGCAATAAAAAGCAATAATACTATCAGCTTTATATTGACATTGTGTCTGAGGTTTGTCACCATACAGCCAGTCTACTCTAGTTACACCCTGATGATGTAACCTGCATATTGTATTCCACACTGGCGGAGATCTGCACTATGTTTTACTTGCCAGATATTTGCTCTCAAAAAGTAACTGGAATAGGAAAGTGCAAAGTCAGTTACCCATCTCAGTGAATTAGATAGAGTGGGATATATATAAGCATAATGTGGCATGTGTTGCAACTCTTTCATATGTATATATTCTTTTCCCTGAACTCATATTTCAGGTCTTGATCTTCTGAAGACTATGGATCCACCAAGAGTTATAAAGACACATCTTCCTATTCAGTTGGTGCCTCCTGGATTTTGGGAAAACAAGTGCAAGGTGAGACTCGATGTGTCACCTGAGAGCAAAATCCTGCAGTGAATTTTATTGCACACTGAACAGTAAATGTATGTTAATAGGGTGAAAGGTTCGTGATACAATGCACGTAAATTAGGTAAGAGGTGAACAATACAATGCAATACAACTGCCTTATTGAGTGTGCCTGAAAGAGCACACTATATATTATTAGATTACCCATTCTCTGTATTGTTCTTTTAAATCCCTTTTTATATATTACCCCCCTAGGCGATCTACGTGGCACGCAATGCCAAAGACAACATGGTGAGCTACTACCACTTTGATCGTATGAATCTGACTCAGCCTGAGCCAGGGCCCTGGGACGGCTACGTCGAAAAGTTCATGCGAGGACAATGTAAGTAGATAACATTCCTGAGAGTCATCTTACCCCCAATTAAACAAGTTATTTCTGTTATACAAAGCGTCTAACCAGCTTTCGGCTTGTTTGTTTATCTTTTCTGCCAGCCAGAGGTTTTAGTGTATTTTTGCTAACCATGAAAACATTGAAAAAAAAAAGAAAGTGAAATGCACCTTAGAAAAATGAGTTTCCCCCATGATGACTATGACAAAATTAGCAGCACCCTGCTGTAGCGTGATGGTAATGCCAGTCAGAAGAAAATGTTCCTTCAGATCTTCAAAGGATTTTCAAATGGTGTATTTTTACACTTCTTTGGTGTCTAATTTCCATCAATAAACCAGCTGCTACAGAGGCATTTTCAGGGTTTCTGTGTTGAGACTTTGATATCCATTTTATAGTTGACAACCCTTTGCAAAAGCTCAGGTTTTAGGAAGTATATCAAACTGTTATCAAACTTGTTTGCCAGTCAGAATCTGGCAACCCAAAAGATGTTACAACTTATAAACAAGTTGTAACATCTTTTGGGTTGCCAGATTTGTGAAAAATCCCTCTAATTGGTGTTGAACCTTCTGCAGAATGGATCTTTAAATTGCCATGGTCATTTCTCTAATGTACTGTTAGACCATTTGCTTTCTGGAAAAGGGCTCTGCAGCACCTGGAACAATAAATATTTGCAACCGCAGACCTTATAGTCTATTGTTAAACAATTTATAAATGACTTATTAAGTAGCTATAATATTTTTTTTATTTTAAGAATGACTCAAGAATGAAAAACAACTTGTCTACTTGCATATGAAAGAAATTGTTTGTAGCGGTAAATTTAGAGATAAGCTGAACATCTTTTGCCTCTTTCAGCTCGTTGTTTTGGTTTTTCCAACGGCAACTTTATTGTTTTGGTTCACGCTCACTGCTCACTGGCGTTCATATCGCCATTTTTTGCTGCATCAGGTAGTTTTTTTCAGATCTGTTTAACATAGTGGAGCCTTTAGCAACTAAAGAGCCAGATATTTCCCTGGTAGGTGCTGGTAGAGTAGTCAGTAATTGCAAGTGTCTCACTAACAATCCCATTAAGGCATTTTTCCACCACTTACTATGTTGGACTGTAAACAAGAAAAATATATGATTTAAGAAGCGATGGATGATTTACATAATGTTATAATATGTGTATTATTAACACAATATTAATATATTTTTAATTATTATTGTCAATATCATGCAAGTCAAGTTTGTATCATTTGTATGTGTCATTTGTAGTTTTTGAGAAAGGCTCACTTTAACTAGCCAACAGTTATTGAGACATCTGTAGTTATGCTAGTTTTAGGTCATTAATAATTAATTAATAGCAATTTTTTTTAATCTTATTGCAGTAATTTACCATATCAGCAGTTGTAAAATATGAACAAGCTGTTAATAAATACATTTGGGAGTAATGTTTCCTTTAAAGTTCCTCAATGAATTTGGTTTATACAGTGTCATGGGGCTCCTGGTATGACCACGTGAAAGGTTACTGGGTGGAGAGAGAGAAGAGGAATATCCTTTATCTCTTCTATGAAGACATGAAAGAGGTAAGGAGAACCCGTGGACCTTTCTATAACATACAGTATTACAAGTAAGTAAGTATGTTGTACAAACTCCTGTCATCATATTTACTCCCCCAAGAATCCTCGGCGTGAAGTGGAGCGCATCATGAAGTACATGGACTTGTCAGTCTCCGATGAGGTCATCAGTAAAATTGTGGAGCTCACGTCGTTTAAGAACATGAAGGAGAACCCGATGGCCAACTATTCCTGCGTCCCAGCACCTGTTTTTGATCACTCCATCTCACCCTTCATGAGAAAAGGTGCTTCAATCTGCTTTAGTCTTGTCCAAACGATTCAAATCATCACAGCTCTAGGTTTCAAATTTGGATGAGTGATTACAGTGTCACATCTCATTTCACTCACAGCACACAGAGAGGAGGACTGACAAAACTCCATCAGTGTCTTATAATAAAATGCAGTTAAATCAATCCCTCTGTCAAACTTCACTTTGTACAGTACAGTAGCGCCCCCTAGAGGTTCCTCGCTCTCTTGCCTTTGCCTCTTTTTTTTTGCCTTTTTTTATGCTCAATATTCCTGAAATTTGTCTTATCTTTTAAATAATTATTCAAGTCCCTAATTTGTTGTCTTTGTTGTTGTTTTTCTAATTTTGTAGTATCATAATTGACTTTTTTTTAAAAAAGTTTTGTTCTATTTTCCAGCCACAAACACCTCGGGCTCAGCATTTTGTGAATCAAATTATTAGAAAATAATTGGCTTATTAATTGTGAAATCAAAAAAAAGTTCAACGTTCAACAAGTTGATGTTTTTGGGGAAAATAATAATAATTTAAGTTACAACATGTTCTCGATTTATAAATCATTGTTCTGTATTTTCGTTCTTTACAGGTGAAGTAGGTGATTGGACAAACCATTTCACACCCGAGCAATCAAAGATGTTTGATGAAGATTATGAAAAGCAAATGAAAGATGTCGACATACCATTCAGGACCCTCATCTAACGGATTTTGGGATTTACAAATTGATACAGCTCTGCAAACCAAAGACTGATAAACTGACACTGTGCGGCACTCAGAGGGCAGAAATACTGTCTGAATATTTGACCTGAGCTAAAAACCAAATGATTGAAGATGAATTTGTTTGACTCACTGTAATCACTGTAATCTCCTGATGTGTGGATACGAAGAACCATTAAAAATATAAATAAAAATGTGCTCCACAATACAAGTACATGAGTTTGTAATCATCACTTTATTGCAGCTTATCAAGTAAACAATATATAAGACCAAAAGTGTTGTGACTGAGTGGACATGCCCATTTTATGTCATGAGACCTCCAACAGAGTCTACTGACTGCATAGAGCCTATAGAGAGCGCTGGCAGCTGGAGGCATGTGGTGTTTCTGCCCATATGAAGTCATTTTGCAACCCTACACCACACTGTACAGAGCCCAGCCAAAGCAGGGAGGCTGCACGAGACACGAGCAACAAAGGCTAGAATAAAAATAATGAGCTGGAAAGTCAATCATATGAAAATGGACAGAGGACACAAAAACACAACAGCTGAGGATATCCAAGTTTAACAAAAAATCACTTTTAATACATACTTTATTTCTTAGAATAAAATCTTAAATATTTTAATACTTTATCGACAGGGACAGACTTCCCTTCATTTTAATTCAATCTCCTTCCCTATATAGAGGCTATGTTTATGTAGATTTTTTGTTTTCTTTTTTGTATTTTTTTGTACATTTTCCTGTGTTTTCTCCTCTCTCTTCTATTGGTTGGCTCACTAGAAACTCCCTTCTTTGGTTTTGATCTTCCTTCCTCTCTTCTCCGCCTCCTTCTCTCCAACCCTTAAGATCCTCTTCTACATGTCTATTTAGCTTCTGTACCTGGGGAAGAGAAAATGGATATCAGAAAGGGGAAAATCATTTCAGAAATGGAACACAATGACCCATTTGACAAATGAAACAAACACGTCGGAACTAAACGCACTAAAAAAGCATGATGCCATCAACATTTACATTTAGTTATTTAGCGGACGCTCGTCTACTACTGCAAGCTACTGCCAGTAGTGGAACAGCAGGAAGCCATTTTGCTTTTTAACTGCAGGCAGCAGTTGAGGAGCAATGCAATACTATTGTTGTGTTTACATGAGAGGAAGATGTAAAGAGCTCAGGCCTGGGTCAAACTAGTATTGGAAATTTTAAATTTAGAGCTACAGAGTACTTTCAACTTTTGGGGAGGTAGGGTGTTATTCACAGGATGGAATTTAATCCCAGTGATAAAGATCATTAAATGGGATAAACTGTAACTACCCAGCCCTCAAAGTGGAAAAAAAGAGTACGTTTAATGTAATAAATGGAATAAAATCTGATTCCTCTACAGAAAACACAATTTTCCAGCAAGAACTATTTGATTTGCATGAACAGCGTGGCATGACGTTTATAAGCCGTGTGTAAACATATAATAAACTCTAAACACATTATAGTGTAGTTACAAGCCGATATAAGGATATTTTATGTTTTTATTAATATACGTTATTTTCAAATATACTCTAACTTCTCCTAAGACATATCTTAGATAATTACAACTGTGATGTATTATGTAGTCATTCATTATCTACTTATATATCAATATCCAGTTATGGTTGCTTCACAGGTTAAATCTGTTGATAACTACATCAATAAAAGTTTTTATCTGCTTACAACTACATTGTAATATGTTTTTCAGTGTATGTATGTGCTGCTTATTAATGCTAAATGGGAGGGTTAAAATAAAGTGTTGCCAAAGAGGTTTTGTGGGACACCGACCATTTCAAGTGACACAGAAACAACTGACACTGACAGCAGCAGCTCAGAGGTGATTAACTCACCGTCTGAGGCATCTCATGAGCCGGTACAACATCAGAAATGACAATAAACAGAGAGCTCAGAGGAGGACAGCAGCACTGAGAGATCTCCCCGTTTGTTAGTCATCATGCCACCTTGTCCAATTTGTGGCAGATGTTGGATTCATTTTTTAAATTACATCGTTAAGTAGCAGGGAGAACCCAGAGTTCCACATCGACACGAGAGTCATCAAAAATACAGTAGACATCAGAGCAGGAACATACGCAACATAACAAAACTAACAAACTACAAACCACACAGTGAGAGTGACAGAATACCTTGCTTTAGTTACAGGCTAAAGTTGGTGGGTTGACTGAATTTAGACTGTAAATCAACAAAAAGGGTTAAGTAAGTTAATGATGAATGGAGAGAGGAGAGAAAGATGAATGATGATCAAGGCATTATGAAACAGGCATTATGAACTTATGATGATTCATAGAAAGATGAAGAGATGAAATGACAGTACAGGATGAAGAAAGATTACACTAAGTTAAAATATTAATGAAGAATTAGCAAAAAAAAACAAAACAAAAAGATGACACTATTAATATATTCAAATTATATTACAGCTTTTCAAAACTGATTCAAACTGTTTTTACATTTTTAGGAAATAAGGTACATCATTGTTTTTTTAATATGTTAGAATGACCCAAACTGCAAGGCTACTTACTCTCAACGTAGTTGCGAGCAAAGAACTTCAGCACTTCATCAATGAGGATGACAGGGAAGGAAAGCTTCAGGACTACAAGCCACTGTTCTACGGACAGATGAGTCAACTTGAAGATCATCTGGTGAGGGAGGAAAAGAGTGGGAGTCAGAAACTACAGTGGAAAGCAACTACAACAAAAACTAGGACGCTACTTCAATAAAATCTTTAGAACCGGGAGATTCACACACGCAGCTCTTAAATCAAACTGTAGGGAGCGCTGGTGTCTGACTTACGGGCAGAGGGTCAACATAGATGATCATGAAGTGCAGGGACATGGAGAGGGTCATGGCAGAGAGCAGCCAGAAGTTGCTCCATGGGGGCATGCGCACCAGAGACTGGTTCTCAGACAAGCTTGAAGAAGAAAAAAGGAAATTCTGAGTATAAATGTCTGTGTTTCATTAAAAGCAGAACTCGTGGCCCAATCTATTGTCATTTCAAAATAAATTACCTGTTGAGAGCGTTGCACATCTCAATGGTGACCAGCACGGACAGAGCCATGGTCATGGGAGCACAAGCCTCAAAGATATCGCAGTCAAGGCCGACGAAGTCCTCGTTCTCATCGTGGCACTGCATGAAGTGGGACTGCACAGAGGAAAGGTGAGGTTATTCACTGTCTGCATGTGAGTGTTTGTGAAGGACAAAATGAAAGAGAGACAGTTATTTACCAGCTGGTAGTAGGTGACACCGGGGCCAGTGGGATCGTACAGGAACCACCAGGCAGCACCACCAACAGTGGCGGCACCGACGTATCCTGGAAGAAAAGGTAACGGCATCAGTGTAGGCAAGTGTTTTTCCTGCATTTAAACAAAATCTGAAACACACAAACTCAGTTCTACATACCACCAATAGCCATGTATCTGAAGAACAGCCAGCCAGAGATCAGGGGCTCCTTGGGGGAACGTGGGGGCTTGCCCATGATGTCCAGATCAGGGGGGTTGAAGCCCAGAGCAGTGGCGGGCAGACCGTCAGTAACCAGGTTGACCCACAGCAGCTGGACGGGGATCAGAGCCTCGGGCAGACCCAGAGCAGCAGTCAGGAAGATACTGTTGAGAGCGTTGAGAGCCGTGGTTAGACACAGAAAGGAAGATGGCGTTTAAGTGTGGATCAGAGTGTAAATATCTTACGCCACTCACCAAACGACCTCACCGACGTTGGAGGAGATAAGGTAGCGGATGAACTGCTTCATGTTGTTGTAGATAGCTCTGCCCTCCTCAACAGCAGCCACAATGGAAGAGAAGTTGTCGTCAGCCAGGACCATCTCAGAGGCAGACTTGGCAACGGCAGTGCCAGAGCCCATGGCGATGCCGATCTCGGCCTTCTTCAGGGCAGGGGCATCGTTCACACCATCACCAGTCTGGGGTGGGAGAACAGGATGTTAAATCGCTCTCAAACTACACACATGTGCAGTACTACATGCATTATGACAAGTTTTGGTTGTACACTATGCTTACCATAGCAGTAATGTCATCATAACCCTGCAGGTACTCCACAATCTTGGACTTGTGGGCTGGCTCCACACGGGCAAAGCAGCAAGCTCTGCGCACAGCCTCGGCCTGTTCGTGAAGGGGCAGATCGTCAAACTCACGTCCGGTGTAGGCCCTGCCAGAAACATCCTCTTCCTCGGAGAAGATGCCAATACGACGGCAAATAGCGATAGCGGTTCCCTTGTTGTCACCTGAAATACAGAGATAAAGAAGTTTGGTGGAGAGTCTGATGTTGCTGACGTGTAAAACAAATATTTTGCACCACAGGGAATAATGTTTTAAACTTTGTATACTGTAGATACAAATGATTCACCCCATCCATATTACTAACCAGTGATCATAATGACACGGATTCCAGCAGCCCTGCACAGCTCAATGGAGCCAGTGACCTCCTTACGAGGGGGATCCAGCATACCAACGCAGCCAACAAAGGTCAGGTCAGTCTGAGGAGAGAAACATGAATGGTGTCATTCAAATCAAAGTTTTCACTAGCTGTATCCACATATTTCAATGTAAAGTCTGTCAGGTTCTCACCTCGTAATCGGCAAACTTGGTTGAGTCCTCAAGGTTCATCTCACTCATCTTCAGTGGGGTGTCACGGGTGGCCAGAGCCAGGCAACGCAGGGTATCACGGCCGGTACCCCAGTCCCTGATAACAGCCATGATCTTCTCCTTGATGGCATTGGTCAGGGGCACACGGGTGGTGCCAACACGCACATATGCGCACCTGTCAATCACACCCTCGGGGGCACCCTGGAGAGAAAACAGGACGATTGTTTTGTGTTATGTTGAATGTTTCAGAGTGTTTGACCAAAGGCTGTGAGAAGGAGGAAAGCAAGACAGAAACTTACCTTCACAAACATCTTGGCGCCACCATCACCCTTGGTGGGAGTGCAGTACACGGACATGGACTTCCTGTCACGGGAGAACTCAAGAGTGACGTTCTTCTTCATGAGATGCTTGATCACCTGTTGAAGAACAAAGAGATAAATGTTTTTTTTAAAATGGATAGGTACTCACTTCACCACAAATTGACCTTAATTAAGCACATTACACAACAACACATTATCCTCAACATGTGGCAACAAAAGCAGGAAACTTACAGTGCAGCAGGCGTTGGCTCTCTCAATCCTGGACAGGTTCTTCACGTTGGAGTTGAACACATTCATCTTCTCAACCAGGCAGGACAGGGCGGTCTCAGTAGCCTCACCGACCTTCTCATAGATCTTCTTGCTCTGGAGAAAAGAAGGGTGATGGAAAGAATTGGTTAAATTGTGCAAAGGCCACAAGGTTCAGGCGTAGTAAATATACTGCAGGACTTTATGACTTCACCTCGTTGTAGTCCAGAGAGGAGTCGTTGCACAGGGCGCAGATGGTAGCCAGCTCAACAAGGCCGTCGTATGTGCTGCAGTTGGTCTTAGCACCACCCTGGGAACTGAAACAGAGAATTACAAAAAAATTAGACTTGTACATCATGTGCACTTATGACTGATGTTGGATTTGAATTGAGGACAAAACAACTTACACCTCTCCCTCAGGGGTGTACTTGGAGCCAGAGATATCGAAGGCATCAAGGTCAACATGGTCGCCATCAACAGTCTTGACAATGAACATCTGTGGCAGAGGAAAGAAAGAAAGAAAGAAAGAAAGAAAGAAAGAAAGAAAGAAAGAAAGAAAGAAAGAAAGAAAGAAAGAAAGAAAGTTTTAATCGTGTCCAAGGTAGTTTTGTAGACAAACTGTTGACAACACAGTTTCCTTTTAGAGTGTGAATAACTTTTGATACCCACCTTGGTCACACACATCTGGTTGGTGGTGAGGGTGCCAGTCTTGTCGGAGCAGATGACGGAGGTGCAGCCCAGGGTCTCCACAGAGGGCAGGCTTCTGACAATGGCATTCTTCTTGGCCATACGGCGGGTACCAAGGGCCAGGCAGGTGGTGATGACAGCGGGCAGACCTGAGAAACATTGGTGAAAACTATGAGCGTGATGAACAAGCCGTGGAGGAACAAAGAGTCACTTTCCAGTTTGATGGCGTGCTTCCCTTACCCTCAGGGATGGCAGCCACAGCCAGAGCGACAGCAATCTTGAAGTAGTAGACAGCACCACGGATCCATGAGCCACCGTGGACGGGGTCGTTGAAGTGGCCAATGTTGATGGCCCAGACGGCAACGCAGATCAGGGAGATAACCTTGGACAGCTGCTCGCCGAACTCGTCCAGCTTAGCCTGCAGAGGAGTCTTCTCCTGCTCGGTGGCGACCATCTGGTCACGGATCTTGCCGATCTCAGTGCCGACTCCGGTGGCCACAGCAACACCAATGGCCTTGCCAGCAGCGATGTTGGTGCCCTACAGAGAAAAGAAGAAGAGACAGGTAAGAAAACAGGTATTGGCAGGAAAATGAGGTAAGGAGTAGGGGAAAAAATATTGATGTTTGTAAGGCACTCACAGAGAAAAGCATGTTCTTCTTGTCCTGGTTGACAGCTCTGGGGTCAGGAACAGCCTCATTGTGCTTGATCACACTGACAGACTCACCTGAGAGAGACAAAACAGTAAATTAACTTAAAACTGCAAAAGGATAAAAGACAGAAAAAACACACATTAGGCAGTTTTAAGTTTTCTTGAAAGCTCACCAGTAAGGATGGACTGGTCAACACGCAGGGTGGTGGACTTGATGGAAACAATCCTGATGTCAGCGGGGACTTTGTCACCAACTGTGGAAATCACAGAAAAGCCATGATTAAAATGTATCCTTGTATTTTTTTTTACAAAATAGAATGCATAAATATTGTTTTTATTTACTTATAAAACATTAAATAAAAGCAGCTATGGTGGCCGTGTATATTTGCAGTTTTTAATTATTTTTGCACCTCCATGACATTGAAGTTAATTCATTAAACAAAAAGGTTATTCCAGATTTGGAGTCAAATGCTTAGAATAACTTTCTATTCTTAATCCATTTGGATTTCATAATGAGACAGAGCCTAAACTGACACATGCACGGCCCAATGAAAGTAAACCACACATGGTCGGGGGTGGGGACAGCCAGCTAGAGAGGCAACAGGTGTACACTGACAAATGAACAGAAGTGGGCAATGGCAGGGAGGGGAGAAGAGGTGCGGCAGGTGCTAGTGAGGGTATTTATACTCCTGATTTTGCTTTCCTTCAGTCAGCATGTTTTCACAGCAGTGCTACTCCATCTCGCCATGCTCACGTTGCCTTAAAAAGACACAAGGCTTTGCTATCAGCCTTTACCAGACACATATATCCTGAATTTGTGTCTGTTTGTCTTTACCCTCAACAGTAACTCACTTCTCCTTTGGTCAACAGAGACAACCAATGAACAATCTTGTTTGAACATTTCTTACCGGACACCTCCACAATGTCTCCAGGGACAATTTCTCTGGCCTTGATCATCTGCACACTCTTTCTGTCAGAACGGTAGACTTTGCCCATCTCAGGCTCGTACTCCTTGAGAGCCTCGATGGCATCTTCAGCATTACGCTCCTGTGTCACACACAGACAGAAAGACACAGTCATTAAAAAGTCAGAAATAAGTAAAGAGGCGTCAGCTGAAATAACAAAATAAAAAAAATCGAATGCACACGTACAATAAACTGACGTCAGCGCTTGTTTATCCTTGCCTCAATGTAAACCATACTCATTTTGACCTTGGTCTGGCACTCGCGGTGTCCTCTAGCGGGCTTTGAGGCATTGCACACTGATACACAACCTACTGATGACACACGAGTAGGTCAGATCTATGATCTGATGGGCGCTATTCCATCTGAAGATACCAAATGTTGTATTTTGTCTTTTTGTTCTAATAAATACCAATCATAACGTGTAAAGTGGTACATACACATGTTCATATGGCTGTGATCATCAAATTTTTATCTGGGACGCACAGCATGAATCCTCTAATCGCAGGTTGCCAAAGTCAGTTCTGTTTCTCGAAGAATAAAAACAGAAACGAAGCAGCTGATTTTGACACTTGGCGGGGATGTGATAACAACAATGTTCCCATAGTGACTGATGCCTGACAGCAGTGCCAATTACTTAATGGAATGCATGTAGGACAGCATGACTTGCATGATGTAAATCATCCCTCACCTGCTACACTGCAGTCAAAACATAAACTCAGCCTGCAAATAAGTGCTAAAATAGTTTCTACATACTCTGGAACTGAAGTTAACTGAATAATGTTGTTTATTTAGGATTTGTTCTGTGTTGTAACAGCAACTTTAGAAGGCCCACTAACTATTTTGAGCTTCCAAGCTGTAAAAGTGATAGTGTTACAGTTGTGCAACCACGTCTGGGTAGAAAACACGACACTAGCTGGAACCGGTGTACTTTCTGTCATCATGTCTAATTACGCAACGTGCCGGGCCTGGTCACTGACCTGCCACACTCCAACAACGGCGTTAGCGATGAGGATAAGAAGAATGACAAAGGGTTCCACAAAGGCGGTGACGGTCTCCTCACCTTCCTCGAACCAGGCCAGCACCTGAGGTCAGAGTGGAAAAAAGGAAATCAGTGACAGTGGCAGACTTTTAACACTGTGCTATATATTTGCATTGTGCCTGATTGAAAAGACTCCTATATAACCTTGTACATGAAGTGTAAAGTTTTCAGGGATTGTGCAGGCTGCCATGGCTGCCATGCCACATAGCATATAGTATAAAATAACGTGTAAAAATGTGAAAGAAATAAAAAAAGGTATGGTGATTGTATACATGTGTTAACGCCTGTTTTTTGTGTGTTATATTATAATTACATAATTGATATAAATTTGATCTCAGTGTCCCATAACTCCTTGCTCTCTCCGACTTCAACCCTCTCTCTGTGGAGGTCCTTCGTTCCTTCCTTCAGGCCTGACCTTTCCCGAAGGATTCAGTTTCTCCTCTCCTTTCTTAAAATAAACCCTTACCCTTCAGCCCCCCTATACTTCCCTGACCCCCATCTCTCACTGGCTCCTCAATATTCGCCTTCTAAGGCCATCATGACAGCTGCCCGAAGGGGTGAAAGCTGGGCATAGGAATTAATACACCTCCTACAAGCCCTCGCAATCTGTCTCCCTCCTCTCAAGTTGTCGTCCTCAAAAATACATAGAGGGGTGGAGTGGACTAAGTTATCTGGACAAAGTGACCAGACAGAAGTGATGAAGTACACTTTTAAAGTTGAATGCAATTAACTAACTGTTTCAAGATGGCAGTCGAGAATGTTTAAAGAGCCAGAGATTATTGTGGCATAAATGTAAATGTGAGAAAACTGATTTGTGGTCAGGTGAAGTGTCTGATCCCACGTGATGTCTGCGTCTTGTGGAATTTGTTGCTACTATTATGTCTACTACAAATCCTACTACTGCAATTTGAGTTTAAAACGAACATGACAGGAATAACCACAGTTTAAAATGACTGATGTTTTCTTTTTTTAACACTTGTTTACTTACAAAAGAGATGCAGGCAGCCAGCAGCAAGATCCTGACAAGCAAGTCCTCAAACTGCTCAACAATCAGCTCCCAGATGCTCTTACCTAAGAGAAACAAAGACATAGAGATAAAGGATGAATAGGAATCAGTGGATAATTTATCACAAA
Organism: Argyrosomus regius; assembly: GCA_946959425.1. NCBI lineage: Eukaryota > Metazoa > Chordata > Actinopteri > Sciaenidae > Argyrosomus > Argyrosomus regius. The sequence continues at coordinate 12,303,881 of OX336900.1, read as the reverse complement.
ATATAAATGTGATTATAAAATATGCAAGCGAACGTGCTTTGCAGTGCAAAGGGAAGTGTTTATAGTATGGATTTGTGATCTTTGTTGCCAAAGATGATGGTAAAAATCTAAACTGTCATTAGTATGTGAGCATCATGTAATCAAAAAGCAGCCTGCATGTTTTATTACAACCCTTCTGTAGATGAGGAGCAGATTAAAGTATTAACGATAGTCTTCCCATCTGGGTCAAATCAGCTGTCTGGAAGTTCTTTACATATTTTGTAAATGTGGCAGGATAAACACTTACCCTCCTCAGCGGGCAGCTCTGGAGTAGGACACAAAGGTGACGGAGGAGAAAGGGTGTGAAGACAGAAAAGAGAGAAGAAAGAATGGTTAGTTAAACTGATAAGTGCTCACAAAAGCAAGATGGCGCTCACTGAAAAGCATTTTCAACAAAACTTTGGAAGAACTGTTACAGTAAACCTGAAGATCTTTGGCTTGTGTGTGTTTTACACTTTGTGACTTTAAGCGCTGTGCCTCTGCTTTTCAACTTCCTTTGACTTCTAACCTCCTAACCCTCAATGCAGAGTACAAATTCCTTAATATGCAAACAAAATAAAACATTATGTTTAACAGCAGCTCATTAAAATGATCCAAGGCAGCAGAGACATCACTGTGAAAACAAGAATGTTGCTGCTTTTGAACTATAATACCATATTACAGAGCCTTTGCTCTCTAATTTGCCATTCCACCGGTTATTGATTAGCAATCATATCACGGGTCATTTAGTCATAATCCATCTAAGGACCTCCCCTTTTTACCCTGCCTAAAATTATCCATCTCTCCTGTTAACCCCCACCCCATATATCACCCAGGAAGCTTCTTGAGCCATCACCTGTCTCTCTCGCTCTCCAGCCATCTTCTTTGGCTATCTTTAAATAGCTCTTCAAAGCCCTCAAAGTCTCTGCTTCTCAATGTCTCTGCATTTCTACCAGCTGTTGCAACTCCTCTCTAAAAAAGCATCACATGCAAAAAACTCAACCCAGCCTGACCCAACAAGTATCCCATCAACTCCACTGGTGTTGACTCAGGAAAACACTTGGAGGAACTGTCCTAGCAAAAGTACTTGGTTGAATGCAAACACCCAGATCTTTTCTTTAACTGTGAAGACTGGAGTTTCTCTATGTGGCCTCGTTACCAAACAGTTACTTTGTGAGTCTTTCTTTTTTCAGTAGGCCTCCCCCCACCCCTTCCCAGATGCCCCGCTTTCTCACCATTATAGCCATACTTGTCCAGGTTCTTCTTGAACTGGTCGGGGCTGAGGCCAGTGTTCTCATTCACCCCGAAGTAAGCCAGGCATTCTGCCGGCGGCTTTGTGTGTGCGTTCTCCATCCTTTCTGGATAGACAAGGGATTTCCTGTCTAACCGTGCCTATCCGCGCTCTTTTACTTCTTGGATGTTCTCTGCAGTTTTTACCCTTGGTCCACCACCCTCACCTAGAAGTGTGGCACCCTCCTAATCAAGAGTGCTGGTCTGACAGAAAGAGCGAATAAGTGCATACATGCTCAGGGTTTTATACCACCAAAGGGCTCAGGATTGGTGGACACCCCACTGACACACGCCTCCAAATTCCAGCATGGGAGGACAAGGTGGGGTGGGGGGGGTCGGGTGTTCGCGGGTGGGGCTTGAGGTGGAGCAATGGGGAGGTGAGATGGTGGACTTGGACAGGAACTGAGGACAAGGCTTGGATTTGGAAAGGAGGTAATGCAGGAGAGTGGTGCAAGGGGCTACAGGGGGTTAAGGGAAGGAGGGGGGTGGGGGTCGCACTGTGGATGAAAATGAGATCTGTTTTTGGAACATGCATGGTCAGTGGAATAAGACGAAGGGAGAAGGTGAGAGAGTGAGACAGGAGATCATCTAGAGTGGAGGAGGAGGGGGGAGCACATTGAGTGACGGCTCAACTGGTTTCTGCTGAGGAAGGTGGCTGAGCCAGAGAGAGGAGTGAACAGAGTGAGAGACTGAAGAAGGGACACGGTGAACCAATAATTAAGTACAAGAATTAGCTGGCATTTTTACAAGGACAACGTGAGGCAGACATGTCGGCACATTTAGACATGGAGTTCTCACATCAAAACCTGAAATCAGAACTGCATCATCTACCATCACCAACATGTGCATATTTATCCAAAGCTCTGCCAGCCAATAACCACTTATCCTAAGAGAAACACCAGACCTGATGATAAACCTAGTTAAGTAAGACATGGGAATGATAAAGGACAGAAGAAAGTGCAGTAGAGGAATGATCGCTAGGGGACAGGAATCTCAAGGGGACAGCCAGACTGACACACTATCGCACCACAGAGGAAAAGCCCCAGGAGGATCAAGTTTTATTTCTCTTTTTTTATGAGGAAGAGAAGACAGCGGGGAAATATGGCACAGCTTATGTGGATGCATGACATGATGCAGCCACAAATTGCAATTGAGGGAGGCACAATGGCCTCTTGTGGTGGATGTAGAGCATTGAATTTTTATATTCACAAGTAAGAACACAGAGTTTAAAACTTGAATTATCCGTAAATCTGTGTGGTAACTTGATTTTTGATTACTTGCTCTCTCTTGTTTGACTGAATATTTCGTGTTTCTGGCAACCACTAAGCTTTCATATAGTAAAAACTTAATATATTCAATATAAAACGTAACGTTGAGCACCGACTGTGTTGATTTATTATTTGTTTTAACAGCAGTAAACAGCAGTAAACAGACTGCTGGGTGGTGCAGAGTCCTCTGTAGACAGGAATTCAACATGCCATGAGAACAGCAGTGGTCACTGCTCATCATGATTGACAGCTACAGGACACATTTTTGCTGCAATCTATTTATTACTGCCATATGTTGTTATGTTGTGCAGTGTCACGGTGTGATTTGTTTTCAGTGTGAAACAGGCTTTGCTCCAAAAAATTGGCAGTTATTGCATAAGAAGTTGCATTCTCAAAAGTTTATTTTTGGTCAAACTGCTCCAAGAAAAAATCCTTCTGTGTCAGCCATCTGTACATTGATGATTGGTTTCGCTATTAGATTTCATTTGGATGTCACTGTCACTTAAAATGTGTCCGTCAGCGACAAACTGGATGGGGAGAAAATTTTAAAAAAACGTCAAACAAAGTTTGCTTGGTGAAAAAAAAAAAGGAAGACAATAGCAATTTTTCTCTGAGATACAGTGTATTTACCGACAGTTTGAGGATCTATACTTCAACAAATAACAATAAAACATGTTAGTGATGTGTCATTTGAACCAATTTAAATATGACTTTACTGAGACATATTAATGATGTGACCTTCTACAATGTCCTGTGATTGCTTCAGGGAGTTGTGACAGAAAAACACCCACAGCACACTGACTGTATTTGGGCATCTAAATAACAACACGGCCGGTCCTCAAATGTTTCCTAAATTCTCAAGCATTTTGCTCACACAAAGTTACACCACAGTTCAAGTGATGATTTTCACAACTGCCCTGTGAACACAATGATTTACATGACCTCAATGACTCACATCATGGTGTGAACAACCATAAAGTGAGCTTTAGGGACCCCCACCCCCACACACACTAGCTAGTAAAAGCTACAAAAAAAACATTGTTGATAGTTAATTTTTGACATGATATGTTTTATTTTCATCACATGTAAAATGTTTTTTCTGTTATGGTGACAGACGTGAAAAAGCTTGTTTGCTTTCTTCAGGATTTGTACTTTTATACAATATTAATGGATGTCCTGTGATTGGCATTGTATGTACAGAAAGAATAAATAAATATATATAAAGGAATAAAAGCAGCCCTTAAACAGACTCACTAACTTGCTCAAGGACACTCCAGCAGGGAGGCTTTAACTCGGGTCGCCCGGCTGAAGGACGGACCCTCTAGTCACAAGGACGTTCATAGATTGTGAGCGAGTCTGTCTGTTAAATTTCTGTGGAAATAAAGCAAAGGTTTAAAAATGTTGATAGATATAGGGCATGGTTCAGTTTTATTGTGATTGTTAGTGTGTTCCCAAATAAATGGGCTAAGTGTCTTTACACAACATTTAAATATTATATAGAGAGTTTTATATTGTCTTTGTATATACGTTTCATGGAGCTAAACCACAGATGTCTGCAACACTTGTTAAATTACTTACTGTTTAGACACAACTATGAGTGCATATTTACAGTATGTACATTATTAGCTCCTTGTAACACAAACACGAGCTTCTGCTGTTCTCACACGGGGAATTTCTAAAATAGGAAAGTTTTTGTGGCAGCTTTCATGTTTCCAATCAGCTGCTGGTGGCCAACTGACCCCGGCCCCGTGGCCTCCTGGAGGGGGGTCAATTCCTTTCCCAAAAGGTACAGTACGTTATCTAAGAGAGTGGTAACCAACAAGAGCAGATAGTTTAATGCATATTTTAAGCACTAGCAGATTTATGGCACTAAAAGCATCACACTAAGACAGACCACGGAGCCACACCCACTCTCTTTTGATAAGCTATGTACAATCTGTATGTTTGGATAATTACATAAACATTTAGGCTGCATATGATAACATGTTTTTATTAGAAGTTTGAATTTAATTTTGTGTGTACATGTATATAGTGAGTTAGTTTGATGGTAAGAGAATGATTAGTGTGATGATGAGCGTGCACAATTCACACTACAGTTAGCAAAATATCTACAACAACAACCAAACATGTAGATATGCTGCTTCATTTAACTTTAACATGTGAATTTGCCCAACAACTACAAGTAAAATTTGGCACTATCTTTATGTTATGTGAACTTTTTTTTTGTTCTCAGACATGTTGCTGAAACATTTATTCTTATTCTGTTCTACCAGTGTCCCCATCTCTGTTTCACCCAGCCGTTCTCCGGGCCTCAGCTGTTGTGCAGCCGTTGACCTCTGAGATTTGGGGGCTGTGATAGGGGTCGGCCTGTCAGTGTCTCCCTCAGGGTAGAGCAGTGACATTTAACTCAATATCCCAGAAGGATAAGGTTTCTCCCTCCATCTCCCGCCTCTGTCTATCTCTGAAGTGTCAGTAGCCTGTGGGTGATGGAACTACTACAGTGTAAACCCCTGCAAGCTGGGACACCCATCATGTCCAGCTATAATCGTGGCGCTAACATGCCACGCCCTCGTGCCAGGCTGAGGGATCACCATGTGCCGCCTTAACCCACTGAGCCCTCCCTCCTCCACTTGTGAACTCTGTACATGTTCCCAGTTCTGTACAAGTGTGAAGTGCTACGGTAATGCAGCTGTACGCACGCCTATCTTACGCAACTAAGTCGGTCTCTGCTGACTTGCACGGCACAAGCAAAGTGAGAGGGACAAGGCGACATTTGTCACTTAAAACCGTGGAGCCAGGAAAGACGGGCATATTTCCTAAAGAAGGTTATTGTCATTAACAGCACCTTCTGGTGGTTGCACATTTCAGGATGTCCTGCTGAACTATATCATACATTAGTCATCATCCATCCAGCTCCGAGCACCATCTTAACTCGACTTAGTCCGTCTTGCATTCATAATCTGCAGATTTCTTGCAAACCTTTATGCACTTGCCAAATAAATAAGAGCACCCAAACCAGCAACATAAACTCTACATGTTGTATTGACAGTGAGGACATAATTAGTACTGGGCAATAAGGCATTGGATAAAGGAGCTACGGTGTTGGTGTTAGCTGGGTACTTGTTACAGCATTAGCTAATAGTAATAATAGAAGTGGCAGCTGAGTCTCTGAATCCAGAATTCCTCACGAGATATAAATAGAGCAGGTGACACTGTGCTGCTGGGCCTGGCACCACGACAGCTTTGCAGCTTTTTTATTTCAGAATGCTGGACCTTTAGTTCAGGCTCGTAAGTCTAACTTTCATCTATTGGGAGAAAAGAAGATGTGTTGGAGGTCACATTTGACTCCACAGCGTCATCAGTATCCATGTGGTACATTAGGCCCAAAGAGTTCCTGGTTGTTCACACCATTCCACACACTTAGGGCTGTACTATATAAGCCACGGGGGAGCAGACAAGAAAGTGAACCCGTTGATCAAAAGTGGCTTTCATTTTACTGATGGGGTGTCGTTTACATGGCTGGCTCTGCATTTTTAGAAGCCAGTGTTGTTAATTTACTGGCAAAGACGGAAGACATTTTATTGGGTAACTCAGATCAGTTCAGATTTGACTTACAGCTGCTTCGAGTCAATCAGCGCACAGTAAATTTAAGAGACATCCACGATATGTTTGCTGTAGAATCCGCACAAGACTCAGCAGAATTTATATTCAACTTGCAAAGTTTGATCTACTACACAGGGGTTTACTGGTTGTTGTAGTTGTGCTAGTTGAAGTAGTTTTAATGCAGCATACTTTTTACTCTTACACTAGTTAGTTAGTTGCATTTGTCTTGCCACGCTCCATTTATTCATTTAATGATGTTGGTGGACATTTCGTGATTATAGTTAAAAGACAAAAAGTGGGAATTTTGTCACATTCAAACAACTGTCTAATCAAGAGATGAATATGAAAAACTAATTATTTAATTCTTTACCTTTATCTTTAAGTTCCTCTTTCAGTAGCTACTAACTGAAGTAATTATTTGGATGAGTAATTTTACATGAGTTTTTTTTGTTTTTAGGTTGTAAAAATACTTCACAATCATTTGAGTGCCCTTCTTTCATGTCTGGTAACATCAAGCCCTCAAACCATGAGAACTCTAGACCACACTTTAAGTGTTACAACAAATTTACTGACACAGTTCCACCTTAAAGGTCCAGTGTGTAGGATTTAATGGCATCTAGAGGTGAAGTTGCAGATTGCAACCGACTAAACACTCCTTGATTCGCCTATTCTCCTGCCTAGCTTGAAGGATGAACTACGGTGGCTGCACAAGGTCCTATCTAGAGCCAGTGTCTAGTTTGTCCTTAGTGGGCTACTGTAGAAACATGACAGTGCAACAACGGAGTCTGGAGGAGGACCCACTCCCTCTGTAGATATAAAAGGTAACGAACACACAGCTATTCTAATTTTTTTTAGGTGATTCTACCCTTAAGTAAACATGCTCATGATTATATTCCATCACCATTATCTGGCAATAAATCTTTTAGAGGATTAAACTTCACAAATAAAAACATTTTTCATACATTTTCCAAAACGACAGGCTGCACAGATTTGACACAGTATTTTTAGAGGTTTGTACATGAACAAAATCCTTCTGCTGTTTCATAATAGCAGTCAACTGCTTAGTATTTGAGGCCAGCATAGCTTTATGAAGGAGTATGTACAGTATTTGGTATCATCTGAAAGATGAACTCTTATCCTACATCTTCAATGTCTTGTCTATTTGGAGTACTCTTATCTAACCAAGACACTATTTTTGGGTTGATAGCTATGTCTGATAGGGGTGTTGCAACCACAAAAATGGACTGGAGTATTTTCTAACAGTATTAAATACAGTCAACCGGCACACACATCAGACACAAGGTCACATTTGAGTCCTCAAGAAACACTGAGCAATATTAAATTTATTTCAAATAATGTTGAAGAAGTGAGAATCGACGGGGGGCTTTAAGTCTTCATGGCTATAAATGTACAGAGGGCTGCAGAATCAGAAAGGTCGGGCGGTCAAAGGCCAACGGATATCAGAGCAGTTGTGCAGTGAGAATGTGGTTTCCGTCAGAAGCGGTGCACAGTTACGGCCTACATATTTATGCATCATAAACATCTTTCAGTCTAAACCACATCATCTTAAGCACAGAGAGTAAGTAAAGGTAACTATAGTTTCTGCATCAGGATATGAAACAGTTTCATAATTTCCTTTTTCTTAAATTCTTCAGAAATGTTGTTAGAAACAGAGATATTCATATGAACTTACAGGACAGGGCATTACATAAAAACTATTCCCTTTTTTTGAAACTCAAACCCCTCAACTGTCCTGTAAAAGGAAGGCAAATGATGGACAGAGCGCCTTGAAGAAGGGTGTTGATGACAGGAAGACGAATGAATGCAAAAAGAGCCAGAGAAATGCCTAAGAAAGAAACGGGATCCCATTTTGATAAAAATAGAATGAGGAACGTAAAAGAGAGGTACATAGTGCTTTCAGCACAGTCACTGTGTAGCAACAGAAGCTGAATATTAGTCTTTTTAAAACATTATTTTAACTGATACCAACTTATTGATGAAGATTTCACACAACATACACAGCTAATGCAACAATAGACAACTATTTATTTATTAATTTTTTTAACCATAAATCGCAGCATTTATGAAACGTTAACCTTTATCCTGGGAAAACATAATGCAACCTTGAGTGTTTTGTTAACCAAAGCTCAACAGTGTTTTTGTCTCATAGTTTTGTGGATCATCTGACTGGAGGAGTCAAAGGAGCTCAACAGCACCTCCCTGTGGACAACAGCCAAATATATCCAACAGAGACTTCACATTCACGTAAATGACAGCAGAAATGACTGTAGCTGGTTTGTTTTTTTTATGTGAGAAGGAAAGGTGAATATCTTATATATTTAAATATCTTATTTTAGTAATCTTTGAACTGAAGCTTTGATAAATTAGTGACGTGCAGCTCTTTAAAGTAATTTACACGACTAATCTCTTTAAGAAATTCTTATGTCTGTTGCTTTTAAATGTATTTTGAACCATTAGCCACTCAGAAATATCAATAGTAACTGAACACTGACTCCAACAAACTCTATTCTATGAATTTGACCAAAATCTTTTCAACCAAAGACATTATATATTTAAAAACATTTGATTAATTTAAAAAAGTTAAGCTATATTGTGTGGAGACCCAAAGTGTACAATATTAAATACTGTATATAGATATTAAAGTAGTGATCATATAACTACATAGACAAAATATACAGCTTAACCAAAAGTGAAAATAATGAGTTGCAGCCCTAAAACAAGCAAATATATTTTGAGAAATCAACTTATTATAAAATATTGTTTCGTTATACTACTTTGAATAATGGCTGAGTTCATTTCATGTCATTTGTTTTATTTCATCACGTTTTATCTAAAATTGTTATGAAAACATAAAATCATTGTGAAAAGAAGCAGGAAGTAAACAGATTTAATAACGACGCACTGAGTTTGTTCAATTCAATCCTATAAATTGTTAAATCACAGGCTACATCTGTGCTGTGAAGGGTCGGTAACCAGATATATAAACAGCTATTTACAGGAAATTCATTACAAATCTGCATTTACACGATACACAATACAATAACAACAGCTAGCAGACATTGTAGCTCAGATTCTCGCTTTATTGGTCAACTTGATGAAAGACTACAAAACGAATTCACAAAAAATCTCTTTCAAGTAATCAAATCTGTACAAACCTAAACTGTATGGGGTTTTTACAGCTCTGGCTCATATGAATCTGAAGAGTCATACGCACGTGTGTGTATGTGTGTGCGTGGGTAAGCATGTGCTTGCTCTTGTGAGACGAGGTGACGTACTCCTTCCTGTTCAAGGATACCGAGACACGCCACAATCAGGTAGGCAAGACGCTGCATGCACAGGCGCGCACGCACACACATGCACACACCTGTGTTTGAGATTTTACAGTACAGAGGACAGGGAAAACAAAATACTCCCCCCCTCCACAAGTACACACACATATCACCTGCTGGCAGGGGTTTGCTGCTAAACTCATTATGTCAGCAATCTCCCACTGTCTCCCAAACCCTGCATTTCAGTCAAAATTACTGTACAGACAGACACTGTGGTTTCAACCTTTCCGCGGGAAGAGTGGTAAGAGAGAGGGGAAAGTATAAATCTCTAATACTCTCACACAAAATGTACACGTGCACACATGATTTTAATGCTCACCGGCAGACGAGTTGTCACCTGCGCACGCACGCACTCACTCAGACAATTCGTAACATTAAATGTTTTAAGAAGTACAGATAAAAAAGGAAAAAAGCCCTGGGTATAGGTTTGATTTCTGGCTGTTTGGTGAAAGAAAGGAGAAGAGAGGTAGAGAGGGCAGGAGGGATGGGTTCGGAGGTCGAGGGCAAACTACTGGTGTCATTTCTTAGCTTTCCTTGGGGGGGTGACTGGGCGACCAGAGCCCATGCCACCGCCGCCGCCATAGAACAGCTTCTTGTCTGCAGGTTTGAGAATCTGTTAAAAAAAAAAAAAAAGGGAGACAAAGACGACAAAAGTGAGCAGAATTCAACAAGAGGAAAGTTTTGTTTTGTCGTTTTGTTATTTTTCAGGAGAGGTCTGGTTGATCTCTTGCTTACCTGGAATGAGCACATGAGGGTCTCGTCTACGCTCATCATGGCTCCGGCATTGTCGAACTCACCGCAGTAGTTTGGGGCTGAGAACAGTGTCACCAGCTGCCTCTTAGCAAAGAACTCATATCCGTCCTCAACCACCTGAAAACAGATCAAAGACAGGTTGAAATGACTCCTAAAAAACAAAAACTGTTTCTCACTGAAGAGACTAGAGTATTATATATATAAAAAAGGGCTTACGACAAGAAAATGCATCATGAATACATTTCTACACTCAAACTGCCTACCTGGTTATCAGTAAAACTGTGCTGAAGTGGCAGAGGGCTATCCGAGTATTTGAGCAGACTTTCCTTCAAATATTCATATTCAGCTGGACAAGCTTGTTTCATAACAGTGCTAACCCTCCTTTAACTAAAAAAGGAGTTTGTGAAAATGAGGGGAAAAAACTCACAACACAAAAATAGTGCAGAATAAAGCCAGAATTAAAGACCTAATAACCATTTGCCCTCTTTAATGTAACTAGGTCATCATCTCTATTGCGCCAGGGACACAAAGGAGGTGGACAGGCTGTGTGAATAAACTGGGCTGTTCACACAGCAAATGCAGTGAACGTTTCAGTGTGTGCTGACGATCTATTATAAATTATAGATATGAGCTTGTGCTCTAGCTATCGCTTCCCATGTGCCCCAGGTGTAAAACGGCACAGAGATATGCTCCTCTCATCCCGCAACAATGTCCACGTTAGACTGTTGCAGCTTTAACCAGATGTGAGAGGCTTGGAGCTCGTTTTATTTACTGCCTTTCACTTCTACTACGAAAACATCTTTAACTGTAAAAAAATCAAGGTTGTGCACTGACCTGATGGGCCCGACAAATGAGGTCCATGTCGTGTTTGTGGAGGAACTTTGTGACCACGTCGGCGCCAAAAGTGAAGGAGACACCACGGTCGTTCTCTCCCCAGCCCAGCACATCTTTGTCCGGGTCGGCCCACAACAGGTCGCAGAGGAGGCCCTGGTCAGGCACATCAGTGGGGCGCATGACCCTTCGGACCTGCTCCATAGACTGGAGGTCTGGGGATAGGCCTGGAGAGGTTCAATGTAGAACAGGTAAAGGTTAATGCATTACACACACACAGCCGCCTCTCTTTAAGGTTTATTAGAGCTAAACAAGATGCAAGCTACCTGAGGGCATGTCTAATATATTGTTATTTTTGCTATACATTTGTAGTCTTCTGTATCTCATCATGCATCGTGTAAAATTGGGCTATTACTGCAACCGTGTCGCTTATAATTATTTATTATTATAATATATCACATGTACTGACATAAAGCAGGTCAGCATGATTGCAGTATGTGTTTCTTTGCAGCTCAGGCCAAGTTAAATGTCTGAATGGGATAATTACAGATCAGCGGCAGCAACAGATGCTGATTTAAAGAAATAATAAAAAATGCTTTTCAAATACATTAGCTAACCTATGTTTAGTACAGAGAAATATATTATTTTGTTTAAAAAACCTGAACAATCATTTTTAGATGTAAAACAATTCATTTACAGAAAGTTAATCTGCAACCGTTTTAATAATAGCTTTTAAGCAAAAACTCCAAATATTCCACATTTACAGCATCTCAAATATGGAGATTTGCTGCTGTTTTGTTGTCTGATATGATTGAAAACTAAACTTCATTAACAAATCGGTCGAAACATCTGAAGATGTTACTATGGGAAATTGACGGACATTTGCAAGTACTTTAAAGACCAAACAATTAACCGAAACAATAATGTGCAGATTCATTATAAAATCATCCTTACTTGCAGACCTACAAATGTTTGAAAAAAGCACAAAAGAGAGTTATATTAACGTGATCGCAACACGCTCAGCAGATAGAAGTCTAGCAAACACACAACATGCTTTGTGTGTGTTCTGTCTTATGTAATCTTATATGTTCGAAGAGGGAGGTGGTGTTTACCCCTCATGATTATCAGCGCCTGTGTTTACATATTTTGCCTGGTGGCTCTCATATACATTAGATAACTGGCTGGCTCTTGGTGTCACGTTGTCAGAGCCCTTGTGTCTATTTTATTATGCTATTTTTGCAGAACTGCAAAAATAATCGCAGTGGGTGTCAGAAAAGGTAAATTTCCTTAAAATTTCTGTTTGTTTATGAGCATTAACAGCTCACATACATTATATTATATTATCTTGTGTACTTTTGATTAGAAACAACTAAATGTGTTGACAGAATGCCTGTAGTAACTAAAAATTTAGTCATGCAGTGTCACAGCCATGAGCACAATCTGTTCAAGTTGCATCTGTATATGAAAATGGTACTATTTTCTACTTATAGGTGTGATTAGAAATAAAATGAGATCCCACACAGTCCTGCAGGTCTGTGACCATTATGTTGACAGTAACAACAGTGAAGAGGCGAGTTTGTGCGCACGCTCTGGATAGGAGCCAAATGAACTGTTTGATGAGGATACCTCCATGGCAACAGAAGATCTTCTCGTCAACAATGGCTGCGACAGGCAAACAGTTGAAGCAGTCGGTGAAGGTCTTCCACAGCTTTATGTTGTATCGCCTCTTACCTGTGGGAGGAAAACCACATGTACGTTAGTCACAATCTAATCTTAAACCCTCAACAGCTGCACCTATTGCATCACTTTAGGAACAAAATTTTACATAATCCTGCGTCTGTGCATAGCTGAGAGAGGCATGTGATTAATCACTAGTGCCTGATCATGCTTCTTAGCCTGAAGCCTCGTGTATTGAGAGGTTATCTACGTTGTGGCGTGTTTTTTTTCTTCTACTACTAATAACTCAATTTCCCCACCAGGTTTAAAGAAACAGCTCCCTCTCAGATTCATTTGTTTACGATGTTTGCATTGCTTCTCTGAGCATACTAAATAATTACATTCGTGCACCCATTTTTAAGTGACAGGCACATTTTTTTGGTTGATAACACAAACCAAACAAACTTGTAAAGACTAATGCAGCCCGGGGGTGGGGATGTTTAGTTAATGTGGTTAAATCTTTGCTCGACAATAACTTTGTTTCTGACCCTCTGATTATCTTTAAAACACAGATGGCAGAACAGATGGTTAGTGAGAATGTTGCGTTATTTTGGTTAGACGGTGTGGCCTGCATAAAAAGAGAGAAGCGTTTATGTCTTCACTCCAAAATACATGTTGTGAAACGTACCCATGGAGCTGATTATCATCAGGCACGATGAAACAATCATTACGATTTCAAAACAGCCAATACAGTCGTCATAAAATGACTGGGATCTTAAAAACAATGTACTGCATGCTCGGAGTTCACACGGGAACAGACTGACGTAAAAAAAAAAAAAAAAAAACGTCGGTGCTTGTTTTGACATTTTTGTCTAAATATTTTAAACAGCTTTAATATTTGAAGCATCTAGATGATCATCGCTGATTACACAATCAAAAGCCAACAGGCTCCTACAGGCCAGGGACTCCATTTTAAGCAAAGTGCTGGTAACCGTGTAGAGCAGCATTAATGTGCATTTGTATGCATTCCTTATGACTTACACTCATCGTAGAAGCCATATATTCTGTTAATGGAGGCGCACTCATGGTTTCCTCTCAGCAGAAAGAAGTTTTCTGGGTATTTGATCTTGTACGCCAGCAACAGGCAGATGGTCTCCAGGGACTGCTTGCCTCTGTCTACATAGTCCCCCAGGAACAGGTAGTTGCTCTCTGGTGGAAAGCCCCCATATTCAAAGAGCCTCAGCAGATCATAGTACTGCCCGTGAACATCACCTGGAGAGACAAACAGTATTAGAATGGAAACAGCGTTGTTGGTCAAAGGTGTGATTATCATGCTATGTGTGCGTGCACAACAAAAGCTAAGGGACTTGGATAGAGGTACAACAACACTTGGCTGCAAATTAAAAACAACACTTCACACCATGATTGGACATGCATTATTCTAAAGCAACGCTGATATTCTGGTGTTGCTTGACTCGTTTTTTTGTGATGATCAGACAACTAACAATGTGCAAGCTTGCATTTAGCGTGAGGATGCCGGTTATTCTCACTGCAGGGCAATTCCTCAAATTTGCAGATCGTTCCTTTAAACTAGTATTATGCCATTAAGTGGCATCAGCAGTATGACACAGGAGGGCAACTCCAGGGAGACTTGGGTGTGCAAAACAAGCTTGCCAGTGTAGTAGCAAGCCAATATTATCAGTTTATCCTCATAGTTCTGTAATTATGTGGCAAGGTCACAGCCATGCTCTGCACACTTCCCTTAAAATTGCTTTCTGTTTTATTCAGATTGCTTTAAATCAACTATCCTTTGAACTGCCTTTAGCATCCTGCAATAAGAGTTCGTGTACTACAATTTAAACGTAAGCTTTCTCATAACAGTACAGCACTGCAAGCTACAACAAGCCATTTAAGTGTGTTTGTAAATGCTATGCAACCGGACTTGAGAATTCCCTCGGGTCTAAAGAACACACGTAAGCCTCACCACAAATCTTGAGGGGTGCCTCAAGTTCGAGCAGGATTGGCTGGCTGAGGAAGATCTCCCGGGATTTGAGGCAGAGACCACGGATTTCATTCTCTGTCAGCTGAACATTTTTGCCAGGTCTGGAGCCTTTCACTGCAAGAGAGAGAGAGAGAGAGAAAAAATGCAACGAGTGAGAAACATCGCACTGGAATCAAAGAACCATAAACACAGCAGACATTACTATAGTAGCAGAGTGGAGAAAATTCAAAAAATGTGCAA
Organism: Argyrosomus regius; assembly: GCA_946959425.1. NCBI lineage: Eukaryota > Metazoa > Chordata > Actinopteri > Sciaenidae > Argyrosomus > Argyrosomus regius. The sequence goes on along the minus strand of OX336900.1, from coordinate 12,288,870 downwards.
AAATGTGTTGAAATTTTTAAGAACAGTCAAGCAAGATAGAGCAACTGTAAAACATGATCTACATGTTTGTTTTTTTCATGTTTTGTAGTGTGCACGCTGTTTCATGAACTCTGCCCTCAATCATCTCAGAGATCATAATCCCAACAAAAATGAAACTTCTTTGTTTAATTTGCACTCGTTAATCTGTTTTTTTTTTGTTTTTTTTAATGAGTTAACTTCTAATTTTTGCAAACTGTAACTACTCATATGACTATCTGATACCACCCAGTGTGCTTTTACTTGAATAGGGAACATTTTTATAAATTACACATCTGAGCCCGCGCTGCAAGTATAACTCGTTTAGATGTAAATATCAAGCAGAAATACTACAGGTCCACTTTGGACTAACTCAAAAGGGAAGCCACCTCATGACATACAATCATAAAATATAAGCTACGCTCCCATTTGCAGCTGGAAATGCATTTATATTATATGTTGACCTTACTGTCCAAAAGCACTCGGCTAGCAAGAAAAATAAATCTAGTTTAATTGCCATTTAAAAACGACGATAAATGTATAAAAAGATATGCTTTGCTCCGGTTAAGCTACGTCGTTTTTTAAACGATAATTCCCGGTTAACGACACAATAAGTCTGTGTGTGAACACTTTGTCGGGCAGAGTAAAACAAATACACAACGTTGAACTAAGTGTTTAATTTGGGTGAGCGGGAACGATAAAGGTTATTTTGTTGCAACGAGCTCAAAACATAACCAGCGGTTAAATTAAATCCCGAGTTTCGTCGGCGAGAAGCAAAAGATGAACTTAACAGGCTAACGTAGCATAGGTGGCTATCGTTGTCTTGCCTTGTTAGCTAAAATGGCTACCTCGGTGAATAAATATCGAGCCTTACCTTCCAGCAGGCGCTGTATAATGGAGTCGATGTTCAGCTTGTCGGCTTCTGCCATGCTATTCCTCTATCTCGATCGGTTTCTAACAATCCCTACCAACTAAAGACGTAGTAACTGTTAACTACTGAGTAACCGTTAGCTCAACTAGTTTAGCGTTAATCGGCTACCGTTAGCCCGCTAGCTCAGCTAACCTTGGGGCAGAATTGGCAACCTCAAAAACTGAGGCTGGATGCTGGATTGTTAGCGATGTGATGGATGTCATGTACTTCTAGAAAATCGCCCTAGTCACTTATTTTCCATTAGATGTCCGAATCCACTTTAAACCTTCGTGTTTTCTCGTGATAAAAACGTATCTGCCGTAGCTGCTAGCACCATGCCATCGACAAAAAAAAGGGCTAGACGAGCGTTAGCTCAAAGCAAGCTCGAGCGGAAGAAGGTAGACGATTCCCGCGCTCCTATTGGCCACTTTTGCCAATAGGCGGTAATTGAGGGAGCCTCTCTCCTCTCTGATTGGCTGTTTTAAACGTCGTTCAGCATTTACTTATCTCAAACCACAATGTAAAAAAGGGGCAACCGTTGTGGGATATATCTCACGTTTTGCTCGTCCTAAGTTGAATATTTCACCAAATGATGCAAGAAACACCGTGTTTGTCCACATTTACTCAAATAAACGTCTTTGTATCACTCTGTATTTGTTGCGCAGTAAAGCGACACCCACGGAAGTGACCAAGATGGGAGAATTGACGACGTATTTTGGCATGACGCAATGTCCTATCGCCTGGCAACACGCAGCGAGTGATTCATTCTGAAGTTGAAAGATGGCTTAGCTAGTTCGCTAATTCACCAAGATAAACATGACTCCAGCTCGGATAAACGTTAACCTACCCGCTTTACGTTCATAAGACTTTAGTTAATATTATACAAACATCTCACCATGAAGTTGCTCCATAAAGACATTGAAAAAGATAATGCCGGGTGAGTGATTGGCGATAGCTAATGCTAACATGCTAACCAGCATGCTATTTTTACAGCTGACTGTACATGTGTCAACTTAGTCCTGGTAAATGTCTGTATGTGACTTATATTCAACTGTACAGTAGATACGTGGGGGATGTTAGATTAGGTTATTTGTAGTTAACATGTAATAACACACAGGACATGAAATATAACTATACGAGCGTAGATTGTGTGACTCAGACTCTGTTGATATAGCTTTCACTTTAATGACTGAGCAGAAGCCCCCAAGAGTAAACACGACTGTGTTAAGATTACTGTAATCTCCTGTATTATTGTCCCATCTGTGTGCCTTTTTATAGTAGCTTGACAACTTTTGGGGAGAAGCAAAACCACACCTGACTAATCACTAACATGAACCCAGAGGCTGGTTTATTAATGGCTACACTTCTTCAGTCAGGTGACTCTGATGCCAGAGGAGGCCGAGGATATGTGGCACACCTACAACCTGCTGCAAGTAGGGGACAGCCTCAGAGCCTCCACCATCAGGTAAACACCAACCTACTATCACATAAAGGTGACAGCGAAAGTCCTGTAGTGCACATCCACGGAGAAGGATTTTGGCTTTGCTGCCTTGTGGCACTGCAGAAGTGGCACAGCGGCATATTTCTGGGCCTGTTTGCTTCATTCAAGCTACTCAAGTTTCAGCTTCATTACAACCACTGATCAAGTTTTAACACACCTAACGTAAACAATGCAGCCAGCTACACAGGTTGACTGTGCGGTTGACAGATCTCAAATGGAGAGTTGCAACTGAAATTTTTATTTACACATAACTCATTTACTATGTGGCCAACACACACACTTTTTCTGACTGTGTATCACTGTGTATTTCGAGAGCTTGTCATCAGAGTCGCAACCAAAGTCCTTTTCCCTTGTTCCCACAGGAAGGTGCAGACAGAGTCCACTACTGGAAGTGTGGGCAGCTCCAGAGTTCGGACGACTCTGACTCTATGTGTGGAAACTATCGACTTTGATTCACAGGCCTGCCAGCTGAGAGTAAAGGGCACTAACTTAGAGGAGAACCAGTATGTCAAGGTCTGAGATTTCTAAGCAACTTGATATTTGCAGTCATGTCACATTTCTGATTATTGACATCTTATAGTGGAGCAGAAGGACTAGAGTAATGAAAGATAGAAATTGAGGTTTTTGGAATGATTAGCGATCATTACACATGTAGATCATCTCTAACCAGGAGTCAGTTTTATTCTCCAGTGGAAAAGTTGACACAGTGACACTATTCAGTTTGTTTCATTACTTTCTGCTTTACACAAGTAGCTGATCATGTTCTCTTCTTCACTCTTCAGATGGGGGCTTACCACACCATCGAGCTTGAGCTCAACAGGAAGTTTACCCTGGCTAAGAAGAGCTGGGACAGCGTTGTGCTGGATAGAATCGGTAAGCAGGTGCTACTGTTGACATCTGACTGAGATTTCAGTGTGTTTTATTCGGAAACAATCACAGCAGAAAATCTCACTTTGTCTCAGTCTTGTGTTTGGCTCGTTTAAGCTCACACTTCCCACTTACACGCCAACCAGGACTTGTAAACATTAATCAGATGGACTCATAAGTACTCTGTTTACCACACAGAATTTCATGGGCTTCAGTGACTGCACACTCAGCTGCCAAAATCTCAGCATATATCCATAAAACTGCATGTTAGGGTCATACCTTTTATTTGATTTAGATTTGCTCACACAGAAACAAACAGACTGCTAACACTTCTCTTGAAAGCAGTTATATGATGAGCACCAAAGTGTGATTAGCATTTTTCTCTGCTGACTCAGTGACTCAAACCGTAGAAACGAGCACTCTAGTGTTCAAACAAAGCTTTCCATGTTTGGAGAAGTTTGCTTGTTTTGATGATGTACGTCACTTTCCACATGGCTTGTTTTGTACAATACGTTTGATTCTGTTATTAACAGCAACAACTTCAGCATTCGGACAAATAGATACGCATGTTTTCACTCTGACAAAACAGAGACCGTTGCCTCTTTCTGTCAAACAAATAATTGTGAAGTGAGCCAATGTGGTTAAAACAACACAGCAAGTCCAAATGTCACAAAATTGCTTACAGATGTTGAAGAGTTAAGATCATGTTAAAGGTTAAAAGCTGTTTGTAAGTTATTTAAATTCCTTTGCTGTAAGAATCCTAGATTGGATCTGGCCTGGGAACCAGACGAATCTGCTGAGCTCATGTTTCATTTGCTCTGGTCGATGAGTCTGGCATCCCCTCTATTCTAACTGAATTCCAACCCGTCCTGGATCAGGTCGGTCTAATCACAACCGTTTAGTTTCTATGGGGACGGGTTTTATATGCTGCTTTCATTGGTTGTTGCATCTGCAGGTCAAACTGTCAAACTAGGCAGTGTTGATCAAATATGAATCAATATTTCTTCATCTTCTCATCTCAAACACATTTTAGTGTACTGTTTAGCTGTAATTTAAGGAAGTTTGGGATTGGCCAGTGACTGTTTTACAATTGTTGTTTTAACTGCAGGCCACAATATCACGATATATACGTGTGTCCTAACTAATAAGTGTGGTTCATATGTTTGAATCATTGCTGCTGTAATGGTCACTGCAATAATTTAACTTCACAAAGCACCTCACACGATCTATTTATCGTTGCCTCGTCTACCCTTCAGAGCAGGCATGTGATGCGACCCAGAAGGCAGACGTGGCAGCTGTGGTAATGCAGGAGGGTCTTGCCAACCTGGTGCTGGTAACCCCCGCCATGACTCTGCTTCGTGCGAAAGTGGAGGTCACCATTCCTCGGAAGAGAAGAGGAAGCTGCACTCAGCACGAGAAGGTAGGTCAGCTTTTACGTAAATGCACCCGCCCGTAACGAGTGACGAATGGATCACGGATAGACTGACAGGAGAGTGAAGTCGAGGTTGTGTGTTGGCCCGGGGACCTCTGATTATTAGATGACCCCCGTCCTTTTGCAACACATGTTTTTGGATAAAGACTTAAGGTTAAGAAGCACTCTGAATAGAATAACGTGGGCAGATGTCAAACTATCTGTTCCTCTGTTCACAGGCGCTGGAGAGGTTCTACGAGGCCGTGATGCAGGCGATTCTCCGCCACATCAATTTTGATGGTAGTGCTGCCGTCACACACTGACACGCACGCAAACACACGTACACACATACACTATGTTCCTGTTTTGTGTTAGACGCTTCTCTGTTTTTTAATTTGCCGTGTCATTTTATGGCACCTTTATGGTTTTATTGTTGCCACGTAATCAACTGTTTCTGTTTGAAGAGATGAAATTAAACATTTGAAAGGTTTAGATTTTGATTTCTCTTCCTTGCCTTCTAATAGTGGTAAAGTGCATCCTGGTTGCCAGTCCAGGGTTTGTGAAGGACCAGTTCATCACCTACCTATATAAAGAGGCGGTGCGACAGGACAACAAGCTCCTGCTGGAGAATCGACCCAAATTCATGCTGGTCCACTCATCATCAGGTCATAAGTACTCACTCAAAGGTACGAGCTTATGGATGGTCTCTGAGACTAAAACAATCAGATCTCATCACGAGGTGAAAACTTAGTGAAATTCTTGTTGTTTTGCAGAAATCCTCTCTGATCCAACTGTGACAAGCAGACTTTCTGATACCAAGGTAATACCAGCTTTTATTCATCCTCCTCTTAACAAATGCTCTCACTTATCTGGTTATTGTGTTAACTAGTATTCGTGTTTGTCTTTCAGGCAGCAGGAGAGGTGAAAGCCCTGGAAGATTTTTATAAGATGCTCCAGCATGAGCCTGACAGAGCCTTCTATGGGTGAGCGATGGCGGTCCTGAACTGCTAACAGACAGTCCACATTCACTTGGACTGATAATCAACAACCTTTGTATCTTTGCATTCTCCCAGAGTGGCTCATGTGGAGAGAGCTGCTGACGCCCTCGCCATCGACACCTTGTTGATAAGCGATTTGTTGTTCAGGTACGTTTGTTTGTTTTCCACAGATGTTTAGGTTATCTGTTTCAAATACACGGTGCAAGTGACAGAGTCAGAATAATTGGGTAAACTAGTGCTTCAGAAAGTTATGATTAGCTTCTCACGACCAACATTTTAAACAGTCAAAATTAGTCAATACAGGGTAATATCTAATTTTTCTTAAGTCAAACATGTATGCCATCAGACTCAAATCTGCTCTCTGTCTCCACGTCCAGACATCAGGATGTCCCCACAAGGAGTCGCTACGTTCGGTTGGTGGACAACGTGAGAGACAACGGCGGCAACGTCAGGTACCAATTACTATATTTTAACAGACTGACTGTGTTAACATTCAGTGAGAATTATCAGAATGTCTCATGAGCTTTCTCTCTCTTCTCATACAGAATATTCTCAAGCCTTCATGTGTCTGGTGAACGTAAGTTAGAAAACCATTCAGAGTTTTGTTAATTCTACATACACTACACCTTTTGACCTTAACTTTGATCTTGACCTCCTTAGAACTGACTCAGCTGAGCGGAGTGGCCGCCATCTTGCGTTTTCCCATTGCCGACCTATCGGAGCCAGAGGACGACAGCTCAGACGAAGACTGATCCACAGAGACGAACCAGATGGCTCTTATTGGGAGAAAAGAAAAGGAAGCTCGTCCAGTGTTGCAGATAACACGAGAATGCATTGACTCAGAGCACTGTAAAACAATAAAGCTGCTGTGTTATGAGCTAAAAATTCCAACTCTGCAACATCCACACCTCTTTGAGGCTCTAATCTGCACACCCGCTTTCTTAAAGTGGCCATAATTTCAAGTAATTTGATGCAGTTTTTGTTGCTCTGATGCTTTTGGTTTGAAGGTGACGGTGTCTTTGAAAGGTGCAGGTTAAGCTAATGCCAGAAAGCACCAAGTTCTTAAGAATGCCAATAAAAAGGAATGTAACATTTATTGCCAAGTCCAAATGATAAGTTAAATTTTGACATTTAGCTATAGAAAAAATTGTGTATATACAATATAAAGTATCTCTTCTCTCTTTGCAATTAAACAACAGAAGCATTCAACCTCTTGTGTTGTTTTACTTTGTCTCATGAACCAACTTTCTCATCACACATGAATGAAACACGACTTAAAACAAGATATAAAAAATATATAATTTATTACATACAATATTTTCATTTAAAAACTATTTTGGTTATGGGTGATATGACCCAAAACTACTGCATTTCAACAAACTAAAAATCAAGTATGCTCAGGATTTTTAATTTAATATATTAAGCCCACAGTTACAACACTGTAGGTTCCTCTTATTCTGCTCTGGCCAAATGTCTAATTGCAAACTTCCCTTGCGAAGAATTTCAGCAGATAGACTAAAGTGCATTTGGAAACAGCTCGCCTTTTTTCTCGTCATACTAGTCTTCCTGCCTCACTGAATCCTAAATCTCTATCAGCAAGCAGTGTAGCCTTGAGTGCCAGTATGTGTGTACTTGATGAACTTCACTCCGTAGGACATTGGTAGGTTTTAATCCAGGCTAAATCCTCCAGTGTGCCCCAGTGCAGATAGATAATTGAGCAAATGACCATGACATGCATTATCTGGTGGCTGTTGCCCCAGTTGTCAAACAGGCCTGGGCTAAAGCGCTCAGGGACCTGGATAATGTTGACCAGCCCTCCCAGTACAGCCAATGAGTCCATGATGACAAAGAGACGCAGGGAGTTTGGGCTGCCCACCCCACTGCCGTACACCCGGAACAGGAAGAGGGTGAAGCGGAACAGGGCCTGCCAGACGAAAGCTCGCAGGCGCAGGACGTTGGTACGGGCTGTGGTTGCACAGTAGATACCATAGGATGACAGGAGGATGTAGGCCAGCAAGGCAGCCTGTCGCACGACAGGGTAGCAAAGAAGAGTTATGTAGATGATGGGAAGTGCCCCTGGTGACAAGAGAGAAGATTAATTAATGACTATGTCACTTAAACTAAGATGTTATTGACCTGGTTGTTGTCAAGGTTATTATTATCCAAGATTAACAAAAGCCTGACTATTTATTGGCTGAAAGCTGTGACCTTGAGGAGTGTTTGTTACAAGAGTTCAGGAAGTCACTGCTCCAGGCCAAAAAATAGTCCCATAATCCCCGGTAAAACCATTTATTGTTTTTAAACTTTACATATTGTATAAATTAAACAAACAAGATATACGAGAGATGTGTTAATAAGAATATATACATGTTAATAAGTGACCTTTAGAGGGGCTCTGTAGTTTTGAATAGGGCCAGGCTAGCCGTTTCCCCTTGTTTCTAGTCATTATGCTAAGCTAAGCTAACAATCTCCTGACTCCAACTTCATATTGAAGGGACAAATAAGAGAGTGATATTAATTTTCTCATCTAACTCTTGGCAAGACATCAAATTCAAACTATTCATTTAAGGTAGCTGTGAAAGGAAAATATTCAAATCGTTGTTTTAATGGTCAGCAGTTGAGAGATGAGAAATATTTGTAATTTGTTTATGAAGACATGAGACTTGACTTGGATTTTCCTCAACAGATGTAAAAACACTGGTGTGAAAGTTTATTCCTGACTTTGGCAAAAGTAGGCTGACATAACCTTAAGTCCACTAGCTTGTTTCAAGCTTTCTTTTTATCATGTAATGACAACTGAGCCAGCTCCATAAACCAATGAAGACTGTAAAGACGGTGGTTTAAAGCTCCAGAAAGTATAGAGAGAGTAAAGATGAATTTGTTGTGACTTGGACTTCAGACATTGCACTCAGTGACAAATCAAAAAACGTCAGGTAAAAACAGACAACAGAGCGTCAACGACCTACCCAGGGTGTTAACTAGGCATACCCCAAACATATCCAGGGAGAGAAGGGTGTCATACACATGTTCGCCTCCCACATGGTTCATGAACACATGGTAGACCACAGAGCCTATGGTGGGGCAGAGGCAGGCCAGGTAGTGGACCACACAGATCCAGAAGCTGTCCACTTCCATCCAGGGGATACTAAAAGGCAGCAGCACCAAGAAAAGGAAAAAAGGGATGCCTGAGGTGATCGGAGGATTGGAAGTCGGAAAGGAAAAGAGGATAGGGGAGAAACAAGATGAGAAGAGTTAAAGGAAGAAATGAAAATTTATGGTCATACGAGTATTTTATTGTTAGACAGTTACTCATTCAGTATGACCAAAGGTTTGCAGGTTTGTAGGGTTGATGCTGCCTGTATGTTGTAGGTTTATGATCTGTTTTCATAGTAAGCAAGTTCAATTAAATTTCACCTTTTGCAGAGCAAAATGAGGAATTTGATTGCCTGTGTGTGGTTCCTCTATTTGTTTCTTTATTAGGAGGAACAATGTGAAATGTGGGCTACATGCATGAAGAAACCCGAGCAACACACTAAAGCTAATGCCCTTCACTTCCCCTTCGTAAGAGTGTTAGTCTTAATGAACTTATGGGATAGCCAAGGTGAAAATGGAGCATGGAGAAGATGCCCTCAACAGTTCAAGGTGTTTTAACGTATGCACGCGTTACATTTCCATCTTTGCTTGTGTGCACAACTTAAATCAGGTTTGATTTGTAAATCTCATATCGAAAGCACACATTTTATAATTCACGTTTTCAGAATTCTCTACACAAATGTCTAAATAGCTATAGGATGCATTTCACCTGATATACATATGGGCAATTACAGCAAAGTGTCAGCTAACTACACACCTTTAAAGACCTTGTTAACAGTAGGATATTTCCAGGACAGGGATTCCCGGGACAGATTACAGTTAATACCCCATATCCTCATTACACACTCTTGGCAAGTATGCTTGTAATTGGCCATAAGTGAGAGTAGTCGATATGTGTCCTGTTTTGGTTGTACATACACAACATGAGTTAAATGGATAAAAGATGACAAACATTTGCTCTGTGTATGTAATTGTGAAGATATATTTTACTTTACTAAGACTTTAAGACTGACTAATTACTAGAGTGCATTCCTTGATAAAGAACAGCAATGTAATCAGAGGCCAATGCACACTTGATTTCTGGACTTACCATGGGTGTAAATGTTCCCCAGCTCATTGTGCATGTAGAAGAGGCTCCAGAGGCACTCTTGAGCCGTGGACACAGGTCGGTAACCTGTCAGGACATATTTGTTGAACTGAAGGTGCGTAGGAGTCTTTGCAAAGTCCAGCAGCCGCGGTCCTTTGTAAAGCACCATCACGACTTCCTGCAGCCAGTGCCCTTACATTTAGTTGACAGCGCAGGTTCCTCACCATTTACATCCTAAACGAGGGCATGCTCGCTCGGTACTCTGTGGCACAGTCATGACCACAACTAGCCGGAAATTCTGGTACTTGAACCCATCATTGGACAGGTGTAATTCCAAGCAAGCAACCTGTTGAGCTGGCAAAGTGGCATGCTTTCAGTTGGACCAATCAGCAAAGTGTTCTTATCCCTAAGCTGGGGTAATCCTCACAAAAAGCCAAGTGCACTACAGCAGCTGCTCCTTGTCATGCCTCATAACTAGCTCACACCTCAAAGTCATGGTGAATGTATTCTTTATTTCCCATTATGTTATTATATAGACTGCTCACATGTTCCTATTCCCCATGTTTGTTTATGTGCATGCATGCATGCATGACTGATCTGGGGAAGAAAGCTTTCCACTGTTGGTATTCAGTGATAGTTTTATTCAATCAAATACTGTACAATCATAAATTGATGCTTGCTACAAGTAGTAAAAAACAACCCTTTCCCATGCAAAATAAATTAGTTTTACAGGATTATTTTTGAGTTGATAACATCAGGCAAAACTGACTGATTCAAACAAAATTCTTTGCATGTACAGTGAACAGTAAGTGCAGGACAAAAATGGTTAGGCATTAAAATATACATAATACATAAACAGAAAACCTAACAACTCAGCAATGTCTAAATGTTGTCTTTACTCTAGACTTACAAACACAAAAATAATATACAATTAGGGTACAACCAAAAATAATATACAACGGCAGAAATTATGCTTGTCGTTGTCGGCGGGGTTAACCTGTGTGGAGAAAATAATGCAGTAAATACATGAGTGGGATGGCTGAGAAAAATATAAACTGAAAATCATGTCAGTTTTTTATTTCAGTCAGTCACCTTGATAGCCACTGTTCCCAAAGAAGCCATTCAAATCATATTTGCCATTTTTTGCTCCTGAAAAGAAAGAAAAGAAACAATCCGGTTATGCACAAGCTTTACTTCATATCTCTCTATCTCATTTATATTCACATACAGCCTCTACCTGGATTTTTATGTTCAACATGATAAATTTAAAGGAATAATTTTACATTTTGGGAAATGCAATCATTCACATTCTTGCAGAGTTCAAAATCTGCAAGATTTCTTTATTTTTCAGGTCTTTATGTTAAGATAAACTAACCTGGAGAGGGATTATTTTAGCTGCTGGCTGTAGAGGGAGTTCCGGAAGCTCTAAGCATGCATTCATACATTTTATTTATATTAACTTATTTAGGTCATTAAACGAAATAACACGAGCAAACAGGAAATAAAATGTATGAATGCATGACCGCTTAGGGCTTCAGTATACAGTAAATGTAAATCATGTGTAGTAATGTATTTAAAGGCAAAAAGTTATGTTCTTCAGTCAAAGTTTTAAGTGTTACTGAGGAGACAATCTTCCTTTTCGCACATCATACAGGTTTACAACATGATGACACCTAAACGTCCTCACCCTGCCAGCTAAATCCGGCTATCCTTAGATTGTGCAACCTTTTGTGAATATTTGATCTAGATAATAAAGTAGCAGTACTTTAACCTCTCCAGGACTTGCCTTGTTGGTGAAAATGCAGCTTGAGATGCTGCTGAATGTGTATCTGACGTGGCAGCTGTTGTTGAAGTGGGTCATCAGGTTGCTCAGGCGCCTCAACCACGCCGTGTATTTCTGTAGCGGGTGCGGAGTCAAGGGCGAGGCTGGCAGTGCCCACGGGGTCAGGCAGGTCCTCCACACCTGCACCAGGCGCCACATCAGGTGTAAAGGAGGACTCCACAGGCAGATAGGATGGGTCAGAGGGGTAGGCAAGGGTGGGGCTGGCATTGGGAGCTGCAGGAAATGCAACAACTAGGGAGGGAGAGCAGAAAAGACAAACTATATCACTGCAAACTAAGATTTCAGTGTTATTGTCTATGCACTCTGTATGCTATTAAAATTCTGGGATGAAACGTGTGTTCCTTTTTTTTACCTTCTGGCTGCACTTGTCCATTTATATAGCCCACATTTTCTGTAAGTGACAAACAGTGAAACATTACTTGAATGCAGTGGAGCCACAAAAAAAACACAACCATGCAGAAATAAAGACTACCACACTAAAAAGTTCCCTGACGCACCGTAGGATTTTCCAGCTGAATCCGGCTCAAGAGGCAGAGGCTCATATGGTAAACCAGCTGTATCTAGGCAAAAAAATAGATGGATGTACAATTTATTTCCTCATTTCTAATCCAACTAGTCAGGTAATTAGTAGCAATAATGACAAAATACCATATTCTGAACCAGATCTGCCTTCAGATGCAGATTCAAGGGGCTGTGCCTGGTATGGACCCTGGTTACCTGTTGAGAGATTGACGTGAAACCATTTAGTGAACATGATTAAATGCAGAGAGAGAATATGATTGGTATGAGAAGAACACATAAAATGATGGAATGTACCATATTTTCCAGAAGACTTTGCTTCACTCCCAAAACCAAGAGTTTGTGGTGCATAGGGAACTTCACCACCAGCTTAGCAGTTGGCAAACACAAAGAGAAGTTAAACCAAATAAATGAACAAACGACAGTTAGAAGGTAGGTGTCATGTTTGCTGAATCTTACCGTATTTGCCTGTTAATTTTCCGTTCTGTCCAAGTCCAACAGGTTCAGGCTGATACTGTGGCCCAGACAGACCTGGAAGAAAAGTATGATTAATAAACTGAATAACAAAATTAAAAAAAAACAAATGCATACACTTAAAAAAAGCTGTCTTATGGTTACTTTTTCATGGACTAATCACTGGGAAATCATCCTTGGCTAATTTAGCTTAGCATAAAGACAAATCACTGTTACATTTGGCTCTGGGCTGAGGTACTTCTTGTCAAAGGAATAACTTCCTGGCATCTCCACTGGTCCAGCACATAAATTACCCTCATAAAATGGTGATATGTCCTTTCTACACTTTGTTTCCTGTACAGATTAAACTAACAAGATATAACATGTTAATTCCTGCTAGGTGGATTTTACTACCAGTGGACAGAGGGTAGCAGTTTCCAATCTTTTATTAACCTTCTTGCATGATAAATATGAAGCTACTGTCAGCAACCAGCTAACCCTAACCCTCAACTTAGTATAGAGCAATTATCAAATAAAATGTCAAACTTTTTAGGTTATTACCATATTTGCCAGTAGATTTGGCTTCAGGGTTCAGTCCAGCTGGTTGAGCTTCATGAGGCATTCTTCCGTAACCTGCAGAAGAGAGGAAGACATAGAAGAAGCAGAGAAATAATAAAAAGTTAAAGAGGAGAACTGCTTGTAAAAATCAAATCATAACTACAGATAATAAAAGCTAATTATTCACCATATTTGCCAGGTATATTTCCATTACTGCCAAGACCAAGAAGTTGCCCACCATTGGGGAACCCACCATATCCTGAGCAGAGATGGAGGGAAAACAGTATATAATGATCACATGACCCCTCAAAATGAACCCTAAACAGAGTCTGCATTTCTAGAATGGCTGCTATAGTCAAGACAAAATATTAGACACAGCAAACTCCCTTTTAGTCCCTTCACGCTCACCATATGTTCCAGTTGCAGTGTCCCTTCCTGTGCCAGCACCAAGACCACCTGTTGAATTAATATCATCACCAGCTTTAGTTTGTAGTTCAGTGCATCAGTGTGTCAGGGTTAGCTGGTTTGCTTTCCACTTTGGACAAACACACTTAAATGTTACTCGTGGTGCTTCATATTACTTTGAAATGCAACATGCTGCTTGTTTTATGACTCACCATATTTTCCAGATGATTTGCCGTCACCGTAGGGGCTTCCACCATAACCACCTAGATAGGTGAGACAAACAGTTGGGACACATGGACTCGTTAAACTGGCCACACGTGATTGTAATGATTCTTTGTGGGTTATAATGAGCCTTACAGTATAAGCAGACACTTTGGTTATACATCCAATCAGCACACATGGATTACAAATAAATTAACTTACAGTTTTGATGAAGACCTACATACAATGTCCACAGAAAACAGACTGAAAGCATTCAATAATAAGGCACAGACATACCATAATGTCCTGCACCATTCGTCCCTGTACTGAGGGGTTGTCCACCAAACTGCAGCCCACCAATGCCTAAATCAGAGTGAGCAGTGAGTGAGCAGAGAATAATGTTGGTTGGCACCTGAGTGAGAAATAAACTTGCTTCAACCAGATTTCTATCTTAAATGGCACATCATGTTCTGCACATCGATGTGAGGCAGGATTTTATTAGCCAGAAACTCATAAACCCATAAATATACAATATAATTTACTTCCCATGCTACCTCACAGTGGAATGATACGATCAACAAGCACTCACCGTACTTGGTGTTTGTTTTCTCTGCGCCCATTCCAAGTGTCTGACCACCAAAAGGCAAACCGCCCATTCCTGTAACATCAAAGAAAGTTTTTGTTCTGGTGTGTTTGCATTTCACATTGTTTTCTGGTGGTAATCAAGATTTGTCCTTCAAATATTTGTGTTAAATTTTAAGCACAAATACACAAATATTCTTTACATAATGTACACATTTTGCAAAGTGTGAAACATATAGAACGATTTACAGCGTTTTGCAGAGATCTATGATAAAGGAGCACTTCCTGCAGTCTTATCTCAATCATCCCTCCCTCCTCATTAGCTCCATGTACAAGCCAGAACTCCAATAGAGTCGTTCCTGGAGTATTTTAGGACTTTGCTGGAAGTCAGGTTTTGTATTACAGAATAACAAAAAGAAAGATGAATAAGAAATCAAATAAATAAAAGAAGGTGAGTTTAGAAATTGATAGACTGGCTCAGACTGTATAACAGAAAGATAAAGAAGAAAAGAAGTGTTCAATTTGTAAGTATTTCAGGAATCGTCCTCACATTTCTTGTCTGCTTGTCTACATCTGATCTTTTTAAGGCCTAGACAGGACGTAATGTCCCTCAACCACTGAGCGTGGGTGGGCAGGGCAGCTGCCCTCCATATTAATTAGGATAGGACAGGCGAAGGATAGTGTGCAGCATTTGATTGGAGTTAGACGCACATCATTTTCTCCAGTGGTGCCAAAAAAGGGCAACTAACGGGGGTGGACTCTTGTCCTTCTGTGTCATTCTTGAACGCAGAATCAAATAATGATGGTTGGACAAGGAGTTTGGAAAGAATAGGACTTGAGAGAGAGAAACCATAGAAACCAAAATGTTTTCTTATCTGAGCCCAGTGGTAGTACAGATTTGAAAGACACAGTTCTACATACCACCATACTTGCTGCCCAATTTTGCGTTTGGAACAAGGCCAGCAGACTGAGGCTCAAACTGGCTCACACCTACATGAGTACAAAGGAAATGTTTGTGTAACGCATCTGTTGACTTTTACACCTTGAGATGAATACGCTGCTAACATCTTCACAGTATTGAGACCAAGACTGAAATCAGAATGATCAGATTAGTGAAGTTAAAGGCAAACACACTGATAGTCCAACAAACTGGACCTGAAATATCAAGATGATAAGACAACAAATTTTATGAGTTACTCCTTAGCTGCTGCTTTAGATGCACTAAAATAGACATGATTTATTGCTGCCTAAGACTCAGCACTGAGCTCAAAATGTGCTCCATACCAGCATTTTGAATTTCCAATCTTATTTTAGTTTTTAATTTCTTATTTTGCCCTTTTTCACATTTCTGTCTGTTTTTGGACACAAAACACAATCAGTAACCCGATATCAATGAGTGTTACTTTTCTGATTTTTCACTGTAGATTATACTAGAGATGATTCTGCTTACTGTTAAAATCATACTGTTCACACATTTTAAAATCATATTTTTATATGATGACACTGTCTTACCATCTAATCCAACAGGAACGATTGGTGCGCCATTGTAGGGAGTCTGTTTGGCACCACCTGCAGAATAAGCAGTAGATTGGACGATAGTGGATTATTTTTTACTGTGTCACTATTCACGTCTCTGATATTTCACCCATGTGTACCCTCACTTGCTCCCCGTCTCATACCTGATTTGCCATTGGCAGCGGGTACACCTTGGCCAAGACCTGAAAAAAACAGAAATGTGTTATAAAAATTAGGTTTATACTGTGTTTCAGATGTTTTAAATCATATGATGTACACGTGAGTTCCTATTTCTTACATGTTCTATTTTCACTTCTTTAATATGACTTTGTTGCTAAGGCTGGCAGGGTGAGGTAAGGTTCAGGTTAATGTATAAATAAAGGGAAGTCCCAACAGAACAAGGGTCAGAGGCAGGTCAGAAAGGTGACATTTAGGTTGGGGATATGCTGACTAATGATTAAGTGAACTAAGTAAATCGTTTAAGATGCTATACATGGAAATTGTCTGTTAACAACTTACAGGGGTTAAGACAGCCCACTAGAAAGTGTATAAGAACCAACTGTCAAGGCTCTTTGAGGAGCCTTTTTCTCTGTAACCCCTTCTGTGTGTTGCATTGTTAAACGCTCCTTCTTGTACAAGAATAATAAATTCAACCAAAACTTTGATGCTTCGAATCCAGTCTTCTTTATTGAAGGGTCACTCTAAGAAATTCTTTTAACAAAATGTTATTCACATGAATGAAATTGTTACAAATTAGATTTTCTGAATAAAATGTCATACTTACTTGCATAGTCAGGCTGTACACCAGCACCATAGCCATTTCCATTTCCATACCCTGCAGAAAGGACATAAATCATCACCAAACATAAACTTAGAGTAGTAGGCTGAGGTAAATGGCTGCAATAACACAGCAGCAACTGCAGGAATATATCATATAATTTATAGACTCAGTGTGTTATATCGATTTATGAACACTGAAGCCTACCTGATTTAGACTTTCCTGCTTCACCCAGACCTGTATTACCTGAAAGAAAATGTAGTAAGTAAAACTAAGACTGACTTTTGATGGTCTAAATTCAGAATTCACAAAGCTACTGTAGGCCTAACTTATCATCATCTTACATGTTGAATTAAAATACAATGTTTAAAGCTTATCCTTTTGAAATGCACCTCCATATGAATTTCCATATCCAGCTCCAAGGTAAGCTCCTTGTCCGTAACCTGAGAGCATACAGAACAATTATTAAAGCACGTTCCACACTTCAAATTATTATTCCTGATCCTTATGAAAAAAAACAAAAAAAAAACCAACTTACTAGGTTGCTGAGGTTTCCCTGCATAAGGATATCCAAATCCTGCACACATAAAACCAAATGTACTTTGAAAATCAAATCACATTGTGAATGAAAGTGGAAAAAATATCAAAGCAAATACTTCCCCTGTAAGTTTATATTATTTATGTTTATGTTAATAGTAAAGATTACCGGCTCCATATCCATTGACAAGTCCAGGGACAGGGTAGGCTCCTGCTCCATAACCTTTGAATAAACAGAACTTCATTAAGGCCTTTACATTCACTTTTATAGTACAGTAAAACACAGTTATATAAATAAATAATTACCATCTCATTTCAATGGCATTATTGGAGTATTATGGGTTTTACTTCATGGACTTCAGACGTTATACTCTCTCATCTGTCAGTGCACATCATGCAGTCTGATGAGGTCAAAGTAAAGATGTTATGTGCCTAAATAAATGTGTCATGTACTTTACCCAAAGGTCTCAGCAGTATGTTCTGAAACTAGTTGATGACACAACAGACGAAAACTGCTCAAATAATTAGTTACCTGGTTTGTTGGCTTTAGCTCCCCCTCCGTTTGAATATCCTCCTGCACTGGCACCGTATCCTAAACAATGACACAATATCACATTGCAGTCGCTGCATTCCTTCCTACATTTTTATAATGATGAAATCTGCTGTAGGCTTCAATTATCATCTGTAAAATACTCCACTGCGAACATGTCATACACATGAAGATTGAGAACGAAGATTTACCGTTCGGTTTACCACCATATCCGTTTGGAAGACCAGCTCCTGCTCCAAGGCCTCAAAACAAATAAAAGAATCATAAATAAATATAAACAATAATTATTCTTGTATCTACGCAAAATACATTGTTATTTCATGAACTGAGTCTCTAGTGTACAATTACCTTTTGTGTTTGTACCAGAGGATGCTCCAGCACCTCCATTATAACCTTAAATGACAAAACAATGCGTACGCTTAGTTTGACACTCTGTGTTTAATATTCAAGTCAAGGTAGTGATGAAGCCAGTGTTACAAATGTGTGCCACAGACAATCAGTGGATAAAGTTTTAGCGTCCTCCAGTGTTCCACTGAAAATGAGCCCAATTCCTTCAAAATACATTGTACACATAGTAAAAGTACAAATTCACATTTTTGTATGCAGTTGCTATTAGACCACTGAAACTATGCTAATCATTTTGTCACATGGTGGCTAAAGGGCCATACACATCAGCAGTATTCAAATAAAGTGCTCTCAGTTTACCGGGTCGTGGTATTTTCATCCATTGTCCATTTGGTACTCCCGACGGTCCACAGTCTAGAAAACCAATGAAAACATGAATTAACAGCAAAATTCAAGATTTTAAAGCAAACAAACATAAAGACACAACCAAGCAATCAACCACCAAACAGAGTTTGTGTTATGCTGCTGGCTTTATATTTGGACTCTTTCAATCTGTTCATACCTTCTGGAAGATGAGTGAATGTCTGCTAACATCAGCACGCCAACATACTCACAATAACAATGCTAACATGCTGATGTTTGGCGTGTGCCTACCATGTTCATCATGTTAGCATGCAAACATTTCATCAATGTCATTAGTTTTGCAGGTATTTTAATGGAACCAAAGAATAGGATAAATAAAATTGTGAACTGATGATACAACATGAAAAGTTCATCCTGAGGGGAACATAAATGTATCAAATGTCATAGACTGGAAATGGGACAGACTTTCAGCTCTCAGATGAGTTCATGTTCAAAGAAAAAAGACAAATGTTTACCAGGTTTGGCTGCTTTAGCTCCCTGTCCTTTGGAGATTGTAGCTCCTCCTGCACTCTCTGAAAATCAGAGGCACAAACTGACAGATCAAGACTTTGTTGATCCACGAACATAACACAAAATTGAAATTCATAGGGATTAAAGATCATATTCATCACAAGGACCACACAACAAGGTGACACACTGAACACTTCTATCTAGAAAAAGACAAATTGTGAATTGGTTAATTTCTTAACCTGCTCCAAATGTTAAAGGAATAGTTTGTCTTTCTGGGAAATACGCTTATTTGCTCTCTTGCTGAGATGAGAAGATCAACCACTCTCATATTTGTCAGGTAAATATGCAGCTACAGTCAGGAGACATTTATCTTAGCTTAGCATAATAACTGGAAATGTGGGGGGACATCTAACATGGCTCTGCCTAAAGGTAACAAAAATCCTCTGGCAAGCACCTTTAAAGCTTAAGAACTACAATGTTAAACCTTGTTTGTTTTATTCGTACCAAAACTTTAAGTGTAAAAAGGATAAAGTTGTGATGTGAGAGTGGTTTAATCTTATTGTCTAACTCTTAGCAAGAAAGCAAATATGCTTATTTCCCAATTTGACAAAGTTGTGTGAGAGATTCAACAACATTAGAGATAAACACATGTGAACACAAGTTAATGGTCATTTTCTGAGACAACTCTGAAGAGAGCATGCGACACACAAAACTACACAAAAATCTGTCGAGCTATGACAAATATAATCAGGAGCACTAGCTAGGATTCACTCCCCAGTTGACATTTAGCATTTCTCAATCTGTTTATGTCATTATGCCTCCAAAATGAACCTTAATAGGTCTAGATAGTTTGTAATATTGATATTGAGAATGCATTTAGAAGTGTGACTGAATCCTAGCCATTAAAACAACACAAATCTTGCAGTGTAAGACACTTCGAGTGATCATGTCCACAATTCTGCAACAGACTTAAAGTTAGGACAAACACAGGACTGAGTCATCATCATCACATGCAATACAACACTATTAGACACAACCAGATGAACATTTAGTTTACCAGTAGACCCAGTTTCTCCTGCAGGGACACCTTTGACCCCGAGCATGTCAGGTCCTGCCTCAGGTTGACTTTTGATGTTAGCTTCTTCTGGTGCAACCTCAGGCACCCCTACAGACAGTGTTTCTTCAGGGGTGATGCTCCCCGTACCTTTAGCTGCCACTGTTTCAGGAATAGCTTTGGTTTTCAGGGATTTGGTGCTCTCAGGGGCAGCATCCCCTTCACTGGCGCTGTCTACCCCAAAAACAACATCTGCCTCTGCACCATTTTGCTCAGGCACAGCGCTTCCAGTCACATAACCTAGAGGTCATACATTTCATCAACATTTACATATATACACATATTATTCTACTAGATGTTTGCAAGTCATTACTGCTGATGTACCCACATGACAAGTTAAATTTCTTTTTTCTCAGATTCAACATGTTTGTGCATGTACAAGTGCATTTACAGTACAAATTCAAGAGCAACATATCATAAAACATGTATAACATGTATAAAATGTGATGCATTGAGAGGCTGAGTGATTGAAAACTGACCAGTTTGTATTCTTGATGTTTAAAAGATTCAAACACTATGAAACTACAGCAGCAAATCTTTTTTTTTTTTTTTAGGTTTTTCTGAATTAATATCTGTGAGTTGTTTCATAAAAACATTAATTTGAGCATTATGTTTCAAGAGAACAGCCTTTCTCTATTATGTTCCATATTAATGCTGTGGAAATTACCAAGACTTTATAATGGAAAGTTTGGCTTTTGCCGCCTTCAGCTGCAGAGCACAGAGTCATCAGTGTGATTTCTTACAATATATTTCATCTGCTATCAATAAATAAAACATGAATATGTAACAATGGTTAATTTCTCAGTGACACACAGCAGAGCAGCAAACAGACTCAAAAAGATGTATGCAAACGTACAGTACATAATTCATTTTTACATTTCAATCAGTCAGTACAGTGACATTCTGCCACTTCATTTCAACGTTATAACAGTGCAAAACATGCTGACCAAAGCAATCCAGATACAGAGTATAACTATACTCACTAAGTGCATATGAAAGGTGCATATACTTTACTGTATACTAATTTTAATTCTGTTGCTACAATCGGTGAGATATAAACCCAATATTATCCGACGTTTTCCACTTAAAACTAAGAATTAAATTCAACTAAAAGTTAAATGTGTCTGGCTATTTTTATTTAAAGCCAGAAGACAGAGAAAACTGTAAAAAAAACAAAACAATGAGAAGTAAAACATGTTTTTGAAGTGTAGAATTATCGCTAGTAACACAGAGTTTGTATTTATCGGTTCTATGATTAGACACAAATATTATTTGTCTACTATGATATAAATACAGTATGCAGCTCTGTCTTTTCTCTCGTCTCATCAGGGGAGCGATCCTTTAAAATAATGACAATCCAACAACAAGTTATTAATTGATTTGGTTGAAGAGGACTTGGTCAAACAAGTAAAGCTCCATTAATGTTAAAAAAAAACAGTGACTCCACAAGCTGCACAACACTGTACAGATTCAGGTTTAGGGTACTTGCCTTGAGGAAGAACTGCTGCTGGCTCTGGTGCTGGGTTAACCTGCAGAACTCCTGATGCAGGTCCAGATGTGGCTGCTCTTGAACCCATGGATGCTGGTTCTGGTGTGGGCTCAGGTGCAGGCTTTAGGTCTTTGCCTTGAGGAAGAGCTGGTGCTGGTTCTGGTGTAGCCTGGGAGATTAGTGGTGTCTGTTTGTAGCTTTTTCCTTGTGGCACAGGTGAAGGCAGCTTTTGATATTTCTCTTGCGTCACCATAACAAGGATACCACTGGTCGGCTCTGGGGCAGCAGGTGCTGCACCTCGAGTTGCTTGTTGAGGTGTAGCACCCTCCGCTGGTGCTGCACTCGGCTGCTCAAGAGAGAGAACTCCTCCTTTAAGTCCCATTCCATTGGACGCACCTGCACCCTTTGTAGCCTTCCCATTTGGCATCATGCCGTAACCTAAGAAACAAAAATATGTGGGCGAAAATGTTAACCGAAAAGCACAGAGAACATAACGACATATGAGAGATAAAGCTGACACAAACAAATACATGTACAGGAGCATTTACCAGTATTGGCCAACTGTCCGTTAGGTACACCAGCAGGAGCATTGTAACCTGTGAAACACATTTTCATAAACAAACTTTTAAATCCTGTAAACACTGTAAAAAAAACATTATTCACAAAAATTGCATGTGTTATATGTATTCATGTATCATTCTTACCAGTGCCGAGTGTTTTAGCACCTTCACCAGGTGACACTGCTCCAACTCCTTTGGTAGTTTGAGGTTTTGAGCCTCTGTTTGGCCCTCCGTATCCTGCAGGCACTGTTAAAAGTAGGTATATATAGACCGTCACAATAGCCTCACAGGATTAACTTTGATACAAATTAGACTAATAATAAATAATAATATATTTGACATCAGAAAGTAGGAACTTATCAAGGTGTATACCTCCATATCCTCCTAGTGTGGCACCATTTCTAACTCCATTACCTTCAGAGAAAAGAGAACAAGTAGTGAGTAACGCTGCAAAAGATATAAAGTGAAATACATGTTATTATCTATATTTCCTTTTTAGGTGTGAATTCACTGTCATAATTAAATGAAAAACACATGTTAATGGGACAATTATTTAGTCCTATCTTAAGCCATGAATTTCCATCACACATAAAATCATCCAATCACAATACAGAAAATAAAGAGGCGGATTGCATTTCAGTGTTGTCCAGCAGAGGACAGTATAGACCTGCCAAGACTAAATGCAAAGCAGCACATGATTCATCTTCATGAGGAGGGGGGAGAGCATCTTTTTCTTGTTTGAAATGCCAAATGTCAGTGCCAAAAAGAAAGAATCAGCTAACTCATAACAATTTTAATTTGGGCATTTCAAATCTTCCATATTTAATAGTAGTAAATTATGTATTACTGTATATAAAAGGTGCCTATTTTAACAGATTGGTACCATTGGGTTTGGCTCCATAACTTTTGGGAACACCAGCTCCAGCTCCAGCTCCGGCTGCAGCTCCATAACCTCGGGTCAAACATAACATTACATAAATATACCGTACCGCTGAAACAGACCAGACACCTTTATACAAAATATGATTAGTTACCATTGGGTTTTGTTCCATATCCGTTGGGAACAGCTCCATTCCCATAACCTTGAGCTTAAACAAATCATGACAAAAACATTTATATTACATTTATACTTGTAATTGTGTTAATAACTCCATTTTGTGACGTTTGCAAGTATTACCTGGTTGGGGTCTCATTGCACCTCCTCTGGTGGCTCCATATCCTGTAACACATCCATGAAAGCAAATGAGATGAGATGAAATAAAACAATATTTGAATCATAAATACAATTTGAACAAGACAGTCTTACCGTTGGGTTTGGCACCGTACCCATTTGGAATATTTCCATAACCTAAAAAAAAAAAGTAAAGATGTTATGCCGACGACATTGTCTGTTCTTTAGACAAAAAGATCCACTCTCTAAATTGAATTTTAGTCATATATTGTTTTTAATTACCATTCTAGAAGACTAGAAATGTGCTATATTACATTTCAGTCCATTGACTATTACCATTGACCATAGCTCACCTGGCTGAGAAGGTAATAATTGTGTCCACACATTTACCTGATTTTGCTGGTTTGGTGGCTCCACCATTGGGGTATCCATAACCTAATATTTAAAGAAACAGCAAGAATAATTAACCACATTCTGTAAATTAAATAAAAAAATAATAGATTTCCTGCATGTTGTCTCACCATTCGGTAAGGCTCCATTTCCATTAGGGGCTCTGGCTCCAGCATAACCTTTTAATTTTACAACACATTATTTTAGATTTTGAACGGAGCCCAGTCAGTCTTTTTTATTAGATGTGATATATTGTGTTGTGTATAATTTCTAGATTTACCATTGGGTTTTGCACCTTGTCCATTGCTCACACCAGCTGCAGCACCATAGCCTGAAATTTTAACAGTTGTCAGAACGGTTCAGTGAACGGTAATAATTAAATTCAGGGATATATAATTTTCACAGTAAGAATATTCCTACCTGGCTTTGGCCCCTTCATCCCTCCATTTCCATACCGAGATCCGAGACCCAAACCGGCACTACCATAACCACCATTGTAGCCTATAAATACAGTATACATGTATATATTCACACACCATAAGTTGTATATTAAACACCATTTATTTTTTATTCATGATCCTGTAAGTGATAGCAATGACTGACTCACCTCCCATGGGTTGAGCTCCATAACCATTATAACCATTACCACCATATGCTGGAAGAAGAAAGACATTACTGTTACTGGTGTATTCGGTGGAGGCTTCAGAAATGTGTCATGTCCTTCACTCACCTTGCGTCCTTTGGTTTCTAGCAAGCTGAGGTACTCCCAGACCTCTGGAGGCTCCAATCCCTACGCCTGGACCTTAAATCACAGAATCATGTATCGATGTTGTGTCAAAGTGAATATCATGATTATCGGGACAACAAGGTGGCAGGAGATGAGTTACCTGCCCCATAAGGTGGTCTGCCGTATCCTTTCATAGGTTTACTTCCAGCTCCGCCCTGTCCTGTTAAACACAGAGACATGCTGAGGTTGTAAAAACAGATGCAAAAACTCAAAAAGTTTCAGGCTGTCCAACGTAACCTCTTTCCATCTCTTACCATTTGGTCTTGCCCCATTGCCACTGGATGGACCAGCTGCAGCTCCTTGACCTAAAGAGTGGTTATTATATGTCATAACATGTACGATGTGATCACATTTACTTATCTAAATATGTGTTTTAAAGTTTATCTTTTGCAGAAATTACCATTGGTTTTAGCCCCATTTCCATTAGGAACACCGGCTGCAGCACCATAGCCTAGTAAAAAGAGGAACTGAATGAATCTACACACAGAATAGTAGGTGCATTTAAAATTCACACATCAGGTACATCTTCAGATCTAAATTACCATTTCCTTTAGTTCCTTGTCCACCGTATCCCCCAGCTTGTGCACCGTAGCCTGAAACATAAAGACATTTAAATGTAACAGTGTTGTTGTTACTTAGTGTGTGTGTCCTCAATGAGAAGATGTGATTCATACCATTGCCTTTAATTTGTTGTCCATTGGTCGGGCCAGCTTGAACACCATATCCTAAAAATATCACAGCATGACTTCATTATAGTGAATATTTATCAAATTAGAATTATTTGTACAACAGATGCAAACTACCATTAGATGATTTAGCTCCGTTTCCACCGGGTAAAACTGCTGGATTTCCTCCTGGATTAGACACAATGCATACAGAGATTAAAGTAAAGTTAGTGAAAACAATGATTCTGACTTAAACACTTCATAAACAGCATATTCTACTTTGCTGCTGTCCATCTATTGTACCGTATATGCTCACTGTCCAAACAAACTTCACCAACATGCTAAATACACAGGGGACATGAGGATATTTTAATATTGTTGTATGTTGTGGTTGTTTAAAGTTTGTTTTAATGAAACTTTTCACCATTCATGAATGAAGAAAAACATTGTTAACATCCACTTTTTTTATTTATAAAAGAGGAATTTAATTAATCCACACACAGCGCAGTACAGTCAGACCTCAAGATCAGTTTTAGGGTCCTCAACAAACAATAATTTAAATTCAGTGGTTGCTCACCATTGGGTTTAGCTCCATTCCCACCCAGAACACCAGCTGCTGCACCATAACCTGAAAAACAAATCGAGAAATAAACATCAAGACTCTGCAGCATCACTGTAAAATGACCAAATCAAATTGACCTCATTTCCAGCATTCATGTACTGTGCATACAGCAGCTTATCTGCCTTGACTGAAAATGATTGAAACTCTGGACTTACCATTCATTCGGCCTCCGTTTCCATTTGGTGCTCCAGCAGCTGGCGCTCCATAACCTGCAGATTAAAGAGGCTGTGTGAGCATCTGCTGCATGCTTTCTTAAATGTTCATTTTTAGTACCCAATATTCTCATGACCCAAGCAGTAAGAGCTGTCAAGTAAATACGGTATGTCAGTCTGAACTTGTATTTCTATGGTTTGGAAACTGTGAAACATTTCATCTTTCTGATCTATACATCGCATCTAAATTACCATTTCCTTTTGTTCCTTGTCCGCCGTATCCACCAGCTTGTGCGCCGTAGCCTGAAACATAAAGAACATTTAAATTGAACAGTGTAAATGTCTGTGTGTGTGTGTGTGTGTGTGTGTCCTCAATGAGAAGATGTGATTCATACCGTTGCCTTTAATTTGTTGTCCATTGGTTGGACCAGCTTGGGCACCATATCCTGCAAGAAAGATCACTGACTATATTGATCACTGACTATATAGCATTACTATGATTCTAATCATTTAGTTAATTTAGAATTATTTGTACAACAGATGTGGAGAGATTAATGTAACATCTACCATTGGATTTTGCTCCATGTCCACTGGGTAAAACGGCTGGATTTCCTCCTATATTAGAAACAATGCATACAGATATTACACTTAACTTACAGGCTGTTCTATAAATCTTATATACATCTTGTACTTTTTGAAAGCTGAGAGATACTGGAGTAAAGTTAGGTTAACATAGGAGTACCTACCTTGTTGTTGGCCACCTTGTCCATTGTTTACACCAGCTGTTGCTCCATAGCCTTAAAAACAAGATGAGAAAAAATAACCAAAAAATCTGTATCGTATCTCTTTAAGTGATAAATGATATTTCGCTAAAATAGAGTAAACTTACCTTTCACCCCTCCTCCATTAGCCACACCAGCAGCTGCTCCATAGCCTTAAAAAGATTCAATATATGGTGAGACATAAATTGTAGTTAGAATAAGCTCTAAATTTGACTGATTGTGTGGGAGAGTATTTAAATGTTTTAAATTCTATCATCACTCACCTACTCCTTTCGTGGGGTATCCACCGTATCCATTTTGTGCACCCATTGCCTGACCCACACCTTAGAAAGGAATTCATTAATAACAAAATATTTCCAGGGATGTGTGTCTGGAGAAATTTGCAGTTAATTTACCTTTTGATGGCATCAGCATTCTTCCTACACCTCCACCGTTCTGAGGTCTCCCTCCTAAAAAAAAATGACCATAACAGCTGTGAATAAAAGCTTTTGCTTGTGTGGAAATCCCACATATGCAATGATTTTATGTATATATATAAGGACAAAGATAAGAAAGGGTGTCGATTGCGGTGGATTTACCGTTAGGTTGTGGCCCGTGTCCATTGGACACTCCGGAGGCAGCGCTGTAACCTAAAACACAGAACATTTAATTTAAAACTACTGTCAGGGTATGATTATTATATAGGACAGAAAAAAAGTTTGCAACATATTAATAAAGGATATCGAAAAGGAGATTTAAAAAAATGCCTATTAACAACTCTATGGAGAGTCTTGCCTTGAGTTCCTGAACATAACACATAATAATTTTGTTTCATTACCTAAACAGAATCTACAGTCATCACAAAATAATCCCACAAACAAACACCGACGAAGTCTGAAAATAGTTTCATAAGTCAAACGTTTGTCAACTTGCTCAGACAGATAAATCCATACAAAAAATATATATATTAACAAGGTTCTCAGACTTCTGATCATAGATGTATATAGATGCATTTATGCATGCATTAGATGCACATCTTTTTCAGCCCGGGCCCTTTAGGGAATATCCTAAATGTAGTAACCCTAACCCTCAATGCCTATGATAAAGTGCTGAGTACTTAAAAGGCTTAAGAGGCTGTGTATAGATATTCAGATGCATTTTTCTATTATTACAGTGATTGATGATTTACAAAAGTGGGATATGGCACAACCAGATGGACTGTAGGTATTTAAGATACCGACTCTCTGTTGTTTATCAGAGCTTTGTGCTCGTCACTACTTACTAATGCATTTTTCTCCACAGAAGCCATGTGCCTTTTTAAAGTCTTATATGAAAGAATAGAATCAATCAAATCAAATTTGACTGACAAAAATGCTGAACTCTCAGCTCTCTCACTCTGAGTTTGTAAGGGACTGTACGAAAATGATCAGCAGGAAAGTATCAGCAGAGATCAGGGTTATGTGTTTTTATTTTCTTGCTGAAGGAACTATAGTCTGACCTTTGGACCTTGGAGATTTATATTTTTCATAAATATCATATTAATAAATCAACTTCTAATGTGCACAGCGGTGATTAGTGAAAATTATTACTTTCAAGTTCAAGTAGTTTGTCACATATAATCCTAGTAAAATATATTTCTGTGAGCTCCTGTACAATTGTGAAAACAATTATTTCTGCATTGCCTTTTTAAAAGATTATTAAGATTAAATATGTTGTACCAAAGCGGTTTTATTTTTTGAAATATTGGTGAGAAGGTGTTGTATTTTTTTTTTTTATTAGTCAGGGATAGGGTCTAAAGAAAATTCTAATAAGACTCGGGAGGGCCTTGCTTTTGTAAAAAGTGAAACATTAAGTTTAGGCCCCCTCCATACCCCAATAATTTTCATACAAATTAAAATCACACATTCAATATACACTCAGTCGAGTCTCCTGGTGAGTCTAATGAACATTTTTGGGAAGTACCCAGCCTTGAATCTACAGAAGTCAATGGAGTGACTGTGTACAAGCAGTAAAACTATTCTCTTTCCTTCTCACAGACAGATGTTAAATTTAGACTGCTGCTGCCACCAAAGTCAAGCTCCCTTTGATTTCACAAACTGAGGCCGCCGGTAAAGAAGAAGAGAACATATAGTTGCTTCGCATCATCGCAAGAAAAGTTGGTAGAGGGCCGAGCGCCTGTAAGAGCTATGCAGCGAGCGTTGCTAAGATTTCAGTTTAACATGATCGTTTGAAATTTGACAGGCAAACCCGAGCACCTGAAAGACATTCGTCTCATCTCTTTCTCATCTCTTCAGGACTCTCAGCAGGTTGTTTTACTGCACGAGACTGGAGCATGTAGTTTCATACAGAATTTTAGCACAAAAAAACCCCTAATAATATGCATAATATACACATACACTGCATGTTTGCACGGTTTGTTCTGTTGAAACATTAACATCCTCACATTTATTAAGAGAGTGTAATCATTTTCCTAATTTAACAGTTCTAGTATTTTAAAATCTTGCATAAATATCAATTATTAGAGTAGAGAGTGAAACATCTCGGAAAGGGCCCTTCATTAAAAGAGTAATCCAGTACAGAAATGATGATAATGCGCTATTAATTTGGATGTTGTAGTTTAATATAACCTCTATAATACACTTCAGAAACACATACAGTACTGCAGCTGGTGAATGAAAGATTTCCGCACTGTGATACTGTTATGAAATGAACTGCAATGACATTCTCAATTGAAGCGATGTCAGGGAAGCATCTTTTGTATATTTGTTTTTTTTCTGACATAATCCTGTAAAACATTTGAAACACGGTATGTCACACAGACAGCCATCATTTAAGTCTTACTAGGACTACACTGAGACAGAGAGCAGTTTCTCAGTGCCAGCTAACAGACTAAACAGAATAATTATTGTTGGCCATATGTCAGCTCATAACTCCCGTTTCACCAGACGCATAACTGACCACAGTGACTACAGAGCATAAAGGATACGCATTCCATCCCTGAAATATACTACAGAGCTGAATTTCTTCTTTAAGGTTTAAATTGGCCTATTTGACTTAATTAACATGCATCTTCAATGTACTGATTCATGGCTTCAGTCATGAAAGCAGTTCACATATTTAATTTACAAAATACATCCCACATAAGTTAATCTAATGTGAAACACCAAGATGATATAGAGAGTACAGGTACTTGTCCTTTTCTTGAGTATTTTAATTTCATGGTACTTTTTACTCCATTGCAATTAATTCACAGCTGTAGCTCCTAGATAGTTTACAAATTAAGCTTACCAACTGCATCTAAAATTACAGATGGAATGATTTGTCAGTTATTCAATTAAGTTGATTGCCAAAAAACTATTTTGATAACTGATTCATTGTGTTATTTCTGATGCGAAAAATGCCATGTCATGGTTACAATCAACCTCAAAAGTGAGGATTGCTGCCATCCTTTGACATCATTTGTTCCACTTTTTGTACATTTTCCTGACTACACATTTTCAATGCAGGATGTTCATTACATTTCATTCAGATTTTTTACAGTGTGATATTACTTAAAAATAAAGTATCTGGAAACTTCGTCCACCGCTGATTATTTCAGATATGACTGCCTCCCAGCAAAGGCCTTCACCTGCACTTCACTCACCTCCTGTGTGTGCCGTCTGCACAAGCCAGAGGATCACCGCACTCTGAAGCAGCAGTTGTCCCATCATGTGGACCTGGAGGGGGGAAAAAAAGCCCCAAATGTTTTAGACCCAGCAGGAGAATAAGGAGAGTAAAGCAGATGATCTGGAGTGGGTAACGTACCCTGATTGTGAGGGTCTAATATACACTCTGGTCTGAGGCGCCCCTCCTTCTGCTTATGGATGCTCCTGTTCTCCAGACCCTCCCCCACTTGATGGGGGAGACACCCAAGGTGTACACACACTAACTAAATAAATAATTGGCCACTTAAAGTACATTAACACTTAAGAGAGAGATAAAGAAGCAAAGAGAGGGAGTTCACCAGACTGGACATTGACTGATGAACTCTGGACAGCGCATCACACAAGATGGATTCAGGGAAGACACAGTTGTCATGGTTTACATTGTTTATACAGACTATATAATGACTTTTTCATGATTTCCTGACTCATGTTGGCTAACACGTTCTAATGCCATGCAAAGCTGCAAATCATAAATAAATGTGTTCCTCTGGAAACAGAGGGCACTTTATTACATTTACACAATCTGTAGTTGCGTCAAATATAGCATGTAGAAGATGACAGAAGTCACTCTCACATAAAAACATCAAATACACCATAAAGCATAAAAATTACCCTGAAGAGGATCTGAACAGTGGAACCATGGAAACATATACTGTGGACATGCTACGCTAAAAACACTTTCAGACATAAATCATTCAATATTTGATTTTAAGAGCAGTTCTTGCTGGCACTTTGGATCTGAAGCAAAATGCTAAATGAATAGTATCCTGTGCAAACAGAGCTCAACATGCAACCTGTGTGGACTATATTCAGTTTTATTTGTGAATGGATTTATGACAGATATGACATCACTTCAACATGCAGAGAGGTGCCAGTTTTAAAGAGAGATGATGGAAACTGTGAGTGAGCTTCATCCTTTACTCATGCCTCTTTCAGTCTCCATGGTCCCAGCCTACACATACACAGTTGGCGAGTAAGAGTGGCCCCTTGTATATTTAAAGAAAAGTGAGTAAAAAAGAGAAAGATATCTCACCTTTCACATAGATTCCTCACTTTAAGTCCAAATCCTCTTCTTATGGGGTCAAGGAGAGGTTAATGTCTCACCCCGCAGCCCACCCAGACCTCTCACATACTTGGCTTCTCTACAAACACACTCACCACGTCTGCTGCCGCTGACAAACCATCAGTCCAAATTTTCACCACCTGGTAACAAATGTGTCTTTTCTCTCTGATCCTTCAACTTCAAAAACTCATTTGGAATAAAATGATGTTTCTGCAGGGTGTCAGCGTGTTAACTGATTGTGATCGCATCGATTGTGATTGTGGATGTTTGTGTTTGATGATTTTACGTGCATGTAAAGACATTTAGAGTCTTACCACATAAATAACATCTGACAGTTTTTAGCCATGCTAGCAGCGGGTCTCTAAGGATTGTTGGTTCACCACATGGATGTATAAACATAACTGGATAGAGCATTGGAGATGGGGCTCAGTGGCGCATGAAGTCAAAGTTATTTCCCATATAGCAAGCACACTACAGACTTGTGTGCAAGCCGAGCCACTTACTTCCAGATTAGCCCTCCTCTCAACTCGCATGTGGATAACATGATTTCACTGTGTGGCTCCTCTACACTTTCAAAATGTTAATCGGACCAAATATATCCAAAGTTTCACAGCCGCTTCTTTCACAATGTAAGCTTATGGGGAAAAAAGTCTTTCTGAGCCAGCCAGTGTGCATCACTTGACTGACACCATTACATGGTTTGGTTACTATGTCAAACTGGCCTCAAAGCTAGGAAGGTGCTCTTCCTAGGGTCCACCATCGTCCAGATTTAAATATCTCAATTACCACTGGATGGATTTAAGGTCCAGTGTTCGGATTTTGTGGTATCTAGTGGGGTAGCTTATTGCAACCCCCTCACTTGACCCTCTCCTTCTTAGCAAGAAGGAGACATTATGGTGTCCATTCTGGGCTACTGTAGAAACTTGGTGGACTATTAGAAGAGGACCTGCAGCATCTGGATATGAGGCTCGTTCTAAAGGTAACAAAAACATCACTCTTTTCAGCCACTGGAACAGACATTCTTGATCCCCAGAAGAAGAATCCTGACAAATTGGATGATCTCCTGAGTGTTGGATAGATTTCCATGAAATTTGGTACAAACATGAATGAACGTCCCCTGTGACATTCCAATCAGGCTCAGCTGAACTTTGCGTTTAGTGCTACTTAGTACATTTTCAAAAGGTAACACGTAAAACTAAGATGGCGTTCATGCTAAGTGTAGTACCTGCTAAACATCAACATGTTAGCATTGTCATTATGCCAGTGCAGGCTCACAAAGCTGTTAGCATAGATTGTTTAAATGCCTGGTTTAAAAGACGCCCTGTCCGGGAACAGCTTTTATAGGTGCGTGCTGTGGCTGACAGCTGTGCTGACTGGAAAATGTACTGTCTGTACTAAACAGTCGAGGGGTGGAGAGGTCATTATGCTTGAAAGCCACACGCAATTTATATATTTACTTATAAATCTTTTAAGAACACACAATAAAACACATTGATATCCTAGACAGACCTCCCACACAGTAGCATTCACACGTCGTCATGATGGATTTCAGAAATCTTGAAGACAAATAATTACAGTCATGGTCTGACAGTTTCTTTTAACTCCTGACTGGCATGTGTTGCCTTGTGCACCTGTACTTTTAGTATAAAACTAAGCTGAGCACCAAAACTAACTTATTTTAAACACACAGATAGCATGGATTGATATACCACCACAGTGTATCAGTTACTG
This sequence comes from Argyrosomus regius, assembly GCA_946959425.1. Taxonomy (NCBI): domain Eukaryota; kingdom Metazoa; phylum Chordata; class Actinopteri; family Sciaenidae; genus Argyrosomus; species Argyrosomus regius. The sequence goes on along the minus strand of OX336900.1, from coordinate 12,255,620 downwards.
TCACCAGCTAATGCTGAAGCTGGCTTTACTGCACTTCTATAGCAGGATTTGGTTTAAGGCGGTGGTCAGGATGTTAGTGTGTCGCTCTGTGTACCAGAAAAAAAACATGGGCTCAAGACCACAGTGCAACCACTGTTCGACAAGGATTCTCTGACTCCACATAACCATGTCTGCAGTGTGTATTCCTGTCCAGATGTGTGCAGCTGTTAGAGGCAGGCTGGCCAGTCGGCCAACGGGGCTCTGACTCAGTGTCTGGTTGACAGCCAGTGGACTCAAACAAACCCAGACTGACAGCTGTGAGAGGTCTGAGCAACTTCTCTACGAGGAACTCTCACGTGAAATTAATATTTTGTTCTGTTTTTACACTCTCAAAGACAAAAATATCAGATTTATATAAATATTTGTATAGATTAGACAGTCCATGGCTTGTCTGCGTGCACTGGGTACACAGTGTCTGTTTTTGTTGCATAATACCATGAACAGGGATATTAAAACAGGCCTTCTCTGTGAATTATAAACTTAAACTGTGAGAGGTCCTGGGACAGATGCTCTACAAGAATGCAGTAGCAGACATAACAGAGGGTTTAACAAACACACACATACAGAGTCAAAGGGGAGCCATAATTTATAGATCTCAAATGCACCATGTAAGGACTTCAGACTCCTTGAACATATTGAAACGTCTTGATATTGCACCATTATACAGTATTCCTTGCTATGTTAAGCAATAAACACCACTAAAGGTTTAATCTATCGCATATTTCTGACATGTAGCTATGTTAGAAAATATTTAGTCCCCGACAGGATATCTCACTTGATCATTTAGGCCAGCTGCAGCTTCAAGAACTCCACATCAGGACACAGTTAACGCCTTTTATCAGTAACAAGCCATTCTTCTCATTCATTCTCAAACTTGTAGTTATTTTTTGAGGATTAAATAAATTAGAGACCAACAGCTGTGCTTTGGTTACATTACTTGCTCTCCAAGACAGTCCATGTTCATGGCTTAAATCGCTTGTCTTACCAACAGTAACTTTTTTTTCAACACACAGACATCCTTTAGTCCTGGTCCCACATTCCAACCCATTCTAAAGCAACAAGAAAATATTAAATGTCTGCCAACACTAAGATTTTATAGAGCCTTTATGTAGTCTGGTCTCTGACAAACCAAAACACATTAAAAGGAGAAAGATGTTACAGTAGTAAAGAGAAATAGAGGCCTCATGTAGGGGCACATTACATTACAAAGTGCTGACAGAGCGCTGAAGTCATGCTCATAGTATCAGCTGTTAGAATCTCAGACAAGACAATAACTATACAGTATTTATGATGAGGCCGTCTTGAGCTTGCTTCATGTTGAAGTTTATTTTCTGTCTTCTCCGCCACAGTCGCCTCCTGTTTTAGATCTCATTAGCTTTAACTTCCCTTGTGTTTTTACCACTCCCTCATCTCCGCAACCGAGTTGTGCTCGGTACAGAAATGTGTGTTATGGACTCTTAACCAGTCTAGAGTCACATCATGTCCTGCTGCCAGCTTCTGCCTTCAGGAATGTCACACACCAGTGTTTCAAGTAGGCTTATTAGTTTACTTCAAACACAACTCCCTTCAACAAAAAAAACCTGAAAATCATAGATTTGTTACCACCTATGCAACTTTGTTTTATTGACATGTATTCCCTCTTTGTTTGTCGTCCTACAGGTCTCACTGATAAAATTAAATCATTGTATTATTTATCTAAACTAATTGTTTTTCTGACCTTATTAAAACCTATGGTGTAAGTATGTAAGTATTAAAGTTGTCATCATTTAAGTCTTACAGCTGGGCTCTCAGATCCCCATTATGTGCCATTTTCTGGAGTGGACCTCTGACACTTTTATATAAAATTTTTAAATGCAATTCTTATAAAATTAGTAAAAGTAATGAAGTATGCAATGAAGTATGTTTTTTGGCTTTTAAAGAACATTAGGGTGGAGCAGAGACCGCTGCACCACCCAAACGAGACTCGATGTCCAGGACTTTTCTCATTTTCAAGATTTTTTTTTATTTGTGTTGCAAGTGCTCTACAAGGGTGCAATTAAATTATTTCTGTTTCCAAATGAATACAATAAATAAAAATCTCTTTACAACTGAAACATCTAAGATGGAAAATTACATCAAATACATCATATTTAGTATCGCTACACGTGTATACACAATGCATGTCTTTTTTTACAAAAAACCCAAAATTGCATGGCTTATGTTGATGGACCATGCCATGACAACTTCCTTAATGGTTATTATAACAATGAACATATAGGTTCAGCTGTACAATCATAAATTACTATACAATCCTCAAACTGGTCACCAATATCTGATCAAACACATTATCTCAGTAAGTGATACCTCAAGTTTCTTGTCCTACATGTAACTGGCGTTAACTGACATTTGTGACTGTGTAAATGGAGTGGTTGGATAGTAAATCAGCTCCATCTGCTAGTTAATGTATTTGGAAATCTCATGAAACTATGGAAACATGTTTTGAGAGTTAAAACAAACAAAAACAACCCATCAGGTTTGTGATTTCAGAATAACTTGCTCTAATGTAACCGACTGGAGACCAAAGAGAGGAAAGTAAAAAGATCAGATAAAGGAAATAAAAAAAGGGAAACAGTTTGAGCGTGCAGAAATGTGAAGGGATGAGGGAGAGGGGACAAAAATAAGAAAACATTTTGAACAGAGTACATTATATAGCTTCTGTTATAATGAACACTGAGGACTTTTTGTCAGGGCTCTGCTTCTTTCACTCCAGTGCTCCTTACAACCTGGTCATTAGCTGAACGTCTCATTAGCTTCTGTCCACCTTAAGATGGAAGAGCCAAGAATCCGGTTGCAGATCTAAATAAAAGATATTTTGGGAATGATATTTGGGTCTACATTCACCAAATAAATATTATCTGTATGCAATGTGGAAATATCTGTCTCTTGCATCAAAACATCTAAAAAGGACTTACTCCATGTTGCTTTTCAGCTGATGCACAGTGCGCTTGTCCAGGTAACGGCAGAAGAGAGTGAGCAGGTTTGAGGGCAGGAGAAGCGGCTCCACCAGCGAACACTGGGACAGTTGTCCTGCCACCTGGAATATTGTGTCAGTCCTAAAAGATGACACTAATGTTAAAATCTAACAGGGTGAAGATGTAAACTAATCTCTGATCATGGAATATTAGCCTTAAAATCCTCACCAGGTCTCAAAGTCACCGATGCTGGGCTCTAGAGGGACACCTGAGGACAGCAGCTTCTCTCCTTGGGACAGGAGAGCATATAGTAAGGACAGTCCAAACTAAAAGGAAGAGAAGTTAATGAGGAAAAAAAGAAATCAGAAAATGATGATGCAAATATAAAAGCCAAGCAGCAACAGACAGCACGGACCTTGTTCTGACATGCCAGCGTGAGCGACTCGTATGTCGTCAGAGACTCTGATGTCAGATCTTTGAGGACTCTGATGAGCTGGCTGAACGTCAGGCCTCCAATCACATTTCGAAGAGGTGGGTAAAGCACTGGAAGGGCCTAAAAGAGGATATTACAAAAGTGCATTAATTTCCTTCCATTGCTACACAACAAAACAAGAGCAGATAGATAAAACTGACAAATAACTCCTCTACCTCTTCGGTATCTCTGCTCATCAGCGTAGGTAGATTAGAAGTCACAATTCTCAAGATTTTCAGTGCAGTATCGTGTTTGAGGAACGGGAGCAGACGGGCGACTAGCCTTTTGCCTTTTGAGACGAGCATGAAAGGAAGAAACTCCCCTCCCGAATCTCTACATCAAAACATTTGAGACAATTCATATTCATCAAAATGTTAAGTAGAATGATATACAGTAGATTCATTTAGAAAGCTAGAAACAAAAATCAGCCTTTTCTGCAAGCAACATTGAGACAATATAGATCATGTCTTTCAGGTGGCAATGTTTATACTCACAGGGGATCGTGGTGTTGCAGCTGGGAGTAGATGTGCTCCACCTTCCTCTGTGTCTTCTCCATCAACCTTCTTTGTTCTGCTTCAGACAAGACTGTGGTTTTCATCCTCTCCGTCTCCTCGACCTCCAACAGAACTATGAACAACTGCAGAGCAGAACAGACGTGACTGAGTGTTGGAGAGGGTAAAATAAAGGCCTCGCGTTGCATCGAAACAAGTAACTAGCAGGTACCTTTTCAATTTTGCTGAGGATCTCTAACCGCTGCTGTCTGATGTCTTTTTGTTCCTGTGATGTAGAAATAAGTCTTACTATCAGGGAAGGCAGATTAATACACTTCTAAGATGCCAAAAAGAAAGTCACCTCGAGTGGACCGTGAGCTTGAACTGCATGAACAGCACTGATGGCACGACGTGGAGAGTAACATGTAGACACAGCAACTTGACCCAACGAGCCTTCAATGTGCACCACTGGAAGAGCAAAAGACTTTTTTTTAACCGGAAAAAACTAAGTTGGCTGCAGCCTTTTTTTTGCCTGGACTACTATCTGCAGGTTTTCTTTTGGGGCTGCATACCACACCAACAACTTTCACCACAAGGTAGGGCTGCATGTATGTAGCCTTAGAGGCAAAACTGAGGGTTGTTGCTCGTTAAGCTTGCGTCTCATCTTGTGTAGATCAGAGATTTTAGTAAGAAAAATCAACCCAAAACAATAAAAAGGGACAAAAATAGGATTTTGAAAACTGAAGATATTATTCAAAGACACAACTCACGTCAAATGTCAAATAATAAAGTTGAGGAGGGAGAAACCTGGAGTGTAGGAGTCAGTTTTCGTGATGTAAGGTGTGGTGAGTTTGGGTGGCTCCCTCTTGCCCCTGATGCCCAGTTCTTCCTCTGCCATCTTAGCTTCTATTCGCCTATAGTACTCCTAAAAAAAAGTTTAAATATGCTAGTCATTAAATAGCTGAATCTTTGGTCCTGTACTCAAGAAGTAGCTTTTCTAATAGAGTAAAGGTTTGTTATTTGGCTCAAAAGTGACCATGAATAATAAAAAACAAAAACAAAAAAAATACACTACAGCAAAGATTTCCCACCTGGTAATAGTAGTCCTCAAGGTATGGATGCTCACTTTGCAGCTGAATCATCTGCAGCCTGGTGATCCACTCCTTCTCTTTGGGGGTCATGAGATTACAGTAAGGATCCCAGCCCTCTGGTTTTCTACAAACAAGTCATATTTTTATATAAATTAAACAGATTCATAACATGACAGAATAAGTTATTAAGAAAAAAATCTTAAGGGACGTAACACCAACCTTTGGTATATGCGTTGTTTTTGAGTAAGTAGTCGTTTATGTTGGGGGTGGAGCTGGGTGACAGGACCGGGGTACCTGTGGGTCAGACAAGGTCACATTTAAAAGCACCGTGGATGCATAGAACACTCAGTTTCCATGAAATGTTGGTATTCTCAGTTTCAAATAATCAAAGCGTAAAGACGCCAATTTATCCTATCCATCTTTGGTTAAACCCCAAAAAGTTTTTCAAACAACCCAGCTTTAATAGAGTGCAGATCCCTGTCCACAAGGTCAACCCTGTTTCCTGTTAGTACATTATACTAAAGCGTTTCCATAATTACATTGTCTCTGAACATAATGCAGGCAGTAATTATGCTGTCACCGCCTCCTGTTGTCTTTAAGTGAATGAAACACTACATTTATGTACCACACTGGACAAACAAAGTGCAGGAGTGTGACACCAGAATCCAGAGCTCGCTTACAGACTCCAGTCTGCAGTGTAGGCAACAAAAGCACTTTGATTAAAGGTAAGGGAAAGGTTGTGATTTCAGTTAAATGCTAATAAACAAAAATGTCACTGCTGACTTTTTCAATAATAAAAAACAGACAACTATCTTTCCTTAACCTTAGCCAAGTGCTGACATTGCCCCAACATAACCAAACCTATTGCAAGACTGCCTGTTTTGGCAGAAAACCAATAAAACAATTTCCTCATTACAGTAATAGAAAACAATGTGGTCACCATCATTTCCCTGGCGGAAATATATACACATTTTGCAGTACATCTTCAGAATATGGTCCTAACTTCAATCAGTTTCTTGTCTTATATTTACAGTTCTATTGTTGTTTATTTCCTTATCCACTTTTTCTTCTATCCATCTTTGTTTTTGACTCGAATCCATCTTGCAGCTGCTCTTTTTTTTTTATTTTTAGCTGTAGTAAGACCTGGATCAATAAATTGAGCCTACAATCTGCAGTCGTATTCTTTCATGCTGAAGTAGGTTACATTCAGGCCTCAAGCAAAACTAGAGCTTTACCCTCAACATGAAGAATCTGTTAATAAATTGTGTTAAAAATATATCCCAGTCAATATGCATCAGTTCTTCAGATGTACAGCTGCATCTTTTATCACCAGAGAGTGGGAGTTATCCATTCCCTCAACTTCATCTTGGAAACACACATTAATGGCAGGGATTTTAGGAAGTATTAATGTCAGGTTGATGAAGAGTTTTATATACTTGTGAGGGATAAAGTCATAAATGTTCTTGTTACTCAAACTTTACTGACAAATATTTCAGGCCACAAATCAAACATTCCTGTGAGATACACAAGATCATCACACAAACCTGATATGCTGCACTGAATTAGATGAGGGGCTGTAAAAGGGGGACGGTCTTGGTGAGTTGGCACCAAAGCGAAGTTGCATCATCTTAGGAGTCAGAGACTGAGGAGTGGAGGGGCAAGGCCGATTCGGAGGAAACATGAAGCCCCCAGTCTGATTCAGAACAAAATAACATCACGAGTCACGACAGATGATTTACTCAGTTCTCTGTGATACATTTGCTGTTGGCTTTGATGCTTCAGAACAGGTGTCATTTATTTTGTATTAAAACCTGATTGTAATGTTGCCGAGGGGTTAACGGTTGACGTGAGAGGATGGGTGATCCTGGCATCATGGGTACATGCATCTGCAAAAGAAAACTAAGATTCAGTGACAAATTTGGCCAGGCCACCCATGCCAATGAATTAAGGAATAGTTTGCAAGAAACTAAATAAGTGCATTTACCAAAATGTTGACAAAAGAAGATGGATACAACTTTGATGTATGTGCAGTAAACATGCAGATAGAGCAGCTAACAAAATCCACCTACCAGCACCTCTAAAGCTCACTGATCCCCACAATCTCTATTGGCTTTGTGGAGTCCCCGTGGGTTACCTGGCCAGGAAGTCACTCATTTTTACACTTTGTTTTTTGCATCAATCAAATAAATAAATAAATAGAACATGTTAATTAGTAAGCTTTAGAGGTGCTGGTAGGCAGATTTTCATGCCTTCAAAAGACCCAGGCTAGCTGCTCCCCTGCCTCATTTACAGTCGTTATGCTAAGCTAGGTTAACCCATTACTGGCTCCAGCTTCATTAAATCACACAGACATGAGCAGCAAGAAAGCGAAAAAGCCAAAATGACGCACTGTTCCTTTAAAAAGGAAACTATTATCTGGTAAAATGGATTCTCCACCTGAGAGGGGCCTCTTTGGCCAAACGGTCTTCTGGGGTACGCTCCTCTGGTGTCCCCTCTCCTGCCCCTGAAGGAAGAGACAGGATATGGCAAATCCAGGAAGTTGGAGGTCAGGTGCTGACCTCTGCGACCATCAATCACACACACTATAGCACTGTCCTAAGAAACAGAATAAAATAAGACAGCTATTTGTTTAAGGAACCCACTGACATACAGATTGTTACGCGTGCTCTTTAGTGATCCTAACCTGAAGTATTGATCCTGAGATTCTTCTGGTCTTTCTGGAAGACGGTGACATATACTGAGGGGGGGGGGAAGAAAATCATGAAAGTAAATCAGTACAAACATAAAATGTAACAAAAAAAAGTCTTTAAAAGTGGCAACTTACATCATCTTCAAAGGTATTTCGATTCATGGTATTCCCACAGTCCACTATGGCGCTGTCAAGACCCTTAAAAAGCAAAAACAGATCAAAATGAAGTTACTATGGCGGTAAGCTGTCAAATCCCAAATTTCAAACAGTAAATAAATCTACATCACCTTCAGGCTTGGTCGCCCCTGCACTATCCTCATCACGGCTGGGTCTTCAAACATTTGCCCCCTGCCCAGCCCTCCTCTCTGTCCCCTACCTCTGCCACGCTGCCCCGGCAGAGCCCGAGGCAGATACTGTGGTTTGTGTCTGGGAGGGGAGGGGGAGCTGTGGTGGGACGGTGGTTTGGGATCTGGTGGCGGTGGTGGTGGTGGTGGTGTTGGTGGTGATAGAGGCGGCTCTACAAACTGAAGGAGGCCGATGCTGGGGTCCTCTGTGGTGCCGTGTGTGTCAAGATCTACAATACAGATACAAAGTCTGCAGGTAGCTCTCACATTTTCACACTGTACAGAAAACTTAAAGTTGTTAAGCTTTAGAAATATGATTTTGCAGCATTAAAAGTTGAACTGAATTCAATTTAATCAGCCCTTTATATTTTTTATATGTATTGTTAAAGAAGAAATATCTTTGTGTCACAAATGTTCCTTTTCATTTCAGCCAGCTGGAGTCTGTGTTTGTATCTGGTTTGTTCAACAAGCCAAGGATCAGGACAAGACGTGTGTTCATGTTTGTAAGTTAGATAGTAAAAGACTTGAGCAGGAAACTAATGTCTGTTGTTCAAAGCTGATTCAGACTGTTGTCTGGGTCAGTGTGACCGTCTGCTCTGCCTGTGATTCATGGCTGACATTACTGCTTTATGCAAGGTTTGATTGGCTGGCTCGATAGATATGGGACGCAGTGTTCAGTTGAGTTAATACTAAACTAGGGCCTGTCATCATCAATCCAAAAAAGATAAATTTCTCCCTTTTTGATTTACAGAACAGATCTGTACGCTGTATTGATTGATCAGTTGGACTTTAATGAGAAAAAAATTAAAGTTTTGGTAACTGACAGCATTAATCTCATCAACATCTCATCATGTCTTGAGTGATGTACTTGTTGTAGCAGGTTTTTAATGTATAGTCTAGGTAGTACAAGTGCCTGTGTGGTAAAGTAGGCAAATGTTGTTGCTACAGGTGAACAGCTGTAGGGAATTAGGAACTGGGGAAGCCACACAGTTTTAATCGTCTGTGTGTCTCTGCAGGTTTTTTGTCTGATCATAGCATTTTGGTTTCATATTTAAGAGCTTGTTTTTGCGTCATTCCTTCAGTACACCCGGCTTTTGTAAGTGTTTTTTAATCATGTTAAACGCATACTTCATTTTTAGCACCACTTTGCATTGAAAATGTCTTCAAGTTCCCTCAGGTGGCTTTTTTTGTTGTTTGTTGATTGCCACTACAGTACTGATATGTTTATTAATTTTAATCAGAACAAACTCAAAGCCTAAATGTACATTAAACTGACTATATGACGCTGGAGCCAGAAGCCTGTTATCTCAGCACAAATACTAGCCTTGTTCTGTCGGAAGGTGACAAAACTGGGACCAGAGTTTTACAGTGTAGTCGTCATCAGTGCACCTGCTGCAGAAGCAGACATGATTGTTGCCCCAAAGGGAGGCAAAAGGTTTGAGTCTATTTTAGATGCTCTGGTTAAATTATAGAGTAAAACATCTACACACCCATGCCAAACGTCTCCTCATTGTAGACGTTGATCTCCTCATCCTCCTCAGCCATGGCCTGCAGGAGCCCACAGTCCATATTGGTCCCATCCTCTCCATCACTCCACTCCTCTCCATTCTCAGGCCACTGAGGCTGAGACACCTTTTCAGCCTCCTTAGCGGACGTGTAAAAATATATCATGACTAACAAAGAAGCCAAAAGACACTGAGAAGAAAACTTCAGAGACGAGACAGGAGATGGTAACCAACTCTAGAAAAATCACTGTATTCCACCTATTTATAAAAATGTATGGTTTTCAGAGGTATTGTTGTAATAACATGTTATGGCATCAGACAGTTTGTGTACATATGCTTCTTCAACATGCAATGAATACCTGATATGCTTGCTAACACGCTGTGTGTGCCTCAAATTGGCAGTGCAGCGTGCCCAAATCAATATTCACACATTAAAAAGCAACGAAATTATACTTGACTTACTTGTTGCTGTTCTTCTGAATCACTCATTGTGTATTTTGTGTGAGTTTGTTTTGTTTTTTTTGTTTTTTACACTTCTAGCCGACAGGTGACGGTGACTTTCCTCACAAGGTTACCTGCTTTCTTCTTTCAGACAGCGAGGGAAGCTCATTAACTTTTAAATGAACTCACCTGTGAGCTGCTGAGGCGTGTACACGTCAACACGCTTCACGTACCTGTCATCTCCGCCTGTGCGCTTTAACGTTGTGAATATTTGATTTTTGAATTTGTTAAATAATTCATACTTACTAACTTTCTGTTCTTTTTCCATTTTTGGGCATATTCAGGATGCTGCCACTGATTTTTAAAATAGTTGGAGCTCTTGTGCGTTGTCGTCTGGGTGACAGTGAGCAGCGACATCTAGTGGTCAAAGTTTACTTCAGATAAGATGAGATGGACTTTACTGTTCCCACACTGTGGAAATTCACTTATTACAACAGCTCACAATACACAATAAGATAAGAAAGATAAGGAAAAAAAGCATGACTAAACATGAATACATAGAAAATAGAAAAAATATACATAATAGAATAATATAGAATATAATAGAAAAAAGGAGTTCAGCATCAGTTTAAATGATTAAATATAATTTCACAGGGGGAAAAACATTACTTTTATTCTTTCTAATGAAGGAGGCTTAAACCACAACTCTATACCACTTAAATAAAATACTGTATGCTACCAGATATGTTCTCGTATTCATAAGAGGATGAAGAACGGTCTCTGATCAGCAGTGTTGGAAAGTAATTCCAAAGTACATTTACTCAAGTGCTGTACAGTACTTGTACTTGAATATATTGAGTATTTATACAACATTTTACTTCCACTGCACTAAATTTAGAGGCAAAAGTCATACTTTTTAGTCTACTGCCTTTATCTGACAGATTGAGTTATTATTTCTTGACCTTCATGCCCACAAATCTCCAAATTTGGTGGTTTTGATAAACTGAAGGATAAAAATGTTTTTTAATGGCTCGAGAACAGGCTCATACTTCTTCAAAACAGGGCTGATAAATCCTGATATGATGTATTGCTGTAGATTTAACTACCCAAACTAAAATTAGCACAACCAAACAAGTACAGCAGTAAAATGCAACTGCAGAATGATACTTTTGCTATTGATATTTTTACTAAATTCTGCTGATAATGCTGAGTTTTCGCTGTCTGGTAAATATGATGTACCCAGTTTTAATCAACAGAAATGGTATTTTCAGTATCAGTAAACATAAGATGAAGCCATTGTTCTTATTGGACTTTAATCAGATGTTTATGTTCCTAATGTATGGTGGTAGGCTCAGGCTCAGGCTCAACTGAGTCTGTACAACACCAAATGTTGTCTGTTAATAAAGGAATAAAGTTCTGAGTTATATTTCCAGCTTGGAGTAACCACAAAGGCGGTTACTGTTCTTTGAATTTGTAGGCATGTGTGAATTACTTGCAAGTTGTAAATCAAGTTTAGTTGCTTTTATACTTTTTAGAACAAACACATTTTTTTTGCAGTTGATCCTTTGACTCATTTTCTCATGGAAAACCAAGACAAGTTGTGTTCACCTTTATTTTATTCTTTGGATTCCTTTTTTGGCAAATTGCATAGAGCAACAGTGAAAGAATAATGTGAAATATCTGAACATATGACAGCTTAGTCTGTTACACAAAAACATACAGTATATAGCAGTCAGCATACAATATATAAATGCAATTGCAGTGGCACTTATACGTTTTGCAATATAAAGCAAATATATTAAAGGGGATTTCCTTGCACTACAATACAAGTCCTTCACTGAAACAATAAATTCGCTCTTAATATATTGTTTCTTCTCTACCTTTGGCAAAAGAGTTCAATTCTCAATATTCAATTTGAATCAATACAGTATGTAAAAGATTTACATACATGACAAAAATCATTTGGCATCATTTTGTATCTGTCTAACCAATGCTAGAGTTATATTTCACACTGCCAGTCTAAATGCAGTCTGCTTTTTTTTTATTGTGAAATAAACAGAAATGAACTGGGTTGGATGATTCTCTTTTTTTTATTCCCCTCCCTCTAACAACTCTAATATTCTTAAAACCAACAAAGAGACCAGCTCCACCCTCATTCCCGCAGTAAAAAAAAATACAAACACGTTGAGAACTCAGAGTCACACAGCTTCCTCACTTGGTGACCCAGAAGAAGGGGCGGGGGCGGCAAAGTCCTGCTGTGTTTTCAACCAAAGAGTTTGATGAAGCAGGGGTGGCAGTAGGGCTTGTTCTCCTGCTCCTTGAAGCAGCCTTTGCTCAGCGGCTTCAGGCAGAAGTGACACACGAGGTGGTGGGGGTGGAATTTGGCCCCCATGGCGGTGACGCAGCGGCCCAGGATCGGCTGCTGGCAGGCCTGACACATGCTACCACGGGACTGGTGGTAGTGTGCCTCACACAGAGGGTTACCCTCGTGCTCGAAGAAGCTGCCGTTCACAAAGGGGCTGTAGCACTCCTGAAGAAAAGAGGCAGTGAGATTCAGTGACAGCAGAGAGCTCTGACTCATGTAACTGTAATTAGAAAGTTTTCATGTGAAACGACAACTTTCTCATGACATAATTCCAACTTATTTTTAGGTTTTTGATTTTTTTTCTTTTTAGATGATGGCAATTTTTTGGAGGAACACACCCTGTTCACACACATGTACACATCACAACTACATCTACTGGTCACTGAGCAGCTTCACTGTAGCAGTTGCAGGTTTAATCTAAATTGCCACATCAGAATCAGACAGACCAACAACCAAACTGTGTTTAATTTTCTGAATTTCCTGTAACCGCTTATCCTCATCAGGGTCACCGGGGTGTGGAGCCAAGCCCAGCTGACTTAGGGCGAGGGGCGGTGTACACCCTAGAAAAGTCACCAGTTCTTCACAGGGCGTATAGAGACAAACAACCATTCACACTCACATTCACACCTACGGGCAATTTAGGGTCACCAATTAACCTGTTAAGTGCACGTCTTTAGACTGTGGGAAGAAGCTGGAGTACGTGGAGAGAACCCACACAGACACGGGGAGAACGTATAAACTCCACACAGAAATTCACATTTAATTTATTTATTTACCCAACTGTTTAAACATTTTTGTGAATTTTACTCCTCTTCATTAAGGGTGCCCAGCATGTAATTGTGGTGGAGTGAATTATTAAATCTCCCAGATTTCCATGAATATTACAGAGGACCTGACCTCATTGTCCTCATGCTGTCTTCAATGGTATCCATGGGCTTGATCATCTGAATATCACATGACCTTAGGCAGTGCAAAAGATTGCTAGCAAGTAAATATAGATCTAAACAACACAGGTTTTAAAGTGTCCAAAAAATCAGCTTTGCATTCAACATGTTTGTAAGACTTAAAGGATTACTGACTGTAAACTGTTGTTTATTAAGTTCACCAACCTACCTGATTCTTTCTCTGAATAAAACTATAAGAACAAACTCTTGGTCATTTTAAAATATTGCAACTGTTTGCAAAATACAACAGACACCATCATTGACACGGCCTTCAAATAAACAGAGAAACACTCACCCTACACACGAAGCACTGTGGGTGCCAGAGGGAGCTGAGAGCTGAGATGTAGTTTTCCAGAATGGGCTGGCTGCAGCCTTGACAGCGGGAAGCAAACAGAGTCAAGAAGCACTGCTGGCAGTACTGCTGGCCCTCACGGTCATGGAAACCTGCAGAATATACGGTCACAGCTTTACACAGTTCACAGTTTCTTTGATAAATGTTAAATTAACTGGATGATGCGGGGGGGAAAAAAACTGTCTGAACCTTTTCCATGTGACTCTGGTCTGCAGAACATAAAACTACAATCTGTTTGTAATTGTTTAAGGTTTTACTGATCTGAATTTTTAAAGGCTGACAGTATTTTTTTTTTGTCTCAGAGCTTGTTCTGCTTTAAGTTTGGCCATTTTCATGCCAAAGATGAAGTGTTTCCTGAATTCTTGGCAGGTTGGAACTGCCTTTACAACAGAACATTAACACTGCTTTGAAAAGCATAGGAATTAAAGGTTTTTAGGTGGATTAGCAGCTTTTTAAAGCAAGGTTAGAGAGCCCCCAAGGGGTCATACAGCACGTGGAAATCCATGTGAACAGATCTCTAACTTCTATCGATTTCAGTACTAGATAAACATTAAACAAACAATCGAATATGTATGTGTTTGATAGGTCCTGCAGTGTTTTTTAGGGTAAAGCATGACCCTGCTGAAGTTCATTGTTAACAGTTAAACCCAGACAGGATGTGCCGCCCATTACCTTCCTCTCCAAACGCCCGGCTGCACTTAACACAGCAGAAACACTCCGGGTGCCAGTTCTTATCCAAAGCGGTGACCATTTTCTAAACAAGAGGAATGAGAAGTTAAATGGCTTCAGGTTGCCTGGTGTATTAATTTGAGTTGTTCATGTTAAAATAAGCTCTGGGTTATACGGCGCATGCAAATTTGAGTCTCTCACATTTAGGATGGGCTTGTTGCATTGTGCACAGTGAGGGGAGAAGAGGGTGAAGTAGTCCGACTCGCAGTACGGTCGTCCGTCCTTCTCGAAGAAGTTGCGACTGCCTAACTCCGTCTCGCACTCAGTGCACACAAAGTGCTCTGGGTGCCACACCTTTCCCAGGGCTGTTACTACCTGCAAGAGGAACATACGAACATCCTCTAAAAATCTTCTTCATGAATTATATTAGACGTGCCACAGGTTCTAAGCATCAAATAAAGTAACGGAAAACTAAAACTGAGCACTCACAAGTTTAATATAACTTTTAAATGTCGATATAGATTTATTCTGATAACTCACCTGTCCCACCACTGGCTTTTGACAAGCTGAACAGTTTCCCTTGGAGGATGTTTGAACTCCTTGTCGGCTCAGGTCTGACTGAAGCAGCCCCAGCATGCTGTCCAATGATCCGCCGGATGAGGGCTGTGGTGGGGCGGCGGGCTGCTGTGGTGCCGTCACCACTGGAGTGACAGGTGCAGCTGGCTGGGAGAAGAGAAATAAAAATGATGGACGGCACATCTGTCTTTGGGATTGAAATTCTCCACAAATTTATCATCAGTGTGCAGTTGGTCTGAAATTAATTGCCATAAAAGACAGTGAGCGTGATATGTGGCTGTGTGAGGCACAGCGAGCAAATGTGCTAGATAGAAAGTGGGCATATGCTTTATGATCTGCTCATTTGAACAATATTTCAAAGTAGCTTGGTATATTGTGTAGCTCCTTTTGTTATAATGTGGTGTACCTTTCTAAATTTGTTTGTTTCTGTCAGAGCAGCAGCAGCAGCTTTTTTTACCCCGTGGTTCAACATTTTAATGGTAAAAATCCCATTGTAGAAGAGGCAGAAATATCAATTCCTCCACTAATAGTAGCCTCAATTAATGGGAATGTAATGCAAAAACAGCACAGGTTGCATTTTTGTGAGGGAAATGGCCCTGGTCATGCACACACCACAACATTAAAACCAGGTTGGCTCATTATTCATGTCTGCTCTCTGGAAGCATTTATGGAAAATGTTGAAACTCTACCACTATACAGCCAAGCTAGCTTCTCTTCAAGACTTCAGGTTAACATGCTAACAATGACAAAGCTAATTTCTGATTTTAGCCTGTTTATCACATTTACCTTGTTCAACTTCTTAGTTTGTTAGCATGCTAACATTTTGCTCATACCACAAAATGCAGCTGAGGAAAATGTTGAAAGTTTTGCTGGTATTTGGTCATAAATCAAAGGACTGGACACAGTCAAATGTAAACCTCATGATAGCTCTCTCTAAGTCTCTGGGGACCATGAACGTCAACAAAAAGTGCTAAATATAATGACAATGCATAGTTGCTGAAATATTTGCTGTAATGCCAAATGAAATGTTGCAAGCAATGTTAAAAACGAGGTAAGTATCAGCATTTTGGAAATGTACTGAACATCACAACTTAGTAAAAAGTATCCAACGGAGAAATGTTCCTTTTAAAGCTCTGTTCCCATAACCTTGTGCTCACGCCTGTTTATTACCCACAGCTGGACTGCACATTAGAGACCAAACAAACTTCAACCACTTCACTTTACTCACATACTAGCCACTGTCTCACTGAAAAGGAGAATGACTGCATTATATACCACACCAATAGATCTATAACTCTAACTTCCAACTATCTGAAGTTATTTTTGAAGCTGGAAAAAAATCTCCACCAAGGCTAATTTCCATCCTCAGGCCTTAATCTGGTGACTGATCTATACCAGGAGGCATGTGCTGTGGCTAGGCCACACAGTAACAGTGAAGTCATCGTGAAGTCAAGTCAACGTCTTCCATGAATCAGTGTAAGCTGCGTTAAATAAAGCCTGGAGCAGCTGGGATGAATGGCACAAAAAACAGTGCACTCTTGTGTGGATTTAGACAAAAACTGACCAATATTATCCCCTCTGTGTGATTTGTATGCTGTTGTGTGACTCTTACTGTGCTCTGGACTCTGAAGTCTGACAGGGAAGCCATCAGTTTGTCCAATTCCAGTGTGGCTGATGTTGCTGAAGGCTTCGCGGAGCTGGAATACAAAATTAATTGTTTTAATAAACCCATAAAAAACACAATTTAATTCGATCTTACTTGACTCACTTAGCTCCAGCGATTTTATTACCACTGTTTGGCCACGCTTGGCCTTTCTCAAGGCAAGTGATGTCAGTAATGAAATCATTGGAGCTTACTTAAAATACTGCTCAAAATTAAAGTGTGGGATGTTGCCTGTGAATTCTGGGTATCATGAATAAAATGTTGATGGCTGTTAGTGTGTCACTAAGTATAGTAAACTAAGTATAGTGAAAGATTATAGCGTTATAGCGTTTGCACAATTTAACTTAAATGTTCTAATTCATTTATGGTTAATTGTGCAGCTCTCCTGCCTGTGAAAACTCCACATTAAGTAGTTTGCAGCACAGAAAATTCACTAAAGCTGCAGCAAACTATGCCGATAATTTAGATTAGACTAAATTAGATCTAGTACCTGGAAGAGGAGGTTGTGGCCTTATCCTTAATCTTGTCCCTCTCATCTTTTTTAGAAGGGAACTGAGCCAGGATCTCATCTGATGACAAAAACAAGATCATATATAAGAAAAGATTCATCTTAGAGTTAAAACACAGGCACATTAATAACAACACACACACTCTAACCTGTGATGTTGAACTGGGTGGCGTTCAGCTCCTGTAACAGATGGTCCAGTTCACTCAGGCCTCCTCCCAACAGCGATGAGGAGGAGAAGGCTGGAGGAGGATCTGTTGTGCGAGGAGAGCGCGGTTTACACACTGTGCTGTAAGAAATACAAGACAGGCCAAAATTAACAGGGATTAGGAAACAGTCTGTCACTAATGTGGTAAGTTTCATCATGGTCAATTTGCCATGAATCATAGGAGACTCATGAACTGAAGAGAAATGAGTCATGAGGCAGCAGAATACTATCATCTGTCCGGAACAGTGGTTTAAAATTCAAACACACTCATTGTTAAAACTGGGCAAAATGACAAATGTATAAAAAAGTATTCATATGTGGATGAAGATGTCGAAGAAGTACTACAGTGTAGAAATACTCTGTCACAAGAAAATGTCCTGCATTAAAAATGTTACTGAAGTAAAAGTACAAAAGTATGAGCATCAGACTATACTTAAGGGAGCAGTGTGAGAGGATTTAGTGGCAGCTAACAGTGTAGTTGTTGACTGCAATCCTGACACTTCACCCTCTGTTTCCTAGTATGAAGGAGAACCTATGGTGGCTGTAAATCTGAAAAATGCTTAAGTCTCTATCAGGAGCCAGTGTTTAGTGGGTCTCTTCTGGGATATTGTAGAAAGCGTTTAACATGGTGGACTACCTAGAAGAAGACCTGTGATGTCTGTAGATATAAAAGGTTCATTCTAAGATAATGAAAACACGATGAATTTCATTTTCAGGTAGTTGAACACTAATGAAAACGTAGTTATGGCTCCCACTAAATCTTACACACTGGACCTTTAAAGTACCAAAAGTAAAAGACGTCATCACACAGAATGACAACTGGTAAAAGTGGAGCTAATTTTAACTAGCTTATGTTGGGCAGCTTGTGAATTTCCCCACAGGCATCAATGACGTTTTATCTTAATCTATAATATTGCTTCAGAATATATGATTATATTTGGTATTATTAATCTGACTGCAAAGTAACTTTTTAAAAAAGATATATTCTAATATACAGTACGTATATACACTGAACCAATCATAGTTGTGGGAGGCAATCTAGAGGTTTGGAAACACGCTAAGAAATACATTACATGCAGACGATATCAGGGAGAGTTACCTGTATAATTTGTCTGGGTTGGAGTTCTGGTTAGATTTCATTGCAGCAGAAACAGTCTAAGAGACAAAACAGATGCACAATCAGTCAAGAGGATGTTACCAAACCAGCATGAAGTCAAAGAAAACATTTGTAAGCAAGGTTCAGGGCGTTTAGACAAGATTATAATGATCCAAATCAATCAGAATCTGCAATGAGAGAACTGTTCTGAATCCATTCCCGGCAGCTAATCGTCTACCTGCTGTGGGGTGTAGGCGGGTGGCGGTGGCCGGGCCTGGGTGGTGTCCTCAGTGGCAGCATCAGCATTTTGTGGAGGGTCAGAGGTGAGCAAGACAGGACATCGAGCAAGAGGAGAGCCGGTGTTCTCGAGATCAGCGAGGAGGGCGTCTGGAAGGGAGAGAGGGAACAAAGAAACTGATTAAAAGAGAAAGAAATGATGTGACACATCACGTGATGAACAAACGTGATAGAAGCTTTGTTGAATTAACATTTTGTTTAAGCTTTTTGATGAGAATTAAAGACAGTTAACTACCCCATGATGTATCTCTACATTTGTATGAATGTCCTTGATGATGTTATTAGTTTGTTGATGAAGCAATGAAAGGAAATAGAAAGAGATATGAGTTGAGAAAGAGGATGAAGAACTATGTAGTGCAGATGAAAACACACTGGATTAATGGCAGAACATATGAAATTAAGGCAAGAATGAAACTCATGCAAACACATGCACAGACAGTTACGTACCAAACACAACAATACGAGGACTGAGAGGGTAGTTAGGTGGCTCAGACACTCCTAAGAAGAAACAGAGAGTCTGTGTGACCAATACAGCAGCAGCAAAATCGGCCCACATGTCAGACATGACACGGAGGACAATGAGCGTCCTCAGACGCTAATCAGTCAGAAGACAGGACAGTCGGAGATAATCCATCGACACAGTGAAGAAATTAGAGCGCACAAACATTTTTTGCATTCATATCCAAGACATGCCGGCTCAGAAAGGAAACAGAGGAGGAAGAGTGTTTGGCAACTGATATCTAACTCCACCGCCCCCCTCCCCTCACTCCCACACTCACTCCATGCTGAGGTGGAAGCTGTCCAGAAACTAAACTTGCTCACAGGGTTAGGCTTTGTCACTGCATGGCATCATTTAGTGCTGACAAGTCTGTATACGTGGGACTGAAGCTGGAGTAAGAAAGAGGGCTGAGAGGGAGTAGATATAAACTCGAAGCTGTAGACAGGCTGCCGTCTAATACTGACTTAACCTTTCACACCGCTGATACCATACTAAACATTAGTTTAGCGATTCATTCAATTTAGTTGATGTACCCTAACCCTGAAGTACCCTGTCGACAACAACAATATTTATGTATTCATCTGATTACAAACTGGACTTTATTTTACACTATTAAAGTGCCAACCAAGTGATTTAGTAATGGACTTTCTAAAAGTTGTGGGACTTGACTTGTTCATTCAATAATTAAAGAATTAATGGTCAAAGTCCTAAAACATCCTGGCTTTTGGTCTCTAGAAACGCTGCATCCTACGATTCCCATAACTCATCTGTCTGTCTTCCCACGTTAAGCGTTGCATGAGGCAGTTGATTACCGAGTTGGTCAAGGATTAAAATAATATGCACTGACAATATAACACTATATCCATCATATATGTTTGTTTACATTGAATGACAGTCTTTGGCTGTTGTGAGGCGTTCATATTTGTGGGAACTCAACTCAAGTCTTTGTAAATAGACTTGTAAATAATATTCACATCTCGCAATTACAATAACTCCAATATGATGTGAATGCAGCACAAGAAAGCTCCCTACAGAGCCACAGAAGACATTATACACCGAGGCTGAATAACACTAATAATAAACACTGACTAATAAACTGATCTTTATATGTAAAATTGGTGGAGTGCTCCTTTATGCAGATATTGTTTATAGAAGACAAATTGATCCTGGAATTGTTAATATTTAGGGTTTTTTTGGGTACGTTTAGTCAAGTTTGCATACTGTGGATACAACATGTAGTGGCAGACGGACACATCAAACATTTATCCATCACTTTTCAGTATTTCCACACTCCCAACAGTTAATCTGTTATCAATATACAATAAATATAAACATGTGTGGGTCAAGCAGTGGCAGGACCGTAAGTTTACCTGTACTGTCTAACAGAATAATAATACTAATGTGTGTCCATTGATCTACTATAGATCTTTTTAAGAAGAGAATTAACCGATCCTCTAGCAGACAGGACAATAGACACAGGATCTGTGTTGTGGAGCAATGAGGTCTGGAGAACACTGTTATAGTTAAAGAGTTTTAATAAGGTGCTGTCCCTCGTTAAAAAAGCTTTAATTATAACCATGTGCTCCAGAACTCATCACTCCAAATAAACTGAGTATCTTTGTGAGTTTTGGTGACATGGAGCAGCACAGGGAAAGTCTCACCACAAGTAATAGCGGTTGTTCAAATTTCAGTTTTTTTTTATGAGCGCTTTAGGGAAGTCCTGTCCATGTTGGCTTACAAGCTGAGTCCATTCTTGACCCTGGAAACACCACAAGGTCCATTTAGCTCCATGTAGAACAGCTCACTAAATGGACCTTGTGGTGAGTTTTCTAATTTGCAAAGTCGAGAATGAAGTCTGAACCTCACATTCTCACATTCTCACATTCTGGTAGCCTTCATCGGCTGATATCAAGAATGTTTCATCGATTACACTTTTTCTGACACGCTAAAACTAATTTACCCTGCTTTAGTTCATCGCTGCGGTCACTTCTGTCCCAGATGATTCACACTTCTGGTACGACCATGTGGTGAGAATCTTGTGCATATACTACTTGCCCTCCTCCTCCCTGCTGTGTGTCTCTGTCTCTTACACACACTCACACATACTCTTACAGACTAAACTGCTCATATAAGGAGCTGAACTTCTCTCAATGGGAATTATGACCATATTTAGAGCTGCCTGTCGACTTGTTTGTCTTGGCCGAAGCCCTCTCTAACAAGTGGTCTCTCTCACCAAAAAGCCTCGCCAGATCCAGTGCATAAACTTACAACATCGCTGGACAACAGCATAAACCGAGTGTCCCGAACATGGTCTCTGCTTGACTAAAACACTCACCCTGTCACCCAGTAACTGCCTCACTGTGTGCAATCCAATCCAGATGTGCCCAGATGTGCTTGGCCATTGAAAAGCATAAATCCCCCCCCCCTCCACATTTCTATAGTGGACTAAATCAGGCAGCTGAGGCACAAAAAAAAGGCCTTTCTATTTTCATTGAACTCTGTGGCTTTTTGAAACAGCAGCGTGGCCCTGGGCTATTTCGGGGCCTATCCGACACAGTTATTCCCAAACACACACACACACAAAGAGTCAGCTTCTCATAATGTTGCTCTGAGAAAGACGAATCTCCCTTTGGCATTTGTATCTATAAAAAAAGGACAGAACCAGGCATGCTCCCTGTTGGATGTCTTCAAAATGGAAAACACTCTGTTGCACATTATGTGGCTTTCTCTCCATCCCTTGACTTGTTAATATTAATGGATGAGAAAAGCCCGCTGTGGATGTCTTTAAATCTAATTTACAAAAGAATTGATTGAATTTGCAGGGCATGCACGATACACTCAAGAGCGGTCAGGCGGACGCAGAGTAATGTAGTGGCAGTTCTTGTGTTACCTGTGTGAATGTGTGTGCATTTGTGGCCTGTTTGCTTGCAAATTTAAACACAATTCTGCAAAACAAAACATTTGAGGAAGGAAGCAGACTGTGAACAGAATTACAGATATTATGTCATATGAGAAAAAGCACTTATGCATATAGAAGTTTGTTTTTTTTCTGCCTTACACTGTTATTATCTGATAGGAGGCAATAAAATCCCCTTTATATTACAGCCTCATACATATCCTTGTGGACAAAGAAAGCAAATGCTACTCCACTATGATTGCCAGAATGAACAGAGACCTTATTTCCTCTGTTTGGGCACACCACCCCTTCCCCAAAGATCCCCTAAAGATACCTCACCATGTAGTTACAACGCTTGAAAACGAAGAATACTCACCCAGATCGTCCATGATATGATTTCAGCCGAGTGTTTCCCTCTTTGTGTGACACTATGTGGACGCGGACAGCATTAATAAGTGGTGATAGACGCGTATCAAAGCCCTGCAAGATCAAGACTATTGTCTGCGTCGGTCCTGGATAACTTCTTGGACACCGTTATCCGCCAAGAGAGGAGGAAGAGGAGGAGGAGGAGGAGGAGGAAGAGGAGAAGGGCGTCCCGTTTTCTTTTTTCCTACACGACTCCCTTCCTGTGTAATGCCTACCAGGACCTCAGACTGGAGAAGGCGTAGTTAAATAAATGTGGTTACAAACCCCGCATTCCCCGGACACGCGACGTCATCCTGGACATTCCTAGTCCATATTTGGGAGAGAAAATTAAGCATTTAGTGGCGCCGGGAGCTGCGCAAAAACTGCGTCGATGCGCCTGTGAATCGGTGCAAAATGCGTTTTTACTGACATGTCCTTCACTGTAAATACATCCTGAGGATAAACAGTCATGGGCCGACACCAACCCACAGAAAAAAAGGAGAAGATCTGTGTGAGATCATCAAGGGAAACTATGATATCCACTTTTCCACACACACAAAATATACATCTACAGTATATCAGAATAAAGGATGTTTTTTAATCTAAATCTAATAAATGATCTGATTATTTTCATGTTTCATTCATTCAACTGCCCCGTTGTCATTTTTATTTGAGTAATTAATAGTAGATTCAGTCATTTGAACTTGAATTTGTCCCAGAAACTATTTTCTATTTATCCGCTCCATGCCAAATTATTTTTTTTCATGTGTAGATGGATAGATAGATTACTTTATTGTATCTTTATGTGTATCTTAATACATTACTATCACATATAGTTACTGGTGTCCTCTCTGTCTATCTCTGTCTGAGGGGATCCTTGTGGACAGCATGTTGCCAGCTGTTGCCTCTTAAAGGTCCAGTGTGTAAGATTTACTCGGCTTTATTCACAGGGTATGGCAGAAATGGAATATAATACTCATAACTATGTTTTCATTTGTGTAAAATCACCTGAAAATAAGAATCATTATGTTTTATGTCATTTTTATGTCTATGCTGCATATCCTGACCAGAACAGACAAACCAAACACTGGCACTAAATAGGACCTATTTCGCGTGTAGTTTCTCCTACACTCTCGGTAGTGGCGGGTAAGGCGAGAGGTACTCACTTGGTTGCAATCTGCATATTTACCACTAAATCTTACACACTGGACCTTTAAGTTCCCAGTACAGCACACACAGCACATTACAGATTGGCAGCTTCATTATATTTTGCATCCAGAAACTAAGCTGTGCTTGTTTACTTACTTGACTTGTCACTCAGTTTGAGGTAATTTGTTGAAGCACAGCATTTTTTTTTGTGAGCACAATATGAACTTCTAAATGTGTTAGGATCACATTTTGACACAGTGCTGCAACCTTACATAGGAATTTAGTCAAGTTGCTTTTGACTACAACAAATTTGAAAAGAATTTACTACCAAAAAGTGACTGATACAGTGAAGCTGAAACTTTGGGGACATCTGGGCAGGATGAGGAAAAAAGTTGATTTGTTGAATATATTAATTTATTTATTCATTTATTAACTCCATGTTTTAGACCTTTTTTATATACTGTAATCATGTTAATACTTATTCACCTCATGCCTTGTATATAATCGTATATCTGTTTTGCGTTGCAATAAATGTTCTAACAAGAATTTCCCTTCGGGGATCAATAAAGCACTCTATGTTAGCATGAAATTATAGTCAGTCAACAAAGGTGTTTCCAATGACACTAATTGTTCCATTTATTGCAGCACAGAGTTTCCAGTGAACCAACATGCACCACAGCAGCACCCTGACTCTGTCTGACCTGAATGGAACAGG
Organism: Argyrosomus regius; assembly: GCA_946959425.1. NCBI lineage: Eukaryota > Metazoa > Chordata > Actinopteri > Sciaenidae > Argyrosomus > Argyrosomus regius. The sequence continues at coordinate 12,231,258 of OX336900.1, read as the reverse complement.
GCCTTAATTAGTATCATTGTTAACACCTGTGTTTACTCTTTTTCATGTCAAAATGGCTGCTGTGATAGAGGTCTAATCTAATGTGTGAAGCTCAGGTGCTCATATGGTCAATACAAACGCAGTAGAAGTTTTTAGACATGACGAGACATTTTGACAGAATAGGAATAATAAAATGAACTGAATTTCATTTAGCTGCTTAGATTTGCTGGCTCGCTGTCACGACCTATTGGGACACTCAGAATAGAAGCGAGCCATCAGAAATGTTATGAGTAATATTTGTGGTTTTCCTACTATGACAAAGGTCTGCCCAACTTCTGACACAGACCCTTTAAATTCTGTTATCTTTATTAAATGTTCACACGAAACCCTGTTTCAAATAAGAAGAAGTCATCCAGCAGTGTAAAAAACAAAACAGGAAAAACTTTTAATTAAGCAAGCTCACAGTTACAGGCTATGTTTGTGTGATTAAGGGGGAAGGCGCCACATTGATGTTGGTGACGTGGTGATGTATGCATTCTTTTTTTTCCTTTTTTTTTTCTCAAAACTCCTCCTGTGTACTGTATACTGTATGCCACAGACAAAATGTCATTTGACCAAAAATAATCCCTCTGTTGTCAAAGAGGTACCTGTCTTTGGTCTCAGTGCATGAAACATACAACAAAGAACTGACAAGTGAAACATACTGAAAAAACAAAATGACAACAAAAAAACTTAACACAGTTATTATAAAGACTTTCTTTCCTGGTATGAAATCAAATCAGAAATGTACAACAAAACTGGAGAATCACGCCAAAGAAACTTAGCAGTTGAAGGTTTATCACTTTCTGTCAAAATAAAGCCTTTGTTTTGAATCGATCATGCAGTTTGCTGATTCAGACGCCGATCTCCTTACCTATGCATGTTACTTCTAGAGCACTGTGACACACGACTACGTCTTCACCTTTTTCCAAAATAATAATGATAATAATTATAATAACTCACACGCGCGCACACACACACAATCATACTTTCCGAAACCAACTTCTTCACTCAAAAAGCTTGAGCCAGTCGGCGCTTAAGAGCAAAGTCAAGGAGCAGAACCGCGTGTGATGTGGAAATCATAAAGAGTTAAAAAAAAATGATTCGTGAAGCAAATTGGAGGGGGGAGATGCTGGGATGATAGCATGAAGGTAACATGGATAGGCTTGGTTACCAATAACGTCCCAATCCATCAAATGAAATTATATTACATATCCTCCACCTCGCTACTTCTCCACTGCAGTTAATCCACACACACCCACTTCCATCCTTCTCTGCATTGCTCGTTTCCTCCGCCTGTCATCACTGCACAGCCTGTTCGTTGGCAGTGCTACCAGAGTCTTGAGGCTTCATCACATCGGGGAGTTCTGGGGGGCTGGAGAAGGCCTCGATGTGCAGCTGTTCGAACATCTCATCTGGAGGGCAGAGGAGACAAGCAAACATTAGTTTCATTATACAAGGCGATTAGAGATCTCTCCGCCTGACAACCGCCTGGGGATTCCCCAATGCAAAGGGGATGTCAATAACAGCTCGAGACAAACAAAATCCCCTTACTTCAAGGACACAACTTACCTGAAACAGCACTCTCCCCTCAAGCAAACCGGAAATGTAGTGAATATTGCGGCTAGAGCTTTTTGAAGCACTGAAAATGGATGTCCCAAGCAACATAATATGGTACGACATGTTAACAAGCACACTTCTGCATGCCACTGCCATATCACTGCCCTAAAGACCTTGGATTGGTTGTGCAATGCTTTAACTCTCTAAATGTTTCTACACAGTAAAAGCTAGGAGAAAGTCCCAAGTTTCTTCTGAGATAAATATTTATAGACTAAGCAAATATTAGCTCCATCGTGATCATGTTAGAAAATCGCTGCGGTAAGCATTGACTGCAGCAAGTCTTTCCAAAGCTTAAAAATAATAACTACAGCGGTTAATGCACTCTTAAAAAGGTGCAAAAATAATCCCCACATGGGAGACAATTATTGGAAATCAAATCACATTCATGGAAAGTTTGAACGCCAATTCAAATCTAATTTCTAAAGATTTGTCTTAGGTTCAAATCAAATGTAAAATTCACCTTCTGTGTCGCTTACGTTGTGTTGTACTTGTACTGTAAACTCACATGTACATTATAAAGACAAATTACAGTACAGCAGAAATAGCCGTGGCTTCAGGCCACACAAGATTGCAGCAACGTTCGAAAGTCACACAGGGACAATTTTGATGCAGACGAGACTGCGATAGTCATTTAGCTGCACTAACAACCACTTCTATCACTAAAGTACTCCACTAAACGTTCTGCCAAAGAGACTGACAGAAGAGTAAAACAACATTGTTTAATCATAAAATACCTCTAGAGTGCATTGAACACTACAGATTAATATTTAACAGTGCAGGAGAACAGAGGAGCTACAGTAGTTGATAACCATAGATATCGACCGACATACATACTGCTACATCACCTGATTACAGATACATAGGGCCTATGTGAGTGACTGCATGAATGATGTAAATTAACAAGGACAAAGTACAAATCATGCACTGATGTTCAACAATTTAACTTAAACAAGCAAGTCCACAATAAGACAGTAAAAAGTTAAACTGAAGCAGAAAGACAGGAAATACTTGGCGGAAAAAACAAAACATCCCAGATCCGTGGGAAACTCACAAGTAACATATATATACACACACATTGAACATACCATTTATGCGGAAGGCCAGACCAACTGTAGCTGGGGCTTGAGGTCTGGCAGTCTGGTTGGTGAATCCACAGTCACCAAGAGTTTTGCTGTCCTCTAGCAACTGGTCATCCTGTGGAAGAAAAGGCTGAAAATGTCACCTTGATGTCGTTGAAATGTATAAATCTGCTTCAGTGAACATCGAGAGAGAACACAAATAATATTTTAGTCACCCTGAGGAAAGAAAACATGCAAACAGTGTCTCTAATACATTAGCACAGGTTTAATTTAACGTCAGATTTATCTTTTAGGTTCATTTTAACGTATGTTTACTGTGTCTTATGCTGCTACTGGATGCTGGAATTTTCCTTGGGATCAATAAAGTATCTATCTATCTATCTATCTATCTATCTAGACTGGTATGCTCACTTTGTAGAGCCTCTGGTCTTCAGGTGTTCTCTTAAGTATTCCTTCGACAATGCGTTTCAGCTCGTAGACAGTGGTGGACTCCTTGGCATCCGTGAAGATTGTGGTCTTGTGACGCCGGATCATTAAGAACACGTCCTGAAAGAAAAGGGGCATAAAATTAAATATATATATTATATTATATATATAAATAAATGTGTCAAAAGGCAGCTTTGATTTGCTGTTTTATCTTGAAGATGAGGGCTCTAGAAAAACTCTCAATTTTAAAGTGGGATCAAACAGGATATCTGGATATTTATAACCAGGTTAACTGACAATAACCCCTCTTATAATAGACAAGGCATGTCAGTAGGCCATCTGACAACTGTTTATAACACCTTATTGATCTGTATTGTTAGTGAAGCCTTGTTTTGCCGATGTGTCAGCCAAGTTTTATGTTGATATAGAAGATTTAACACTGCTAACAATTCATTGATTCTTAACCAAGCAAGAAGAAGCAGTGAGCAGTGTGCTGGCAGACGTACATCTGTGCTAAGGCTAAACTAGCCGACACGATACAGTCTTTCAGGTTTTTGACAGTCAAAACCGGGCCTGCCAGTTACATTAACATACACTGTATGTTTGACAATGACAGCACATGTTTAGCCGATCCTGACAAGCCTAACTGGGTTAGCTGGCTGAACGTTACATCACTTCCAAGGTGAGCCAGTCAAAGATAAGTTACCTCTCGTTAAAGCTATAGTTAGATGCTAAGCTAACTTAGCAGCATTAGCATTAGCAGGCTAGCACACACAAACTGAAATTAACACCTCCACAGCCGACAGTAATGTTTGTTATTGTTATTAATACTTCTTAACAACACGCTGAGCGTTAATCCGGTACTCGTATGGAGGTATATAATTCAGAAAACGCTACGTAATAATATTAAAAGTTACCATTTCAAGTGGTCAGCTAGCTAGCCAGTTGCGCCAGCCCTGTGTTGTCTGACTGCACCGCTTCTTGCGGATATTGTGCAATCCAGACGAGCGGTCCGTATTCACGGAGGGAAGCTACGCAACGCTGCGTACAATATTCAGAATTTGGCGCGATGTACTTATAACGCTTGGAGGGTTTGATGTGGACACTCTGAATATCAGAGCCCCCTCTCTGTTTTGACACAACACCGGACATGGTACGTGTTAATGTTGTTTATATCTCCTTTATCTGACGCTGGACTGTCACTTACCGTCGACCGTAAGTTAGCTGAGCTGGCTAGGTTATGTTGTTGTGTTGTTGACTGGGTCCGCCCTAAGTTAACGTTAGCTAACATTTGTTTGTTGTTTTTAGACATGACATTTCTCTGTAATGCCAAATAATTAATAATACCACCGCGCTGCTTTGAATAATGTTATTGTTAGCCGTGGCTAATTCAGATAAGTAACTGAATTTAATGCCACAGTTGGAGGCTGTCAGTGTTTACTCAGTTAACCCAGCTAACGCTAAACTGTGTTGATGTCAGACAAGCAGCAGGATGTTAAGGATGTGAGATCAAGGTTTGATTTCTTAGCACAGGTTTAATTTAAATCCAGATTTATCTTATAGGTTAATTTTAATGTACTGAATTTCTAAAGTATCTATCTATCTATCTATCTATCTATCTATCTACAGAGATATCTACATTTGTATTATGAGCCTCAGTAGATATTGAAACAGACAATATGTTTTTAATAGATACCAAAGACTTTAAGTGTTTTAAACTTAAGTTTAATTAAAAAAGAAAAGCATGAGTACCACTACCAAGTTTTAATGAATGGAAACATTTACATTTTGTTGTTGTTTAACATTAGTTTTAGATCAGCAAGCTTCTGTACATCAGTGGAAAACTGTCAGCCATAGATAGATGTCGTGTAGACAGTGTAGACACTGACACAGCATTTAGCAGAGGTGTGCAAATTGAGTCAAAAATGACAATAACAAAATGTGAACTGAGAATGAGATTATCAATTAATTCTACATTTCTGAGACTCCTGATGTTTAAAGGCTTCCTTTGAATGTTTCAGGTCACCATTTCCAAAGAAAGGACCTGAAAAAGTGCCTGCACGATGTCAGTGGCAGTGGAAACCACAGTGTCCAGGGTGTCCCTCCCTCTTCCCACCCACTTCTCCCACGCAGAGCAGTCCTTCTCCCTCAAAAAGCGCCGCCTCCCTTTCTCCTCCTCGTCTACCTCCAACTCGTCCTACTCTTCCCCTGCCCAGCTTTCGCACTCTCTGCCCCCACTGCCACCATCCAAGGGATGTCCCCCTCTGAGCAGGATGTTCCCCCAGCAACCGTCCCCGTGGACACCCTTGTCTCGTTCCCTTAGTAGTAAGTCCCCCCCTCCGAGTTCTGTGTATGATCCCAGCAAACAGCAGACCTATTTTAATCAGTGTTTCACTAATTTGGGCCTGCTGGGGAGAGGATCCTTCGGAGAGGTCTACAAGGTGAGCACGAAAGTGATATAATGCATATATTGAATTATACTCAAGTTTGATTTCTCATCATAGACAGCCTTTTATCTAGGTAAAGCCTCTGTAAGCTTTCTTTTCTCACTCTGACCAAGATTATCATTTGGAGATCGTCCGTTAGTACAAAAGACCTCCGTATTTTCTTTATTTTCGTAGGTTCAAAACAACGAGGACGGCCGCCAGTATGCAGTCAAGCGCTCGGCTCATCGTTTCAGGGGCAACAGTGAGAGGAACCGTAGTGTGAGAGAAGCCAGGAACCACGAGCGCCTGTGTCCTCACCCTCATATTCTGGATTTTGTAGCAGCCTGGGAGGAGTGTGGCCGGCTGTACATTCAGACGGAGTTGTGTAGCACCAGCTTGCTGCTCCACGCTGAGAATCAGCCGCCTGGTCCAGGTCTGTCCGAAAGAGACAATAAAATCTATTCAGCTATACTTTCTCCTCCTGAATTCTTAAATCGCCATTTAACCTTCATTTGAAACATTTCAATCCAGATGAGCCTGCAGCATGGGCCTACCTGTGTGACCTCCTCTCAGCGCTGCAACACCTGCACTCTCATGGCTTTGTCCATCTGGACCTCAAGCCCGCTAACGTCCTGATGACTGACTCTGGACGTCTGAAGCTGGGGGACTTCGGGCTGCTGCTTGAGCTCAATCAGAAGAGTGCAGAGCCTGTGGAGGGGAAAGTGAAAGAGGATGCTCAGGAGGGAGATCCGAGGTACATGGCGCCTGAGCTGCTCCGTGGGGAGTATGGACCTGCTGCAGATGTGTTCAGGTACGAATATCATGAAAGAGAATTTATGATATTCTAAAATATGATTGCTCTGATTAAAATGAGTGCCTTAATATTGCTGAATCCTCTACATTTAGTTTGGGTGTTTCTATTCTGGAGCTTGCCTGTAATATCGAGGTTCCAAATGGTGGAGACGGCTGGCAACAGCTCAGACAAGGCTGCCTCCCGTCAGAGTTTACTGGTGGTAAGATCCACGTTATTTTTCAGTCCTCACAGATTGTCCTGTTATCTTTTAATTAAATGGCTTGATCTGTGTTTGCAGGCCTGTCAGTTGAGCTTCAGAGCGTACTGCGGATGATGCTGGCTCCAGAACCATCTGAGAGGCCGTCAGTCTCCGAGCTTCTTGCCCTCCCTTCAGTCTGGAAACACAGATGGAAAAGACGCATCGGTCTAATGGTCGCAGAGGCCACGCTGACACTGGCCTCTCTCTGTCAGGTATAATCATTAACGTTTGGTTTTAACTTAATGAAACGTATTAAACATGTAGCCTCGCTGAGAGTGACTGAACGTGTCTATATTTTTCTTCTAGACGGTGATGTGCTTTGGGTGTAGACTCCTGTCCTCCCTTCACTTGTCTTTCCTCCCTCAGTGGACCAAGCCAGTGCCCTGCACTCCTCCTAAGGATAGCTGGGACAGGGATTTGACCCTGCCGCTCAGTGCCATGCATGGCGACTCAGGGAGCCCAGAAGATGATGCAGTGTTTGTGCTGGATCCCACAGACCCAGAACTTTCCCCCACATTCTCACACAGGTAGACGTAATTTTCTGTCTTGTCCTTGTGCGAACATCCAGCAACAGAAAAGTAAAGAGACAGCTGTTGCCTTTGCCTTGAGATAAATGTCTGTCAAATCCACTTTCTAATCTTTTACATTTCCTCCACAGGGTCAAATCCAGACTGTCTTTGGAAAGCACATCCACTCCTCTCCCAGCTTCACCGACACACAATCACAGAAGTCCTGCCCACACACCCACTCTCTCAAATCTGGGTGACTGGTCCTCCTGTAACTTAGCGCAGACCCCCTCCAGCATCCACTCGAATGGTTCCTGCCACACACTGACACCTAATGCGAGCCCCATACATACAGAGCATCGCACAGACATCATGAATGAAAACTCAACGCACAGCCGACATTCTTCATCCGCCAAGTCCTCGCAGCGACGAGGTCGCAACTGGGTCCGGACGGAGGAGGCTTTACCCCGACCCAACTTTGAACCAAAGAACCTGCTGAGTCTGTTTGAGGAAACGACTCCATGAGTACAAAACTGCCAGTTTACATTCAAGGGCCAAGTTTTTTCTTGTGCTGGGTGAAGGGGACCTAACGTATGAATGTAACAAATTCACTACTTATGTTGTGTATGAACTGCTTCTGCCATTTTGTAACAGTCCTACAACTGCTTCTTGTATTTGGAAAAAAAAAAAATAGGGTAAGGATTGAATATGTAATCAGACCTTTAAAGCACTTTTTATGTTTGTGTAAATACAATCTGTTGCTGAAATTACAAGTCAGGATGTGTTGTAAAATAAGTTATCATTAGCTTGGTGCTGAGCTATTTACCTCATGAGTTACAAGAGGAAATAAAACAAGAAGGGAAACTCTGAATTTGTGGAATATCTTTTTATAAAATGTAAGAAGGTGCTCTATGTAGCTCAGTGATGAACTGGCGACTTGTCCAGGGTGTAGCTTGCCTCTCGCCTTAAATCAGCTGGGACTGGCTGCAGCCCTGCGCGACCCTTATGAAGATAAGCTGTTACAGAAAATGGATGTGCTACTGGTGAGCTTGCCAAGGTTCATGCTGAGCAGTTTTCTCCATAAGCGTGAGGGTGACAGGTCCATTGCTGCTGGGGGATGAATCTTTTAAAGGTTATGTTCACTGAATCAGACTGTAACTGTAGAGGATATAACCCAGAAAGATGTATCATAAAATCAGCATTTAAAGGTACAATATGTAAGATTGTGCAGAATACTGATATCTAGTGGTCAAAAATGGACGCCGCAGCCCAAATTCAAAACACTGTGGAGTCGGCTCCCTATCTGCCCAGTCCTCTATACCGACACTACAGTGAACTCCCAGAAAACAGCCATCGCCTCCCGCAGTGAGAGCCGGATAGGGTCGGGAGCTTTTACAGTGTCTTTGTCACTTTCAACGATGCACTGTTGGTCAAGATCTCTCACGACAGAATCTTGCAGCGTCCATGAGATTAAAAAGAGAGAGAGGGACGATGATGGTGGAGATGTTTTTTGATTTACAAAGGAAATCAAGTGGAAACCCACTGAAAAAATCATCGTCGTGTTTTACCACATTTCTGCTCATGGAGCTTTTTAGGTCGGGCAATCTAACTTTCACTCCGTTGATTCACTTTATTTGCTTCCATGCCTGTAGTGCCTTTCATACCTGGCAACCCGGAGCTTCGGCATGAGCCGTGTAGTTTACAAGCCGGATCAAAACGCAAACAGACTGCCTGGTCCATCAAGACAAATTTCAAAATAAGAAACATACTGACTATAGTAATTTAACAAGAAGCTTGTATTTCAGTAGATCATGTTTCTTACATATTGTACCTTTAATCAATTAAGTAATTCATTTTACTCAGGACGTTTTAAGGCTGTTTGCGTGTCCGCCACTAGATGGGAGCAACGCACCTCATGCTGGTCGCCAGCCGCCTCTGAAACCCAGGCAGGAAGAAGAAGATGATGCTGACGCTGATGATGATGATGATGATGATGATGTGGGTGGTAATAATCTGTTTAGTGCACACAGTACCCACATCTGTCGGCATATTTAATTTGCCAAACCATTTTCGGACTCTGTGAGCTGCATTATACTGGGACAGGAATTCACAACCTAAATGCGAATATCTGCACAAGTGTGAATATTGTAAACAATGATCTTTTTCATCTGGATCACTATCAGATAATCTGGGATTCACCAGAGACAATATTCAACTCGGACACATTAGGTTCAAGGTTTGCTGCCTTTCCTTTTGTTATGAATTGGTGCGTTAGATAGTGTTTTATTTGTTCTGATACGATGGTATGCTTTTGTGGTTATATGTCAATCTGTATTTTGTAGTGATATCTGTAGGCTGTAGTATCTTAATAAATTATTATTTGATTGTTGGTACAGATTTCAAAAGGTAAACTCCAGTCATATTGGTGTAAATCGTGTTGCTCCTGCAAATATCCATCTATCTATAAACATCTATTCTCCATTTATTTTATCATCAGTCCATAAAGATGTCCAAGATTGAGCGTCTGAACGCCCGGGTGGAAAAGCTGTTGTCTAAAGCCGTGCACGAGGTTCTGGAGGTGGTGAAAGAGACTGTATCAGAGTACCAGGAGAAAACTGCCAGAACACAGAGAGAGAACCAGAGTCTGAAGAGGAGGCTGCTGGAGCTCCAGGAGAAATTAAAACTGGAAAGCAATGGTAGGAAGCACTTGAGTCCATGAATGGAAATGTTAAAAGTGATTTGTGAAAATGTCTTTTTTTGTCTTAACCTTTGTTGTCGTGCAGGAATTTCCCCTGCAGCGTGGCAGGCTGATGCAGAGCAACATCTCATTGATCAGAGACAGAAAGAAGACCAGGAAGGACACACTGAACTCATCCCCTCTAATAAGGACATTGGAGATATTTGTCCCTCATATTCATTTGAAGACCTTGACTCATCATTAGCCAAAACAGAGACTGATAATAGGCTGTCAAACCACGTAGACCCTGTCACTGCAGCCTCTAAAAAAGATCCTAAAATGAAAGTCGAGCCTACATCAGATGAAGACGCCATGCACACCACAAATTATTTTTATGATGATGCTGGCACAAGTGCAACATCTTTACAGAGACTAAATCTAGAACATCCTCAAGCCAGTGTAGGACTCTACACTGAGCCAGTCTTCAGTCTGGACCAAAATGGAATAGAAGAGCCGTTATCTCAAAGATTCAACAATACAAACAGTGTTGGAGCAGAAAAACAACTAACCACTCAAACAAACACAAAAGCAGGATCTTCAAGCTCGAGAGCGTTCCAGAGAAACGTCCGAAAACATTACTGCTGCTCGCTCTGTGGTCGCACTTTCAGGCACGCAGGCGACTACAAGAAACACAACAGGGTGCACACAGGGGAGAAACCGTACTGCTGCTCGGTGTGCGGGAAGAGGTTCAGCCAGTCAGGCTACCTGACCGTGCATCTGCGCTACCACACGGGAGAGAAGCCATTTGGCTGCAGTCACTGTGGCAAAAGTTTCAGTCACTCAAGCAACATGAAGAAACACCAGCAGACTCATCTGTGAGGCTGTTGTTCACCTGATGTATGGAGACGTTTTGACTGTTTGTCAGCTAAAAATAGAAATAATAACTTATCCTCTATGAGCATTTATGTGGAGGTCAGCTGAGCATGTTGCAATCGTATTTATTAAAAGATGTAGCTTCAAGAGTGGAAAAGTAATGGTGCCTTTTTTTAAAATCTAAACTGGGAGCTTATTGTGTTCCACGTCATCTTCAATGTATCAAGCACAATCTAATATTTACCGCTGTTTCTGCTGCACTGTTGTTTGTCAAATGTTTAGAGATTTGTTTACTGTGTTACTTCTTGCAGAGGTTTTTATGTGGACTTTTCCAAATCAAATAAATGAACTTGCTTACTTCTTTATGGTAAAGTTTTCTGTATTCCAACAAGATCCTTTTACAATCTGAATCACGAAACAAAACCAGACAACAGAGCAAAAGTCAGAGCAAATTGTAGATAAATTGCTTGATAAAACTGCGTGAGTGTGAGTCAGTGCTTTAAAAAGTACTGAAATAATCGTCCCAGTGTGATATTAAAGTCAGTCTATCTCAGGACAAATTAGTTATCAGTGATGAGATGAATTGCTATCTGGTGAGAGATGTCAGGCATTACTAAATCCTGCCTTTAGAAAATTCATATCAGCATGGATAGTGTATGAATCATAAATAATTGACTCTTTAACAAGCCTGGACATATATAAATAACACATGCCTTGCATAATGTCTTAAACAAAATGGAAGCATTACATGATGTCAAATCTCCTTCAAGTTTAATGAGAAGTGGTTGCCACAGAAACTAGGAGGGTCTCTTAAAAAACCAGAAGATTAACTCCCAGACCCCTGTGGGCCTAGATGTTTTCATTTTTGCCTTTTTCATAACTCCTCTTTGTGCCCTGAGAGTATAATCTTTTCCTTCCCCTAAACATTAGTTATAGTTATACCTCTGGTATCTGTGATATCATTAAATAATAAAATCCATTTATAGCATCATAGAATATGCTGTTATCCAAAATACCAACACCACAAATAGCACATGTTTGCAGATAGTTGAAACACCATACAACAGCTGTGTCTGTCCGCATCTGTTGTAAAGACATATTGGTTACTGATCTGTACTGTGTTCAACTTGCATTTTGTATTTAAAGTGTTTAAGTTTTTGAGGTTTAGTTGAGGTAATTGCTGCACCATATTTGAACAGTTGACTGCACACCTATCGTTGTCAAATATAGTGAAGCACTTCATTGCATTACCTTTCAGAGGGGATGACAAAACTCAACACTTTCTCAACACTTTAAAGGTATTTCGCAGTTCCAAAATTTCCAGAAACTACTTCCCTTTCCTTCCCAGCGAGAAGTGACATGTTTAAGCTTGTAACATGATTCTTTCATAAAGGACCTCCTACTTAACCGGATATGTCACATTCTACTTTTCAAACAGGCAAGCTACAGGACACACTGCTGCAAGACTGTGAAACAACAGATTTGAGAAGTAAGTTAGATTTTCACATTCATTCTGTAATCGATAGCCTGAAACCCAGATTCACTATTATCTCGAATAGAATGGGGGCAGTTATTAAAGTGTTCAAGAAACAATGTGGTATGCTTACTCATGAAGTTTTGTGTTTCTGTTTCAGAAGTGTCATAATGCAGAGTGTCAACTGTGTCCTTGTTGGAGACAGTAAAGTTGGAAAGACCTACCTAATCTACACCTACATCCACAAGATCTTTCCTAAGGTGTACATACCATGTTTCTTCGAGACATACAGTGCCCAGGTTCATGTAGACGACCAGACTGTCACCCTGAATATTTGGGATTCAGCTGGCAGTGAGGAGTATGACCGTTTGCGTCCCCTCAGGTACTGCCAAGCGAATGTCATCATCATGTGCTTCTCCATTGCTAGCCCAACATCCTATGAGAATGTCAAACGCAAATGGCAACTAGAGGTTAAACACCATTGCCCTAATGTGCCTGTCGTCCTCGTGGGAACTAAGAGTGACCTACGTGATGATCAGGAAGTCCTGGAGAAACTGAGAGAGCAGAATCAGACCACAGTCACCCAACAGCAGGGCACAACGATGGCAAAGGAAATAAAGGCTGTTAAATATCTCGAGTGTGCTTCAATCAGCCTGAATGGACTGGATGAGGTGTTTGATGAGGCTGTGCATGCCTTTCTTAATCATTCAGCCACCACCAAGAAACCCTGCGCACTCTTATAAGTTAGGTTGCATATAAATATTTTATTTTGATGTGATTATGTTCATTTTGTATGAGCATTTCTGCATGTTTCTGTACATACAGTATGTGTGGCTTAATGTGGCTGTGTATGCACTTTAGGATGCTTACAAGTATCTAACTTGATTTAAATGTTTTTGATGTATTTATTTTAATTTTATTTTGTATTTATTATTTTGTATCTATATCTACAATTGGTAATGTTGAAATAAGTTGTTCTCTCCTGTTGTTGTCACTCAGCCACACGAATAAAACATGAAATCGCAGTTTTGATCAAGTTGTTTTGGTGCATTTTTCTAGCTGTAAGATCAAGTCAAGTCAACTTTATTGTCAATGCTGCCATATGTACAGGACATACACAGAATTGAAATGGTGTTTCCCTCATATCCCTGGTGCAAACAGCTATATACATGAAATATAAAATATAAAAATATATACAAGTTAAAAGGATATCTAAGAAAAATATGGCAGATATAAACAGTATAAATATGGCAAATATACAAAGATTCAGCGGTATAAACAGAATGAACAATATTAACAGTGAGATCTATAAAAAAAAATGAAAGATGTGTACAGTGTAAACAGTTTTAGATGTCACATGGCAACAACATTTAATTAGATGTAACAGACGACTTCAGTAAGAGTTTAGAATAACTGGTGGAGGTCAAATAATCATTAATTTTGGACAGCAATTTGTAAATTAATAAACGCATTAAATTCGGACTTTTATTTTGAAAATCGCCTCACAGCGGAAGTGAACGTGACTGACGTTTTACATCCGGAGGTTGCGAGTTGTTAAGTTACGTACTTGAATGTTTTTTAATGTTGTTTCCAGTGTTTTGTTTTTAATGTATATATTTTTACCCGTTAAGTCAGTAAACGTCTCGCTCACGCAGTGACCGCATGTGACCACGTGAGCTCTCCACGTTACAGCGTGTCCGGTAACTTCAGCCTGCAGGTACAGCAGCAGCAGCTCTTCACATGCTAGTTAGCCAGGGCACTGACACCAGCTTAACTGTGATCATTAAAACACGTTTGAAAGATGTTTGCATTGAAATTAATGTCAAATAAACCGTGACCTATTAGAAAACATGTAGTATTGAATATTGCATTGTCTAATCATGGAGTATGTAAACATTACACTGTGTAAATAAACACCCAGGATCACCCCTGCATGAGTGAAGATGACTGCACCAACAAAAGATCAAACTATGCATGTAAAAGATTAAAAAGCTCAGGCCAACATGGGCCCATCAAGTGTTTATATTAATGTTTAACCACTTATAAACGCAACAGTATAGGTGGTGACCAGTTTGTAATTAAGAAAAGTTTCTCAAGCTTCCAAAGTGGCCAATAGTCTGTTCATGAGTGGTCATAGATCTAGATTATTTCTGTAGACTGTCGTGTTTGTGAAACACTTCCTACTCGGGATTGTGCAATAACATCTGCGCGCACACACACACCGCTCCCCTTCTGTCTGATGCAGAAGCAGTCCACACTCGTTTCTTACCCTGAGCAATGTATTATTTCAGGATGTCTAAACTCGACCGTTTGAACACCCGTGTGGCCAAGCTACTGACCGAGGCCGTGCAGGAGGTTCTGGAGGTGGTGAAGGAGACGGTGTCGGAGTACCAGGAGAAAACTGCCAGGACACAGAGGGAGAATGAGAGTCTGAAGAGAAGACTGCAGGAGCTCCAGGACAGGATAACAAAAGAGAGCATAGGTGAGCAATGAGCGTGATTTTCTTGTAATTTTCGAAGTTATTCAAGAATTACTTAGTAGGAACGTTGTCTTTTGGTCTTATTTTCACAGCTGCAGTACCTACAAATAGTCCATTACGTGAAGAACATGAAGACACACAAAATCAAGAGCAGGACTTGAGCCTCGCTTTGAGGCAGAACTCAGAACTCCCTCTCACAGAGCAAAAACCAGTAAGCAGCCATGGACCTGACCATGTTATGAAACAGGAATCGAAACAACAGGAAAGCTACAATAACTCTGAATCACAAGCTGACTGCAGCTCGGTACAAGCAACAGAACATTGCAAAGCACAACAAGAGCAGGTGCCACACATTCTTGCAGAGTCTATAACAGTCCACACATCACACAGTGCAAACAGGGACATCAGTGCTGTCTCATTCAATAATGCATGCACCTCTCACTCCAGCACCTCACTTGGGGTGAACATGGCTGTTATCAAAAGAGAGCCAGAACCAGCAGACTGCACAACATCAGAACCACCACCTGTTCAAGAACAATACCCCGGATGTGTGGATTTAAGCTGCAACTCTTCTCGTTACAGCTCTGCTGAGATGCCCAGGCCACAGGTTAGTGCCGAACCTTGCGGACATGTCTTTGTCCACTCAAATCATGCCATACCGAGGAGGCACGGATTTACAAAAAACAACAGGGCGACATTTGACGGGAGAAAAATCAGGATGGAGCACTTCAGGAGAGAAGACTCACACTCGTGTGGCGTGTGCGGAAAGACGTTCAGCAGGGTCGGCAACTTGAGAATCCACCAGCGTTGTCATACAGGGGAGAAGCCGTATGGCTGCGTACAGTGCGGGAGGCGTTTTAGTCAGGCGGGAGATCTGAAAAAACATAAGAGGGTCCACACGGGGGAGAAACCGTATTACTGCAACCAGTGCGGAAAGAGCTTCAGTCGGGGGGAGAATCTGAAAAGACACCAGAAGATCCACATCGGAGAGATTTTACAGTTACAGCAAGTGTGGAGGGAGCAACAGCAATGATTATAATACAGTGCACACACTTTGTGGACAATCTGTGAAAGAGAATTTCCGGTCTGTTAACTTAGTTGCAACTAACTAAAAGGCTAGTCTCTTGTTACAACTTACTGTTGCCAGTTATGTGCTACTTGCGCTCCTCTCTCTGTCCCTCTGATCGTGATGGAACGGGGCTGTAGAAGGTAATTACTTAACCAAAGAGGCTAAAGCTTTACAGATACACTGATATAAAAGAAAAGTGTCATTATCTAATGTGTCGTCTGTTTCATATTATTTTTGGCTAACAAGATCAGCTCACTTAAAACAGTAAAAGAACAAGTGAGAGAAATATATACTTAAAGGTTTTGCACATTCATGATGCATTCATACAGGACTTTGTGACATCTCCCTCACTCTCCTGTGGGGGTGTACAGTTAACTGTAAACTTCAGATTTTATTTAGCACATTGAGTTGTTGAAATAATTTTATTAAAATGCACATCATCTTCATTAATGTGATTTTCTTTTGTTAAAAAAGCCATATTAGTGCGTCTGTATTTTACCGTAAAAACTACTTTTGATTTTTATCCAGTGAGACTTTCGTCTACGGAGCAGGTTTAAACATTTTAAGGCGACCGAATTCTCCCATTTTAAATAAGTAAATGCTGAAGACAATGATTGAAACTTTTTAAAATATGAGAAGCATGAATGTAATTAAAATTGCCTGATTTTAAAGACTGGTTGACGCTTGCTGTATGCTGGATATATTTATTGCAGATTTATTTAGTTATTTAGGATACAAACAGAAAAATGCAATAAATTAATTTATTACCACCACAAACGGCTCAGTGAGTGACTTCTTCAAAGGACTTGTTAACAGTCGCAGCTGAATTGTGTCAAGGCTTCAATAATTGAAAAGTTCCTGTGGATGTGTTTAATTTCATATAAAGAGTTGTTGGGGTTGAGTAATATTAGAAGGCTACAACGTGTGAGAAATTATCACATGGACCCACGTGACTTCATCTGCTGTTGGGGCCCCTTCAACGACCGCTGTGCATTATGTGTGTACCTTGTCAAGTACCAGTGAAATATAGCACACATAACTACACACATCATATGCACATCCATGATACATTTATACAGGACTTTGTGACATCACCCTCACTCTCCTGTTGCACCCGTTAGTTCAGAAATTACTTAAAGTACTTTTATAAAAGTATTGTAAGTATAGTATTATATACTATTACAATATATTATTACATAACTGTACAGCTCTTTTCATTTTTACATATTTCATATTGCATATATACAGTATTTCTATTGTTTATATTTTTAACATGATTTTTTAATCTTCTTTATATTTTTACTTAATGTTTGTTATGCACCAATAACACCAAGACAGATTCCTTGTAAGTGAAAACCTACTTGGCAATAAATCTGATCCTGATTCTGATATAAAGAATTTGCTTTAGTATTTTGGTACATAACAAACTCAGTAAGGAGAGAGAAGGAACAGAATAAAGTAAGTACTGCAAAAGTCAGAGTCAAGAACCATAAATATAAAATAGAAATGTACAATAAAAAAGTAAAATATATGTTTTCAACTACAGAAAGAGGCTGTAACGTGCCAAATAATGACTAATGAGTGTCACAATATATATAGTATAGTGTAGAGAGTATAGAGAATGTGTGTGTTTTAATGTAATGTATAGAGTCAGATGTTAAGACTGTATGTTAATGTGTTCATGTCAGTAGGGGGTCCTGGAGTTATTGATGAGGTCAGAGGAGCCACAAAATGACCTAATAATGCAACTAATAAAACCACCTGACCATGAGAGTCTGTATCCACCTTGCCTGACAGGTAACGCAGACCTGCATATCTAACTGTTAGCTAACAAACATAAACACAGTGTTTCATATTAAAAACAGCTAGTTTGAACATGTATTGCTTCGTGAGCCTCCAGCTGACGTTGTTTACACATCCAGTCCAGAGTTTCATGCTGTTGACGTGGAGCCGCCTTTACCTTAGACACCAGGAAGTGATTGACACACAGACACACACCCACAGGAGGAAACGCACTTACACACTTCAGAAAGGTGAGTAAACACAAACCATGTGGAAGTGAGAAAACTGTCTGGCTTCGTAGTTTGTCATGTTAAAGTCGGTGTGTTTGAAATGGAAACCGAAATTCAAGAAATACAGTTGTTTATGTCGTCAAAGAGGCGCAGACGGTAACACGGATAGAGGCGCGATCCCCTTTAAAAACAGTTGGCGAGCTATTAATGGCGGTCAGTTTGGCATGTTTCCATAATATAAATCATATCAAACCTCTAGTTTCTAATAAAAGTTAAAAAGTTTTTAAATTGGGGATATGGAGAGACACGGAAGTGCGCTTATGTGGCCTACAAACATGAGCATGCCTGAGCCTGTTAATATTAGTTCTCCATAAACATACACACACATCATGTACTCGGTAATAAAAGAGGAAGAAGGTTGAATTATTGCTGTTTTGTCTGTTTTGCAGGTTCAGCCCTGAGCAGCCTGTGATGTTGAAATGAAGCTTGATGAAAAAATTGTCACATATTTTGAATCTTGTAACTCACCAGTAGACAAAGAGGGTTACCTGTGCAAGAAGGTAAGACGCTTTGAATATGAATTTATTCAGATTCAGACATTCATGGAAGCAGACAACATGCTGTCTTGCCTTCAACAAATGTAATTTGTGGTTTTAACAACAACCAGTTTGCCTATAATATTTGAAACATCATCTTGATATTAATAATGATATTTGTACAGCACATTACACTGGAAAATTAAGATTAAACCAAACCCCTACTATGCAATAAAATCAGGGAAATGCAATAACTTGAATATTATTGCTGAACTCCAAATAAATTTTGAATTTCAAAGCTCATGAAAACTTCTCTAGGAAGTCTCACTTCTCTTTTTTTGTGCTTGCATCATTAAGTTCATAAAACAACCTCCCTGTAACCTGCTTATTTTAAGAAGTGAGTTGTGTAATTAAATCAGTAAACCGCAAACTGTCCTACAGGGTGAGATAAAGACTTCCTATCAGAAGCGTTGGTTCGTGCTAAAGGGCAACCTCCTCTTCTACAAGGACCGACCAGCTGACCGGGACCTGATAGGAGTGATTGTTCTGGAGGGCTGCACCGTCCAGCTGTGCGAGTCCGAGGAGCAGTTCGCCTTCTCGCTGGTGTGGAGTGAACCGGGGCTGCGAACGTACAAGTTTGCCGCTGAGGACCAGGCAAGTCAGGAGAGCTGGATTAAAGCCCTGCTGTCAGCCAATCACAGCTACCTGGCCCTGCTAGTGATGGATCTAGAGAAGAAGTACAAAGGTGAGAGTGCCGAGTGTCTTATTCTGTCTGTGGATGAAAGAGAGCTGCCTTTGTTCTGGAGAGCAGCTGCGTGAGGTGGTGAATCACTGATTGCAGACGCCACGTACAAGGTGGTACATGGTATGCAGTCAGTTTAATCTCATAACATCTGTCTGTCAGAGTGTGCAACGTTGTACAAGTTTGTAATAATCTAAAGACTTAGACTTTATTAAACTTTGTAGTAGTTTTTTGAAGTTGAAATTTGTGGTTTTGTTGTATTTGATTACAATAAATTGGAAGGTTTATATGGTATTTTCTCTATATATGTGAATCAGCTCCTCTCTGATGATGAATTAACAAAGACTGAATGTAATAAACTTCACAAAGGTTGGTTTTATTGCAGGTTATTTAGATATAATGACACAGATCTTTGTTTGTTTTGCATTCACTGTTATACTTCTTGCTGTGGTAAGATAATCAATGCCCTACTATTCAAGATATAATGGAGATTTTGGACACTTCAGTCTGCTCAAATGACTTTCTTTAGTGCAGAAATGAGACTGGTAGCCGTCTCATCAAACTCCATAAAACTTTCTCAGTTGTCCATCTTTCGCGAAACAGTCTGTCCTCCAGCTCAACCATACGTTTTAGGGTTAAAAACATTTGAGACATGATTAATCAAGAGAGTTGTTGGCAACATTCGTAGCTGTTTACATTGAATACAAACACTTAGTAAGCCACAAAGTTTAGTGGATTTTTTTGTGCAGACTTCATAGACAATACATGGATACTGACAGACACAAAATGGGTAAAACATGGGTTTAACATTGACTTACAATTAAACAATTCAAACAATAGCTTTTAAAATGAAATGTTTTAAAAAATAAAGCTGACATGTTTTAATGTCTAAGACAGTGGTGGTTGTAGCTCAGATGGAACAGGTGTCCTTAATCACACTGAACCAACAAAACTGTGAAGGTATACTTATTTATGTGTTTCTCTGTTCCTCAGACGCATTAGGTGAGTTCTCCAGCGAACCAGCCAACCCTTTCGTCATGCCAAATTTCAACACAGCAGTAGCGGGATATCCTGCAGCCTCTTTGAGCGCACAAAGTTCAACGCTCCCTTCGTATTTAGCACCAGGTGTAGGAGCAGGACCCGGTCTGAGCTCCAGTCCGATGCTTCAAGCTCCAACAGTTTCATCCAAATCAGCCAGTAAAAGATCACCCAAACTGTGGCCCAAGAGGAACGCAAATGTGGTGCCTATTAACACCCCTGCTCCGCCTTTGGGGGAGTGGTCAGGGGTCTGTTTCAGCACCAGGGAGGAATTTAGCAAATTGCATGAAGATTTTGGAAAAGAGGTGAAGGAACTGATTGCTGATTGGTCAAAGAGGGGACGAGGTGATGAAGTTGTTCAGGAAGAAAACTTAATAGATTTTGGATGATGTGTAATACACAGTGCCCGAATTGAAATTTAACAACTGTGGTTGTATTTCAAAGTTAATATGTAAATAGGAATTACAAGAATTATTGTTATGTACGATAAATTTGTATATTTTGTTGTTCAAGAGCATACTGTTTATTTCTTACTTATTGTGCCATAGAGTAAATAAAAGATCTATGATCTCTTGCTCTACTGATCTTTGCTCCTTATTACAGTGAAGGGAATTATCATCCACATCAACACCAACTGCTAATGTGGCCTCTGAACTGATCATCTGGTTTAGTTTAACGGTTCATATTTGCAGAAATAAAAATGGGGGGAAAGCTACATGAGAATAAAAGGTTAATGTTGGCATCTTAATTTAGAACTGCAAACAATGACCTGTGTCATACATGCAATTACCAAAAATGAATGCACTACCGTCAGACTGAAGAATCTTCTGTGGTTATGGCATGAACGTTTCTGTACAGATACCCAGTTATAGCTTTTCTGATACCACTGACATGTATAGATATATAAATAAAATATATAAAATTATATTGATTGTCTAATTGTCCAATTTGTCTATAGATGAAGTAAAGTTCCAAACTACATTCACCTTAAAGCATGTCAGTGATTGTGGGGGTAAATAAAGAAGGACCAACAGTTGTTTGGGGGCAAAGCAGGCCAAGAAGGGCAAAGTCTGATGAATTTTAAAAGAGGTTCAAAATGGCTGGGAAAGAGAATGGTGGTGGAGGGGGAGGCAGCAGCGCTATTTCAGTCTAGACAGCTGTCTTGTTTTTATGGTCTTTGACGGAGCTTGGTCTCTTTCTCCCTCTATCTCTCTTTTCACCTTCAAGTCCATACTTGAAGTGTCTGCTCTGCGGCATGACGTTCTTCACATTAAGATTGTTTGTTCCTTTGTAAATCAGTTGCAGGACGTTGGATCAGATAAAAGTAACATCCAGGATATAAAAAAAAAGAAGGTCCCTTTAGAAAAAATAGGCCATATGTTGCCATGTGAATTAGAAACCCTACAAATGAGCAAAGATGCAGTGTCAGTTCACACTGTTGCTGGATCCGAATACATACCTTAGCTGTACAGTGGTGTGATTGATGGCAGCCTATGGAGCTCATATATGGAGTTTAGTGGGTGGGTCACTGTCCTCCTGTTCTAAAGCAACTATACTGGGAACCTTTAGGAGCAACCCAAATTAGTGCTTCCATGGTAGGAAAGCTGCTTATTTAGCCCAATCATCATTTGATATTAAGAAATCTTCCTATTATATAGCTGAAAATGACTCTGTCATATGTTATGCAACAGAATTCTTCTTTACTGTCAATATATGACATTACTTTTTCTTTCTACCTCTACCAGTGCACTAAACGATGAGAAAGAAACCAGCAGGCCGCCTTTAGAAGTTTCATAGGGTTTTCGTTTCTGTGTATAACTTTTTTCTTTTTCAATAGTTCTTATCGTGTCTACACTGATCACTTCCTACTATCTATGTCAGTATGAAAGACTGTTTACATTTCTCATTAATGCAAGGTCACTCTATCTAAAGGCGTAGTAGTCGTGTGTCATTGCTGGAACTGGACCAATGTCCGTAAGCCAAGTTTCATGACTGTTTATAAACTCAGCTGGCCACCACTGATCTGGTAATGGGAACTAACCTCACATGAAACGATCATTTAGACAGGTGATGACTTAAGGATATGTTTCCTTCAACTACTTGTTGGCAGCTCAAGGCTGTTAATTGCTGTTAATCCAAACCGTGTGTGTTTCAAAGGGGTAAAACAGCAACAGCCTGTCATCATACACTGGATTTTGTTCTCTCATGGTGGATATAAAAGAAACAAAAATAGCCACAACAAAGACTTTCAGTATATTAGGATGATAAACAAGGGTACAGGGCCAGTTCAGTTGTCCTGCAGCATTCCCTGTCTGTCAGTTTTGCCATATTAGTCCAGATGACACCAAAGTCATGCCTGTGTGTTGGCATTGAATTCACCTCATTCCAAGTCTCCTGGGGCCTATTTTGGAGCATCGGTAAGCCGATCAGTCCCACCACCTCCTCGCTCCTCCCTCTTTCTGTTACTTTCCCTCAACTCTGTTTCCCTGCCAAACCTGATGGTGTGGCTAAAGTTAGCCCCCCGTGGGCTAGTATATAAGACCCCAAGGGTCCCAAAGCTTACATGTCAGTCACATCGGCTTTGGCTTAGGCTTCTCTTCTTGACCACCAACAACCCCACAAACTTGAGAGATGGTGAGTGTGGCCATGTTCCTGGAAAGGACAGTCTCTAGGGATGTAGGATCTTCTCGGCACTAAAGTGATGAGATGAAAGCATCACTGAAACATTTGCTATCCGGATTACCAAAAGACCAGGAAGCAAAATTGTAGGAGTCTCTTGAGACGAATCTCCTAAATTGTGGATTTGGACCCAGTCTTAACCTTTATCTGCTGCAAAAATTTGGCTAACATCTCAAACAATGATGAAATACTGAAATACAAAATGCTTTGGGATAACTGGCTTATTATTGTAGTCCTCAAAGCAATTGGATAGCACTTTACCCACTAAATTGGGTGATAAGAACAAAATAGGTAGATTTCTTTTGTGAGGAGAAAACTCAAAAGCTTTTTGACGAAATGGGGGATTTGTTTAGCAATTTGGCAAAAGCCACCAGATGTAGTGATTTAATTAGGGTTTTTAGAGCTTTCTTTTATTTATTTCAAGTTACTGAAACAAGCAATCTTCATTTCTCCTTTGTGTCCTTTCATTTTTTTGACCTTGAATTATGCATCCTTAACAGTCTTTGCATTGCTCGCTTAGAGTTAGCCAAGATCTCTGCATCTTAAAGTGAAGTCTGTTTGGTCAATGATATAAGTGTTTGAAGTGTATTTGACCATCCATCCTTTCACAGGCACCCAAGAAGGCCAAGAGGAGGCAGCAGCAGGGTGAGGGTGGATCCTCCAATGTGTTCTCCATGTTTGAGCAGAGCCAGATCCAGGAGTACAAGGAGGTAAGTTTTCCTCATCACATCGCACGTACTTCATAGCTGAATTTTTCTAGCTGTAAAAATTGAGGTCTTTCTTGACCATGTGAGAAAAGGGACATTTAGTGCCTGTTCAAAAAACTCCATCTTTCATTTGACCTTGGAGGTTATGCAAGGAGGTTTTACTAAAGATACTAAAGATCCTGATCAGTTTGACTACGTGGCAGTAAAAACATTCTCATGAGCACGACAGGAGAATAAATCTGACCTTTTCTGATGACAGCAGCAACCTCATCCCTGGGGTAGCTCCTCAGAGGCTCAAAAAACTCACTCCCTGACCCCACAGGAATGTGTCCCAACAGCTGGTGGACAGTGATATTAATCAAAGCACGAAATAGAGACTCAAGGTAGAACAGACAAAAAAAGAGGTCCGGAGATCTCAGTTGAGTCTACGTTTAGGGAAGAGAAAAGGGAACAAAATGTTTTGTTGTAATATTTAAGGATGTAGCAACTAGGAAACAATTGTTGAGGCTCCTCAGTATGCAGGTATGAAAGAAAGAGAATACAATGATGACAGCGGATTAGCTGACCCTTTACAGGCTCCAGAAGGTGAAATAACATCGGGGACAGGGTCACAAGATTTAGTCACAAGGCAAAAAAAGGAGGGAGTGACAGCTGTAATCAATACCTTCTCCTTAAATGTCGCAAGGGGCTTGTCTCAGATTCCGAGACCATTTTAACACCTTAGAAAGACAAGTGGTCGACCAGCTGCCAAGTCCCAAAAGGTTTGCAATGCCTTCTTTGGTTTCACTCAGTGTTACGCCCAGCTATGTGCAAAGCGAGGTGGAGAACAGTTCCACATTTACACTTTTATGTGGGCAGACTATCTCATGCAAACAATTATCGTAAGCAGGTCCTGTGACAAGGACCTGTGAGAAATCTGAGGATCTCAGTTTTCATTGTTTATTAGATTGTTTTATTATTAGTTGTACTCTGTTTATAGATTTATGATTTTTTTTAATTCACTGACTAACCTCTCCTCTCTTACCTAACTCTTCCCCCGACAGGCTTTCACAATCATTGACCAGAACAGAGATGGCATCATCAGCAAGGATGATCTTAGGGACGTGCTGGCCACCATGGGCCAACTGAATACAAAGAATGAGGAGCTTGAGGCCATGGTGAAGGAAGCCAGCGGCCCCATCAACTTCACCGTCTTCTTGACCATGTTCGGCGAGAAGCTGAAGGGTGCGTTGACACACATGCTTGTTGCTTTTTTTATCTTCTTATTTTCTTACTTGTTTTTTAAGCTTTAAATATTAATTGACTGCTTTCACTCTTAGGTGCTGATCCCGAGGACGTTATCGTGAGCGCTTTCAAGGTCCTGGACCCCGAGGGCACTGGCGCCATCAAGAAGGAATTGTAAGAGCTTTTAACATTGTATCACAACAGTTTGAGTTCATTGTGGCACAAGCCTGACGCAAGATAGATATGATGTTAATTTTTCTTTATTTTCCCTCTCCAGCCTTGAGGAGCTCCTGACCACCCAGTGCGACAGGTTCACCGCTGAGGAGGTGAGCTGATCAGTCTTTGTCTCCACTCATATTTACATTCTGACATTAGTTGTTCAGGGTTGTAAGCCATTTCTTTAATCCCTCCTCTGCAGATGACCAACCTGTGGGCTGCTTTCCCCCCTGATGTGGCTGGCAATGTGGACTACAAGAACATCTGCTACGTCATCACACACGGAGAGGACAAGGAGGAGGAGTAAATCTTCCCCTCTCTCAAAATCTCTACCTCCGTTCAAACCTATACTCATCCTACCATCTACTCACTCCCCCCCCTCCAACGCCGTGGATTCCTTGCACACTTTTGCCGCCCGGTCCGTTCTTTCCGCTTGCCAGCTCACTACAAAAAGACTTGTCTCCTTTTTTGAGATACATAGTGAGAGGACTGAAGGCTGTGGGGGTGTTTGTGTGTGAGGACACAACAGGGGAACATGGGATTATTTTCAATAAAAATAATCTTGTGGTACTGAAACACTCTCTCTATCTCTTTCCCTGCCTCTTGTTCCTCCTCCTTTTCCTCCCATCACTCATTCTGTCTTTCTGTGTAGAGGCCAACAGTGCATGCATCATACCTACGTACAGCGTGTACGCATATTCAGTCCAGTGTGCACAGCGGTCAGTCAAATGTCTCTTGGGTGCTGTGGTGCAAGCACAGTCACTTACTTGAAACAAGTAAGCAGCCTGACTCAAGTGGTCTGTTAGTCTCAGCCCGACACAGAGTGTTTAATGGATCTGTCCTTGGGTTTGTATTAGGAAGGAGTGCACAGTAAAAGAGTGGGAGTACTGTACTATAATAGATTGCCTACCCCTCTCTTTTTTTTTTATCTGTCTCTCCTTCTCCTAAACACGGGTATGAAAGGAAAAGTAGCAGGAAAAAACAGGAAAGCATGATTTGATTTATTTATTAAAGTTGTGTAAATAGAGAAAGAGGTGGTGAAAGACAGTGAGTGGGAGGCAGGGATGAAATAAACAAAAGTAAAACGTCTTTGTCTTTGGCTCTTCTTCCTCCCACTCATGTTGTTTCTCTCCTGTTGTTGTGACTGTCTGTAACTAAGAAAGATTGCAAATAAAATTCACTATCTTTCGTATGACACTGTGTCTGTTGGTTTAAGTGGGGACATCCCTTTAGAACGGTGACTGTGTACTAACTGTTACATGCATATCGCAAAGCATTATCAGGGTCAAAACTACTGACCTTTAAAGTCTATTCTTGATCTCACAAATGTAAATAAACATAATATAACATATATAAAGATATAAGAAACACATAACAATCCAAAAATAGGCGAGCACATAGTAAAGATTATTGCCATATCTGATATGTGATAATCTGTAAATCAAATTCAAACTACGAATGCTACAGGAACTAGCACAGTTTGATAATGTTTGATAAGTGATGGCAAGATTAAGGTTTTGTGTGCAGTGTATCTGTGCAGATTCACCCAGTGCACAACCTGCAATGTATGTAGGAACCATAACTGCTGTTATCGGCTTTATTTAAACAAACATTAAGCTATGTTTGGGATTTGAGGCAGTTTCTGAAGCTGTAGTTTTTGAAGTGTTTCGCAAAGAGCCGGCCTGTGAATTACATGTTACTGGATTAAATTCCACAGACACTTAAGCAAGGCACATTATTTAGTTTGACCCTTTAGCCCTCTCACTGGGGGAGAATATTCAGTGGTTGCGATGACTAGGCATGAAAATGTAAACCAGCACTTGACACCATGCTGCAACCATGTTTAAAAAAAAGTGCCCTTCTAGGGTGCCCTTAAGGTAAAAAAAAAAGTGATTAAGTGCCCTCTTTGGTGCCCTTCCAGTAGATAAACATAATGAAGTGTCTTCTACTTTGCCTTCCAGTAGGGGAAACATGATAAAGTGCCCTTAATTTTGGCCTACAGGTGGAGAAAACGTGATGGAGTGCCCTCTAGGGTGCCTTCCGGTGGAGAAAACATGATGCAGTACTATAAAGGCATTTAGGCTACATGCTAGAAAATTAGTTGGCCACTATGTTCCTCTAAATATTTAAGCAGCTCATAGTTCCAGTGTGTTTTCATTACAGGGTGTAGTAGTTATACAATAATTACTGAGTTTGGTTTGAAACTGTTACCATTGCCATTATTTTTTTTATATTTTTACCACTGTGCCAAACTATGATGTGAACATTATGTCTGCTACATCAGAACATGTTAGCATTGTAATGACACATTTATGTAATATCACTTTTAATGACATCATGCTGTCACTAATCCCCGCTCACTCCTCGGGCAATCGCACACAATACATGTAGAAAAGATGGTTTAATAAATGGATGGAAATACTGGCATTTAACATTCGAGCAATCACCCACAACTGCACAAACAATTGATAGAACCCAGAGAGTTAATATGACCATGCTTTAGATGTGTTTCTGTTATTGTCTTGTTCTTTTAAATTTGTTGTTGTGGCTGAAAACATACATCCAATGCAGATTCTACTTCTTTCATGTATATGTCATATAATGTTATGTCACGTCCTTCCTGATTTTACAGTGAAACTAATTCAAATCTGGGTGGAAAACTGATGTATGTTGACAGATGATAGATTGGTGGTGTGACTTGTCACATTCAATATTCACAATCACACCTATTATTCAAATCAAGAGAACTTGAATGCAGCAGGTTGTATAGTCATTCTACCTAGAGCGAGGGCTCGGCTTAGCACGTTCAGTTGTTGTAAATGTCTCAGTTAACTAACATCAGTGACTACTCTAATACAACAGCTGATACTTTTCACCTTTGTAAAGATCATCCAGAGGGTACATTCTTCTGGATATGTGTCTCTGTCGTTTCCTTTGTTTTTGGGTTTCCCGGTACTATCGTCATACTGTTGGACATGTTTCAGAAAAGAAGAAAAGGAACCCCGTTCACCCCCAATGATGTCTTTACCTTTAATCTCACTGTCATGGATGGGCTTTATTTATTCTTCCTTCTACCAGGGTTGTATTTCTATCTACATGAGGGCAACGGAATTCTGGACACATTTATGACCTTCTTGTTTTCATTCAATTTGTGTGGGAGGCCTCTCTTTGTAACCTGCGTCTCTCTGGACTGTTACCTGGCTGTGGTTCATCCAGTTATATATCGGGCAAGAAAGAGTCTGACTCCCAGGATCCTGATGGCAGTTGGTGTTTGGATTGTGACGGTTTGTTATGGATTGTTTTCAGTTACCATAAAAAGTGACGCTTTAACTGGCTCCATGCCAATCTTTTTTAGTGGTTTTGTTCTGCCCATTGTTGGATTTTGTGACTTCTACATCGCCTGGACACTGAGCAAATCTAGCCCCGGAGGAAGAAATCTGCACCCCCGGAAGAAAAGGGCACTGCTGATCATCATTGACAACCTTGTTATTACCTTCATTTCCTATATTCCTCCATTAATTATTTTGTTGATATCCCAGCATGTATCCTTGGATAATATTACCTTTGCTTGTCTTGTGGTGATTCCAGTGATGTGCGCCAGTTTAATAGGAACTACAATTTCAGTCATCCTGTATTTGATCCATCTGGGAAAACTAGATTGTTTAAAATGTTGAAAGCAGAAATGAACCTCATATAAACTCTGTTTTGTCTTATCAGCTGTGAGCGAGCATAACAATGCATATGTACATATGTTTATTGTAGCTACATACTGCTTATTAATCTAGTGCTGCTGTTTGATAAATAAGATTCACAAGCACATGTCAAACAAGTTACACTATTGGATTTTCAGATTTCATGTGAAAATATATGAACACACTATAAACTTTAGTTTAGGTTTGTTTGTTTTTTACTTTTTAAATTTTAATAAACAACCTGCCTAGTTGCATTTATTTATGGGACTGTATCAAACTGCATGATATGATTTGTATGGGCATGATCTCTATTATTGTGTTTTTCATGATATTTATATCTTTAGTAACATATCATTGTAATAATTGTTTGATAGTTTGTTCTGTTGTGTGTGTTGGTCATGTTGCCATTTGAGGTAATAATGTCTATTTGCAGTGTATTGTCTACATAATATATAATACATATAACTTTTCAACTTTTTCTGCTTAAGACTGCTTGAAGAATTATTTTTTCTATTTCCTCTTTGTATTACAACTGCATGAGTTTTAATAAAGGAAGTAGATGCTGTGATATATATATTTCCGCTGTCTTTATCTTTAAATGTCTTTCCTGAAAACGCATAACAAACTGATAAATAACGTCAATTGTGGGGGAGAGTTACTGATAAACCCAGAAATTAGACCCTAGTCATAAATACATTTTGTATTTTATTCACTAGGCGTTATTAACCAGTAAACTGTTGCTTCAACAATATAGGAAATAATGTGTGTCGCTGAATGTTTGTTTGATTGCTTTGTTTGTTTGACTGTCAGACTGCTTCATTTACCTAAAAGGCGAGTTTGTTTACCACATGTTATGGAAAGATACGGGGGTGAATGTGTGCGATGAGAAAAGACTTGCATATTCAAAGCAAGAGCCATTTGCCACAACAACAGCAAAGACACCTGTTAATGTGCATTTCCAAAATCAGTGAGGGAGGTAATAAAAACATATAGACACAGTATGTATATTATGTGGCAAAATAGTGATTGTGTATCTGCAGATCACACGTTTTTCATGGGGTTATAGTCCTCTTAGATGTACAGTAATTATAATAATACACTGTTGCCCATGAAGTTGGAAATAAAATATTGTGTTGTATTATTGATTGTGACAATGTGATTTATTCTTGATAGATAAAGTGTACCTTCTCATAACTTTATTGATCAATCTCTTCCAAACATGTCACAGTGGAATTTAAACCACAATTAACCTTTAATAGGAATAAAAAGAGGAATGTGTCTGAAGACGAAATTACTCCAACATTATTGGCAACAGTGTATTAATAATAGTACTAGAAGATGTAAATATGTGTACAATATGTTTGCAAAATGAAAAGAGCTGTATAATTTTGTGCAGAAATGTGCAAAGTATTCACCAGATAGTTTATAAAAGATCACAATATTTTGAATATTTAAATGTGAAATATATTTTTAAGACATAGTAATCCAAAATATGTGAATTAAAACGTTGTTAAAAGGTTTTACTACTACTACTACTACTAATGATAATAATAATAATAATAATAATGATAATAATAATGATAATAATAATGATAATAACATATCTATATAAATCAAATCTATACATCGGTATCTATGTACAAAACATTGACAATAAAAGAAATCAATGGGTCAATGAATCACGTGACCCAGTGACGCGCTTCAAAACAGGAAGTAAATTTAACTGCAACAAAACGTCCTGCTTTCAAAATAAAACCTCCCGACATGTGACTTTAAAATACCAGTAGTGAATCCACCAAATAAGAGGGCTAACAAAACAAGAATTATTTATCCAAGCTAAGTGAAAATATAAAGCCGTACAGAGGTAATACTATAGCCGTAAGTCGCTGTGATATCACTCAAAATAACCCGCGTCCACAAACGTCTACCAGTTAGTGTTTTATTTTGAAATTTGCGGCCGGAAGCTTTGTGTGAGTGGTGAAACTTGACCCAGGTCCTGTGGAGCAGTGGGGAAGTGGACACTCAGTCAGGACTGTGAGTGTGTAACATTTCAGGCCCGGTTTGTCCCTCCAAACTCGGTATGGCTGTCTGGTAATGTGGGCCGTCGGCTGTGGAAGCCATCGATGCCGCTGTCGACTCACCGTGCCTTCGTGAGCTCTAACGGGCCGAGACCAACCGCCATGGCCTCGGCGTCACACCGCTGCACATCTGTCAGACTCCCCGCTGCGGTGGCCACCGTCACCGTCCTGCTCCTGATGTCGGTGACCACTGTACAGTCCTCTCAAGGCGACAAGGAGCCGGTTTACCGAGACTGTGTGAAGCAATGTGTCCGGACCAACTGCACCGGAGCTCGGCTACGGGGGTTTCAGTCAGCCCAGCCGCAGTACATGGCGCTGACAGGTGAGTTGTTGTTGGCAGGTAGAAGTTAGGCTAACTTAGCTTGTAGCTACATTTGTACACAGTATACCTGACAATGATACATCTAGCTATGTTGTAACGTGTTAAATATATCTTTGCTCACAGTTAACATTCACTGTGTGTTTACTCATCCATGTAGCTGCTCTCTGCTGATGCTGCTGTGCATGACGTGCCTGCAATGTGACTTTAAATGCGGTTTATTTTCTCATCTCTCATGTTACATGTGATACTGTGTGATACACTTTAACTTGAGAGTTGAAAGCCAGTTTTTCCAGCTGAACAAGGTGCCACAAAAGGCCCATTGTAACTCCCTCACCCTCACCCCTCATTAACAGTTGTATAGAGTGTCTGTGTGAGATTTAAACACAGATTGGCTCACCTCAGTTTTACAGTCAGAAATGTGATTTGAAGTGTAATCCTACCAGTAAAGCGAAACTTAGAAGTAGTGCCACCTTCTCTCCAGCTGCAGATAAGGAGGACTCATTTTTATGGCTGCCACTGACTGTTATTTTTTTTTATTTCTGATTGTTAATTAATTGACACATTTTTTGGCCTTTTAAAATGTCAGAAAATTGTGGGGGAAAAAATCACAATTTCTCACAAAGGTGACATCTTCAAATGTCTTGATTTGCTTTTATTCCAAACTATTCAATTAAAATAAAATAACTTGTAAATTATTGTTTGATTATTAGAGTCGTTGCCGATTAATTTTATGTAATTTGACTCAAATGGTAAGTGGACTGTACTTTATATAGTGCCTAGCGCGGTCTAGTCTTCTGACCACTCAAAGCACTTTTTATACTACATATCTCAATTACCCATACGCACACACACACACACACACTGATGGCCATAAGTTTTTGGGAGCTCACTATTCATATACCTAGACATGTGGCAATAATTTGGGGTTCAGTATCTCAAGACATGCAGTCTGGAGGAGCCGGGGATTGAACAGCCGACCAGCTGATTACTGGATGACGCACTCTACCTCCTGAACAACAGCTGCCCCTTTTTTAGTTATTCGTTCAACAAAAACGTCCTCATGTATTTTGTGGTTGTACCTATTATCTGCAAGTAAAACTGAACTTGACCCTTTGTCCTGTGTCAGTGCCTGTTTATTCTCAGAGCTCCTCTCTCTTTGTTCCTTTGTTCCAGGTTGGACATGTCGTGATGACTGTCGCTATCAGTGCATGTGGACCACCGTGGGGCTTTACCAGGCCGAGGGCTACAGAGTCCCGCAGTTCCATGGCAAGGTTAGTGCTTCTGACGTGGTGTATCACACCGATCTTTGTCACAAAACTGTATCCAGAGTCATTCTGTGTGTCATTGTCCTCCAAAGCAGCTTCATAATCTGTTCAGTTCAATCATTATATTATCGTATTATAATATTGATCTATTTTATTTCTTACAGTGGCCGTTTGCGCGCTTCCTGTGTTTTGAGGAGCCAGCTTCTGCCCTGGCCTCTCTGCTTAATGGCCTGGCTTGCCTTCTTATGCTGCTGCGCTATCGGAACATGGTGCCACGCCAGAGCCCCATGTACCACACCATCAACGCCTTCTCTCTGGTGAGATGGAGGAAATAAAAGAACTCTAACACGAATAAATACACCAATACTTCCACGACTTTACACGCGTGTTACCACACATATTAACAAGAGCCTGTGTGTGTGTTTTCTTTAGGTGTCTCTTAATGCCTGGTTCTGGTCCACAGTGTTCCACACCCGGGACACGTATCTAACTGAGGTAACAGTTGTTGACAGTTTAGATAAGTATAAAGCAGTTTCAAGTGTTTTTAAAAACACCCTATCAAAAATAATCATTGTCTTATTGAGTTTTATGACTGAACTCTAAACTCAAAGAGTTTCAAAGGTGCACTTTAAGCAGAAACAGAGCAGCATGGAGTTTTGTTTCTCTCTGCCTCTCACCTTTCAGCCCTGGTTGGGTCCACTTACTCCTGAAAAAGGATATGTGCTCTGGCAGCAGCTGATCACTGTTTATATGAAGGGTTGTTGTGAGCTGCTCGGGCTCACTATGCAGACCAGCAAACCAAAACAATGAGCTGAGCGCAGCTGAAAGCAACCTTAATGCAGACACTTAATGCAGCTTTATTGTATATTGAGTAGAGAACTGCTAAAATACTCAGACCACCTCCTGAGATGAGTGTCTTTTTGTTGTATTGTCTAATTAGTGACATCCTGCAGTGCGGTAGCATAAAACAGGCACAGTATTTTTCCTCCTGATCTTAATTTCTGCTCTGTTGTGTTGTTCTCTTTCAGAAAATGGACTATTTCTGCGCAACAGCTGTCCTTCTTTACTCAATCTACCTATGTTGTGTGAGGTAAGCTCTAAAACAGGCTCGACCTACAGTTGTCTTCATTTGTCCCACGAAGGAAGATGTAAACATGGCCAACATTCAGCTCTATTAATCTTTGACCCTGGTTCACATTTCTGTGTAATATTTCCTGAAACAGTTTGGATATTTATGATGAAGAATGAGTAAATATTACTTCAACTGACGTCACTCATGATGAAGAACTCTTATGTTATGGTTAATGTTAAATATATTTGTTATAACATTGTCCCTCCTCTCTTCATCAGAACACTGGGTTTGAGGCGACCTGGGGTGTCCAGCATGGTGGGAGTCCTGCTAATCTTGGTCTTTACCTCACACGTGTCCTACTTGACCTTCGTCCGTTTCGACTACGGCTACAACATGGCTGCTAATGCCTCCATCGGTATAGCAAAGGCTTTAGTCATATTAAGCTCATATGTGATTGGTCTTAATAGCTGAGCTACTTTAAGGACTTTTCTGTTGCTGCCTTATACTTGTTTCTACAATATGAAAACTTACCAGCACGTTCCTATTACTAATTTTAAAATGTTGTGACTGATGTACTGTCTTAAGATGACTTACCTGGTGCCTTGTCCTTCATATTTCTCATCTTTTTAATGTGTTTCGTCTATAAAGGCATGGTGAACCTCCTGTGGTGGCTGTGTTGGTGCTGGCAGAACCGGCGGACCCTGCCATACTGGTGGAAGTGCGGCCTGGTGGTGCTCCTGCTTCATGGTCTGGCCCTGCTGGAGTTGCTGGACTTCCCTCCAATGCTCTGGGTCCTGGATGCTCACGCTGTGTGGCACCTGAGCACCATACCAGTCCACTTCCTTTTCTACAGGTTCGTCCACTGCTCTACCTCTGTTTCATTTGTTAGAGAGAAGCATTCCAGGCGGCGTCAGATTTTTGCTTTAAAATGTCACAAAAATGTTGCTTGAGCATAAATACCTTTTTATAAATGATCCATACTTCATTCTCCTTCCAGTTTCCTGATCGATGACAGCCTCTACCTACTAAACACAGAGAAGATGGGTGTCAAAGTCGAGTAGGAGGAGCTCATCGTCTCTTCACCATGCCTTCGCCCTTGCACCTCTCCAATCAGGGCAGCTGGACACCTGAACACAGAAGTAGCTCAGCCTCTGAGATGACATGCATGACACCACTATGACTTCCATCAAAGTAGACACTGTTTACATCGTTTTTAATTTTAATTTATTCATTTGGGGGTAAACTTTGCCTTGTACTGCCATGTTCTCTACAGTTCGTTTACCACATGTCACAACACTCCAAAACAAGATGAAGGAAAATGTTTTGTATTCTACCACAGCAGACCCACTTTTTGACCTCCAATTGGGATTTTTACCCTCTGTACTGAAACTGATCCCCTGATCCCCTGTCCCCATGATTTGACTCCCACCAAACTCTCGGAAGTCCAACACACTTGGCTCTACACAAACGGCAGTTTGCCGTGGCTGACAATAGATGGCACCAAATCCTTTTGCCAGGCCACCATCTGAACATACTCTTGTCTGGCACAGCATGTGTCGAGGTCCATCTGTGCCAAAAGTGGACTGGGCGGACACAGAGAGGTGCCCCTTGTGAAGAGGAGGGGAGGGGGAGGGTGGGGGGGTTCTCCCAGTAGATTGTTCTAGAGAGAGGGGGAAGGGGGTTATGTTTGGAGGCTATTCTAGCTGACTGGGTTTTTTTTTTCTTTTCTCACCATCACACCTTTATTTTTTGTGCCTCTGTTGTTTCCACTCCTGCTTTTGTAAAATTTCAGATTTTCAGTTTCATCAGCTGCCTTAGTTGTTTTACTCCTTTTGTTGTCGTTGTTGTTGTTGTTGTTGACCAATTTGTGCTTTATTCTGTTGACAGTTTTACTTTGATTTCTTAATTTTTGGGTGGGATATGCCTCATGATTATAAAATTTATATTTTTATTCACCTGGATTGCCTTTTAGTGTGAGAAAATGAGAAAATGATTGAGGTAGGACAAATATGCTGCAACAGGAAGCTGGGACTTTTTTTTTTTTTTTTTTTACATGAAGAGTTTCTAATAAATTCTGGGATCAGGTGGTGTGTGTGTGTGTATGAATGAGTGTTTAGGTGTTGCATTTCTTGCTGTAATAGTCCCCAGAATGACACACACACACATGACCAGCTGCTTTACAGATAACTGCCCCATCATGTAAAAGAGTCCATTGATTTCACTCCGTGTCTGCCTTACACACTTTATCATAACATGTTTGTCAATGACCTCTTTTTTTTTTTTAAATCAAATCTTAATTTTTCCTCTCACACCTCGAACCAAAAACATCATATCATGTACAGTACGTCTTCGTCCCTCAGAGTTTCCCTCCCACATGTGCACTTTACGTGTGCGTCTGCACATTTACATGCATTTTCTGTTTGAAATTCTGTCCATGCCTTTTGTATTCCTGTGCGAGAATGTGAACAATGACCAGCACGCGTGTACACGTTGCCTTGACTTGACGTTGTGTTGTTTTTACCGCCAGAAACTGAATCACTGTGTTTGTGTGTGTGTGTGTGTGTGTGTGAGAGAGAGAGAGAGAGAGAGAGAGCGAGATTGTGCTGATCCTTTTGTAAAGCTAGAGAGAGAGGATGTGTGTGTATATATACTGTATGTTGGAAGATTGCTGCGTGGATGCGTGTGAGACAATGGGTAAATTTAGCTTTGCTGACAGCCTTTGATGGGGGCGGGGGAAGACTGAGGATATAAGACATGACGAGGTTGTCATAGGTTTGGGTGGCAAAGAGATGCTTGAAATCGTGGCAGAGATACTGGCCTTATGAGATAAGAAACATTATATATATTCTATTTTTCTCTCATGTTTGTTAAGGACTGACATTCATGAAATGTGGGGCCCAATTACGACAATATAAAAAGCTAAAACAAGAATTTTGAACAAAATATAATTTTAATTTATTAAATTATTGCCATTTCATAACTGAAAATACTTTGTCTTCTGATAAGAAACTTGCTAAATCATTTCATTGGTATCTGTTTGAATAAGTTGAAGATTTCCTGAGCAATCACCATAAAGCAAACTCCAAAGTTTTTGCTCTGTAAATCATTTCATTTTTCTCTTCCTTCTTCCTCACTAACTCCTGTTCCCTCACTTATCTGCTGCCCCCTGCCTGCTGCCCTGTGCACCATCACCTCTCCTCCTGAGTGCACTTTCCTCCAACTCACATCTGATATTTGACCAAAAAAAAAAAAATCTTAAAGAAAAGGAACAAATAAAAGTGTTCTTTGTTGATAAGGAATGGGGCTCCGTTGTGTGTTTTTTCTTCTTGCTTGAGAGTTTTTGATTCTTTTCTTCAATGTTGAATCTGTATTAGTGTTAGATAAGAGGAGCAATGACTAAGGATAGGCTAAACCTGTCGCCTTTGGAGGTGTACTCAACTCAACATGACCCTGTGTAGTTCTATGCATTGTACTGTTGTGGCTGTTTTTACTGCGTCATATACAGTCAGGTTCCAGTCCTAGCCTGGCGGGTCGTGAGATGATTAATGGAGATGGTAAGTTATAAGTTGTAAGCTCATCATAGTAGAAATGGAGTAACAGAAGTAAAGTACATGCACTGAAGTACAGTGTAAATGTACTTAATTAAATACTGCATAAAACCATATTTCTGATTATGTCTTTTCATCATGCACTGCTCACAATCTTTTTGTCCATTGAAATGTGTGCTCAACCTTTCTAACAGTGTATTAAACTGAAGCTTCTAAGAGAACGTCGTGTATCCAGAAAACAAAAAGTGACTCCAAAGTGTAGTCTGTGATTCGTCCCTGACCTCTTCCACACAGTCTGATGGTGGTGCTGACCTTGTATTAGTATTAGACGTGCAGATTCTTTGTAAGTTGTCATTATGTCTCTAACACTGCTGAGACAGATTCCTCTAGGCCTGTGTGGGTTGCTCCTGTTCGTATAAGTAAAACTGTGAGATGATATTAACTACAAAACAAGCCTTTTTTGGACGTTAAGAAATATTCTTGCAGTCTGTATAGTAGTTGTCCTTGGACTCTCTCACTTGCACACAGTATCTCTCACCCACTTGCTGGCCTTCTTTTCCACCTCAGTCCAAGTACAAGTTTTTGGTTATATAAGTGTATTTTTAAAGAAAAACTGATTATTGGGCCAGGTTTTGCATTTGCACAGCTGACCTCCAAATACATATCTTTATAGCTAATATGGAGATTTGCATGTTTCTACAGGGCCAACAAACTTTATTCAAGTCTCAGCTATAAACAGAGGAAGTTTATAGCTGAGAAAATCGTACAGTACTAAATCTGCTCTGTCCCCTGAAGGCCTGCAGCATAGCTCTGTGGGAGCCAAACATATAAGGAGGACCACTACCACAAACCCTAGTAAAAAGTCTGGGACTTATGTTCTGTGTGGCTCAGTGAGAAGCTTTTTGTTGTTTCCTGATAGCTCTGTGCAGTAGGTTGGACTCTGACCCTGGCTGCTGTGGGTGGGGAGAGTGGATAGATTGGGATGAATAGAGTTTATTCTTCCTCCTTCAACTCCTGATTTGTGACCGTGAAGTGAGGGGCATGAGAAAAATGAGGATGCTCTAAGTCAGTATAACACAAGTCATTTCCCTTTAATAAATTCAGTGGCACACAAAAATGAACTGGTGATGAGAGATCAATTGAAATATCTGTGATTATGCTTGAATTTGAAAAGACAAGCAGCATAATATTTAATCATAATAAAGATATTAGATGAATTCTGGGATGAGGCGATGTGTTGTTACTATAGAAACAGTTTGAACTGGATGGTTTGAAGCATTTTTCTATCAATAAATTATTAATAAAGATAAAAGTACTACAGTTACATCTGCCACTTGTGTGCTTATACAAAACACACATCCACACTCTACATAAAGTCATTTGTCATGATGAATACTTTTACTTTAAAGGGGCCCTCCACATCATGATTGATGAATGAAACTCTATCAATGTGCTTTAGGGGAAATTTGAGATCCAGGATTTTTTGTGCATGACTCATACAATGGTCTAAAATATTTCAGCCTCTGCTGATTCTTTTTTAAATCTGACTTTAACTACTTTTAATCTATTTTATTATTTATACAGTTTTTGCTACTGTCACTTAAGAAAATGAGATGAATACTTCCTCCACCACAGGTGTTTGGTGAATTAGTTTCGAGGGTGGCAACAGCTGATTCAAAGATCCCCTACAGGTGAAAAGAAAAAAGCATTTGATATGTTTATATCTGTTATCTGTTAAAATTTTCTGGTGATTGTACTAACAATAACCCTAAACTAATTAAACAATCCATAATCAATGAAATATGCAGTTATTGTTCGTTACAAAAGTTCTGTAACCGCTGGACACAAACTTCTCTTTCTTAAGTAAATTCTCTGTGTTTGTGAACTGGACTCACATTTTTGTGAATTTCATATTGGACTACAACTAGTTATGATGTCACAACATCAGCTTGTACATACAGTGTCAGAATCAGAGTCAGTGAGGGTTAGCTGCAGCAAAAGTGCCCTCTATGGTGATGCAGGGCCTCTAGGCTGCCCCACATACTTGAAAATCAATTAACCTTTACACTGCCCTAAATGTTTAAATAATTAATAGTTTTTTTTATTACACAGGTGTGCTGTAGTTATAAATCTGAGTCACATAATAAACCTTTACCAGGATTTTGGAAGTGTTCCAATATGAATGCATCATGACTTCCTGCAAATTGGTGCCCCACCTTATGCAGCTGGTGCACCTTTAATGTTCACTCACTGTATACATATCTATACATAATGCAGTGTGAAGATGATATGTACATGTTAATGTACGGTGTGTTAAACTCACATTTAAGGTGAGCTCAGATAAACTTTCCCCCTTCAGCTGATTAAGTTGTCAGACTCTGTAGCAACAATTAATGTATCAGTGTTTTCAGTGGTGGAAGTACTGTATTAAAGGACAAATTTGAGGTACTTTAGTTGAATATTTTGTTTGTATTCCACTTTATACTTCTACTCTGTTACATTTCAGAAAAAAATGGTTCTTTTTAATACACTACAATTATGTAACAGCTTTGGTTACAATATACTTAAAATATATATGATATAATAACAAATTAAGAGCTTATAAAATATGATGTTTTGTTATATACTAAACTAACCAACAAGTTAAAATAATCGTTAGTTGCAGTTGTATATAAAATAAGTAATAATCTTTCTGCACTGCATACTTTTACTATAACTATAATATAATACTATAATTACTGATTACGTACTTTTACTTAAGTTTCCTAACGCAGGACATGTTCTTAAATGTGTGATTTTAGTGCTTTTACTTAAGTGAAGGATCTGAATACTTTCTCCAGCACTGAGGGTAGGCAGAAGATTAATCCATAATTAAAATAATCATTAGCTGCAGTCTTATAGAGAATAATTACAAAATAGCTCCACCAACCAACTCCAACAGTAAAATCTTGATTTAATATGAATGCTTGAGTAATTATGTAATTATATATTATATAATGGTATAATAGTTACAGGGGCCATTTTTCTGCATTGAGTACTCTGATTATACTTACATACTTTTACTTAAGCTTCCTAGTGCAGGACTTTAGTATCTTTACAGTGTGATTGTAGTATTTTAACTGAAGTAAAGTGTCTGAATCTTTTCTCCAGCACTCTGCCCTGCAGATAGCTCGTAGTGAGGGCGGGCTACTGACTCAACCTGCCACTCCCCGCTCAGGCCTTCACGGGTGCGCGCCTCCGCTCCTGCGCACTGTCACGCTACACTACCAACAGGCACGGAATTCCAGGGAGGAAGTCACCGAGATTGGGAAACGAACAACAACTCCATATATACGTGCCATAAAAAAAAAAAACTAACCTGGAGACGTGAGGAAGTTCAAACAGACACGGCCATTCCTCGTTTGGGAACAGTTAAAAAATAACAGTTGGAATATGGAGTAGAAGAGCCGGCTCGCAGCTGCAGATGGAGGCGGTGAGAAGTTTGGTGTTTGTCGGGGCCGTGCTGCTCGGAGTGACGGGCGCATTGGGCAGAGAAGGTGGGTAACTTTCACAGATTTTCTCGCCTTTTAATGGCTCAGCTGTCAGCAAAATACACACTCTGACTAAAGGGAATATTAAAGTGGAGTATGTACGTATATTTGAGTAAACACTCGAGCTTCAGCTTGGCCCAAAGAGGTTGATATTTCTGGCTAGGACCACATTCCTCCGTGAGTCCGCAGCCCTCGTCCTCTCTCTGGCTTGTGGGATTCATGAACGGCTTATTGGGAACAAAATCACACCTGTCACAAACTCGACTCACTGTTTGAGCTCAAACTCCCATGTTGCAACTTGAAGCGCGCTTTTGTTGCATTAACAAACACGACTGCTGCTGCCGCGGCATAGTAGTGATAGTAGTAACATTGGAACAGGTAAGAAATATGAGAACCTGCTTTGCAGCATTTGGGGACAGAGACGAGCACTGAGTGACTTGTGCGTGCAGGCGGACGTTGGGCTGGTTTGCTTTCCGCGTAAACAAAAACAAACCTACAATAACAGACAGCGCATTGTGTGTCAGGGATCATGACGATGTCAATTATTCACTTGCTGGCTCCAAAGAGGACATTGTGTGATAGAGGGCCACTTGTCACACTTGGAGATTGAGTGCATGCCAGTAAAACAAGAGCTAACTGAAAG
This sequence comes from Argyrosomus regius, assembly GCA_946959425.1. Lineage (NCBI taxonomy): Eukaryota > Metazoa > Chordata > Actinopteri > Sciaenidae > Argyrosomus > Argyrosomus regius. The sequence continues at coordinate 12,190,255 of OX336900.1, read as the reverse complement.
TGCACATTTGCAAACGATAGTCCAACAAACGTTTGATGATTTTATTTTGAAGGGGATCATGATGTATTTACATGTAGGGTCTCATCTTATTTAGAAAGGATGTTGCATCACCATCTTCTAGAAACTATTTTGATGATTAATTAGTATGTTTTTTAAAAAAGCAGTGTGTAGATTTTAATGGCATATAGCGGTGTAGTTGCTGATTGCAGACCCCTCACCTCACCCTCTCCTTCCTGCTGTAAGTAAGCCAAACATTTGATTTCTCCAGTTTTCCAACAATGATTTGCCGCTTTTCCTTCTCCTCCATTGGAGTAATCTGAATTTTTTTTTTTTTTTTTTTTTACATTTTAAAAGCCAAAAAGTACATCTCAACCGTGAAAACAAACTTTACCTGCAGCTCTAGCTCATATTTTGGGTTACGTGTTCTTAAATACAGATTGAGATCTATTTTAAGTGAACTCTGATATCACTAAATGATTTTAAAAGCATGTAAAAGGTCACAAGCTAATGGCAAAAACACTTACACTGGAGAATTCTTCACATTTGCAATGTCGTCCAACAAAGCTGATGATTTTATTTTTATTTTTAGGTCTAAAGCAGAAGAGCATTTCATGATGTATTAACATGTAGGACCTCATTTAGAGTGTTGCATCACCATTTTTCAACATCAGTTTCTATTTTGATAATCAATTAGTGTGTTTAAAAAAAGCTTTTAAGCAAATTTGACGATTCTTACTAACTTCTAACTTCTTAAATGAGATGACTTGTCTCTTTACCTACATCACACTGCAGTTGACTGAATATTTTTGAGGTTTCAACTTTATTTATTTATTTATTTTTTACATTTTAAAAGCCAAAAACGACGTCTCAACCATGAAAACAATCTTTACCTGCGGTGCTCGCTCATAGCGTATGCTTCAGCTTAGATTGAGATCTATTTTAAGTGAACTCTGATATCAGTGACCGTGCTTAAATGATTTTAAAATAGGTCACAAGCTAAAGTCAAAAATACCAACCCTGGAGAATTCCTCACAAGAGCTGAAACTACTTTCTAACAACGATTTGCTGCGTTTCCTTCTCCTACGTTACACTGCGGTAAACTGAATATTTTAGTGTATGCTTTAGCACCAGAGGCCAAACGCTACATCTCAACCATGAAAACAATCTTTACCTGCGGCTGTAGCTCATAGTTGTGGTTGTGTACTCCTATAATATTTATTTGTAATCTATTTTAAGAGAGCTCAGATATCAATAACCCTGCTGAAATGATTTTAAAAGCTTTTAATAGGTCACAAGCTAATGGCAAAAATACCAACACTTTATTTATTGACGTGTGCTTAACAGTTTTTATCGACGTGCCCTTGTTAAAAATCTAAATCCTGCTGAGGCCAGTGCAAGGCTTAAACATGACATGAAATATCACCATCATCATTACTACTAAAACAATATTGCTGTGAAGCGTCTTTGTCTTTTTATTATCTGCTACCCCCACCACCACCACTACTACACACACAAACAAAGCCAATCGTCACAGGTGAACTGATTTTCAAATGCAACTGCATTGTTGGTGAGAACAGGTCGGTGCACTTTGCTCCACAGTGTCGGTCAAATGAAGCATCAGCGCAGTCTGAGCGCTGTGACTGCTTCCTAATTGCAGAGTTAGGCACAATAATTGTCAACAATCTTACTTTCAGTTATTAAGTCTATCTCAGTGTTTTTGTCCACACACACATGCACATCCTGTGGTCAACAAGTGTATGATTTCAAAGGCCATTGTGAGTGAATTAATTCACCAGCCTGCCCCTGTGTGAGAACATACCGTGTGTGTTCGGTGGCCTCAGTGTCCACAGAGTGTGATTAAGTGATTAAGTCCGACTGAATCGTCCGTAACTCAGCCAGTCATGACTCACTCGTCTAGGCTGCGTGTTAGTGATCTAACTCACTGTGAGCTGAGGAAGAGGCCATCAGAGGACCTCATGACCGGCCTCAGAGGAAACTTCAAGTATCTTCTTGTTAGTTACTCATCTTCAACCTGCATTCACTGACACTGACATCTGTAGTTTTAAAATTAATCACAACAACCTTTTTGTGGAGTAAATTATATCTCCATTCGTCATGTTGATTTTCAGCACATCTGCAGAGAAGTTTGAACTTGTTTTTTTTTGGACTAAAAATATTGCTGGTTGTGTTTAGATCTTCTATCAGTGTGACACAATAATTCAGGAATGGATGAATCAATCTATTCAGTAGATAGAATCTTGAGCTTGAAATAATAATACAGACCTATTATGATGCTTCGGCCTGTTGGTACCACTTTTTTTTCTCATTGATGATGATGAACATTTTAATGGTTATTAAATTCACATATTTATTAGTGTTAAAGACAAGTTATAATCCATTAATAAGAACAGCTTTTAGGTTGCTGTTATTAAAAATCTTTCATGAAATAATACTTTTTCAATCATAAAGAGTCGTGTGTTTCTAACAGTGAATAAACCAATCAAACAGTGAGATTTCCCCCAGAAAGTTGTTGTATACTTCAGATTGCAAATTGGCAATGCAAATTAACAGTAACAGAAGATTTCTTCGATATTTGCACCATAGTCTTAATCCAGCCTTGGATTGGTTAAGTAATAATTATGAGTTGACTCTTTGCACTTTTCATATACAGTTCTTCTGTGCTGCTGCAGCTGAACAGCCTCAATCTGTAGTAAATGTGTAATAAAGCATGCAGAAGATGTGTTGCTGCATTGTGATGTGTATGCGTTTGTGATTACATGACATGCTGAATGAGTGAGGAGTTCGCGTCTGTGGCTTCAGTACAGTACGGATCCTGTTCTGCTTGTCTGTTGAGCAATACCTGTTTTTTCTACCTCGGCCATAGAACGAAGGGGAAGAAAATGTGTTCACAGAGGTTGGAGAGAAATTCGAAGTTTATGCAAGACACGTCGCGAGGATTAGCGTTGCATTAGAATCTGGACTGACATGTTAAATCTGAGGGATAATGAAGTGGCAGAGAAAGTCCTGTTGGATCAGCTTGTTCTGTTTGTGTTGAGCTTTGAAGGGATCTGATCCATTAGAGGAGAGTCGAGGCCAGAGGATCCTGTTGACTGTTCTGGTGTGGCACACTGCATGGCTTTTTCCTGCAGTAGCATCGCTGTCACCGTGTTTGTGTCATTTACTGTACACACACAGCGGTAAACACATGCACACTCCCTGTGCTAACTGGAACGCTGCCATGCACAGGTGTGGTTTAAGCTTTAGGCTTTCAGTTTGCAGATGATCTGAAGCAACAGCAACACTAGTACAAGTCACAGTCAGTTTATAGTCGCCACATGCTCTTTTGTTGTAAAACAGATTAAAAAGCAGTCACTATTAATCCTTGCAAGATACAGTCTGTCATGACAAAAATAGCAACAACAACAAATACACTGGAGCCACCGAACTAGCAAAACAAAAAAGTGGACGGAAAAAGATAAAGTTAAGGTACTGATAAAATAAAATAAAGTGTTTATAAAGTTAAAATTAGAGCTGAAACATATAGTCAATGAATCGATAAGTTGAAGAAAAGTAAAAGTTTTAAATGATCAATGAATATTTTAAGTTAATTATCAAGAAAAATAACAAACATGCACCACTTCTTCTTCTTAAATGGTGTTTTAACGAGCTCTGGAAATCATGAACGGTAGTCTTCATAGTTTTTTTTACTTTCAAACAATCACTTAAAAGAAATTTCAGTCGTGAGCATGTAGGTGTTATCTATCTACCTTACCTATCTTAAACAGGAATGACACATATGTCGTAACAGAGACTGAACAATCAACTCTTCATTCACTTTTTTTTCATCAGCTGATCGCATGATGCGTGCTAACTTGATGCATCATGAAAGTTTAACAATGAGTTGAGCAATGTGGATTTATTTCATAATGTTAGAACCGGCAAACAAGCTGCCACTACTTTAACTACTACTCGAGATAAAAGCTGAAGCAAAGCATCAAAAAGGGGGTACGCTTCCGAGAAGGCAAAACAGTTTATAGCTTTCAAACTGTCACACCAGAAAGCGAGGAGAAAAGAGAGACGCAAGAATCACTTCAATCTAGAGATAATGGTGCACATTTTGAAAGCACTGATAGTGTTGCACTCTCAAACGACAGAAATTGTTATATAAACCATGCTTACTTTCTCACCTCTGCAGAGCTGGCCGATAACTGCATGTAGTGTAGTAGTCATTCGTTACAAAAAGTTACATTGAACTCATTGATGTGGTCCAATCAAAGTGATTATTGGATGGTGACTGGCCAGATGAGCAAAAGCTGTGAACGAACCTCATATTTTTTGGTATACACTTTGGTGTCTCCCATAGAGAGTGTCTGAAACTGTGCACTGTTATGACGCTTTTCAAATTCAAGTGTGGTTGTTCAGCTATAAACACATTTGCCTTCTGACAAAGCTCAAACAACACTTCTAGTCTGTCTATTTGTTTCAAGCTTCTGTGTGATGCATTAAAAACTGCCTACCCTCTGCATTAATGCAAGAACACTGACTGAGATCTCAATGAACGCAGGATTGTTCAAAGTGCAAAGAAGTGGGCTCTGATTTAAAATATTAACTGAAGTGTTAAAAGCTTATCTGGCAGAAGCCTAAGTGATCGAAATGTGGACAAGAGGCAGGAAAGTAGACTTTCGGTCTCATTCTTCTTATTAACCACTGAAACACCTGACCACTGGAAGTTTCCAGAGCCAAGTTGCCATGATACACAAACTCTGCAGAAGCCAGCGTGTTAACAAACTTAACTGTGTGTGTGTGCGTTTGGCATGGTAGTCATTAGTGTCATGTCCTGGAGGGTCACTGACATGTCTTTGAACAAGACCCTTAGCTACAACCTGGTTTCTCTTGTCCCCTCCACCACCCCTCTCACTGGTGAAATACATCCACGTGTGTCATCTTTTAGACATGCAAAGACACACATTCCTGTGAAATGACACTTTCCAGAGTCCAAAAAGAGTTGGGCAATAACTCACGGACTCAGTGGGGGACTGAGGGGATTTTTTTTTTGATATAACTTGGCTCTGAAACCAGGTAATAAAAAAGATGGAGTGAGTGAATTTAGAAGAGGAAGGCAGGGATGGTGACACGATAGTGGGCAGATAGAGCTAAGTAAGTGATAAAAGAGAGTATTTTAGGCCACAGGGATGGAGGGGTGGGCAGCACCTCACAAGGCCATGCATACACACACACAGGCGTTGCTGAGAGACTTTTGGAGAGCAAACAATGAGGGAATAAAAGGAGAGGAAGCAGAGAACTGGCTTTAAACACACTTTTTAGAAATGGAAAATCTTCTCTGTTGTGCTTTCTGTTACGACACATTTACCTAATCCCCGGAGCTGGAACCACCGGTGTCATCTGTGTGCGTGTGTGTGTGTGGTAGTTTTGTTTCTGTTTAGATACTCTGTCTGACTAAAATGATCTAAACGCCACAGAATAAAAGCACGACGGCTCTCTTGGCTTGACACGTAAAACTATTTTCCATGATGACATCACCGAAGGAGGCTGTGATTAGTCATTTGATTTGATATTTGACACAAGCTGCAACGACTGGGTGTGTATTTTTGGCTGCCACTCAGTCATAGACCTGTTTGCAGTAGCAGTAGCTTGCTGTCACATTTTAATGACATTATTTACACTCAATCACTTAATACGTCTTGGTTGAGGTGCAGGAGGAGCTGTGATAAGGGTCAAGTTCTCAGTGCTCAGCCATCACCAGGAAACTTTACACGTGGCAGACGCACATACATGATAAGAGCATGTTGAACACACATCTCCTGAACTTTGTTGAACCCCGGTGTATCAGAAAAAATCACCGTCCTCCCGCCTGCCAGGACCTCCTGTTCCTCCGATGATGTATCTGAGTCTCTCCAGCCGTCTTTCCCAAAAGGAGGGAGGGAGATAGCACAGAGGGGGGTGGCTTCAATCAGGAAAAGTGGGTTGACTATTGAAGGGCTGTTGGAAGGAAGCCAGAGGAAGTCATTTATAACCCCAGCAGAGGAGGGACTGTCCACTGTGTGACTGCCTGCTAAAGCATGGGAGCTATGTGTGTGCAACTGCCCCCTGCCCCCAATGAATTGTAGAGCTGTTTGACCCTGAATGTAATGCTGTGTGTGACCCACTGTGGGGAATCTGTGCTCTCTGCTGCCAGTGGAAAATATATCACATACATTAAGAGACAGAGGCAGTGCAGATGGTATGTGTGTTCAGAGTACCCATTCAAAGCCTGAACATTTACAAAATATGTGGAAGTCCAAGTCATTACAGCCATGTTCATTTGGAGTTTCAATATATAACACAAGAACCTGGAGCTATAAATGTGTCTCAAGCTTACGGGAATGACATTGGAAACCATTTAAAAAGTCTTTATTTAAAGACTTAGGTTACACTTGCAGTATATTTTACTGAGCTCGTGTGAACAGATGTAGAATAATCAACATCTGTTCAGCAAGGCTGCAACTAACGATTATTTTGGGTGCTGATTAATCTGTAGATCATTACCTCTCGTGAAAATGGTGAAAAATGTTGGACACTACACCAAGTCCAAGGTGTCATCCTCAGGTGTCAAAGATATTCAGTTTGTTGTAATAGAGGACTAAAGAAACTAGAAAATATTAACATTTTAGAAGCTGAAATCAGAATATTTGAATACTTTGTCTTAAAACATGACTTAAAACGGTTCACTGATTATCATAATAGCTGGCAATTCATTTAGTTGTTGACAACTAATAGATTAATCGTTGCGGCTCTGCTACAGAAATAGTTGTGTAAAGCATGATAAGACAGCCTATGGTTCAAACTATGTCTACAACCATGCTTACGTTTTAAATTAGGATTTGAATGACTTCAATGTAGACAGGATTAGGGCTGCGCGATTATGACCAAAATGATCATCAGTCAATACTGAGATCACGATTATTCACTGACAAAATATTTTTATTCTACTTTCACATTTAGATAAAGAGAAGACTACTTTTACTTTCATGTTGTGCTACATACCTGCTAATGTACAAATCACCAGAGCACTGCTGTCACTTTCACTGGATAGATACAATAATGTGCTGTACGGAGTCACTGTTATGGGTGTCTGAGTTGACAAGGACAGGGATTTAGTGTAACATTAGCCATGTTATGCTTCTTGGCCTTCATGCATTCATCATACTGCAGTGGTGTTTTTTCAGACGTTTAACAAGTTAGATGTGTTGCTTTAGAGCACAGACTCTCATACTCTCTTGCATATGATTTGTTCTTGACCTTAAATCCCAAATACTAACAATGGACGATGATCTGTTTTGATTGAGTAGCTCTTCGGCTGTTCTCCCTGCTTCAGACATTTGATTTTTTGTTTTGTCTGTCTGTTCTCTGTTGTATATAACTCTTCTACTTTGGACTGCAGCTACAAAACCCAGGAATTTTATTTTATTTTTTTTTTGCACTGGCTGCTGCTGCAGGGTGCAATCACAGCAGCATGACATCACCACAAAAATGAAGCCAAATCGATCACCTCGGGTGGTCGGCTGTTAGTTTAAGAGGCACTTGATTTCATATGCAGTTGAGTTTTCTATCAACAGAGCACACATTTAAAATGTCAATATCGCAGTTGATCATGTCCATTTAAATGCAGGAAGCCAAAATTGTGATTGTGATTAATATTCGATTTATTGCGCAGCCTTGTAAGAACTAACTGTGTCACAGTGGGACTACAGCAAGTTTAACTTAAGAGTTCAACAATTACTACCCCAGAAATAAAAGCAGCAACTATTTTGAGGAGTTGAAGGAGCTTTTTTTTAATGATTTATTGTTTTATTTGCTTGTCTGTTATATGTATAGAAGCATTCACAACAGTTGTGTCCTTTCATTTGATGCCATGGCATTAAGTATACAATGGCATGAATGTTGAGCAATGAAAAAAGCTTTAAATAGTATTTGACATGCAGGATAAAGTTGTGGTCTCTGTTGCAGTGTGCCTGGGTACAGACATGAAGCTGGCCTTGCCCTCCAGCCTGGAAAATCACTATGAGACCCTGAAGCTGCTCTACACCGGCTGCCAAGTTGTCCATGGCAACCTGGAGATTACACACCTTCACGGAAACCCCGACCTCTCCTTCCTGCAGGTACATGCATGAGTGTGTTTTTCTGTAATGATAGCTGCAGAAATTAAGTAATTCTACATTAAAAAGAGCTGTTACAGTACAAATGTACAGTATCAGATGAATGGATTGATAGGACTGTTGTTTTTGGTTCTTCCACATTTGATTAGCTCTAGGTTTTAGTCCATTCACCTGTTTCTATTGCCACAACAAACTCATATTCTTTCTTCTTTTTACTTCTTCTTCAGGGGATTGTGGAGGTACAGGGCTATGTACTCGTAGCACATGTGTCAGTGAGTCTGGTGCCTTTGGACAACCTTCGGATCGTAAGAGGCAGCCAGTTGTACAACTCCAGCTATGCCCTAGCTGTGCTGGATAACACACTGAATGGACAGGGGCTCAGGACACTTCGCCTTCGTAGCCTCACAGGTCAGATGATAATGTAGCAGAGCTCAGAGTAGATGCCCAGTATGATCTGACTGGACTTGGGGTTGGGACTGTATGTTTAAGTTGCTCTGTGGTAACTGTAAGTTAACAAGCTCCTCTTTTGTATTGTCTCCCCTGCAGAGATCCTGTTGGGTGGGGTGTATATTTGGGGGAACCCCCAGCTGTGCTTCCCAGACCCCCAGAACATCACATGGAGGGACACTTTGGATGAGCAGAACGTCCATGCCAGGCTGCACCGGCTGCAGGCTCGGGCCCCTAAATGTGAGCACCTGATTGACATGATGACTGTCTGATTGAAATATTCCCACAGGGTAGCACAGGAGGAGAAATTTTGCTTTTGCGCTACAGTAAATACAAAACAGCAGCTAGGACAGCAGGCAAAAGCGCAATTTACTTACTTCACAGTTTACGTTCACATGAAAACTGGGTTATCCAGCAGCTTTGTGTTATGGGAAGTCTTCTTGGCTCTAGGGATGAACATATTGGTTTCTGTTCAGCCCGGCAGAGCTGCCTGCGTAGCTGTAGGCTCTGAGTTTTGTTTTTCTCTTGTTAAATTGTTGGACAAGTGCTCAGCTCTCCTTATTTGTTGTTGTTGGGTTTCTTCTGGTACAGGTCCAAATTGTTCTCCTACATGTGGGAAAAACTGCTGGGGAGAAACTGCAGAAGACTGCCAGACCTGTGAGCTAACATCATGTGCAGAGTGTGGCACTATTTGTTTTTCACTGGGAAAAAATCCAGACTAGGTGAAGTACAACTGAAAATGTTCACTTTGTCATCTTTGTTTATAGTGACTCGTATTAAATGTGCGTCTGGCTGTCAGCGGTGTAAAGGTCCTCTTCCTAATGACTGCTGTCACATGCAGTGTGCTGCTGGATGCACAGGACCAAAAGACTCAGACTGTCTGGTAAACGACACACACAAACACACTTATCAGATAGTTGTTGTGTTGTCTTATCTTCAGTCTTATCTCATTATGTTGTCAGACAGTCTTTTGTCATATATCAAGTAATGTGTTTCCTCCCACCTCTTCTTTCTAGGCTTGTCGTCACTTCAATGACAGTGGTGTGTGTAAGGAGAACTGTCCTCCGCCTACTATTTACGACCCTGTCACCTTTCAAACCAAACCCAACCCAAACAAGAAGTTCAACTTTGGAGCCACCTGTGTCAAGACGTGTCCTTGTGAGAACTTATTTTGAAAAATCCAAGAAAGCTACCACACATGCTCAGTTAGTTGCCACCATGCAGCTCTGTGAATAAGTGTCTTGCTATAGGGCACCTTGATGATAATAGACAGATGCTGAGAGGTGATGCAGGAGAAAATACTGTTTATTCGCTTTTGTTGCCAAGACACACTCCAGGGAATCAAACCTGGCAGTGTTACAGTCACATTTCTGTTTGCGTAACGCTTTAGGCTACCGGCTTCCCATTACATGATACCTACTTAATTTTCTTTTTGCTGTAAAGGCAACCTTTGAACTCTTTGTTTCCTTGTTTGTAGATAACTATCTGGCTATGGAAGTGGCCTGTACTTTGGTTTGTCCCAAAGCAAACCAGGAAGTTATCATCTACCATCCTGACGGAAATGAGACGCAGAAATGTGAAAAGTGTGAAGGAGACTGTCCCAAAGGTGGGGATCATTGTTTCTTTTTAGTTACATTTGCATACATTGTTTACATCCAGTAAGCAGTAGATATCCAAAAGTCCAACAGGGGGGAAAAAAACGTTTGACTGGATGTGGCACAGATGTTACACAACTAATGTTCTGGATTAATTTGAGTTATGCATTCTCCAACTGCATGACGTGGTGCTTCAGTAGAAGTGATTACAACGTGCTGCACGCACTCATGTTCTGATGAATCGCATGACAATGGTGTAAAGTGAACAAACCTGTTTCTGTAGTACGGTGTTGTTGTTGTTGTTAGAACTGAGGATTGTCTCGTGAATCAGGGTAGGTACATTTAGATAATTTAAATAATGTATTCTTCTGGATTTAGTAAAATCTCAAGGATTTTACTTGGGAGTTAACTCAGTAATCCTGCTTTTTAAGACAGACCCCAAGTATCATATAATCTGTTATGTTGCTGAGATTATCCATTATCATTGCATAAGTTTTGTTTAACTTTATGGGCTCAGTTGGGACCTCTATTGTTCAACATGTTTCACAGGACAGGCATATCCTCCATCAACATTGCTTGAGGCACTAGGCTGGGCTGTCCTCCCTGCCATTTCATTTTGCTCTTGAAACCTGAAGCTCAAACAATTTGTTAATCACCTTACACCATTGATGTTCAATACGATGCACTACACTGTATTTCACTCTACGCTGATGATATCCAGGTTTATATGAAGGGTTGTTGATCATCTTTTGTAATCTTAGTTTATTTTTTGGATTAAATATACATTTGTTAAAAGTGGATTCATGTTTTGTATTGCAGTGTGTTATGGTCTGGGTATGGACAACCATGGTGTCATGGACAACCATGGCATCACCATGGTAACATCTTCAAATGTGGAGCAGTTCAACAAGTGTAAGAAGATTTTTGGTAGTCTGGCCTTCCTCCCTCAGAGCTTTACAAGGTAAGTGACACACAAGAGGTCGAATACATAACACACATGGAGTTTTAGCTCACAAAGATACTTTCTAAATAACAAAATGAATTAATAACCTCAATTCAAACTTAACTATCGTGTGTACTTAACCGTAGCAGCTTAATGCCCCAGATGTTATACTGCCACAGAGCCACATCCCTCCTGTTCAGTCCTTCAAATATTTGAGTTTACAGCAACATTTGCTGAAGATTCTTTGTGTAAGTCAAGGGGAAAGTTGCCACCCAAGACAAACCCTTAAGATTATTGTACTCAAAAGTACTTCAAACCCAGACATTAGCCCTTTTCATCTTTTAGAGTACCTTTGTGTCAACAAAGAAAACAGCTTTTTGTGTAGTATATATATATAGTGATTGCTGAATTTAAATGAAATCTAATTAAAACATAATAAAAAAAGTTGAAGAGTAAAAGGTAGAACATATATACAGTAATAATATATAGACTCTATGTCAAACTAATCAGTTGAGTCACAAGTTGCTTTGTGGGCGTTAGGTAAAAGGTAGTTGGAATGGCTGACGTGACACCAACTAAAGCAGAAATGCCAAATTTTTTATAAATTATGTTGCATGTGCCAGCTGTTCACAATGAAAGTGTGAAATGCAAACACTGACTTGAGGTAACCTGCACCATTGGAGATGTTATCAGGAAACAGAGAGAGATATATAATAGCAATTTAGAAATAGTCAAACAATATATTCCCTTTGTGTTGTGTGTTAAATTAAAATTTACATATTATGTCGTGATCGTTAAGGGACCCTGTGACCAACACATCCGGCCTGAGCCTCGAGCAGCTGAGCGCCTTCAAGAAACTGGAGGAGATTACAGGTAATGAACACTAAGGAGAGAACAGTAAGGAGCTCTTTTTTTACGCACTTACCTTGCAAATGTGTTTTCTCCAATTCAATGTAGTTTTCCATATAACACCACGTAGAAGCCTGATATACACAGCATGTTATGTCTCCTCTATTCGAGTGTTTTTAGCATCTTTGTCTGATTTTTTTTTTATGCAGGTTATTTGTACATTGATGCCTGGCCAGAAGAGTGGGCTAATCTGAGTGTGTTTGAGAACCTGAAGGTGATCAGAGGCAGGATGCTCTACAAGTAAGACTTTTAAACTGCCTGTCATACCCGTCTGTCTGACTGACATGTCTTTCTTTCTTTTCTCCGTGGGTCTGCATATTAACCTCATTGTCCTAGCACTGACTAAAATCAAAACTCACTCACTCTCAGGGTTATAAAGGCTAATAATTAGCCAGCGCAGCTGCTTTAACTTGCAGCACACGCCAGCCAGGATAACAGTAAAACTCGATGGGACACTTATCTAGTGTAGCATGCTCAAAGTAGGCCAAACTGACAAAGCTAAGAACTGCTTGTCTGGCACTGTTTTACAACAATGTCTGACATTATGGGCTAGTTGTTTCTTTGTTGTAATTAAAGTGAAGACCTTGTTGTTTTTCTTTGATTCGAGTTGATCACCTGCTCTCATGTGGTGTTACTTCTTTTTGAATTTTCCCAGCTTTTTTCATTGTACTCATGATAATTCCTTTATTCTATCTCCAATTTGATTTTCAAATTCTGTTCAGGGGTGTATTCTCACTTGCCATCCAGAATCTGCACATCGAATCTCTTGGGTTGCGTTCACTACGCAGCGTCAGTGGAGGTCTGGTCATGTTGTACAACAATTCCCGGCTGTGCTACACCAGTTCATTGCCCTGGGACAGTCTCCTCCATCCCACTCAGGGACCTCACCGCATCGTCAGCAACAACCAGAACCCCCAAGTCTGTGGTAGGTGAACGGAGCAATGTGAAGGTCCATTAGAGTCACTGTGGGTTGCACTTTGATCGTAGACATGCCACTTGGCAGCTGTCTCTGTCCAAGTCAAATACTTTGATTAGATACGTGATTCAATTCTATTTATTGTTCCAGCAGAAATCAAGCTGCAGAAAACTGGAGAATTACAATTTGAACAACACTGGTTAATTGATGTTGTTGCAAATATTTGTAATTGACGAGGCAGGTGGTCTTCACAGCCCTTCTTGTGTTTAATCTTCTGTACTTTTTTGCAATTTTCCAAACATTTCTTATTAAAACAGATTTAAATTTTGCAGCTTTAGCTCCCACAAAGCTGAAAACACAATTTTAACATAGTGATAGTGAGTCCTGTTAACTGCTTGAGGAGGGAAAAAAGTACAGTACAGTGTACATCATGCTTTGTTTTCTCCATTTCTCTATGTGTTTTCAGAGGAAGAGGGGCAAGTTTGTCATCCGCTGTGTGAGGGGGGCTGCTGGGGCCCGGGGCCCAGCCAGTGTGTGTCCTGCAAGGCTTTCCAACGTGGCACTGAGTGTGTGGAGCAGTGTGACATCTATCAGGGGTAAAGGAGTTTATATGGGTGTGGCTGCACTAAATCAATAAGGAGCCAAGTTATAATGTTTCAAATAATACAGTACACTGTGTGTCATAACTCTAATCCTGAAGTCTTAATTTAAAAAAGCAAAGCTAATCATGTATCTAAGGTAATCACCTAAAGTAAAAATGTGAATGTGAAATCGTCCAACTTAAAATGTGCCCTTAAGCAATCATCAAATCATCAATCAAATACATGTTTGCACAGTAACTGGACTGATGTACATGTATGTCAGTTGCATATTTCCAAGATGACACACAAGTCAAATAAATCAGTAGAAATCCAGTTTGAAGTTGTCAGTTTGATGATTTATGTGCACACTTCACACAGTCCAAAAGCCTAAAATATCCTGCTGATGAAGTCATGCTACATATAAAGCATGACTAAACATTTCATGTGTTTCAACTCCACTTAAATTATGTTTGAATAATAAACAGACTCCAGTTTTCTCTCAATCAATCTCTCAAAAAATATGTTGTTGCCCAAGTTAACACGTCATATCATATGACGATCACGTTATGGGGCACTGGTTAGCTCAGTTGGTACAGTGTGCGCCCCATGTACAAAGGTTCAGGTTCAGTCCTTGCTATAGCGGCCGAGTGTTTGATTCCAACCTGTGGCCCTTGGCCCTGTGTCACCACCCCCTCTCTCAGTCACGCTTTCCTGTCACTCTTCAGCTATGTATATATATATCACAGTATTAATACATATATTTACCTTGATGTGGAAATGCCCTACTGTCATGCATTACACATGCTTTTCACACATGTAAAACAAAACCTTCAGTTACTGATTTTTCTCATGATGATGGATTTATTTAAAGGAATAGTGGTTTGACAAACAAGTCATCTGAGGTTTGACAAACAAATCAACAATGTTGTCAGGACCAGTTTTTTCCAGTTGCGTCTCCTGGCCAAAGTTAAAACGTTTTTAAGCCGTCACGACCTTGAGAAAGCCATCCATGCTTTAATAAGTTCAAGGCTAGACTACTGTAATGCACTTTATGTCGGCCTCTCCCAGTCTTCTCTCAGTCGCCTTCAACTCGTGCAAAACGCTGCTGCCCGTCTTTTGAGCAACACCAACAGACGTGTGCATATCACTCCTGTTCTTAACTCCCTTCATTGGCTTCCTGTCCTTTATAGAATTGATTTTAAACTTTTAATGTTTGTTTTCAAAGCTCTAAACGGCCTCGCCCCATTGTATTTATCTGAGCTTTTAACTGTCCGAAATCCTGGTAGAGCTCTGAGGTCTACAAATCATCTTCTGCTGGAAGTGCCCTGGTCAAAATATAAACACTGGGGTGACCGAGCCTTTTCCGTTGCCGCCCCCAGGCACTGGAATAAGCTCCCCGTCGAGTTGCGTCTTGTTTCTGACTTGGGACTTTTTAAATCCAGGCTAAAAACTCACCTATTTAGGATGGCTTTTCATACCCAGTAGTACGATGACACTTCTTTTCTTTTCTTTCTTTTCTTATTTGATTTTGTTGTATTTTACTGTTTTCACTGTTCCTTTATTGTTTTTAATTTGTTTGTATTTTTTCTTTTTATTTATTTGCTGTAAAGCACTTTGGTACACCGAAAGGACTGTTGTAAAGGGCTATATAAATAAAGTACATTTACATTTACATTTAGTTTCATACCAGATTCATACCACTTTCATGCCTAGAAGCTAAATATGAAGTTGTAGCCAGCAACCAGTTAGATTAGCTTAGCACAAAAGACTGGAAGCAGTGAGACAGCTAGCCTAGTTCTGTCTGAAGGTAACAAAAGCCAGCTTCTAAGCTCGCTAATTAACACTTTATATCTTGTTTGTTTAATTTGTACAAAAAAAAACTGTAAAAATTTGATTTATGGTTCTACAGGGCGTTATTTCTAAGCTAATGTTAGCTGTAGCTTCATATTTACAGTGGTATCACCTAACTATGCAAGAAAGCAAATATTTTCAAAAATGTTGAACTATGTCTTCAACAAAAGAATATCCTCATATTATCATATTGTCCCAATTCAATCAAAGTTGATGAACAATGATATAACATTGTTGCCTAGCCCTATGTGGTTCAGAGAACAAGTTAGCCTGTTCAGGTCATCATGTAAGGCAGACGTTGGCAGTTATTTGTAGCTGGGGCCCTCTTTCTAAAAATGTATGCATGTCCACCAACAAATACCAGACAGTGTTATATGATGTTATGTTACATCCCCGCTGTGCTTGTGTTGCAGGTCTATACGTGAATACACAGATGGATCTTTGTGTGTTGCCTGTCACGCAGAGTGTCAACCTCTCAATGGCTCTGCCTCCTGTCACGGCCCGGTAAGATGTTCATGTGGCTTACAGTCTTTCAGCCGTGGTGGGTTTCATACCAAAATAAAATCTGAAAATGCCTCAACTACACAACCATAATGATTTCTGACATTAAGCTTGTGGTTTCACAGAAGTGGTTAATGTTTTTTTTACCCTCATATGTTCCTGTAAAGTATTTCAACATCACCTGTTTGCTCAGTTCAAACATTACTTTTTTATTTACCAACTGCCCACGCTGCAGGCGACTCGTTATTTCATCATGATCAAGTCTAAATGTCTCTTGTAAATGTCATTTCATCATTCATTGATTAAACAATGACTTAATTAATCAAAAAAAAGCTATCTAAATTTTAATATATACATTTAGAAAGCTTTCCTAAACAACAGCAGCACAGCGGAAATTATTAAGACAGAAACTCTTACACTTCAGTGAAGATTAAAGTCAAGTCAGAAGTTATGACCCAACATGGATGCCACTGGGTTGTCTAGGGCACATACCATGTAACCACCTATATTGCATGTCGTCCCCCTTGCCCTTTCACCACATTTTCTGCCTGTTTCGACTGTAAAAGCTATCAAATAAACTCAAAAATAATCTAAATAGTCACCTCATTATATTTGTGTGAATGCACGTTTTGTGTAAGTATACTTAATATTTCTCTCTGTGCATCTTCAGGGTGCCGAACATTGTGCAGAGTGTCGAAACTTCCAGGATGGTGAGTTTTGTGTGGATCATTGTCCCAGCGGGGTGAAGGAGGATCAGCAAACTGTGTGGAAGTACAGCAATGCTACAAGACACTGTCTGCCCTGCAACACCAACTGCACACTGTCGTGAGTGGACACACATCACAAACACAAACTGCACACACACACACACAATGAGAACAATTTCACACCAAGTGTTTCTCTGTTTCAGCTGCACTGTGATGGATGAGAGAGGCTGCCCCATTGACACCAGGACAGGGTGAGCTACTTTTTATGGATTCAATTAAACAATCAGGATTTTCTCAGTGCTTCTTTTGAGGAATCAGAGCTGTGTTGAACTGTTTATCTCTGTTTAGACCGGGGACAACCATCGCGGCTGCAGTGGGTGGAGTGGTGCTCTTCTTCATCCTGCTGGCTCTGCTGGTCTTTTACCTGAGGAGACAGAAGAAGCTGAAGAGGAAGGAGACAATGAGGAGGATCCTGCAAGAACACGAGGTGGGCACAAATACTGATTTCCAGGAAGTGGAATAATAAAACTTAATTGTTTTATTTGTTATTGTTAATCCTCCATTTGCTTCCTTCACGTCTACAGCTGGTGGAGCCTCTAACGCCAAGTGGTGCGTCACCCAATCAGGCTCAGATGCGCATCCTGAAGGAGACTGAGTTGAAGAAACTCAGGGTGCTGGGTGCAGGAGCCTTTGGTACTGTTTACAAGGTGTGTGAGCCAGTTCTTAAACATTATTTATTGTTATTTAGATATTTAACTTTACCTCTTTGGTGAGTTATTGATTGATTTTGATGATCTGTTTCAGGGGGTCTGGGCTCCTGATGGGGAAAATGTGAAAATACCAGTAGCCATTAAGGTGTTACGAGAAAACACCTCCCCCAAGGCCAATAAGGAGATCCTTGATGTGAGTATAAGCCAGATACAAACATTTATAGCACACATAAATACAGTTCATTCCTCAACATCTATCCTCCGTCTTCCCCAGGAGGCCTATGTGATGGCGGGAGTGTCCAGCCCCTACGTGTGTCGTCTGCTGGGGATTTGTCTGACCTCTACGGTGCAGCTGGTCACTCAGCTGATGCCGTACGGCTGCCTTCTCGACTACGTCAGGGAGAATAAGGACCGCATCGGCTCCCAGTTCCTCCTCAACTGGTGTGTCCAGATCGCCAAGGTATGTAAACAAGAAACAAGGTATCATCTTTAGGTCGGTTCAGGTGCACATACTTGTACTGCAGCTTGTAGTAGTAATGATGTATGTTTTCTCAGCGGTGTCTGAATGTTGATCATCTTATTTTTCCTCTCAAATTTGATGTGGTATCAGCTTGTATAATTGTGGGCACATGGATTCGTGGGTGATGGATATGTGTGTGTGTAGGGAATGAGTTATCTGGAGGAAGTCCGGCTGGTCCACAGAGATTTAGCCGCCCGCAATGTTTTGGTCAAGAACCCAAACCACGTGAAGATCACCGACTTCGGTTTGGCTCGTCTGCTCGATATAGACGAGACTGAATATCACGCTGACGGGGGGAAGGTAAGATATTACTGTGACTGTATAGGAGCATCTGCACTGAGGGCATTCACATTTATTTATTTACTTACTCATGTTCTGTATCTGTGTTTCTAGGTGCCGATTAAATGGATGGCGCTGGAGTCAATTCTGCACAGAAAGTTCACTCATCAGAGCGACGTCTGGAGCTATGGTCATTATCACTCAGGGCTGCAAATGACATTAAAAAAATAAGTGTAGAAGTGTTTTTGGTAATCTGCGTGGTGCTGCTTGATAGGGATGCAAAGTTAATTTCTGTGAACGTTGATTGCAATGCTTCAGAAAAGTAGCAGCATAGTTGGAAGAATAGTTTGTATATAGGCAGTAGTTGCATATGCAGTGAATGGGTTTCTAAAATGCCATAAATCTTTATTGGAGAAATAAATGTCATGATACTTGTTGATCAATGAAATCATCATAAATGGTGACTTAAATTTTGTTGTAAAGACAGGCATGATTCTTTATTTTGCGTATAGCTGAGTTTCATGCTTGTCGTCTGTGTCGATAGCAGCTGATACATTTTTCAGGGTCATTTTGGTAGATATTTTATTTTCGAGTGAGTCATGCTGTTAATAATCGTACGATTCCTTCTCAGGGGTGACGGTCTGGGAGCTGATGACGTTCGGTGCTAAGCCTTACGACATGATTCCAGCAAGAGAAATTCCAGATGTTTTAGAGGAAGGAGAACGACTTCCGCAGCCCCTCATCTGCACCATCGACGTCTACATGATCATGGTCAAATGTCAGTAGTTGAGGAAACAAGCGCGATTATTAATAAGGAAACTTTACCTGATGAATACTTTTTATGTAGTCTATTTCCTCTTTAGTCAGTTCAGTTCCTCATCAAAACAGAGGAATTAGTGTTCATTACATTATGTTTTAAATAGTTGCCATTATTACATGTCCCTACCAGAGTTGCCCGTTGGTACCAAGTGCTGAAGATCATTGATTGACATCTTGATTTTTATGTTTGGGTGGCAGGTTGGATGATTGACCCAGACAGCAGGCCGAGGTTCAGAGATCTGGTGAATGATTTTAGTAGCATGGCCAGAGATCCTCCTCGCTATGTAGTCATTCAGGTATGTGTGTTTCACGTTGCAAATGTTTCGTTTCTGTGTGTCTCTGCTTACAGTTTCCCTTGAAAAATAGATATAATATGTCCACGGGGATAAATAAAGTGTTACTCATACATTCTTACTGTGTGTTCATGTTGTTGTTCCTGCAGAACGACGAGCAGATGAGCCTGTCCAGCCCAGTGGACAGCCAGTTTTTCCGGATGCTTATGGAGGAGGAAGGTAACAATATAAGAGAACTGCTGGATGCTGAGGAGTATCTGGTGCCTCAGCCAAACCTCTTCCCCAGGACTCAGGGAGACGGGATTCAAGCCAACGGGCCATCCAGACACCAGTCGTACAGGGTCAGTGGGGACAGGCAGCTCTTTGTTCTGGACTTTTACTACACAGATTTAAACATATTATTGCTAGTCAGATCCAAGCATTAGATACAGATGTTCACAGATGTACAGATGTTGTTTTATCCCCATGGTCTGTCTGACAAAACATAGACTGAGTTCAGACAACTGGGAAGTTGTTTTTCAAATCAGATTGTCCACTCTATTATATGTCTGTTATCACTTTGGACTTTGTGTCCAGGCATCATCAAGCTATCTGCACTGGTCACTGTGGTAATAAAATAAACACACGTTGCCGTCATAGCAGCAAAGCTCTAGAGATGGTGATGTTGGTCAGTTGTCTTGATCCAGACTGAAATATCTCACAACTATGTTAAGTTTAGTACATATATCCATGGTTCCCAGATGACTTTTCAGCGCCATCATCTGTCTTCTTTGGTAGATTTCAAACCAGTTTTTCAGTTTTTTCAAACCAGTTTTTTTCTGTTTGTCCGGTCTTGATAAAATCTGATTTCAGCCATAGAAACCTGTGAACCTTTTGAGAGGCTGAATTCACCTACGTCTACAATCATGAACGAAAGCACCCCTGTAATTTTCCCAGAAAATGCACCATTTCTCCAAGAAAAGTGTTGCAATTACAAATGTTTTGGTATACACGTTTATTTCCTTTAAGTGCACTGGCACAACACAAAAAAGCCGAAGAAAAAAGCCAAATTTTACATAATTTTACACAAAACTCCAAAAATGGACTGGACAAAATCATTGGCACCCTATTAAAACTGTGGGTAAATAATTTCATTTCAAGCATGTGATGTTCGTTTAAACTGACCTGTGGCAAGTAACAGGTGCTGGCAATATAGAACTCAAACCTGAAGCCAGTTAGATTGTATAAAAGTTGACTCAACCTTTGTGTTGTGTGCCTGTGTGTGCCACACCAAGCATGGAGAAGAGAAAAGTCTGAGGACTTAAGAAGCAAAATTGTGGGAAATATCAACAATCTCAAGGTTACAAGTCAATCTCCAGAGATCTTAAAGTTCCTTTGTCCACTGTGCGCAATATAATCAAGAAGTTTATAACCCATGGAACTGTGGCAAATCTCCCTGGACATGGACGGAAGAGAAAGATTGACGAAGAATGCAACACAGGATAGTTCGAATGGTGAATAAACAACCTCAGTCAACTTCCACATAAATTCAGGCTGTCCTGCAGACTCAGGGTGCAACGGTGTCAGCTTGAACCACAGGTCATCATCTGAATGCGATGAAGCGCTATGGCAGGAGACCGAGGAGAACCCCACTTGTGACACAGAGACATAAAAAAGCCAGATTGCAGTTTGCAAAAATGTACCTGAGTAAGCCTCAATCCTTCTGGGAGAACATTTTGTGGACAGATGAGACTAAGGTAGAGCTTCTTACCAAAGCACGTCATTCTACTGTTTAGTCTAGTTCAAACATGGTGGAGGTTCAAAGATGTTTTGGGGTTGTTATGCTGCCTCTGGCACTGGGTGCATTGACTGTGTGCAAGGAATCATGAAATCTGGAGACTATCAAAAGATTTTGGCCCGTAATGTAGGGCCTAGTGTCAGAAAGCTGGGTCTGCGTCAGAGGTCATGGGTGTTCCAGCAGGACAATGACCCGAAACATACCTCAAAAAACACCCAGAAATGATTGGAGACAAAGCGTTGGAGAATTCTGAAGTGGCCAGCAATGAGTCCGGATCTAAATCCCATTGAACACCTATGGAGAGATCTCAAAATTGCTGTTGCGAGAAGGCACCCTTCAAATCTGAGAGACCTGGAGCAGTTTGCAAAAGAAGAGTGGTCCAAAATTCCAGTTGAGAGGTGTAGGAAGCTTGTTGATGGTTATAGGAAGCGATTGGTTTCAGTTATTTTCTCCAAAGGGTGTGCAACCAAATATTACGTTGAGGGTGCCAACAATTTTGTCCCACCCAATTTTTGAGATTTGTGTAAAATGATGTCAAATGTGGCTTTTTTCTTCTGCTTTTTTGTGTTGTTCCAATGCACTTAAAGGAAATAAACGTGTGTATACCAAAACATTTGTAATTGCAACACTTTTCTGGGAGAAATGGTGCATTTTCTGGAAAAATTCCAGGGGTGTCAATACTTTTGTTCATGACTGTATTTTCCTGTTTTACATCATTGATCTCTCTCTCTCTCTCTCTCTCTCTCTCTCTCCAGCAGAGCAGAGATCAGGGCTTAGATATTGATCCCTCCGTCGTCAGCGCTCCTCGCAGCATGTACTCCTCCCTGAGCACTCTTGGCCGGAGCCAGTATCCTACCTTGCCTTTAGGAGCAAGCACCTCCAACGGCATATGGACGCCTCAGTACCCAATGCTGGCTCGCAGTCCATCAGCTGGAGGCCAGTCTGACTCAGTCTTCCTGGATGGACCAGGAGACGACCCCTCGCTGCCCCCGGCGAGCCCCGGACGCTACTGCAAAGATCCCACCTACTCTAATGGGAGCCAGGGCGACCTGGAGACAGACGGGCCAAATGGCTTTCATCATCCTCATCACCTTCATCACTCACTGCCCAGACGGAATCATGGGTATCATCATAATCATGCCTTGCCAGGTAAGCATGATTGCTTCCATTATCAACTTTAAATATGAAAGGAAGTGTTTGATAAATAAATCTCAAAAGTTTTGTTCTTTCTTCCTCGAAATTTTTAGAGTACGTCAACCAGGAGATTCAGGATCTCAGACCAGGGATACCCGAGCGGCCCAGTACGCTGCCTCGTAAAGGCTCCAGAATAGACCGACGCCTGCCTAACGGCCTGAGCTCGGGTCACAGCGTAGAAAACCCAGGATATTTGGTCCCCACGAGTGTTGGGGTCTCCACCTCTCCAGCCTTTGACAACCCATACTACTTGGACCATGTGGCCAAAGCCAAAGCAGTAGCTGGGGCTGCAGACGGTCCCGAAGCACTGGAGAGAGACGGAGGAGTGCCCAGGCATGTGAACGGGTTTGTGACCCCCACGGCAGAGAATCCAGAGTATCTGGGACTAGCAGACACCTGGAGTGGATATACTTGAGGAAAGAGAGTCAGAGTAACATGTTGAACTCAAGAGGAGTCACAGATTGTGTTCTAGCGAGAGAAAGGGAAGATATAACATTTGTGTGAGGGTGTGTGTGTGATTGGGAATAGTACGTGCATGTGGAAGTGAATCTTCTCTCGACATCGAGTGAAGCACCCGAATCCAAACTGGTCGAGGTTGTCCAGTAAAAGTCGCCAAATCGCCCAGTTGTGACACGCCACGACTCAACACAGTGTAGCATTAATCTGGTGTCTGTGGCATCATTTGTATTCCTGTCTTCCTCTCAGCAATCTGCGCTCTCTATGTGACTGTTAAGTGCCAAAAAAGAAGTTCACTCAGCCTCTGTATGTAAGTCAGTACTTGATACACAAAGGAGTCCACATTTGTCAAAACCCATCATGGTACGAGAAGGGTCTGATTATCACAGAATCCACCATTTGACTGGATTAATGAATGCTGATTTTTGTTTTGTTTTTTTAATGTTCATTTAATTAGTTTAATGTCTGTTTCTACTTTGTGAAGCATTTTTTTGTATTCCCTTCAGTTCCTTCGTGCGTCTTCATATGCTACCCAGCCCAGCTAAACAGAGACAAAAACATATAGAACACTTTGACAAAGTGAGCCTCGACGTGCATTGAAGGTGATGTTTAGTATTCTGGTCACTTTGTCTCTGACCTGATGGGGGTCTTCGGCACACTCAAAGCCATTTTGTTTTGGCCAGAGGAGGCCCTGCAGCCCATCTGGCCAGTCGACATGCTCCCTGAAAGAAAGGCATCCTGTATGGAGAAGACAGAGGCATTGTGCCACACTGATGCATGTGGTTGTTAGTGTCTGTGGCTGCAGCTACTTTGTGGTACAGCAGATGAGATACGAGGTACTCGCAGACTTTTTAAGCTGCAAAAATCTCAAAAACCTATGTTTTGTCTTAAAGACAAAGTAAGTAAGTAAGTAAGTAAGTTAGAGCCAGCTTTTCAGGGATTTACGATTTTGCAAAGAATTAGGGGAGATTATGTGCAATTTAAATCATGCACAATGCACTACATGTTAGAATACTGTATATGCCCCCCAGGCTTGTGTTATCACAATGAGCCTTTTGGTTTTGGTGGCCTTTCACTGTGCAAGAAAGCACTGCAAGCTATTAGTGAGTATATTCCACAAGAAGTGAAGAATTTGCATGTGTATATGTACATGTGTGTTTGCCAAACTTTATGGGTCAAGAAGCACTTCTGCTGTTTCTGTAAAAGTGAGAAACGCACTCGACACTGGGGCTGAATGTGAATGTGAGGAAGCAGAAACATTGCTCTGCTCGGTTTAGATAATCAATGCATGGCTCAAATTCCACTCAGCGAGAACACACTGGCAACCCAGTTAATAATCAACAGCATTTTTTGAAGAGTGTTTCTTTTTTTTTTCATGTTAACTGGTGTTGGACTGGGGGAGGTCAAAAGCGAGTCAATGGAGCCATTGTCTGACCCTCATGTCCTTGTTGGAAAGTCAGCGCTCTCCCAACTCGCATGTCCTGACCGCCGATGTTGAGAGAGTTTTCCTCTGCAGAGGTTTGGAGCTCATCGGCAGAATGTGGTTCAAGGTGAACAAGTCTTGAAACGATTGTTTGGGTTGTTGAAATGTGTACAACCGTACATAAACCCCCTCCCCTCTTCATCAACAGATCAGCTTTACTTTGAAAGTCTTTGGGAAAATTTCTTTTAACTTGATGTTCTCATACGGGTTTTGAAGAGTTTTGTTCCAGAAAAGGATCTCGAAAAATGATACCTGATTTTATATAACAATTTCTTACATAAAAGTAAGTTTTATTTTAATACACTGTCATATACTAACATTGTTCAGGATGGAATTGTTATTGAGTGATAAGATTCATAACAGGTTTTTGTGTTTATATATATATACATATATATATATATATACACACACACACATATATATATATATATATATATATATATATATATATATATGATATACAGTATAGTGTTTTGAAATGAAAACCCTTCATATGTGTTGTTACTGTCCGGTGAAGACCTCAAATCTCCACGAAGTAGAGAAGAAAAGCTGTTTAGAAAATGCCCTCTGGCTTTCTTTTTTATCCAGTAGTGCCACCTTAAATTTTCCAAAAGTTAAGTTAAATGTTTTAAAATGTGAAGAAATTTGGGGATTTTGCTACTGGATATAAAAAAAATAATATCAACTAATACTTAAAAACATGAATATCACCTCTGTTGGAGATTCGAGGTCTTCACAGGATTGTAATAATATTATAGTAC
The DNA here is from genome assembly GCA_946959425.1 of Argyrosomus regius. Classification (NCBI taxonomy): domain Eukaryota; kingdom Metazoa; phylum Chordata; class Actinopteri; family Sciaenidae; genus Argyrosomus; species Argyrosomus regius. The sequence continues at coordinate 12,165,357 of OX336900.1, read as the reverse complement.
AGCTCACTGATGTTCCCATTTTCTTAAGAATGTGTTATTTCTCCTGGATATTATGAGACCGATGCACAATCACAGTTAATGTACTGGTGTTTACACTGTAGTGTCATTTTGTATAAAATGTCTCATGTGGCCGACACAAACTGATCTACCTGCTGTCCTACTTAAAAAAAACAACAACATATTTGTTCTTTCCCCAGTTCGTCTTGTTTCTTTGACACAGTTTCAATATAAAACCGTTGAGTTGTACTAAAACCAGTACACAGCCTGAGGACTGGCACCAGTCATGTTCTGGTGACTTGGTGGTTTTAAATTAAATCTCCTGCCACTCTTCCTGTTGAAGTGTCCTTGGACAAAATGCTAAATCATGATCAGCTTTCTTATTGGAATCAGATAAATGTTGAAAAGGTTGTTTGGCTCTGTTTAAATTGTGAGACTGAGCAGCGAAAGTAAACTGAATGGAAAATGAGGCCTGTTTTTTTGTTTGTTAAACATCTGCAAGTGTGTTAAAAAGTGAAATGTTTTCATCCAGGAGAAAGCCCAAGAGAAAAGAAGAAACGGTTAACTAACAGGAGTGTGCTGAAGGTTTTATAGAATTAAGTATCTGTAATTTACATTTGGAAGAAAATGTATCTTTTATACTTGTGAATATTTTTTTTACCTTTCACTGTGTGATTGTGACAGGACATGAATAATAACAATTTTTTTGGGAGGTTTCTTTTTTTTATGCATCCTTTTCTATTTGGTCAGTAAGTCCCATAATGTAAATGTGTAGTATATATAAATAAAAACAATCACTTTGGTAGCTAATTTGATTGAATACATTGTGACAAGTTGCTCTACTAATGAGGGAGGGTGGAGTAAATACATAAGAAAATATTTTATGAAGAAATGGTCATTTTTATATGGAATTGTTTGCATACGTTATGTGTGTCATTAAAAGTATATAAAACTCCAACGTGTTCTGATCTTTTTAAGAGAGAAAAAAAATATATTTTTCTGTATAAAATTTTCTTTCATCTCATTTTTAAACAATGGACCTCTTTTATGTAAACTGGAATAAATCCTGAGATTGATACATACGGTGGTCCTGAGGTGCAAAATACAACAGGGGACACAACACATCAACAAAATGCAAACAAAACACAAGTTTTTAGAAAATACAACAAAACACAAAGCACATTTCACAAAACAACAAATCAGAAAATATATTTAGACTCTCTCTCTCTCTCTCTCTCTCTCTCTCTCTCTCTTTTTAATGATAATCTTCTTTTTTAAACATTTCTGTCTGTAGATTTTGTTATTGTGTTTTCAGAATGTCATGAACACTAAAGACAACCATGTTTCAACCATGATATGAAAAACAGCTCCAATACTTGGTGATGATTTCTCCAAAATAGTCCTGACAGATATTATTATGATTCAGAACATAAACTGTCAAAGAAATGTACCTAGACAAGTTTGTATATGGATTGAATGTTTTAAGTTTGTTCTGTCTCAAATGATTATTGGTGTTCTGCACTGAATGAGCTACAGAATAGTGAAAACCCGGACATAATCCACTGAAGGTTACTGTGCACAACAAAGCTGCCACCCAGTGATGATAGCTGAAACTACAACATGGGAGGAAGCGGATAATAGGCTCATGTATTAGTTTGAATTTTTTGATTCATATTACTTGATCTTTGTTCTTTTTCCCCCTTCCTGTGAAAATATCTTTAATATCTTTAATGTGCTGTTTCAACCTCTTTCATTTGCCTTCTATTGATTCAATATAAACACTGTGAATGTGGGTACTTTATATTCAACAATCCTGCACTTGGTTACTGGAGTCATGCAGTAACACTCAGCATGCAAGCTTAATTTTTAACAACTTAACATCTTATTTTTCCCCTTTTGTTGGAGAAATCAGATTATTCTACACCATCTGACAGTTGACATATCTTCACTGCGAAAGCACCATTTATGATGTCTTGTGCTTCATTTTATTGGAAGCTTAGGAGCAGGGACACGCCTCAATTGTGCTTCTTTAATCATAAATACTCTCCTAACCATGTCCTCCTCTTTAGTTCTCATATTCTGCCCCCTCTCCCCTCCATCCTTTTTTGTTTCTATTACTTCTGACTCTCCTACTCTCCATAGGGTCCTATAGCAGTCCAACGCAGCATTATCCAAGAAGTACAAGATCCAAACTTTGTTCACTATCTTTCTGTTTTGTCAATAAACCATTGAAACACATCTGTTGATGGTGTGTATCTTGCTAGTGAAACACAATTCTCCCAAATACCTTAACATACTTGGAACCACCAGTTGGCTAATGTTGAACATTTTACATGCCAACAAACTCAGGAGTGAGAGATGCAACAAAAGAGTCCAATCTGGATTTGAAAGAGGGACACTGGTTCATGATCAGCATCCAAACCTCTAATCTACTATAAATACACATGTATTTTATCTAAATATTAACCTCACTTCAGAAAAAAAGTGGCATTTGTCGTGTGCAAGTAAAACATTTAAAAAAAATTAAATGCTGAGGTTTAACTTGTGCATTGTGGACTATTAAACTTGAATTTGTCACTAAAACTGTAAACTATCCAAACATATATGATGTGGTTCTGTTTAGTTAGAAACATTTAAATGTATGTTAAATGTAGGGCTTTCTTTAAATAGCTCGATGGCCTTGACCTTTGACCTCTACCTGTACCATCATTTTAATGCAGCCTAGGCAGATTATATCACATTAACTACTTCACCAATACCTAGGTATGGTAGTGAAATCTGCAACACTGGAGTCAGGTTGAAAACATCTGTACAGACCAAGACTGAAAAATGATCCTCAATGTCACTTGCATATTCAAATCATAATTTTAGCTAGATAAACAAATAACAGATAAACAAATTTTGCGAGGTCTAAGAAGACCTGTGAAACTGGAAATTAGCAGACCACTTTGGATTTGGATGCGCTCCATGTGTATCTTTCAGGTATAGGCAATCACTCTCAGACCAATCAAGGTGTCACTGTTGGTAAGAAATGTTTCTCCATGTGCATCCTCGCTCTCAGAACCTAAGCTTCAACTTCAGTGAGCATTCAGAGGAGATGTCTGGTCACTGTGGTGAAATGATAGCAGGTGTCATCGTCTGGGCTTCTCTCAGCGCTCTCTTCTCTCTGGTTGGATTTCCTGCATGTGTTGCTGTTCTCTGGGAGCTGTTTTGGAGACGCAAAGCAGGAACCCCTGTCACCCCCAACGACGTCTTCATGCTCAACCTCACCTTCATGGACTTAGTCTTCTTGTTTTTTGTCCCGTTTGGCCTGACTAACTTCCTTCTGTGGCAAATCCATTCCATTGAAATGTTGAGCAATTTTCTGTACTCATTGAACCTGGCTGGACGACCTCTTCTAACAGCGTGTATCTGTCTCGACTGCTACCTGGCTGTGGTCCATCCCGTCACCTACCGCTCAAAGAAGAGTCTGACTCCTCGGCTCCTCCTGGCTGCTGCTGTGTGGACAATCACAGTGATCCAAGGGACTGCGGCCATAATCTTTGAGGAGCTGATCCACAGCATTTGGGCCATGTCTGTGTATGTCATAGCGCTGCCCGTCATTGTCATCTGTGATGCCTCCATCCTCTGGACTCTGAAGAAGTCCTACCGTGGAGGGGGAGACCTCCACCCCAAGAAGAAGAAGGCTCTCCAGATCATCACCAACAGCATGGTCATGACTGTCATCTCGTATGTCCCTCCAGTGCTGGTGTACATCATTGGGAATGTGACTATAAGTGATGACAAAGAGTATGAATGCTTTTTAGCCATACCCATCCTGACAACCCCGACTGCAGGGAGTGCAATCATGCCTCTGCTCTATTTGGGCAATCTGGGGAGTTTGAAGTGCCTCTGCTGTTTGATGTAGCAGTTCATTATGGCAGGGTTTGGTAGTAATGTGTCACTTACAAAATGCATGAAGCTGAAATGATTGTGATTAATTTTTGTGTTGTCTTCGTTAAAAACACACATTTACTGTTTGAATTTTTGTTTATTCCAGATCGTCTGTTTTTTTTCATTGACAACCATTGAAAAAGTGTATTTTTACCCCCTATTTTTATTAAAGAAAATAAGGCCGGAGGGACACTTTGATCAAATGTAATTAATGTCTCACTGTAGATAGAAGGTTATCTCACCTAACATTTTGAATTTAATTTTTTTTTAAAGTAGACAAAAGGGAAACAAAAAAAAGAAAGAAGAAGAGAAAAGACTGTATGTAAAAAGTCAAAGATCAAGTCCCCTCGATTGTCCATTGTTACCAAGCAAAACTATCTTCAAGTAGTTAACCTTTTACAAGTTATGTTTTGTTTTTGCATGCAGCTAGTAGATTTGCTGTGAAAGATAATTAATTGTACAAAAGTTGTTGTTTTTTTTTGCTGTGGATGTAAATAATCTGATGTAAACACAGTTTTGGAACACAAACAGAGTTTAACTGCAGGGTGATGGTAACAGTCTGAACTGTTGTGTCTCAGTAAGCGTCAGTATCAGCAGATTTCAGGGTGTGGATCTCATAATATATTACATATATTAATGATAAGATGCTTTGTGGAAAGACCACCTCCAGTGTATTCATATCATATATACGCAAACATACATTTATATCGCATACTTATATTCATGTATTGTGTTGTGCTTTATGATGTTATATTCATTATATTATTTTTTTGCATACATACTAATCTACATATTTGTGTAAAAATGTTTATTCCAGCTCCTCTGTATCTACAGTGCTACTTTGATCAGAAAACTACATTATTGGTTTTGCACATTAAGGCACAACATTTTTTGGCCACTTATGCATTTCATTTACATAGAACATTTCCATCCATTTTAATTACATTGTTTTAATATAAATAAACTAACAAACTTAATGTGAAGCAAGTAATAAGATGTATGTAATAGTACTAATAAACTCAATGTGCTTCCACTACACAGTAGTGTAGTAGTAACCAGGTTTATGATAAAATACATAACACAAAAAAATATAGAATGCTGTAACAAGTCAGCGTAGACTTAATTTATCAGACAAAAACATTGAAAAATTGAAACCACGAGACACAATCATTAACATTAACAATATATATGTTGGAACATATGATATTTTTACACTATATACTTTTCCATTACACATGTTCAGTACCAAAGTATGTAAATGGTGTTTGTTTAGACCAGCACACCTGGATGACATAAAAAGGACAACAGCCATGTAAGATGATCTGCCTCCTGTCATCATTTACATTTAAAATCGACCAGTGTACATGAGGAGCCTCATGTAAATCTATCATGGGAAAAAAAATCCAGCTGATGAGCTTATAAATAGCAGTAAGACTTTTCCCTGGTTTATTGGACTTTTAATTAGTCTTTTCAGATTGATGGCTCAGGTTCTGAAAATTATTACTCCTTTTTATTTATTGTTCATAGCTTAGTACTGTTAAGTGAATGTTTTTACATTTCTTGATGATTATCCAGATAAGTTCCAGTGATAACTCTAAAGCAGCCCACATATCGTCGTCCTCCCAAATTTGCCCTGTTTCTCAAGCATGTTGGGAGATGGAGTATCTCAAGCAGCATCCTGAACCACCTCAGCTGGGACTTCAGTGTTCACCTGTTCTCTGCTATGAAGGAAATGTGGTTTAACACCAGTAATCACGAGCAAAACAGCTGAGTTCAACATCTTTATTTACAGTTTTACATTGTAAGATATTCAACAGTTTATTTGTAATCACCATATGTTACAGGGTCTATAGCACACATGCAGCTTCTTACTAATATATATAGATTTTTGTACACAGTTATACACAGTTGTACACAGTTTAGTTATTTCATTTGACCTTTCTTTTTTTATTAGAGAAGAAAACAAACATATGCCACGTATATGATATATAAGAGTAAATGAACAAAAACACAGGATAATCAGACACAGGCACTAACTTTCTAAAACATCAGAGCTGACTGAAACTTCAACTTCTAAGATGTTTTTTTAGCTTCTACAGCACATGACATCTGTAAGAGGGGGAATTAAGACTTCCTGCAGCATTTAAGGAACCGATCCAATTTCCCATTATTATTTAGGTAGAGTATAGGCATGATAGCAGATCCAAAAGAAAAAGTAATGGTCATTGGTATAACAATAGTACAAAATAAGATATTGTCATCGTTGATCAGGGACTTTCCAATTGTTAGCAGGACTACTGGAGGAAGGTAAGAGAAGACTGTCATCACCAAGCTGTTGATCAGGGTCTGAATGGCTCTTTGCTTCTGTGAGTGGATGTTTTTTTTGCCGGGGCCAGACTTAACCAGTGTATGGAGGATGAAAGAATCACAGACTCCAATTATTACAATAGCTGCCATAAATGGCACAGTGCAAACCGTGTGGAGGTATAACTCGTAAAAAAGAAAGGATACAATCCCATAGACAACTGTCAAAATCCAAACAATGCCAACCATCACAACCCTGGGACCCAGACTCTTCCTCTTGAGGTAGGTGATTGGATGAACCACAGCCAGGTAACAGTCCAGACATACACAAGCCATCAGGAGGGGTCTCCCACATGCACTTAAGGTGTAAATACCGTTCCAAATCGCTTCCAACACCCAAATCTTCCAGATGAAATGATTTAATAATCCCGGTGGGATGGAGGCCAAGAAGGCAACATCCATGACAAAGAGGTTCAGCATGAAAAACCTGTTTGGCGTGAGGGGAGTTCCTCTCCTCTGTGTCTGAAACATCTCCCAGAGGTTGGCAACAGACGCAGGAAAACCAAAAACAAAGCACAGCGATGTACAAGAAGCCCAAATATATATGTTCTTTTTAAAGTTGTTACACATCTCAAAATCAAAGTTTTCCCAAACAAACCCAGATGTGGCAGAGTTGTTGGACAGATGCTTGAAACGAAGATGTATTTCATGTAACATTATTGAGCAGAGTGGTTTGGAGGGTTAAAGAACCTGAGGGACACAGATATACTACTTTAGAGCATGAAAAATACATCCTCAAACACACGTGCACAACATGCTGCAAGCCAGAACCGTGCATGCTGTAAGAACGAACATTGGTTTTGGAAAAAACTCTACACTACACGGAAAATGTGACTTTGTTAAGTTCATCCGTTTTAAATTTGTTGCACATTGGTTGATAAATTGGCAGATAAAATCCCAGATACTTGCCGTAACCTACCTTTTATGAGGGTTTGTAGGGATGTTTTCACTGACGTTGCCTTGATGAAACTGTGAAACATCTGTTGGTGTTGGCACAAACATTTGTGGGTAGTCATGTGACATCAATCAAATTCATGAGCTGGTTTCAGTTTTGTTAGTTTTGTAAATCGTATATTTATGGAAAAGAGCAAAGCCACAGAGTAAAGTGAATTGACAATGGCCCATAATGAGACACATGGACACAAACCAAAAAAACAAAACAATGCTTTGTGTGTTTACTCTCAGTTGATCTCTTCTAACTTGACAGCAGGTCAATGGTGTTAACTGGAGCATGGAAAAATTGTTTTTCTAATAACAGAACAACTAAATTAAATAACACAGCGAGTCAAAGTTCACATCGGGTCTTGTGTAGGTTCATGCTCTAAGTTTTATGACAAAAGACATATATTTGCCTGTCCTGGTGGATTCGAAAGGGCAAGTGCCCCCCTGTTGCCTCCATGTTCAAAATGCAGCAACAGTGCCCTCTTAACCATGACTAGGTACCTCAAAATACAAATCATAAATAGTTAAATAAATAGTTCTATGTGTGTTTTATTGCAGAGATGCAGTAGTTATTCTCACATAATACAACAATTTTAAATTTTACCCAGGGTTTGTAAGTGTCTCACAACTTTCTGCATGCTGGTGGCCCACCACATAGCTGGTACCATTCTTATTGTTTGGTTCCAGCCTTTCTAACATACTGAGACTGCCTCTGGCCTATCTAATCTTTGCTGCACCCAATTCATGTATACCCTAAAAAAATCTGTTGATGTTTGCTCTTCAAAAGTGATGCAAATATCAACACGATTCGCAAATAATGTGTTGTGGAAACTCATGCATGGACAAGAAAGTGTTGTTTTAGCTGTTAGCAGGTGGAAAATAAACAAAGTGTGTGGCAGCTCAAACACTGTGGACATTACACGCGATTTAGGTCTCAGAGATCAGATTTGCTCAAGACCTTTAACAAGCTCCTCGAGTGTGGGGCACTGCCTCTGCAATGCTGCGTTAAAGTGCTTCTCGTAAAATTCTATTCTCTACCAAAAAAAACATGGATTTAGAGCTGGTTGACATTCAAGTTTTGGGCATAATTATCAAAGAGAATGACGTTGATGAAAAACAAAGAATTATAGTGGCCGTAGTGAATAAAATTCGGATAATTTAGATCTTATTTATAACTTATAACCACAATACTTAGTGTAGGACAACCTATTGTTAATTTAGCCTTACACAGAATAAACAGGCTACTGACATTATTCGGGTATTGTGTGTTTCTTAAGCCTCTCAAAAAGCCCCTCTTTCCCCCCCCCCAAAAAATCTACTTGCTTGGCTGTTTTTGTGCTTAGTTGTGATAATTACGACAACTCCACCGCGTCTTGAAGGCAGCACGAGCAGCCTCCATGATGACGCTCGTCTTCATGTATTTTGGTCCTTTTGGTCGCCGCCATTGCTATCACATTACAAATACCTTCTAGCTGCTGTGTGCGGTAAATTTAACGCAATTAACTATTTTATTTATGTAATGTGTCGCTTTTACCAGCGGGAAAGCGTACATGGACTCAACAGTTGTCTGTTGAAATCACACAATGTTAGCAGAGACGATAAGTTGTAGCTAACGGTAGCTTTGTAAATAAGCCAGGCGGTTGCAGCGACGCGTTCAGGGTCTGTTTTTTTTCTCCTCGCTGTAAATTAGCCAGTTCTCACTTTAAAAAAATCATTTGTAAACACTTTTAAAATGTCGCTACACGGTAAACGTAAAGAAATCTACAAATACGAGGCGCCGTGGACAGTTTACGCCGTGAACTGGAGCGTCCGACCGGACAAACGCTTCCGGCTGGCGCTCGGTAGCTTTGTGGAGGAGTACAATAACAAGGTAACTGCAAGGAGCACATCCCGCTGTTTAATGTCTCATATTATGATGCTTTTATATTTAACTGATTAGAGGAGGTTTACTCCATCAGTGATGAGCATTTTAAGTAGGAATAACATTAGAAATGTTTGCACCCTTGCTCCAGGCCCCCTGTTAAAGCCACCATCCACCAACTAGTGTTAAATAGCACCTGAAAATATATTAAATATTTTAATAGCGCCTTATGTATAATGTTAGTGTGTACTGGTGTGATATGCCAATCTGAATTGCCCTCCCCAGCCTACAACATGAATGTATTTATATATATTTATTTACAAACCTAAGCCCCAGATTGTGGGGGAGGTCAGTTGCAGACATTTTAAAACATTACAGTGGTTATAAATCATTAGTAAAGTGTCTTTTATTTTCTTAATTTGCCCTTTTATCTATGTGACTAAATGCACTGTTCCCCACTCCAATAACACTAACACTACACTGGCTCACTCGAGGTGAGTTGTTATTGTGAACTCATAGGTTCAAATAGTTGGTCTGGAAGAAGAAACCTCAGAGTTTGTGTGTCGAAACACTTTCGACCATCCCTACCCCACCACCAAGATCGTGTGGATTCCCGACACCAAAGGAGTGTACCCTGACCTGCTGGCCACCGGTGGAGACTACCTGAGAATCTGGAGGGTAAGAGGACCAGTCCAGTGTGAGCTGAACCCATGGCCATAACGTAGTCACTGTGGTGCATACGATGTATTATATACTATATACTGTTTGTCCACACTCTGGAGCAAACATCCAGCTCAGGCACAGTGGCTGTGATAAGCCAAAACTAAGAAAAATTACTCTATATTCAAACTGGTTGTACTATAAATGCTACATTGGTGTGCGTAGTCTTCCACGCTTTTATTACACTGGTTTATTATATTTAATTTCTTGGAATATTGTCTGAAAGTATGAGGAATGTACAACATTATGACCACTTCTGATGACTAACGTGAAGCCAATGATTAAAAAAATTTTAAATTCGGCAAGAATACAAAAATGTTTTCTTTCTCCTCGTTCTTTGTGTCTTTAAACTTGAAATTGTTGATAGTTTTTCATACATATTACAAATAAATTGGTCTGTATGAACTCATTGAAGTGCACAGATATTGAAAATGTGTTTCCACTGACAGGTGAGCGATACAGAGACCCGCCTGGAGTGCCTGCTCAACAACAACAAGAACTCTGACTTCTGTGCACCGCTCACATCCTTCGACTGGAACGAGGTGGACCCAAACTTGTTAGGTAAAAACTCAGTTACCTCAAAACATTAACCATGTTTCCATAAACCTGTTTTGCTTGTTTGAGGTCCTTTTTGTTTTGTTTTTGTTTTTTGAGAGAATAGCAGATGGACACACTTTTTTTCAGATATTTTCTGATATGGCGAATGTTTAACTGCCTGATCAGTTGTTTCCGTCTCCTCATCGCTCCCATAGCTTTAACATTCATGATCATATGTATATTTTCTGCACAGGTACTTCCAGTATCGACACCACCTGTACAATTTGGGGACTGGAGACTGGACAGGCCCTGGGCAGAGTCAGCTTAGTGTCGGGTCATGTCAAGACACAGCTCATTGCCCATGACAAAGAGGTATAATAAAATATATCTATAATATTATAACATGATGTATCAAACCTCTTTGTTTAATAAAATGGTGCTAACAAACTCTCCCATCTTCCATGACAAATGCTCTTCACTGGACTGTAGTCCAACTGATCCGAACTCACTGTTTGCTTGCATTGCAGGTGTATGACATCTCTTTCAGCCGAGCAGGTGGTGGCCGGGATATGTTTGCCTCAGTGGGAGCGGACGGCTCGGTCCGCATGTTTGACCTCCGTCACCTTGAACACAGCACTATCATCTATGAGGACCCACAGCACCACCCACTGCTCCGGCTCTGCTGGAACAAGCAGGACCCAAACTACCTGGCCACCATGGCGATGGACAGCATGGAGGTCAGTGCTGCTCCTTCTGTGAATACATGCTATGAAACGGAAGTCTGGAAACTTCTTTCCTCATGGGAAACATAATGATTTCCTATGTGTGCATAAAACTTTTGATATGCCTGTCAGCAGTGACATTCATATGCTGCCAATGAACTCTGTACATTTTTCTCTTCGTATCCTCAGGTGGTGATCTTAGATGTGCGCGTGCCTTGTACTCCGGTGGCCAGACTAAACAACCACAGGGCCTGTGTCAATGGAATCGCCTGGGCGCCACACTCCTCCTGTCACATCTGTACATCAGGTATGCAGGTTTTACTGGAAACGCAGTCAGGAATATTTGCAGGTTGAACATCAATGGAGTGACTGGCAATGAGCACAAGAGGGAGCCGTTCTTATGTAACCTTAGTTCCTACACATATGGGGCTTTAAAGACCTTTTGAAGAAAGTAATCTTTTCCTGAGGTAATTTATCAGGTTCCATGTTTTCTGCATAATACTTTAGTGGAGGTACACCGCAGCTAACAGCTAACAAAACACTTTTATGAAATTGACCTATAGGAAGAAAGAATCATTCAACAAATGCCACACATTTAAGGACAGAGGCAACTGCTCAGACCATCTTCTGGATCTCTGACAGCTGCTGGATCACATCAGATGTTGACTTTGAAAGCAAAAATACACAAAGCAAAATGCACAAAGTTGGAAAAAAAAGAGAAAACAATCTCCACTAACCACTTCCTTTGCACATTGTATTAGTTCTGTAGTACAAAGCACTGGTATACTTGTTTTGTGTTTCCCCTCTTCTTGCTTACAAGCTTTTATGTCCTTCTGAATAAGAACACATGTTGAAAGATAGTTCTTCACCAGATTCGGGCCAGTAACATTATTTTCCTCTTGTTTAAAAAAAGATAAATCCATTGATCAATAAATCAAATCTCCTCTCTGTCTAGCGGAGGACCACCAGGCTCTAATCTGGGACATCCAGCAGATGCCGCGGGCCATTGAGGACCCTATACTGGCCTACACAGCGGAGGGAGAGATCAATAATGTCCAGTGGGCTTCCACCCAACCCGACTGGATCTCCATCTGCTACAACAACTGCCTGGAAATCCTCCGAGTCTGAGCAGCAGTCATGAAGAAAAAAGGCAACTCAGAAACATTCTGAGCTGGATTTACAAGCTGACGTGACTTTGTTGAAGGGAATTGTGTGTTTAAGAAAGACGTAGCAATATTCAGTTCATGCTCGTATTGGGTTTTTGTTGATACAGATGATGTTCGTAAACCTTTTTTTAACCGAGTGAGAACTAGAGTGCATCACTGTTTGACTTTGTAATACAACACCAAAACATCTTGTATCAGAAAACTCAGAAAAGGAGCACCTCAACAAAAATGGTAACAAAGTCTCAAGAAACCAAAAGACTTAAATATGTTCACGTACAGACATGAACAAAGTCTTCAAGCTTTTAGCATGTTGTCTCATAGACAAATAGACTAGTCAGTTACACATTTTTATACGCTACATTGTGCATTGTATGTGTAGTTTTATTCGTTACTTCAAGCTCAACTCATTATTTTGAAGCAGTGAAAATACAGTTTCAGTTTAACCATATTTAAAAGTGGGTTGGATGTGGTTTATGTGATTATAAGTGTTCATGTATTGAATTGTTTTTTAAAATGTGTATGTATATATAATGTGTTTTATTCAACTGAATATCATTTGTGGTATTAAACATCTCGGTTGTGATACATTAATACCTGTGCAACAGTTAATTTCTATTAATTGACCGTAATGCAGATTTTTTTTCTGCACCAGTTATTTTATTCATAGCAACATTATTTTATTTATACAGAAATAAACAGTCCCTCACAGGTTAAATTGTAATACAGAAGTTTTATGTTTAGACAACAGCGAGTTGACTCACCAACATATTGATGATAATCTATAGTACAGATTTACAGTTAGAAATGATAGGTTGCTGTATAATACTGAGAAAACACTGCCTTACAGTACATCATCCAAGATCTATACAATACAGAGAACTTTCTGTTTTTGTCAGCCTAGAAATTTAACAGTATTGGATGCTGTGAGTCCTGCTGTATGTTGGGTTTATTTGGGATGGGATGTGAAATACAAGGGACATGGGATTGAACAGTTATTTCTTACCTGTTGCAGGTGTTTCAGTATTTCAGGGTTCATGATGTGTGATTATTTGCTGAACATAAACTCTGAAAACCACCTTCATAGATTGAGTTTCACAAATCAGGGCCAATGGAGTGGTAACTATGTCGGCCAATAATTAACAAGACGATGCTGTACAGAAATGCCAGAGAGATATGTTTGCTGTTATTTAGACCGAAAAGCACTGACAGAATTCTTATGGTTATTATTTAACACGCTACATTTTGCTCATAACCAAATTTAATGGATCCTTTTTGAAAATCATCTCATATAGTGTTAACACATTTTCTTAAAAGGAAGAGTTTGACCACTCTAATGTCTGTAAACTAAATATGAAGCTACAACCAACAGTTGGGTAGCTTAGCTTAGCACAAAGAGACTACTGGCCTTGGCAATTCATTGGTCTGGAGTAGTAGTCATAAGCAGTGGAGACTTCTGGCTTTGACTAAAAGTGGTATCAGTCTTGTCATCTAACTCCTGGCAAAAAAACAAAAAACAAGCATCTTTCCCAAAATAAGGAACTTCCTTTACTCTCAAATAAAAATGTCAGTGGTGGCCAGTATCTGTCAGGGTCTGTTCTTTGGGGAGAAGCTCTGTACTAGTCAGCTAGGAAAATTATAATTACAATTACTTTTTTTTTTAAACAGGATCTGATTTTAATGTGACACGATAGGGTTGGCACTCACAAAATGTACTGATCCAGGATGGAACAAAATAGTATACGTGGGACTATGAGGTGTAATAAATTTGACTTCTGTGCATCACGCACATACTGTAAATTAGCATTGTCCTTTATAAAGTATGATAACTGTGTCGCAGTAGCCACGGAGTGTTCCTGTGTCAACACTGAAATGAAAATCCTTGTAGCCCACTATTTTCTGACTTTCAGACACTGCTCGCTGTCCAAATGTGTAACGAGACATGAACCTTGGACTTGTCGTATGGCTCCTTTAAAATGTCTATAATACTGCTTTCAACGTCCTGCTTGTTGCCAGGAAAACTTATTTTTTCAGCTGACAGGCAGCACAGGGTCTGAGAGGTGTTTCTGGATCTCAGCCAGTCCTGAGGTGATGTCCAGATTCCCTGGCAGTGATGGGTAGCGGAGGCTGCCGCACAGTCTGGGGTTCTCCATGAGTGAGGATTTGACTGATGGCTGAGGCAGCTGTGGAGTCAACCCTGTATGGGTCTCTGTTTCGGGGGTGACAGTCATGAACATGGTGTCGTCTGATGCCACAGTCGCATGGATACCGCTGGAAAGTGACTCCTGGGACTTCTTGGTGAATTTGAGGTCAGTCTGGGTAGAGCTCTAGAGTAAAGAAACCACAAACCTTTTGTTATTCCTTAAGTTAAGAGGCCAGACTCTTGGTAGAAAACACAGTGACCGATAATTTTTCGGTACCTGTGTAGGTGCCCTACTGTCCATCTGTATGGGGGAAATGGGGTACATGTTGTGCAGCACTGGTGTCCCAGTTCCATACAGGCCAGGTGAGTTACTAGGGAGGGTACTAGACGATACAGTGCTGTAAGCAGGAGGTACAGGTGTAATCTGCCTCTGGAGAAGCTGGAGAATAACGTTGATGTCGGCTGTCATGCGAGTCTCCAGCCTGGGGAATCAAGGGGCAATGAGAATGTCAGAGGTAATCAAGTGATTAGTCATACCAGTAACACTCTCCAAGAACCTTCTTTCCAACCCTCACGAGTGGTAACAAACACAGGTCCCATGTAATTGGGCAGATGCAAGATGGGCAAGAAGGCTAAGGACTACCTTATTAGAACAGTGCACCTCTATCAAGCCAAACAAAGTAATGTACACTGTTATCAGCATTATCTATCCATATAGGAACATATTAAAACTCTTAAACTCTTAAATTAGACCCTTGACCTAACCAACCACTCAAATTTCTTTCTCTACTGTATACTGTCACATGTATCAGTATTTTAAAAGAAGCTGAGGGCATCTTTAGATTCACCTGTTCAGCTGTGAATGTAGAATCTCAAGTCGAGATTCTAGCTCAGTGGGCCGCTCTTCTGTGAATGGTGGTGGGTGGTATGAGTTGCGTACAGAGGATGATCGCCAGGCACGACTGGAAAATTGTTGTGACTGTCTTTCTGGCCAGTATTGATACATTCCCGGCATATTCAGAGATGAAGCTGGGGAAATATAGAAGAAAGTAGAGGACATTTTTACCCATTTAATTTAAGTAAAGTGACTCATGAGACTCATATCCTATCATATATTTACCTTGGTTGCCAAGGTCCAACACTGCTTCCCTTCCTAAGGATGTGCCACTCGGGGGTAGCAGCTGCACTACTGAGGGCGAGTAGTCCCGTCTGGCATCTTCTGGAGGGTAAAGTTCTATTTTGTTACCATGGGAAAGAGGCTTAGCCAGGTCTTCACTTGACTGGGAACATGGGGATCCACAGCTACAGTGGTCATCCCAGTGGGCCTCAGGAGGAGAGTGACGATGACGTAAGGACTGGAGGGGGTACGGGTCTTCGTGATCAATTCCATCTGTTGCACAGTAGATGCAAAAGAACAGGTCATAAGTTTATGAAAGGGCCAACACAGATAGACAACCATGCTCACAATCAAAACTGTGAATGTCACTGGACAGAGGGAGAAACCAGATTTTCAATGAACATGAAGACAACATTCAAACTGAATTAACAGACCCAGGGGCTCCACTGTTATGAGGTATCCAATCTCGGAAACCATCAACTATTGCCTGATGACAATGTAGCCTCTGGGGCCAACAGCCAATGTTTCTGGGTTTCCATTGCAGTAGATATTTGGAAAATGGATTGTCATCGTCATCAGACAACAGCCGCATTTCAGATAGCATTTCAGCCAATGTGTTCTGCTTCTTTTGCTCTTCACACCGACTGTTGCAAGTAAAGCCCACTCAAACGTGATGGAAACTAGAAAGAAAATCTTTCCGATGTACCTTGCCAACAGATTGTGCATTCATATGCATATATCTGTTTACAGAGATTAAGAGGTATCAGTACTAATCTCTGTTAACTAATAACTACATCCTCCCAAAATACAGTTACTTGTCCACAATCAGTTAGCTGATGGGTTCTGCAACAGTGTTAAACTCTAAGACATTGGTAAACTGGACTGACCCCTTTAGTCTCATTGGCACTAAAACATAGTGGAAGTCTATTGACTTCTCTTTCCAGTAAGGGTAAAATTTTGCCTCTTTGTCTCATTGTATAATCTTGTCTGATTGATCATTTTCTGCTGTATTTTCACATCCAGTCTAGTTTAGGTTAGCAATCAAAACAATGCCTGTAAAGTTTTTCTGACAGATCAGGCCAGGGAAGACAAGAAGCAATTTTTGGAGGCACACTGATTACCAGTTTGGCAGATTGTCTGACTGTGACACCAGGTTATCTCACCTGGTCTGATTCGGCAATCCAGGGAGTGCATTCTGTGTCTTGGCTTGTGGCGATAACCACAGTCATCACCAGAGTCATCAGTTGTTATTATTGGTGGTACTTGATCAGCCTAATAAACACAGACAAAAACAGGATCATATAGGTAGTAGAAATTCTAATAAGAAATGCTTTCATATCATGTCTCAATGAGAAAAACATCTGAAATTCAAATAGTCAAGATCTGCAAGCTACTGCCAGCATACATCTCTCAGGTCAAATGTTATCTCCAGGTTCCTCCAGAAGTTGTCTGCAAAGCTGGGGTAGACATCAAGAACCTCCAGCAAATCGTCCCTCAGGATGCGGTGCAGGTCACAATAGGTGATGGTGTGGACGTCTGAATTGGACTTCCCTGGCTCATCATACAAGTGGATAGGCTCACCAAAGATGTCATTCTTTTCTGGAAGAACAGGAGTATTTTTTATTAGAGCAAATTATGTTTTTGAAGTATCGTTTTGGGGCATTTTTGAGACACCACATTCAAATCATCTATGCTTGAATGGCTTTACCTAATATGGCAACCACCACATCATCCCTGATGACTTGAATGGATCCTCTTGAGATGAAGAAGAGAGAGTCCAGGATGTCTCCGTAGTGGATCAGAATATCTCCTGGAGGAGCGTGGACTGTCTTGAACCTCATTCCCAAGTGTCGCAGACAGGCTTGACTGCCCCCATGGAAAGCCTTGCAGTTCTGTAGCAGAGATCTGTTCAAGTGCAAACAGATGTCTGCCTGCAAAGACTCTGGAAATCCCTTCAACACCTGAATATAAGAAGACAAGACTGTCAGTGATTAGATTCAAAACAGGGATACTGACTTGACAAATACTATAACATAGTCACATTTTACTTACAGCATTCATGTCAATGCCATTTGTGTAGGACCAGGCATGCTGGAAGTACTCCTCCAGCCTTTGGCGAAGGCCACCTGGGATCTGGTGGAATCGGATGAACTCTTTGACTCGCAGCATCTGGGTGTGGTAGCGGGTTGTACCGGAGTACAGTCGCTGGATGATGGCTGACACATTCCCAAATATGCTGGCATACATGAGAGCTGAGACAGAAGAAGCGAACAAAAAATGTAAAACATAAAGTTCAGACCTCTAATCCCAATATTTTTGTACTGTCCCTTCAGTGTTATTCAACTTACAGCCAATGACCATGACGCAGATGGAGAAGATCTTCTCTGAGTTGGTGTTTGGAGAGACATTACCGAACCCCACACTCGTCAAACTGCTCAGGGTGAAGTAAAGAGCAGTAACGTACTTGTCTTTGACTGATGGACCAGAGGAGGAGTCACTGTCGTTGTATGACTTGCCCAGTTGTTCGGCCAGGTTGTCCAGCCAACCGGTCTCTGTGTAGGGCCTCTCCACAAAGCCAATAGCATACCAAATGCAGGCAAGCCAATGAGCAATGAGCACAAAGGTGCACATAAGCAAGAAAAGGACAGCAGCCCCATATTCAGAGTATCGGTCCAGCTTTCTTGCCACACGGACCAATCGCAGCAGCCGAGCTGTTTTCAGCAGGCTTGTCAAGGTTGCCATCTTTGGTGTCCAGTAACAACAGGAAAGAAGATGTTAAGCAAGGAAACGGCCATTCAATTTACAGTAGCTTTTCATTTTAGAAGTGTAGACAGTACAGTACAATTATATTTAAGGATTACTTCCAAAATAATTTGAATGACCTTCTTTTAAAAGAATTCATATAATTTGCAGAAATGCAGAGTTCTTACCTCGTCAGAGCCAGATCTGAAAATGAGAAGGTCAAACGGGATCGCTGCGAACAGATCAATAGGGAACCAGCCTTTGATATAGTGCTTGGCTATCCGGCTTGGCTGTGTGATCACCTCATCATTTTGGTCAACGTACGTTGTGCGAAGGTTGATGATTATATCCACAATAAACAGCACATCCACCATAAGGTCCGCCACGTTCAGAGGGTTACATGTGTAGCCACAACTTCTTTTACGTAAATCCCCATGTTCATCCAAGAGGAAAGCAGCAGAGTACGGAGTGAAAACAGCTGTGTAGAGGACCAGGATTAGAATAATCCAGTCCCAAAATGCCTTGAAGGGGCTGTAGTGAAGCAAGATCCACCATGTTGTCTCTGGTACCTGGAGTTTGTACTCAGGCAGTACATCAGACTCCAAAGAAAGTACCTAAGCATAAAGAATGCATCAGTATGCAGCAATTCTCACATATTACCATTGACTTTTAATGTCCCTCCAATTATGTATCTTCCTTAGTTACTGTTCAGTGACATTATAATGCATTTTCATGATTACTCTTGCATTAACCAATCATAAATTAAGTAAAATTTCATTTAGATCGTCTAAAATGACAATTTGCCTCAGGGGCTTTATAATTTGTACAGCAAGCAACAACCTCTGCTCTTAGAACCTTGATTCAGGTAAGAAATAACTCCCCCCAAAAACCCTTTTAACAGGGAACACACAAAGCAGATCTAATCTTTTGCTTGAAAAGGAAAACAGTAAAACAAGTACACTTCAGCACTTTCTCTTTCTCTGAACCAATACTGACCAACAGACCTTTCTAGAAGACGTACTGTTTTGACCAAGTTCCTGGTGGAGGCTGCATGCTCTGGTTTTGCAACCTTGTAGGTCCAACAAATCCTTGACCATCCTGTCATTGGTGACTCTCAGCTGAGGCAAGATGTGGGTACATCCAGATGTACGATTATTTCCAGATAGTCAAAAAACCTTGAGGGTGAAGCTAAAGCAATAGTGTGCTGTAATCACACTTACAAAAGCGGACTGAGCGCCGGACACTGGTGGGCTGGAGGGCTGTAATGATGAGTTGGGCGTCACGCTCACATAACTGGGTTCATGTGCTGCCACAGTCCTCGTGTTCTCTTTAGCCCAATTTCAAATTAGTACTTGCTCTGATGAATCGTACTGGCCTTGCGGACAGATATATCCATCTATCTTACTATCAGGTAGGTAGATAAATAGTTAGATAAATAAATAGATAGATAGACTGACAGACAGATAGGAATCAACAAGTGACCCCGTGCTGCTAGGTCACGGGTCATTGCAAACACTTCCCTTGCATTTGTTTGATATCCATCACACACCATCCTACAGAGGCAGTGATGCAGAATGCCGAGCCCAAGGGCTCCAGCAGTAACAACGGTAGATCTGAATTGAGCTGTGACTCAATGTAACTTTGAGCGACCAAACCGCCTACTGATTTTTCCACTAGCAGGTTAATTAACAGTCTTTCTGGGAGCCTCTTTATTTCTTAGAAATCAAAACATGGCTAATGTGAGCTCTTTAATGATGGACCAAACCTGGCAAGCAGTGAATGCTTGCAAGTCAAAGACTTGTCATTTGAAATTTGGTCGTTCATTTAGAGCTCTTAAATGGGACTTCCTGGCTCTCAATCAGCCAGACACTGAGCCCATGTGAAATCTCGGCTCCCATACCTGCGTGACCTTCTCTGTGACGTTCTGAGAGCGGTCCTTCACCTTGGTGGGACTGAGCAGCTCCATCCTGGGAGTTGGAGGCGAGCAACACTCTGGGCCTCTGCTGGCTGGTCTCCCACCCTTCATAACGTCTGCGTCAGACATGGAGCTCTGCTGGCCTATAGGTGATCAGAAAGACATGATTTTATTTATATTTAGGCCAAAGAGACCTAAGCAATCTGTGTTTTACATTGTTTTTCTCTTATTTTGTACTTTTTCTTTAATTTTCACACTAGTATTATTACTACAAGTCAATAACACTGTTGGCTCCATTACTGTGATGTAGTTTTCTTGCTATACTGTACATGAAATTTGCCTAAAATCTCAATGTGAAGGCAAAAAAGGAAATACATGGTGACGTTTAATATTCTGTGACCTCCTCTCTTATCAAATTCCTCTCCGCTCTGGTTTCCCAGAATGCCAATCTAGCTGTGCCCCTCCCAAAAACAATACTCTGCCCTCAAGTACTGGATAGTTTCAACACTTATCTCACAGTGTTACTGGACTGGGAAGGCAGTAGATACATTGTAGAAAAATCTCTGCTCTCACTAGTTGGTCATATATTCAACCAAGCAAAGTTTCAGTGACAGTAAATAAAGACAACATACCTGATTCGAAACCAGAATGTCAGATTCTTCTTGGTCTTGACCACTAGGTAGCCATGACTCAAATATCCATTCTTCAGGACACTTTTTGGACAGGTGTGTTCAAAAGCATTCACTCTCCTCTTTCATGGTTCATATTTAGGTAAAACAAATGTACTTCTTTCATTCAGACGTCAATGTTGAACTCTCCACTCTGGCACGGGGCAGAGGACTGGCCTCCAGCTTGCATGTTGCCGTGCAGCATTCGCCAACACTGAAAACCAATCAATGCCACGCTATAGCTGAGAGGAACTGACGGGAAAATCGATGACAAGCATTGATAAACAGAGCAAATGGGCTCAGAGCCATTACACTGAACCCCGTTAACATCAAATTACCATTTCAATGTTCTTGTATGTGGTTCAGTTTGATGGTTAGGGTCTAAAATATAGTTCAGGCTGTCACATATGGGACACTGTGACGTAAAAAATTTAATTGGCTGGCTAAAAGTATAGTGCCCGCTCAATATGTTGCATGTATACTGTTAATGTGGGATCTTATTGACTGCAATGTTGACACTACAGTAATATGAGGGGGTAATGACCTGTGATGTCATGGCTCAAAATGTCCTTCAGCTGTGACCTTCAGCCATCTCTATTCTTTGCTGTTGTTTTTTTTAGAAATAATACAATAAATATATTTACTTTAGCTTTTAGCTTAGCTTAGCTTTAGCTGTCCCTTCACGCGGATGTTTGAGCATCACCATGCAAAATGATGTCTCTGCGGTTTGACATGAGAAGGCCGTTTTTACATTCATCTGCTGAAGAAGCAAAGTGTCTCTAAACTCACATTTTTAGACGTGTACGTACAACATGATTTTGTGACATCACAACTGCCTTGCAAGCCAATCACTGTCCATTATGCAACTTAGACAAAAAGTGTGGTGTTACAACTTGAAAACGACAGTCAGAAACAAAATATTATTCAAAGGGGATCTTTAAATGAAACTTTATTTTAAACTGATCCTTGTTAATACATAAACATTGCTCCCTTCCTGAACTAGTAAAAGTGAAATTTCAGTTTGACAGAACATTTTGATTTGTCTTGGACCATATGTATGATTAGCCAGTGAAAAGGGACCTCTTAACACCTATTAACAAACTTTCAAAGACCTACTTCCAGAACATCTACCAAAGAAATGCAGATGTGGAAGTTATTTTACTCTAAAAGTGTGGGAAAACATGGGAAAAATCCCGAAGAGCAGTGATGGCGAAGAGTTCCACTGATTCTTCTGTATGCTTAAGGCTCGGTCTTAATGAAATTCTGATTAGTGCAGTCAGACAATATAAACTATTACATCTTAACAAGGATCACACTTTCATCTTGCTTCCAATACCTTCATATTATACATAAACATATATGTATACATATTGACAATGATCAGCAGTAAGTATACTTGTTGTCAAATCCTTTCAATAGTCAGTGTCCACCAGGTGTCTAGAAGGAGTCCTCAGCTGTCAGCCTGGATGTTGTCCCACACTCTAACTACATCTGGATAGTCATTAAGAGCTTCTATTAGCGCTGAAGCAGCATCCAGCTGGCCCTCGTCCAGAGACAAGAAGGTGCGGGGAACAAACTCCAACCCAGCAGACGTAATCTGCACTCCCAGCTCCTCTAATGAGGCGCGCACCTTCTTCAGGTCCATCATGTCACAAATAAACTGAAGAGACGGAAAAATGTCAAACTATTAGTTCATCTGTGGTAGTGCTGAAACTTCCACTGTCATTAAATACATTTTTCATAAATTGTTTAGTCTGTAAAATGTGAGAAACTAGTGAAAAATGGCCAAAATAATTTCCCAGAATCCAAAGTTGACTTGCCATTGGTTGTTTGGTCTAATCAACTAGACTAAGCCTTTAGGCACTTCACTGTGGGAAGGTTGTATTACAGTGTATATATACAAACTGTTCTATGAGTAGAGGGGGTGATTTACAGGGCTTAGTAGTCCGGATCAACGAAACGTTACTTAAAAATGTTATTGGTATGAGGGCCGAACAAAATTATTATTGCAACAAAAAATCAATAACTATGCAGTGATAGTGATGGCAGGCACAGATGGAGAGACTGGTCGCACTACGGCTTACATAGAAACCCTGTGGTGGGAATCTGTAAGGATCAGACTGAAAGTACAAATAAAACTGTGCTTTTTGAAAGCTAAACACATAGTTGGATTATAATAAAACAAACTATTGTATCATCTGAAATACTACTGAATTATTTATTATTAGTCTCATCATGCACAAATATCATGCAGGATGAGGATTTAACAGATGCTTGTCTCCTCAGGACTAAGGCAGAAATACTTTGTGGTCAAGTATTTCTGTGAGTCTGCCATACTTTTACCCAAATTTAAATTTCACAGCCGACCAGGATTCCTCATTCCAATAACCGCTGTTACTACTTCTCTTTAGACAAAATGCCTCCTCATGTCTGACCTGCAGCACGGGCTGCTCCTCCTCATCCTCAGTCTCTTGGACATCCGCAGCTCCCGCCTCAATGGCCAGCTCCAGAGCTCGCTCTGTAGAGACGTTCTTGCCGGGCACCAGCACCACCCCCCTCTTGTTGAAGTTGTGTCGTGCTCCGTCTGACAGCATCCCTCTGTGGACGAGTACAGAATTACACCTCTGTGAGACACATTAAACTATGAGAGGTGATCATTTCTAGGTATCTCTTGTTTTTCAAAAAGACAGTAAACACTCTTAGACATTACAGAATACATTAAAGAAAGTTCTAAGACCCCATGATCTGATTTCTTTAAAAGCTTTTAAATCCATTTTATAAGATAGAATTGTTGGAGTGTTGCTGCCTAAACTGATATTGTTGGTTTCATGGCCTGTACTGCACTTTTATTTTTTGGGTTGTTATGTGTTTGTATCTGTTTTAATTTACTTGTTCTGAGTTTGTTAGTTTTAGATGGTGTGCCATTAATATAGAGGGAAAGATTTTTGGCAAATGAAGAGCAGAAACAAGCAAAAGTTCTAATAATCACTCTGATTTTAGATTTAATTAGATCTTATATAGTCACATGTGCAGAGTTACTGCCCTAATAATCACTCACTTGTTCCAATGCTTCACCAATAACTTCAGATATTTATCTGGGTTGGAGATACAGGCTTAAATTAATAGACTTAGACTTAGACTGCACTTTATTGATCCCTTTGGGATGACTCCCTCAAGGAAATTGAGTGATGGTGATAGTGATAGTGATGTACTCTGATTTAGTTTTTTTCATATCTGTATTCTAACTGCCTTTTTGCTATTTTTCATCAGTTGTTTGTGTCTCTGCAGCGCCTCTTAGCCGAGACGAATGTGTTTGTACAGGGACATCTAGTGCCTGCTGCACCAATATCCATTATATGCCATGTATCATATGTGTGTAATTACTGCATCTCCTATTGGCCTCCATATCTGACGTGTGCTCATCAATACTGCTGCATTATCAGTGTACATTTTCAGGTATTCCCTTCAGACCAGTAAAATATCTGTGTGCATCCAGTGGTGTTTGTTTTACTATTACTTAAGTGTGAGATGTTTGGGATGCCACACACATGCATCAAATATCTGTGTTTGAGTATTTCAGCTATAAGATGAAACAGAAGACTGGTCCTGACCCATTCTTGGTGAGCAGGCGTTTGATTTCCTGCTGGCAGCGTGAGTTGTTGTCAGTCAGGACCTCAATAAGCAGCAGACATCCACCGGGCCCCCGAGCTTCAATCGTGTGCTGGGTTGCTGGTTTGGCTTTTTCCTGTAGAGCCAAGAGAGAATACATGAATCTTCTTCGTATGTGTGGGAATATATCAACAACCTACTAAGACTCTTTATGCTGTATTTCCCCCATTTGTATGTGTGTGCGTCGTCAACCTACCGCACTCTTGATTGCAGCCTCTATGGACACTTTGGGCATGTTCTTGCTTCTGCACTGCTCCAGTATGTGGGCTAAGTTTAAATTCATGTCTGGGTTGGATCCACCCTCTGCAAATGAAACATAAACATAAATTAAACATAGCTGACAAGAAAACACTTGAAACACATGACTTTGTTTAAGTTGAATCTCACCTTTCACAGCTATCTTTATCATCATACCAAACTTCATAAACATCCTGCCCCTCGCCTCATCTTTAGGTCCCTTAATGTGCTTCACCTTTGACCACTTGTTGTGTCCTGCACATAAGGCAGAGCACAGGTGCAACGCCCGGACAGGAGTGCCCCTCCATGGGGGATACAACACACATGAAGCCGGCCGCAGGACGGACTCCACCGGGGCCGGGAACCTGCTTGAGGTCGCGGTAAGACACTGGGGGCGCAGCGTCTGGAGAGCCCTCAGCACCACCGGCCCCGCCATGCCCTTCACACACACACACACACACAACCACAGTGTTAATGAATACACAGTAACTAAACTGTAAGTCTGCAGCTGACAATAAATTAGAAAACAAACATTTTAACACTGATAGATTAATTTAAAGTCTGTAGTTACCTGACAGTCCTGACAAGTTCAGGGAGCATGCAGCTGCCGTCCTTGTTGTGAGACCGGCACTTCCTGGTTGTGATGACGTAAAAAACTGGCCCTTCAAAATAAAACCTCGATAGGGCTCAACAAAAATAATCTTAAGGGTTGATTGTTTATGATCATGTAAACGTAATTAAGGCCAAATGACATGATGCATATATTTTATATATTATGGATATTGTAATTTAACCACGTGGTATATATATAGTAATTTAATTAGCATATCTGAATCTGTTTTGTATAACGCATACACATACAGCTACTACTAGTAGCAGCAGCAGCACTACTACTATAGTAGTAGTACTTTATATGTATAATACTACCTCTACTTTATACACCAACTATAGTCTGTATATATACATGTGTGTACATACACCTCCAAGTTGTCTGTTACATTATGTTTGTTGTTTTTTTGTCAATTTCTTTTCTCTAAATGTACTGAACTTTATGTAGCCCTTTTGTATTTTGTGCTGTAATGTGTGTGCAGTTTTTTTTAGTCCTGTCTGCAATATGTTTTATGTGTCTTTGGTGAAACACTCTATACTGTGTATGGTTGAAATGACAATAAAACCCACTTGACTTGACAATAACAAAAATATAAATATTTATATGTGTGTATAGAAATCATTATTATTATTATTATTATTATTAGTAGTAGTAGTAGTAGTAGAATATGAAATATGAAATATGCAAGTAAATTTGTCATCAGTATGACAAGCTTGCTGTAATGTAAATGGTATCTGCTGTTTTACTTGCGGAGTTGAGAAACCCCTAAAGACTTTACAGGGATAACTGACTTATAGGCTAATGTCTAGAATGGACAGCATATACATTTGTATATAATTGCTGACATTTTGAAATGTAAAAAAAGAACAATAAGGAACTTCTTAAAGTAAATATGTAAGCTGGACCAGCTCCTCATCTAATAAGTGTTTTCTCCTGTGCAGATTTTGTTTTCTGTTATTTTTATACATGTGTATTTATCGTCATGCATGACATTGAATCAGGAAAATGTGTAATGAATCATAAATCCTGAACCATGGGAACCTGAAATCTCTTTAAGGACCCCTGGGTGTTTCTGGTTAAGAACAGCACACAAGATCAACAACTGGTATCAAAAATAACGGCAACACAAGCTAAAATATTGTACATCTTTCCCATATAATTCATGTATTTGTTATATCTGTTAGTGTCAGTGAGGTTAGCATTAGAGATTATGGGTTTCATCTAATTGGCACAAACAGTAGGCAGTGTGAGTCTGGTCTGTGTCCTCCAAAATGTCCCAGCGTGGGAACTGGAAATGAAATGTTGGTCTCTTGCCATGGAACCAAAGTCTATTAAATCATACTGCTTCTATTTATGATGATGGGATATAATAATAATAGGCTTATGACCCAGTCTCTTGTCCCGGTTTCAAAAAAACAGGAACATTCTGTATGTGCTGAGAAATATATGTCATTATATGCGTCATTATGAAAAGCAACGAAGGAGCTAAGTTTGACACACAAAAACAGACGACCACACCAGAGGAGCACAAAGAGTTAAGTGAGAAGGAAGCCACAGCCAATCAAGGCCAACCCTTCTCTGATAGACAACAGTCCAAAGAACTGTAAAAGGAGGAGATTTCTTCCAAAGTGCTCCTCTTTCTCTTCTTTTCACACTACAGGCTGAGTCCCTCAGACCTCAGATCAGTGATGTCCACTGAGCCTCAAGAAGACTGGAGAAAGGAGACCCAAGAAGCTCAAGAAA
Organism: Argyrosomus regius; assembly: GCA_946959425.1. NCBI lineage: Eukaryota > Metazoa > Chordata > Actinopteri > Sciaenidae > Argyrosomus > Argyrosomus regius. Next base: position 12,138,274 of record OX336900.1, on the reverse strand, counting down.
ATCCTACAAAGGCAGCTCTTATTGAGTGATGAAACAAAGAAGAGAATCACTGATGGGACACCAAAGAAGATCAAGTCTTTAACTCTGGGAAACAAGTTCAGTCTGAGGAGAACAAGATGATCTGATGTGAATTAAACGTCCTGTTTAAGTCGACAGTTGAAAAAAAACGTCATGTTGTCTTCACATCAGGGAACTGCTGCCTTGGCTCTTTTCCACAGTGTAATAATAGTGGCTGCACTGGTAGGTGACACTGATTAAGTTATTTATTATTTGATTGATTAAGTTATATACTTCATTGATTGAATGAGTTACATGACTATTGTTTGCTGTTCATAGATTTGTTTTAACTTTTCTGCAAAAAGCTTTTTTTTGCTTTGCCGTGCACAGTTTTTATTTTATCTGTAATTTGTACAACATCAGTTCTTATTTGACTGTACAATCTCCACATATTTGTGGTTAAGGATCGATGATGTTCAGTGGGAAATCACCGACTTGAATAAAATGAACACAGCTGTAGAAGTAAATTCTCAGTCTCTTAGTCCAGTATAAGCTCATTAAAGGATGGTGTTCATATTCTAAATTTAACCTTTTGACACAGAGGCATCATATCTTACACTATAATATGACACTGAGTCAGAAATAACACTCCCATACCGCTGCACTTTGGCCCCAAAAATTTCATATATCTGTGACTCTCTTTGATCGTTCAAATTTTGGACGTAGACGTATCTTTGTGCTCCGGGAAACGTGCCAGCCATTCACCAGCAAGATTCAACCAGAGATGAGTGGTGTTTTTTAAACAGATAAGGTGATGCGGGATAACTTTTCTTTATAACACTTAATTTGGATAAACTGTCTTAACATTTCAGCAGTTTACTAGTTCAGATTCAACAGTTTAACCCACAAATATAACCATTTTTTCAGCACTGTGGTTAAGGTTTAGGTTTAGGCATAAAAAAACATCTTGGTTAAGGTATGTTTTTGAAATGTCAATAAAATAGATAATCTGTTAAACATCTACAGACAAAGCCTAACAGTTGAAATGTTTCAAATACTCCATAAACTGTAGGCGAACAACATTCAAATAAAAGCCTTTTTTTAAGTATTACTGCTGAGAAATATATATATTTAATTTCTGAATATTTATATCTAATGTATAGGGTTTTTTTTCCAAATGTGAAACAAATTCAAATTGGATGGCAATGAAGCTTCAGTGACCTACTATTGAAAGCCAGCGAATTAATTAGGTCTTGTGGATTCTTTGCAGCACAAACCACCGTTGAAAATAACTAATAACTAACTAATAACCACTTATTAAGAAAAAATAGCCAATACATGAAAGATATTTTACAAATATGCCTGCCGAAATGCAAAAAAAAAAGTCACTCTGAAAACATTAAAATTATTTTTATGAGGTGCATTTGAGTTGATAGGAGAGAAGATGTTTAGCGATACACCAGACAGTTGAGACAAACTGAGATAATAAGGAACCTTCAATCTCCACCATCAGAAGTCACCTGCGGTCTGCTTTATCTCACAAACCTACATCTGCTCTGACCCCTTTAACCTCTCACCTACTGAAGCATGCCTCCTGTAGCTCACACTGACCAACATCACTTCATCTCTTCATCTCTTCATCTGTTCATCTTCCCCTGGGTCGATCCTGAGTGTCGACCTTAGGCAGATTTACAAGCTCCTGCTCAGTCAGCCTGAAAATCACTTTACATGAAGCAGAGGCCAGAGAGAGAAAATTCAATTATGACACAAAGGCGAGGAGATGTCTAAGCCTAATTGTTTTGCTAGCACTCCCCGTCCCATCAGCTGAAAATCTTCCCATACAAAGGAAAGTGAAAGACTTCCCTGTATTAACTCGCATGTATTGAATAATGCTGCACGTCGATGTCCTGCATTTGTTTTTAAGGCTGTTTTGTTAAGGACTTTCACATAAAACTTAAATATCTAATTATTATTATATCTAATTCTGACCATCAATCATCGACATGTGCTTAAAAGGGACTGTTGACAAAGACCCAGAAACACACACACACACACACACACACACATTTATATATATACACTGTAAGCAGTGTCAACACAGCCGGAGTGTGTCCACTACAACAACAACAAGTGGTTTGAGCAGCTCAATATGTCTGTATTGACTTTGGCTGAGAGTTCCCTCCCAAAACAATCACTGTTGGAAATGATAGCTGTTTACTGTTCACCCATTGGTGGTTTATTTTAATGGCTTGTGCCAAGAATGTTAGTTATCACATATCCATCGACATGACTGGTTCCAGTTGGACTTTTGTCTGTTTAACCCTCTGGGGTCCAAGCAATTGGCCATGCTTGCAAAAGCAATTGATAGGGCCATTGATAATTGTTCTTGTTCTAACAAGAGTGAGATGTTTTCTTTAGATTTTCAGGAAGATGCTGTAAGAAGAAGTGGTGGAAGAAGTATTCTGGTGGCAAAGCACAAGTACAACAACGTAAATGAATAATGCCGTAAAAACCTGGATTGTGGTAGAGTAGAAATATAAAGTATCATTTCTTCTCCGCTGTACCAAACCTATGCTGAGTTGTTTCTTTCTCTTTCTCTGTGCCTTTCTGCCTCATCATCTCTCACTGTTCTCCTCTGGCGGGCAAACAATCCTCATGCAAGTTCTCTAGTTGCTAGTTTTGCTGCTCTGTTGTGAAATGCACCTGGGAACACAAAGCTGTCTCTGTAGACTAGCTCTCACCAGCATGGCCGAGGTCCTCAGGACCAGGCCCCCATGTGGCCAGCGGCAGCCCCGCCGGAGGAGAAAAAGGGGTTGGCGAAGGATCGTCACATACCGCACCTTCATACAACTATTTCACAACACCTGGAGGCAGCACATCAGATCCTTGGTAGTGATTGCGGCTGACTGATTGCCCAAGTTGGAAAGAAACTAGAGAGAAACTTTTAATGTCATTAAAAGTTGCTCAGATGAGATGAAGTTGCTCTTGAGGCTTGGACAACCATCCTAATCAGACCCCTGCAGATACATTACAGCCTTAAAGGATCTTAAAGGATCAAGCCACCAGTGATTTGAGTTGTTTTAAACTATTTACAACAAAGCACTGATACTTTACATCATAGCTAACCATTATGCAAATAACTTTATTTTAGATTTTTAGATTTAAATTTTGCGTTTTTGCGTTGGTTTGTTTGCATTGTTGGAAAATTAAGTAGTAGACTTTGTTATATAGTTTAATAGTTAATTAAGTTTAGTTAATTAGCAAATGAATGGAAACCAAAGGCTGCCTGTAAGGTAGGAATAAATAAAAATCTTAAAGAAACACTTATGTGCCTTTAATGCATTACTAAAACATCAGAGAACCAGTTATAGCAGAAACATCCATCCATCCATTTTCTTCTGCTTATCCGGGGGTCGGGTCACGGTGGCAGCAGGTTTAACAGGGCGTTCCAGGTTCTAGACGTCCTTCTCCCCAGCAACACATTCCAGTTCATCCTGGGGGATCCTGAGGTGTTCCCAGGCTAGGTGGGCTATGTAGTCCCTCCAGCAGGTTGTGGGTCTGCAACAGGGTCTCCAACCAAGTGGACATGCCCAGAACACCTCCAAAGGAAGGTGCCCAGGAAGCATCCTAATCAGACACCCGAAACACCTAGATCGACTGGAAAATCGAGAGCTTTGCCTTCTGGCTCAGCTCCCTCTTCCCCACAATGGTCCGGTACAACCAACCTGTAGGTCCATCTCACGGTCCATTTTCCCATGACTCGTGAAGAAGACACCGAGATCCTTGAACTCCTTGGGGCAAATACGGGATATAATTTATTCTGTTCAAATCATTTAATAATCATTTAAATAATTATTATTAATTAATAAGTTCATTTTCCCCACAACACTGTACTGTGACTCTTGCATACTTAACAATTTGATATCTCTGTTTTTATCCACCTTCTACAGATAGACTCTGATGACGTCATCACTCGAGATGAGCAGATCTACGTCCTGATTGGTGCTCATGCCAAGTGTGAAAGGAGCATCCAGGCACAAATGGCCCTGATTAAAGGTTTGTGCGCCGCTTTTGCTGAATTTTTTTTCATTTCAATTAGTTTTGCTTTGTTAAGAAGTTAAGAAGAAATGTTGCCAAACTCCAAAAGTTTATACAAAGTGTATAAAATAGTTATTTTTAAACTTCTATCATCTTCTTCTATCAACCCACAGCTTCAGTATGTTAAGTCATGATTCATAATCATTGTATAAAATTTAATTTAAACCTTTGCTTCAGGTGTGCTAAGTGGGTCTAGTTGGGATATGAGGTCCTTTGACAAGCATATCCAGCCTTAGCAATAAAAGAGGAGAGGTCAGTGAGTGCATTTCCAAATATGCAGTATAATCAGAAACATGTATATTTATTACATCAATTATTTATTTAGGATCAGATATAACAGCAATCCAATATCCTGCTGTCCAGTATCTCTGTGATTACAGAGTTGAATTTAGGTGCAGACAATAGTGGGACATTTTTCATTCAGAATATGACAGGGAAGCTGATGATGGGTCGCTTCAATGATCTGTTTGGACAGGAATTTTATAAGACTTAGCACACAGTCTGAGGAGAGGCACAGATATTATACAAAGTACTCTGATGTCCTGTATGAAATGTTAGATTATATTTATGTAGGACACCATCAAAGGAAACCTGTAAGCACAACCATTTAGATTTGTTTTAATTATGTCAATATTAAAACAAATATTCTAAAAGTACTGTACTTGAGTACAATTTTACATTTGTGAGGGAAGAGCGCCTAATGTGTTAGGTAAAGTTAGCTTTGCCTTGATTAGAAATATTAAATTACATTACATTAAAATGCTGCTTACACATTAATGTGTCACTAAAACTCTAATCTCATATATAATATAGTAATTATGACACTCTGAAAGACATCAATATGCATAATGAGTACCTTGACTTTTGATACATTAAGTGTCTTTTTTACAACTTGTGATGGAGTATTTTCACATCACTAGCAGGCTTACAGGTTACAAGTACATTGTGCAGCTGTATTAGGTGAAAATGAAGAAAAGTATAATGCAAAAATCAGCAGATATCAAAGCATCAAGTTTAAAAAAAACTTCTTCTATATAATAACAGTGACTTCAAACAGAGACTCTTGCTTACTGGCCTTCTTCTTGTGTCCCTGAGCATGTGTCATGTCTACATAGTGCACATAAGTCAGCAGAAAACTAAAACTATACCTCCAAATAGCCTAACAGCTGTTTCCCCATTGTTGTGAAGAAGGTGACTGCCTCCCAGAGTGGGACGGGATCATCTGCTGGCCACAGAGCAGAGCGGGTCAGCTGGTTTCTGTGCTGTGCCCAGAATACATCTACGACTTCAATCACAGAGGTAGGAGAGCTCAGGAGACACTATCATGCAGTAATGACACCACAGCTTTGTCCTGATGTGTCTCTTTCTCGGACAACAAACATGGTTAAATAAAAAAATGCATGTGAGTTATGAAAAGCATCTTGAAGACGATGTGGCCATCCACTATTTTAACATCTACATGTTATATCAACTACACCGAATGAATCACTGTGCCTCAAGACATTTCTGACATTTCTATGGCATCACATTAACACTGTGTCCTGCACTCTAGGACGAGCCTACCGCCAGTGTGACGCATCGGGGAGCTGGGAGCAGGTTCCCAGTGTCAACCGCACTTGGGCCAACTATACGGAGTGTACCACATACCTGACCTCCAACCACAGGAGCCAGGACGAGGTACAGTGTGTGTTTCCTTGTCTTGTGCATACAGACAGTGTGTGTTTGCATGGTTGGTTAAACCTGCGTATGGCTTAGCATAATGTGTGTAAGACATATTAAATCTCTCTGCCAATGTTTTCTAAAATATATAGATTTTGCAGTATTAAATATGTTCAATCACTGATGTTTGCAGAGTAATAATGCACTATTGTTTAGCCTCAGTTTCACCATGCTGATCTGGTGTTTTTATGGTGACTAAGGTCTATTATATCTCCACATATACACACTTTAAGTATGTTTTTGTTTTGTCTCAGAAGGTGTTTGAGAGACTCCATCTCATGTACACTGTTGGCTACTCCATTTCTCTAGCATCACTGTTGGTGGCAGTCTCCATCCTCTGTTATTTCAAGTAAGAAAAAAGGCAACTTTAATATTCAATATTCATTCCATAAAACATTCATAGAAAAATTTGATTAGTATAACTTTAAGACATGAATATTTTTCTTTGTAACAACATTCTCTCTCCCTCTCTCTCTCTCTCTCTCACACACACACACACACACACACACACACATGTCAGGCGTCTCCACTGCACACGCAATTACATCCACATTCACCTCTTCACCTCCTTCATATGTCGAGCTGTCAGCATTTTCGTGAAGGACGCTGTGCTCTACACAATATCGGATGACAGTAATGCTGAGCCTGAGTTCACTGCACAGAAGTCACATATGGTAAACTATATTAGTTATTTTATATTTATTATCATTTATCGACAGTTTTTGTTGTTGTTTGAACATTGCATCAAGATGCTGTAAATTAAATTCAGTACACCTCATAAGCTTTGATACAAGATGATGAAATGATGATGTTTGAAAGGAATAGTTTGATATTTTGGGAACTACACCTAATAACTCCATGCCATCTTTACACTTATAAGGATTAAGTAGCTTATACCTCAGTTGCTTTGCTTGAATCAGCATCTTTAGAAGAGGTGGAAGGTGGGTGTTGTTAACTTTGGACATAAACAGGCTAGTCATATTTACTGCATAAGTATAAGACTGGTATCAGTCTTCTCATCCTAAAATGACGAACTATGAAGAGAAAAAATAAATCTAATTTCTTTATTTCTTGACAATATATAGTATATTATTGGATTTTTTTTTTTTTACGAAGAACTAATTCACTTTCCAACATTTTTGTTGTAAGTGTTTTTTTACATGCTGCTTTGTGTCCTCAGGCCGGCTGTAAAGTTGCTGTTACTCTCTTCCTTTATTTCCTGGCGACCAATCATTACTGGATCTTGGTGGAGGGGTTGTACCTGCATAGCCTCATCTTCATGGCCTTCCTCTCTGACAAGAACTACCTATGGGCCCTCACCATCACCGGCTGGGGTAAGCAACAATGGACCCGATACTCTTTTGTCCCTTGCAGAGAAATCAGTGACAATTTCCTGATTTTTCTCTCACTGCTCATTTTAGGTTTTCCAGCTGTGTTTGTGTCTATTTGGGTCAGTGCACGAGCATCGCTGGCAGACACGCAGTGAGTCATGCGAACCGTTCATCTCTCTAATATTTCATTACACCTGTATCACAAATTCTTCAAGTCTTTTGTCTCTGCTTTCAGATGTTGGGACATCAGTGCAGGGAACCTGAAGTGGATCTATCAAGTTCCCATTCTGGCAGCAATTGTTGTAAGAAAAGTTTTAATTTATTTAATAAAGGGTATTTGACACTTGGGTGGCTTTATTATACACCTCTGCCCCTGCAGGTGAATTTCCTCCTCTTTGTCAACATAATACGTGTGCTGGCCTCTAAACTGTGGGAAACAAACACTGGTAAATTGGACCCTCGGCAGCAATACAGGTAATTGTTTATTAAACCCTCCAAGAATTAAAAGCTAAAAGGACTCACCTTCCCTCTAATTGTTTTTTCCAGTCAGTATAAAATTCATATAAGGCTACCGTCCTGTTACCAGAGAGTTCTTACAAACATTAAATTGCTGTATGATTTTTTTTATGCTCTTTATCTGCAGGAAGCTACTCAAATCCACATTAGTCCTCATGCCGTTGTTTGGAGTTCATTACATGGTGTTCATGGCTCTTCCTTACACTGATGTGACTGGGCTGCTGTGGCAGGTTCAAATGCATTATGAGATGTTCTTCAATTCATCCCAGGTCAGAATGCACACTAACTCTAGCTATTTCCCCCTGTTTTCAGTCTTTATGCTAAGCTAAGCTAAAAGTGGTATCTAACTCTTGGCAAGAAAGTAAATAAGCGTCCAAAATGTCAAATTCCTTTAATCAATCTTCTATTTAACAGAATGTAGTGAACTTCTTTTCTTTCAGGGCTTTTTTGTGGCATTCATCTACTGTTTCTGCAACGGGGAGGTAATAAAGCTATCATTTAGTTTTTTTAAAATTTTATTCTCGTCTTTGTGGTCTGATAAAAAACAAACAAACACAACTTTCTTTTGTTTGTTTGTCTCCCTCTTCCTCTTCTCAGGTGCAGGCAGAGGTGAAGAAAGCATGGTTAAGACGCAGCCTCACGATGGACCTTAAACAGAAGGCCAGAATGACAAGCAGTGGCAGCGGAGGCAGCTGTTACTATGGCGGCATGATGTCACACACCACCACCCACAGTGTTAGCTTGTCTGCTGCCAATCCCAGAGCTCTCTCCTTCACTGGAGGTGTGGTGGGCTCAGGCGGAGCTGCTGGTGGAGGCTCAGGAGTCCGGCCGCCACGCCACAGCACTCTCCACCCCCAAACCAGCCTGCCCGGATACATGCCTGGTGATACTGAGAGCTCCGGCCTCCAACAGGAGATGGCTATGCGGAAGCCAGCGGGGATGGAGTCTGGAGTTTTTGCCAGGCATGCCAGAGCCAGCAAAGGATTTAATGACTACAAGAGTCAGGGAGTGTTTCCAGCCCAAATGCCTGGAGCAGAAGATCCAGACAGCCCCTTATCTCTGAAAGAGTTGGAGACCATCTTGTGATTGTGTTGATAAATGTTCAGCAGGGGTTGGACTCACGCAGACCAAGTGGTCACCTGTACAAACCTTAATGTTGATTTGCATTTGCAAATACTGTGGACCTACCAAGCTATACGTCTTAAGGATTTACTTGTACTGAAATCTGTTTGTCAACTTTCTCCAACAAGAAAGAACATTCAGTCAAACTCTGTTTGCCGAGGAAGATCATGTGATATGATCAAAAGCTCCAGAACAGCTACTGAACAGACATTGTGGTTAGATGGGTTTGACAACAACAACAGAGTGAGATCAAATTGTCACTGAATGAACTATGAGGGAATACGGTGCAGCTTCATTTTGCAAAACTATACAAAAGACCTTTACTCATTATGACATACTAAATCTGTGTTTGTACACATTGTCATACAAACATGTGGACTGTGATGGTTTGTGTTGTACAGTATAATCCCAACTCCCTCAAGTTACAGAGACTGTTCTCTGATGGCTTTCCAGTCGATCCATTTAAGTTCTGTCAGTGTACATGAATTGTAAACATATTTTTATGTGCTTTCAATGAATGTGAAATAAGTAATAATCTGTAGATAAGATAATAATAAGATAATAATTATTATAATAATGACAATAATCTGTGCTGCTGAAGAGAATTTAGAAAGAACAGGCCTGGAAGTTCAAATAGGGAGATTTTTGTCTCCCTCTTCACATCTTTCCTGTGTTGAATTTTTCAGACCAGACAGTCTGACCCCAGTTCAAACTGCACTTACGTGTGTGTGTGTGTGTGTGTGTGTGTGTGTGTGTGTGTGTCCCGCCTGTCTATGAATCTGCTGTAGCAATCCTCCTTTTTTCCAAATATTGACCTCCACACATATCGGCTCCACATTTATGATGGAGGAAGGATAACTTCCCTAACGAGCTAACTGTCCACGTTTGATCATTTCTAACAGTCAGTAACGTTCAGACAGCGCGTGTCCATGTTGTCTACTCAGCTCTTTTTATCAGTCTGACAGGACCCCGAGGGCTGATGCACAAACCTTTTACCCATCGCAGACCAAACCCCAGCCTCTTCCTCCGTGTGACCTCTGCCCTGAGCGCTCTCACAACACCGTCCAGAATTTCACACACTCCCCTCAGGAGCAAGAGGCACCTGAGCTGTTTGTGGACCTTGAGCATGAGTGACAAAGCTGCAGCATAAGCCACCAGTATTCACAAGATGAATTACCTGTAAATGTTTTCTATTGTTTAAGAGTCCACTGATCTGTGTTTATAGTATATGTAAAGTGTAAGATAACTGATAATTTAATACCTGTTTTTGGGAATATGCATTGAGAGTTTAAATAAAGTGAAATAAAATGAACTGAACTGAATCAAATGGATTTACATATCTTCTTAGCTCTATATGTGTATTTCCTGCACACACTTACTACATACTGGTAGTCCCACTGAAGTTATAAACTTCTTTTGCAAAAAAGAAGACCAAATCAAATAAGGCTGAAAGTAGGCTAAGCAAAGAATGGAGTCATTTATCACAGAGTTTATAATTGTCTTGACGTCTGGCTGACATATCAGATTTGTCAATTGAATTTCCTTCTGCAGACTAATCCGAGCGGCAGGAGCAGAAAACATGAAGACTTTCTTTCCATTCTTACCCCCAAGTACACGGACATCGAGTTCAATAGATGCATCACCAATATTAATGGAAATCAACAACACAGAGTAGAAAGTTCAAGGTTCAATATAACAGCTTTAGGTAGCAGAAAAACATTATAACACTACCATCAAAGTCTTGCATCTCCAGCGGTACTGACTATACAATGTACCATATAACCACCGGGAAACACTGCCACGATGTGTATAATCTTATTGCACAATCGAAGTGAAGTTACAACATTATTTGCTCTTGAACTGGAGCAGTGCAGAGCCATGTTCATCATCATCATCATCATAATCATATTATTATTATTATTATTAGTAGTAGTAGTAGTATTGTTTGTTTTGTTTTTTTATTTAAAGGGCAACTTTACTCTTCATGACGAGTATTATTCAACTGGTAAATACATTTTAAGTGGCTCTGAGGGCGCTTGCAGTATAAAATAAAATAAAATAAAATAAAATAAAAGAAAGAAAGAAAACCCTGATGACATATTTTAGCTGTATGTGTGTTACAAACTTATGTCCCCTGTGAGTCCCCAAACTAATGGAGGTGCAATTCTAAATCAGTGAACTGCCCCTTTAATTTGACACTACATAAAACTCTGCCCCCTGTTGCAAGAATGAAAACATTACAAGTTAAAATGTTCTCACTGGTTGTTGCCACCTGGTTGTTGACCCTGATAAGGATAAGTGCTCATGGAAAACGAATGAATGGTTGTTGCCACATGAGAATTATCAGTCAATAGTGTGTGTGTGTGTCTGAGTGCACTGTTTCTGAGTTTGAGATCATCAAAAGAAAAACCCCTAAACACACGGGGATAAGTGGATAGCAGAGAGAGCATATGATCCTTTTAGTCCCATAACAAATGAAACCAAAATAATAGTTTTAGAACATAGGTTGACGTGCTTATCTTATTTTAGGGCAATTTAAAACACACGAAGTACATTATTATTGTGATACTGAATCAAATGAGATTAGATTGTTAGTTGTTATATTTATTGTGTCATGAACATACAAGCTTCAAACCTACACAGACTTCTAAGACACAGACCTTTGCTGTGCTGTGGTGACACATTTGCAACACACGAACTTCCTATGTCACATTACATTATACAAACAATGAACTTTAAAATGAGTCAAATCTGTCATGAAAAAGATTTCCTTCCTCAAACACTTTTATTCTTTATAATTATCCAACAAAAATCAGTAATGAATTAAAACTTTAGTCCATGAATCATCATATAATGAGATAATGAGCAATAAAACGTGAAATTATAAGGAATTAAGGAAGGAAACCAAATCAGGTGTTGTTGTCTACATATAAAATCTGTTCAGGTCTGAATCTCATCTTTGATTACAGATTTAAACATTTCATAGCTCTGAAATACAGGAACATAAAGCATCCAAACATATGGAGCACCAGACACAGATATGCATGAATGATTGCCCCTCCACCAGGACAAAAAAAAAAAAAAACCCAACCCCCACCCAATAATGTATGGTGGCAACCAGCTGTCAGCTCATTAGAGAGGAAAGGTTGGGGACCAAAGTGTCACCATTTGATGATACTTTACAGCTGATCCAGACTCCAGATACACGGCAACCTCTTCTGGTAGCAGGAGGAAGGGAAATACCGGAGGGAGGAGATTGAATAGGATGCTGATCGGAAATTACAGAGGGAGGAAATGATCCAGCATGATGACTTAGGTGCTGCTGGTGTGATGATATCACCCTTATTGTACTGTAAACGCATTTTCAGAAGAAATTAAACTGAAGAACTTTCTGTTACGACACATAACCACAACACAAACAAGTAGAAAAGATCTCTGGTGGACTGATACACATGAGGTTCATATAGCCGCATTGAACATTAAAGAGAAAAAATATGTATCAACCTGCTACATAAACCGTTTATTTTAGCATTGTTTGCACTCTGCAACATTGCACCATTGTCCTATTTTTGTTCTGTCTACAAATATTGTTGTTTATATAGACAGAGATCTACATATTTATATATATATTTATCTATACCCATGTTTATCTGTCTAGACCTTTGCTGTCCTTGATTTTAGCTGCAATTTTGCCTCTGTGTATGTACACTTATCATCATTTAAATTCCTTGTGTGTTCACATACCTCGCCAGTAAAAGTGATACTGATTCTGAAATATATTGAGAAATTATGAAAAATAAACTTTTTTGCAATACAGGGAAACCTATGTGGTTATCTTCTCTTCAGTATTTGTAATGACTCAGCCATCAGTCAGTAAAAGGTTTTTAATATTTTATAACATAGATAGATAGATAGATAGATAGATAGATAGATAGATAGATAGATAGATAGATAGATAGATAGATAGATAGATAGATAGATAGATAGAAACTGCTTTAAAACTACATGTCACTGAAGCCAAATGGGGAGATTCGTCATGTTCAGTCTGCATGATGAGAGCTGGACCAGTGGCGTCATGGTGACGTCAAAAGTAGGTGGGGACAGCGAGAGAGAGAGAGAGAGAGAGAGAGAGCGAGAGAGAGAGAGAGAGAGAGAGAGAGAGCACAGATATAATTCAGTCCTCTGTGTTATCAGAGTAATAATAAAAACAGATCAACACACTGCATGTTCCGGTTTGTATCTCATGTCTCAAGCCGCACTGCCTCCGTCATAAGACAAACTACTGCTGCCGGCTGTCAGAGGCTCTGATGCGGGCAGCCAGCATTCTCTCTCTGGCATCCAGAAGTGAATGAGGTGGACAGGGAGGGGTCCTTTGATATCAGGGCTGCCTCCTCCTAGATGGAGTCCGGCTGTTTGCAGGCAGCGATGGCCATGGGAGATGTCTCGAAAAAAGCGTCAGCTCGGAACGTGGCGGTGGAGAGAAAAAACCTCATCACCGTCTGCAGGTCAGTTTATTGTCAGAGAGACTGTGTGTGATGAAGTGTCTGTGCTCTGATATAAGTGATGATTTTAAAGGGCTCAACGCATTTATTACAAGTGGACATGTGTGTGTTTTCTAAGAACAAATGTTTTTTATTCTAACCTCACAATAAATGCACATAACACATAGTTTGACGTGCAGCCTTACGTCATCCTCATAATAAGTCATTTTTATGAACTCTGTGCTGACAGTGGGCCTGTATACGGACACGAAGCCTCTGTGAGCATTAACGACCTTTACATTACAAATGTTTTAATACATAAAATGCGACAGTCCGCAGACAGGCTGGCCTCTCTGTGTGAGTTTAGCCCTGTCATCTTTGTCGGTGCGATTTATTTTCTCCCCGTTGATGGTGTGGTTACTATGACGACAACCTTCCTGGGGCAAGGACTAGCTGGCACCCCAGGGACTCGGAGCAGGGAATCAGTTTAAGTCCTGTACATCAAGTCCTGATGGGACCTTGTTTGGTTTTTAGAGAGAGGATTGCATTTATGCCTGTATGTCTTTAAATACATACAGACATAAACATGCAGTCTACATGCATGCATGCATGTGAAATTAAACTTCTGCCATGCTGTCTGTAGTTCAGTCTGAGCTCTGTTTGTATGTAAAATATAAACAGCCGTGTTATTAGCAGCTAATTTAAAGCTGCTATCATCAGTATTCTTATAACAATGGATCAAACGATTGTGTGTAATGTGAAAGTGGTTGCCAGTAGTGATGAATCCACACACAGTTACCACCTGACTCTGCAGTTTCTCTCAGCTCCGTGGAAAGTTTTAGCGCCTTTCAGCTCATTGTTTTGGTTTTCCGACCTGCAGCGTTACTGTTTTGCTTCATTCTCACAGTTCTCAGCAGCTAAAGTGCTCTGTGTGCTATCTGCTCACCACCAGAAAGCAGTTAGACAAATGCTGTGTCTCAGTTTGGATACCATTAGTACACTTCTATGTAGAACACTGTGTACACCATGTACTTCCTGGTGCAGTGTGCAAATTTCAGCAGGGCAGTGTTGTCTCAATTAGAGCGCGGCCGTTGTGCACTTACCGGAAATGACAATTGCAGCATTTTACCACTTCTTCTACATTGCCAAATTGCAACCATGCTGCACATTAGTGTCAACATTTGACTGCAAAAATAACAAGATAAAACATATGTACATTTATAAACATAAAAGTATTACATTTATATATTACGCTATTCACTGCAACCGCTTCAGCTCCAGCAGCTTTCCATGGCCGCCGTTTTCACAATTCTGGTGGTCCCTCCCCTTCCACTACGTAGCCAAAATGGCGACCGTTGTTGCAGAGAAATGCCCAGTGTTCCACACTCAACTTTTTGACTCTTATGAGTGCACCATCTGGGTACTTACAGTACGCTGCATTTTGCTGTAATTGACAGTGTGAACACATGCATGTACTTTTATGTAGAGTTAGCGACTAGCTAGCGAATGTAGTGTACCCTAACACTTGGCAGCTAAAGAGATTCCTCAGGAGATGGTAGAGACCAAAGTAAGAGCTAAAATAAGAACAGCTATTGGACTTATATTTGTGAGATGGCTAGAAACATTTTTCCAAATTCAAGCTAATATTATCTGCTGAATGTGTAAATTGGCAGATGTTTGCTAACAAGTTCATCATCTTAGAAGGTGATAAATGTTGACGTAAATAAACCTAAACCATGAATATATTGCGAAACATCTTTTGTTTACTTTTCCAGACCTATTAAATGATTGTACAAGGAGATATGGGTATACAGTAAGTACTACATTGTAATGATGAATTAAATTATATTAAGTGCTAATAAACTGGTAATAAAATGTACATGGGATTGAATTCAGATTTAATCATGTCTTTTCATACAAAGATTATGAATGTAAGCTCTCTTTTCTCTCCATCCATACAGATAAAGTACAGAGTAGACACCTTAATGAAATTTTGCCATAATGCTGCAGACATTCACTCATAAGCACAGCAGCAGAGTCTTACTCTGGCTTCATGTCTGCTCTGTCTCTGAATATGCTGCTTTTTCAGATTCAAATTAATCATGTTTAGTTGGATTTTAAGTCTTTAAATATTTCATGGGTCTGTTTTAAGGCCGCGGACTGACTCCAGTCACATTTCCAGTCTTGAAAACACCTTAAACAAACACTTCACATACACACATTCAAACATCTGTGCAGGTGAACAAGACTGCACCTCTGCTGAGCCACTGCTGAGCCTATCTGGGTCATGTCACATCCCTGCTATCTGTAATACAGTGAAAACACAGGGGATTGTGCTCACTTTGAGGATAGTCAGCCAATTATTGTCCAGTATCGGGCCACAGTCAGAACAGCTGAATGAGGCATTGTTGCCTTTAGAACAATGGGGAGTGAAATCACTTGCCTCAGTGGCCCGTGTTAGGATAAGCATTGTGTTATGGACACGCGCACATCACACTCTGACTATAAAGTGCTCAGATATTTAATAAAAAAGTGTTTATATTAGGCCACTAAAACTCAAACTCTGAGTCAGCAAAATATGACCAAAATCCATCAGAGATTCAGTCTCTCCCTCTACTGCAGAGGCCATGTCTACCAAGGTTTGTTTGGTCTGTATGGCCCTTCACCCCACTGCATCCATGTCACTGGACAAACAGCATTTGGCAGGTGTTCTTGCAGCAAATAGAAGTGCTGAATTATTTATTCTGCAGGAAAATATTTAGGAGTGGTCATTTCAGGAGAATGATGATGCTGCCTCAAAAAAAACCTTACAACAGCATGGAGGTTTATAGGGTCTGTGAGTGAAAATACTATGACAGGAGGTCACCACAGTTGACATTAAATCATGCAGGTACATTTAAGCACGCTATAATCCATGTTAGCCACGACAGCTATTTAAGGATGGCCATGGTGGTCAATTGAGGCTCAACATTAAAATAACAGCTATGCATTGCAATAAATCTGGTAGCTACACACATTCATGGTGCTCAGAGGATGAAGCTTCCCCTGGTGCACCATGAGGTTCACATTTATGGTTTTAAGTGTCTCAACGACTATTGTATGGAATTGCTGGACATGAATGTTTCCTCGTGATGAACTGTAATCACCTCGGTGATCCAGTGACCTTTCATGTAGGTCATGTCACATTCTTGCTATCTGTATTACAGATAGGTGAAAGGGGCCTTACAGATTAGGTTAGCACTGTCGCCTCACAGCAAGAAGGTTCCCGGTTCAAACCCCGGCTGGGACCTTTCTGTGTGGAGTTTACATGTTCTCACCGTGTCTGCGTGGGTTCTCTCCAGGGAACTTCCTCCCACAGTCCAAAGACATGCAGGTTTAGAGATTAATTGGTGACTCTAAATTGCCCGTGAGTGTGAATGGTTGTTTGTCTCTATGTGTCAGCCCTGAGATGAGCTGGCGACTTGTCCAGGATGTACCCCTCCTTTCGCCCAATGCCAGCTGGGACAGGCTATCCTGATATGGATAAGCGGTTACAGAAAATGGACGGATGGAAGTCTACAGGAACATTAGACTGCATGTTGTGATTGTAAGCTGGTGAATGTATGAACATATGACATTTGTGGTTACATTAGTTTATAATTGAGACTGTTTTGTTACAGAACTATTCAAAATAATAATAATAAACTATTTATCACCGAAATAAAAAAAATGTATTCATGTACTCAGAATGTACTTTATAGGCAAGAGCGATGTGCGTCACAAGCAGGCATCTTTACAGCAGCCTCCAATGCATTATTACATCAGACTGGGATCATAAATTCAGGCTGTCCAATAACAAGTAAATTGAGTTGTTGGAGCTTCCTGAAAGCTCTCCATAAATGTCTTCCTCACAGTAAATGGGTGACATTAGACCCGAGTGTAGAAATGAGAGTCAGCTGGAAATGGATAGCAGGAAAGTGTGACCGTGGGCAGAAATCAACAAACAAACATACATAAGAGATAAACATATTGTGTATTGAACATTGATTTTATCCATTTTACAGATTTTATTATCATTGACTTTAACTAAATTCATTATGTTGGCAGAACACAATAGTCATGATTAGATTTCTGTGTATGTGATTTCTTTTTACAGAGTAGAGATTCCAAAGAGTTTAATTCTAGTTTGATGTATGACGTGTTCCTCCTACCGTAAACTGAAACAAAGAAAGCAGTAATCCGTTAATCTGTTCACTGACTAATCTAGTCCCTTGATGACTTTTTACTGGAAACTAAACTCTTTGTTTAAAACTGCTCTTTCTCTCTCTCTCTCTCTCTCTCTCTCTCTCTTCTGCACTTAGGTTTTCAGTAAAGACGCTGTTAGAGAAATACACAGCGGAGCCCATCGATGATTCATCTGAGGAGTTCATCAATTTTGCAGCCATTCTTGAACACATCCTCAGCCACCGTTTTAAAGGTAACATACCTGGTTTGAGATAGATTGCATGTTAAAGAAACTCTTAAAACACTAAAAAAATAAATCACATGAAAGCCAAAGAAAAAGCAGATTTTGTTTTGTTTGTGTTTGTCTAAACATGTTATGTTTATATTTGTTCAGACTTCTTAAAATATAGTAGCGTAACGGGATAACATTGCTGTAGATGCAACACATAACAAATAAGTATCTGTTCAGTGTTTCAGTGGCTACAAGGTTGGTCAAACACAGTGGGTTTCCTCCATCAGCAGCACCTGCTCCTTGTTTTTGTGAAGTCTCTCACACTGTAGCTGCATCCATTGCCCGAGGAATCCACCCCCTGCCCACTGAAATACAAATACACATTATATATGTTGACAGTTAAGTGTAATATATCTGTATAGAAAATGCCTCCAACATTCATGTTACACTCTATTTTTAGGCTCGAGCAGCTGGTTTGATGGCCAGAGGAGTTACTGGGACTACATTCGTCTGGCCTGTGCTAAAGTCCCCAACAGCTGCATCAGCAGCATCGAGAGCATGGAAAACATCAGCACCTCACGAGCCAAGGCAAGTCCTACATTCAGTTACAGCTGAGGGAAAACACCTATTTTAGAAAAATGGAACATCAAACTCTGAAAACTGACTTTATTCTTCTAGTTTGTGCTTGTTGGCTTCTTGACATGTTTTTGTTGAAGGCCTTCTTTGGATTGGCCTGATTTAAAACACCTGCCCTAGTTAGAATAAATGCTGGTCTGTGTACGGTGAAATAAATAATTGCATCACTGTTATCAGTGGTGTTCCCATTCGTTTTGTAACGATCATAGCCGGGCAAAAGTAAAACAAAGAAAATCTCTAACTAAAGCAAGTCTTGAAGCTCAATAGCAGCAGTAAGTCTGAAGCTGTCTGAGGAGACTTCAGTGTGTCCAACAATAATGTTAGTAAACAGCTGCACGTGCTGTACATGAGCGTGCTGCATCATTCTTCACATTAAGTTATGTTCTTAACGTCTGGTGACTCCCTCAGGGGCGAGCCTGGATAAGAGTAGCCCTGATGGAGAAGAAGCTGTCTGAATACATCGCCACTGCTCTGAGGGACAGCAGAACGACCAGGTTAGAGGCCCCACACACTGAACTATCCTGCTTTACCATCCTATACTCAGTACCATGTTACCACCTGGTTGTATTTGTCTCTGTTCTTTAGGAGGTTCTATGCAGAAGGAGCCATCGTGTTAAGAGAGGAAGCCACGGTTCTAACAGGGATGCTCATAGGTCTTGGAGCCATAGACTTTAGGTGAGGAGACTTTAATACTGTAACATTTCATGCATCAAACTGATCATCTTAGATAGGTATGTATAGCTTTTTGTCTTACTT
The DNA here is from genome assembly GCA_946959425.1 of Argyrosomus regius. NCBI lineage: Eukaryota > Metazoa > Chordata > Actinopteri > Sciaenidae > Argyrosomus > Argyrosomus regius. The sequence goes on along the minus strand of OX336900.1, from coordinate 12,119,183 downwards.
CTGCGTTGTTTCTCTTCCATAGTTTTTGCCTGAAAGGAGAGGCCTTGGATGGGAAATCCTCTGCCGTGATTGACTACACACCGTACTTGAAATTCACACAAAGGTATGTTCATTGACACTGTGTAAAAAATTAATTTAATCTCCTCATACCTTGAATATTTGGTATAACATCTCTATGTTTTATATCCTTGGAGATACCATGCTGTCATAATTTAAACAGCTGCAGAAATTCCTCTTTGATAATAATAATTTATTCACAAATCAATCATCATCATGATTTATTACTGTGCTACACAAGATAGAAGTTGAATTGTTTTTGTCTTTTTCATAGCAGACATTTTGACTTGTCATAGTAAAAAAAAAAAAGCGCAGGTGTTACTAATAACATTAACGATGCTGGGCTCTTGAAAATAAATAATTTGGCTGCTTCTGCTGTAGCTATGATTACCAGAGTGATGATGATGATCGACAGAGTGTTGACAGCAGCACAAGCGATGACAGCATCCCCGAACACCCTTACATCCCCCTGGTCACTGACGAGGAGAGCTGGAGCACAAAATGTCGCAAGATGGAGCAGAGGTTCAAGATCGTCAACGCTCAGAAGGTGAGCGTCCATTTTGTTGTGTTTGAACAGGAACTATGTTTCAAGAAATGGTTTGACATTTTGGGACAAAGGCTCATTTGCTTTCTTGTAATATAAAATATCAAAAAGCAAAAATGTAAGAGTCACAGTTGCTGGTGCTATCAAAAAGTGTAAATTACTCTTATATGTTGAATATATAAACGTTGAATGTTTTGTGCTTGCTGCATAGGGCTGAGATAAAGTGGGCAGCCTCTAAATCACAGCATCACAAAATAATTTCTGTAATACAATGAGCATCACAGATGGATCATATTTAATTTGAGTATCCGAGGGTGGATGATTCCTTTCACTCAGTGTGGATGTGCGTTGTCAGGGTTACCTGGAGGAGCTTGTGCGCCTGCGTGAGTCCCAGCTGAAGAACACCGAAACTGAGAACAAAAGGCTAAAAGCCCGGCTGGAGGAGCTACAGAGCCACAGCCTGCAGGAGAAGAAGGACCTGGAGGCCATAGTCCTGGAGCTCCAGGAGCAACTGTGAGTGATAGAGACTCCAGGTTTCACTCATCATAAGCATTTCGGTTGGTTTAGTTGTAGGTGTTTGTCTGGATTTGATTACTTCTTAGTAATGTATTGTATCTTTATGTTTGTCAGGACAAGCTTGATTCCATGTGACTCCAACCACCTGGCCAAAAACCTTTCAATCCCTTTGGTCAACCAGTGGCCGGCACTTCAGCCATACAACAACCAAGACAACGTCAAGCTATTCCGCAGGTTTGACTGAGTGTCTGTCTCCTGGCATAGCTTAACTTACAATAGCACGAGTAATTTAACAGTTTTTTATGTTTTTTGTTTCTTCGTGGCAATAATTGAAAGAGAAACAGATGTACACACACTCTGCATTATATCGTCAACAAGCAGTTATCATAAGAAGAGAATGATTTTGTGATATTGACAAGGATGTAACCTGCAATATGGCAAATTCCTGCTTCTCTAAGTTATTTTTATTTTATGCACACAGCATGTGTGCTACTCATAGATATATTATGTTGCACATATCACATGTGTAGATTGCATGCAAATGTAACTAAGTACATTGACCTAAATACTGTACATGAGTATAATTCTTAAGATACTTGTACTTAATTTTAGTGTTCTATTTTATTTCTACTACATTTAGGAAGCCAGTATTTGTCAACATTAGTCACTAGTTATTTGCAGATTCAGATTATTATTGCAAAATACAAATCAACTAATAAATTATTATTATAATAGCATAATTATTATGCTATTATTATGGATTAAGCTACTCAGCACTATATAAAGTAGTTGAAAATAGCCCCACCTTTACCAGCTGCAGCTTGTGATATCATATCTGAAATTGGCCATTCTGCATAATAAGCACTTTGACTTCTGATACTTTAGTATGGGTATTTTTATCCCAGAACTTACTTTTACTCAAGTAGGATTTTGAACGTGGGACTTGTACTTGTAATACTTGTAACAGAACATTTTCACACTGTGATATTGTTACTTTTACATAAAATATCTGAGTGCTTCTACAATTGTCTATATACAATATATTTGTGTTTTTCGGTCTTTGTTTGACACAAACAACAGTCTATATATAGAGTATGTGCCACTGGAATATAGTGTTTAATTGTCATCATATAATATATTGATTAAATTATTTAAAGGATAATATGCTGCAAATAACGGTAATTTGCATCACTGTCTAATCTGCTGATTAGTTCAAGTTCTCAATTAACAATTATTTTTCCCAGAGCAGAGTTGATGTCCTCAAACAGCTTGTTTTGTGCAATAAAACCTAAAGATATTCAAAGTATTGTATTATATGACAAAGAAAATCATCATAAAAATAACATGTTTGATGTTTTTGTTTGGAAAATGAAAGGAATTAATTGATTATCAAAATAGTTGCCCGTACATTTTCAGTTGATCCACTAATTGAATAATCGATTAATGGTTTCAGCAACTTCAAAGGTCTATAATATTTCAGGTGGCATCTCCATAACAACAAATACCAAAACAACAGAAATATACTATACTATACTATTTTTACATTCTTTTGATTTAATAATCCACTTTAACATTAATTTAATACATGGCAATTTTTCAGGCCTGTTTGGAGGCACTCTGCTTGTTTGTTGAACCACTGTATTGTTCAGTCTATCCCTGAACTTTTGTTGACCTGTAGGAGGAGTTTCCCCAGCACAGAGCTGCTGTCAGTGGAGATCAGCCTGGATTCAGACTCCCAGAGGACAGAGGGGAAACAGAATGGAGGAGCCTGGTGCACAGGTGACATTTCACACAGTCACACACTCTACCACAGTGTTCTCGTCAGATAATAAGTGAGTAAACATACATGAATTGACATTTTCATCTGTATGTCTATCCCACCCACTCTTCCAGAAAAGGACTACACCCCTTCTATGATGGGCCTGTGTGGGTCCTTGGCCTCCCTCCCAAGCTGCAAGTCTCTGGCTAGCCTCAAGTCCAGCGAGTGCCTGGTTAACATCAGCACAGAGAACAGTCCTGCCCTCTCTCCCAGCTAGGGGGCACCAAAGAAACACTGCCAACCACTTAACAGACACTGAGACAATTCAACATGAATACAAAAAGACTACTTTTGGTAGGCGGACAAATGCTCTCTTTCGTGGCCCTTGCGTGAGTCCCTTTACCTTTACACTCTGAGCCCAGCACTCTCTCAACTTACACCTTTCAAGCGAAAGAGTAGCCTCTCTGTCTGGGACTGTCCAACAAAGATACAGGAATAGCTGCTGTACTGCCTGGCGGCCTCCTTCAGTTTCACTGTCTTTAATTGTCTTGACATGATTAAGCCTCCTGAAATGCAAACAACTGGTTCAAGTTTGACGTCTCTTACGTCACGAAGCTTGATTTTGTGCACTTACAGTCATGTGTCTGTACCGGTCACATTCATCAAAACTCACTGTAGGGTTGTTCTATATTGTCAAGTTGTCTGTGTCTTATCAGTCCGTAAGTCAGTGTATCTTATTCTGCCTCTTGCATAATACTGACAGTGCAGGACGGATGAGCTGTTATAAACTTTTAGGGAACAGAAACAATGTTTTGCCATATTATATTACACTATTAGAAGAGAGATAACAAAAGAGAGTCTTATAATGTGCTGAGTTAAAGTGGCCAGATTTATGATGAGGATTGTTTATGGATTAACAGATGCAGCTTCATGATATTAGAGTGAATGACAGTTTAGGCCTTCTTCAATCATACAGTAGGTTAGATACAGATTTTAGGTTGTGACATACAAGACCGTCAGGCTACCAAGGTTTGCAGAGCCATTACAATGTGAACATAAAAAAAACAGACATATGTTGCATACAAATGCAGAGTGCATTGTGACTATGCAGAATGAATGTTTTCATTGTCTTTTTCTACAAACCTGGCTTGATATAGTAGTTTGAGCAGGAGAGAAATAGTGAATGTGCAACGTGCGTATGTGTGTCATTTAATTTTTCTTTCTTATGATCTGTTATTTTTATATTATAATTCATTTCATTACATACTTACTTCTATCATTTACCTTCATATAAATTGCAATCTCATGCAGTGTTGTTGAGAGTTGGGATATGTTGTGTTATTTAAAATTGCAATAAAACTGCCTTTTTTTGAAACATTAATGGATGTATATATTTTTTTGTTTTTTTGCTTGAGAATGGTAATGTCAGTCAGTCAGTCCTCGTCTTTGGTGCAGACTTAAAGTGTAAATAAACCCTCAAACCACTTTTTTCAGATGGAAACCAGTGGTGGTGGTGGTGTTTATCAATTCAGGTCCATATTTCGACAGTTTAGTGCAAAATATTTAAATTCTACATGTGCTATAAATATGCATAGCTACCTCCCTCTACAGGTTGAAACATGGCTATTGCCTTTGAATGTCACTATTGGTTGATTTTGGAGGCAGATGATGTATGGTGGCTTTCTTTACCATCCGACCCCCCCACCTCCACTTGTATTCTTGCCACACACAATGACAGTACAAAGAATGGACAGAGCATGAGTGACGTCACCCGCAGGTTTCCCGAAACACCATTTTGAAGCCGAAAATATGCGACGCTGGCCTCCGCCATGTTGGATGTACTGCTTCATAGGCCTCCTAGATAATTTAAATATCAGCAAAGACGTGGACCTGAGGCAGGCCAAATGATGTCTGGGTTCTCTAATAAGCCATCTGTACTTACCTGTCAATCAAAGCGGCCACACTGTTAATTATGAATAACTTTAAGCCTTAATATAATTTGAATGGGTGAGTTTTAAAAAATTCACCCTAAGTACAGTTGTCATGAACGGAAAAATGATCTATAGAGACCAAAACTGTTTTTTGAACCAGGCTGTAAACATGTTTATTTCTGCTGTGAAGTCAGACATTTTAATACAGGCGCTTATGGAGATTGCTTGCCTACAGCTTTTAGCACTTCCGCATTGGCTTCATTTCCCAGCCATGGAGGTTGCCGCTTGTTCACACCGAATGGTGGTCAGTCTGTCATTGGCAACGAAACCACACCCCCTATAGTAACTGTCCTCTGCTGCATTTTTTAAATTTGCTTTGAAAGAGGGAGTTAGCAAACTTTGAGGGTTTAGTTACACTTTAGATATCTCAGCAATAATTGAATGGATTGCCATGAAACTTTGTACATTAGTGTTAACAAATGTTAGCATGCTAACACACTAAACCAAGATGGAAAACCTGCTAAACATCATGTTATCATGATGGTGTTAGCCTTTAGCTCAAAGCACTGCTGTGCCTATAAATGCGGCCTCACAGAGCTGTTACTGTGACTGTGGACTCTCAGCCTTGCTCATGCACATATTGTTCATGACTTACTTCTGCATTTACATTCAGCTGTATCCTTTTTCTGCAAGTCATGTTAATTGCCTTTTGGCCACTCTGAAACTGCTGTGTCAATTTATTACAAACCTGAAAAATGACAGGGCAAAATAAGATTTGCTGACCTCAGCCATTTCATTTACTGTAGGTCCAAGAAATGCAACACGTGCTCCTTCCCCCTCTGCCCAGGCCACTTTTTGTTTTCATGTCTCCCCTTTGTAGCTTAACTTTGTAAAGCATGACATCGTCTCTCTTCAAATGGGTTTGAAATAGCCTCCGTGAGGTTATAGGTTAGGATCATTCATTCATTAACACAGACAAATACACAGAGCTAAACAAACAGCAGCTGATGGTCCTTTGGCAAATGTTGGAAATGCATTATGTAGGAGACACATTCCAGATCGACATACTGTCCAATTAAATGCTTAGCTGTGAAATGAATGGATACCGGATGGTTGTGAAAAGTTGGGTTTTCTAGCTTTGTCTTTGGCTTTTTTGTGAACGTGACATCAATTGTTGGGTGGAGTTGCACTAGATAGATGACCAGGCTGCTGGCCACATGGTTCAGCACTTCACCCCTTTGTGATAAAGCGCATTCACTCCCATCCTGGTGTGCCAGACACACGAACATGTTATCTAAGAATGGGCCGAGGTCTTGTGTACATAAGTGCAGATTTGGGGACAGCTTGGTTTTGAGTGAAGCGACACTCGGGGCCTTAGTGCTGGTCTAAGATCTGTCCCTAAAAGTGCATGCATGTTATCTCTACCCTTTACTCTTGTCCTAACATTGGCACTCCCTTTTACACAGACTCAAGACATTTATCTCCCACAATGCACACTGTCTTACATACGCACCCATAACACCCAAAACCGCAGTCCACCCAGATGGTGCACACACTCCCAGCTGGGGTGACTTAATGGTATGATGAAATAATTAGCTTACAAATGAATGAATGAAGGTGATGATTAATGTGTATTGTAGCTCCAAATTCATATTTATTTCACATGGCAACCAACCATTCTGCAAATAATGCTGCAATGTTTTAGAAATGTTAGCACAATTTTCAGACTTCTTAGGTATACGATGGTTTCCATTAATTTCATAAGGTATGATGAAATCTATTATTCTGTGCACTCTTGAACCTTGCTTTGTACTTTGTGTGATCCATCACAGTGAACATCAAGTCTGCATTCATTTTTGTCAAACCCCATTATTGGTATGAGGTAATGCACTGCAGACTTTTCTAATCAATCTGCTCTTATATTGCATCAACATACATCAACAATGTAACACTAACAAAAATGAATGTGGACTTGATGCTTGCTGGGGATGGATTACACAAATCAATCAAGTTTCACGAGTATGCATAGATATTTTTCATGCTGTACTAAAACTAATAGCCCAGTTTATGCCAGTGAAGGTAGGGAAAATATATATAAAAACACCACTGGTTCTCAAACTATGAGTACAACTGGTGGTACTTGACTTTCTTGTAGTGGTTTAATGAAATAAAATAATTTAAAACGTATCAAACCATCTATAACATTTTGAATTAAATTAAACTAGGGGATCCCTCAAATGTAATTTAAAATAACTTTTGCATTTCCTGAAATATCTTGTTTCAATATCAACCTGATACGTAGACATGTTCATTCATATAGTGTGCACATACATCCAAAAGTTACAATGTGACGTGAGATAGTGAGCAGAGGTTAAATGAATGGTTGAAAACCACTGCAATCATGGCTCCAAATAAGAAACCGGTTCTGTTCAGGATTCATCAACAGTCAACAGTCAACAGACCTGGAGACTGAATCATTGGGGGTGTTGTTGCTTTAACTGATACTGTTAAATTCATGGCTTGTACTGCAATTTTTTTTTTTTTTTTCTAGATTGCCATGTGTAATATTGTCTGTGTGTCTTGTATCTGTTTGAATTGACTTGTTCTTAGTTTGTGCTGCTGACTGTCTTGGCCAGGACTCCCTTGAAAAATCAGTGGGACCCTTCTTGGTTAAAGAAATACATAAATAATCATCTTCTTGGGAATAAACCTGTCTCCTGCATGAACTGTTTGTAGCCGATCAGAAAACTTTGACAAACACTGGTATACATGATTTGTAGTTCAAAAACACAATGGTATGGCCCTTTAAAAACATGGGCAACAGGTCTACACTTAAGAATGTAAGCTACTTTAACTTCAATCATTCATAAAGTTTTAAAAAGTAGTTCATATATTTACAATATCACGATTTCAGACTTAAAATGGCTGACACTTGGTAATTTCAACACGAATTTAACGGCTAAAAGCACTTCAACATGAGATATATGAATTGGGGGGCGGTGAGAGCAAGTTTCATTGTCCAGAAGTTTGACGGATTGATGGCGGATTGACCAATAGGATTCGAGTCAGGGGCTCCACCGACCAATCAGAAGTGAGCTCCGAAGCTAGGCCAGCCCCCCTCCGTATAATTAAATCCACACCAGCGTGGTGGTGGAAGTGTTTGCAGTCTGCGTTACAACAAGAAGCCGAGGGGGGGAAACCAAACTGTGAGCACCTCGCAACTTCTCTGGGCCAAACAACCAGAACCACCACGGTCCAACCTCGAAAAAAAAAAACAAAAAAAACATGAAAGTACACCTTAACGTTTTCTCAGAAGACGTAGGAGTTGACGTTAAAGTGACTTTTTGAAACTGGAGCTGCTTCCTTGTTCGACAACGGGGTGAAATATCTCAACTCCTCCTCACAAAGAAACTTTGCTTTGGCTAGGCTGCTAACTCGCACACAAGCCTGAGAGAGAGAGAGAGAAAAGTATGATCACCGCCGAAGACTTGATCTGAAGCTGTTAGCAACGTCTCATCTCATCGAGCTAAGCTTTTCTGCTAGCTGTATTTACTTGGAAATGTTTTTCTAAATGACTCAAGGCTGAATTTTGTAACGGTTTTGAGTAGTCATCATCACCAGTGGAGGAAGGGCTGCAGCTGGTAACGTTACTCCGCCAGCCAGCCAGCCAGCACCACACAGCGCCCCTACATCTCCACCAGGCAGCACATCCATTGCTTTTTCCCCCCCTCCTCTTTTCCCAGTAAGTTAAGTGCTAAGTAGTCCCAGATTTGTTTGAAGATGTCAGGCCGAAATGGAGTTGGACAGATCCGGGGAGCTACTTTGGGTCCACAGCCCCTCAAGGCTACTATTCCCTATCAGCTGGCCAGCAAGCCTCGACCCAACCGGAGGGATGGAAAGTCAGGTATGAGCTCAACACCTGCCAGACTGTGTGGATCATAGAGTTGGATAAATGTGTTTAAACTTAAAGCTGATGATAGAAATACGGGTAATGTGAACCACTTAAAGCCTGGTTTCACACCAGTTACACCCATCACTAACTTTGGTAGTAAAGTAGTTGCTCATTTATTAGTTTTAAGACCTGGTAAAGATCCAGAGGTTAGAAAACATCTGTAGCAGCATCCAGTCATAAAACAGTAAAGTCAAGAAGGAAGTCAGTGCAGCATCTCTTGTTTTTGATATTCATTCATTGTTAAATTGTTTATTTTATTGTTTAATATGTGCATTTAGCTGTGGGTATATTATATGGGTGTAAGACATCATACTGTCATTGAATTTTAAACAATAAAATCGACTTAATTTACATAATATAACAGTATAATATAGAAATGTAAGTATACAGATCTACAACCTAGCAGTTATTACTACTATAGATCTGTTTATAGCTGCCACACATGCTTCTCTTCATATTGATTGATCTGGAAATACCGTATCGATAAATTTAATAGCAGAAAATATAAAAATGCACACTGGAAGTCTCAGTACGCAGGGAGACATCTTTAAATTTCCACCTCTGAACCTGTATATTGAAACAGGAAATCTTCATGTTTCAGAGGCTGAAACCAGCTAATGAGGCATTTAACTTAAAGAAATGACTAACATGTTGAAGCTCCATGTATTGTTAAAGATGACATAAAGTAGCTTAAAACTTGCCCCCTGTAACTGTATTACACTAATGTAACTTATTAATGTATGATTTGTTTAGTTTGGTACTTTATACCAGTCATTATGTGTCATTTCTGATATTTAGGTGAAAATAATGATTTACAAAGCTATAACATGCAAAAAAAAAATCAACAATTCTGCCACGATCTGATGCAAACTAAAATTAAAAAAACAGGATAATTGAATCTGTTGCTGCATGTTAAATAAAAAGTTGTCTGCGTCTGACAGCTGGAAAGGCCAAACCACATCAGCTGAGCTCTGGCATGAGGCGGACAATGTCCCTTGATGCCATCATCGGGCCGTACCTGCAGGGACACTGGCCGAAAGAACCAGAGGGCCAGAGCAGCCTGTCACGCAAGGACAAGTCCACCCAGGTCAGCTCAGGATCAAGAATGTTCCCTAAGTGTGAACATGACACTGGTGCATTTGAATCAGAGCTGTAAGCGAAAGGAGTTCATTTATTATTAGCAGAGTTTAGACTACTCTGCACTACTTTTTGTCGGGCTGATGGGTTCGACAGTTTCTGCAGATAAAGAAGTTGCTAGGAGATCGTTTGAGAGTGTGAGGGAGTGTCCAGTGCCTGCATAGCTATTACAGAGTGAGAACCACAGCCATGAGAACAGTCCCTGAAGTCAGCTGATGAGGCCGTTTTGGTTGCACCCATCCTCTCTGCTCTGTGTGTGCAGGCACTCGCCACTGCTCTCTGGTTGCCCACATCCTCCCCTTTCTTTTCTTTTTTTTTGTTTTTCAGTTTCTCCTGCTGTTTCGCTCTTCTATAAGTCTGTGGGTGTGGATGGTGTGATGTGGCTGCAGATCAGCCTTTGAGCATGAAAAGCTGTGCTAAGTGTGCAACGTTTGGTGAAACGTGTGAAGTCCTGATGTAATATGTGACTTTAATGTAACAGTTAGATTTCACCATGATTACAAGGCAGCTTCTGGCTTCAAAATCTATATGTATGCTTATTTATTAGTCATATGTGATCTAATTTTAGGTATACAACTTACACTTGCTTTTTTCCTCCCCAGACCCCAGACTCATGGACAGATAAATCCCAAAACAGGAGAAGTAGCAGCAGCCACAAACGCTCAGCATCATGGGGCAGCGCTGAAAATCTGCGAGAGGTGAATCTCTGCCTGTATTGCTCAACATGTATGCTAAAAAAAAAAAAGAAACAGGCTTGCTGAACAGGACGTTTTTTTTTTATGTTGTGTTGTGTTGAATGTGTGAAAGAGGGCAAGCTCTTGAAAAGGCCTGACTCAATTATTTGGACAGCATTGAGCAACAGGAGACCAGATGATCTCATCTGCAATGAAACTTCCACTTTTTCATCAGAGCTTCACTCTTCGTCACATCGTTTATCAAAACTGTCAAATAATCTACAGCTAAAAATGCATACAACACGCCTCTGAGGAGACGTTCTTGTAAAGCGTGTGACATTTTTGAGTTTCAAGGACTTCCTTTGTGTGTTTGTGTGTGTGCCGCATGATTGACTGACAATAACCTCTGTTCATTACAGATCGCTAAACTAAAACAACAGCTGCAGCAGCGCAACAAACCTGCAGTCTCAGGGGGGCATGACAAGGACCGCCAGCGTAGCTATCCTCAGGGGAGCTGCAGCTTAGGAACTACTCAGGTACCTTAGCATCATCATCGCCACATACAAACACACCACACTGCTTCCTCCATATAGGTGTGTTTGTGTACGCTTTTTACAGACAAACTAAACAAAGACAGGCGATCGTCAGAGGAACATGTCTAGCACCAGACGAGTGTAATGATCAGAGTGAGCTATGCAGTGCAGCTCATTGCAGGAAGTGAATGAAATAAAACGCAGAAGCAACAGGAAGACCACTACATCATGTTGCTTCTGCTTTTCAGAGGGAAATGCGTAGTTCTGCTTTTCAGCACAGCTGGTCTGCACTGTCCTGTTACGTGGTGCCACACTCCACTGGGCTGAGGCGGTTTCAGACTTACTGCATGTGTGGTGACATGATAAACCTATACTGATTTGAACTGATTTGTACCTCAAAGGGATGATATTTTAAATGAGAACTTGCACATTTCGTGGAGTGTTTCAAGCACATGATGTTTGATATTTAATCCTTTTGCGGAAAAAACATTTTGTTGTGCTAAGAACAGTAAACTTTATTTATGAAGCGCTGTTCACACAAAGAATGTAGCTCACAGTGCTAAACCTGTCTAAAAAACTGTCATGAGAACTGTTAAAAAAGCAAACATTTGGTCCGCTCAAAGGTACTTCTCAAGAGTGATGCAGCCTAAATTCTTTGTGACTTGTTTTTGTGTCCACAGACTCAGCCAATTCCCATCCCCCTCGCTCCCCTGTCTACACTGGTCCCTCGACTGCGCTGCAGCGTGGAAGGCCTCAATCAGGAGCTGGAAGGCATGTTCATCTGCCAGCCACCACATCTTCAGCACAGGGTAACTGTCTCCTCACCTCCACACAGCATACACTTGTGATCAGATTCAGGAGTTTTAGAGACCCCTGAAAAGTAGTATTTAATATTACAGTGGCTGATGGTTAAACACACTTTGTTTTCTGTCTTATCAGCTCCTTGAGGTTCCAGACGGTCACCGGGCTCCCGTCCCTCCGCAGAGCTGCAGCAGTGGATCTCAGAGTGACCCTGCCACCACACCGCTGTCATCATCTTCCTCCTCCTGCTCACCACCCAGCTCTCCTCCCACCTACATCTCCATCTCCCCACCCAACACTGAAGATGTACCTCTGGATCTGCACCAAGGTTAGTTCAAGTATAATGTGTTCATTCACTGGGTTCAAATTTCTGTCCACCGTTTGGAAACATTTGACTGGAGGTCTGAGTAAATCATGTGCCTCAAAACACAGCATTAAAAAATAGATTGATACATAGAGAAGAAAACCAAAAGTGAAATGGTGTATGACATTCACACCTGCTGCAGCTACTCCAAATCAGAAAACCACCCTGACACAACCTACATTCTTTAAACCACGTACATACGTTTCACTTATATTTTCACACAGGAATATGAAGTGCTATACAGTATAAATGTCAGCTATCATTATTATTAACTCTACAACATGATGCTATCACAACTAAACAGGAGTTAATAGTTCAAAGCTCATTTGCAGTCATAGTCCAAAGGTTTGCAGCAGTCCCAGGCTGGATTTTTTTTTTTTTTTTCAAGGCCCGGTCATGTAACAGTCAATATTGTGTCTTTGTCATCATGTCTGTTATGTGTTTAAACACAGAGTTGCTGGGAATTGTGCTACTTTAACCCTGTTTAACACTGCTTCCTTCATACAACTCCCTCCACATCAGTCAGACACATAATTATCTGGAATAAGACACTCGTTTTCTGAGCTATATTTTCTTCCTCACATGCCAAAATATCAGATATAATGCCAGCATTTCTGTGCTTTGTTTTGCTTATTTTGCTATACTTGATTAAAGGTAACTCCTTTTCATAGCTTGACAGTCAAAGTTAAAGTGATACAATCTTTAATCACGTTTTCGTGCGCTAATATTTGATTGTGAAACTAAGCATTTTACCACATACAAAGTAGTTCATGTTGACTGTAATCTAACTGGGCAGACTGCTACACTGCAAAGATTGCACTTTCAGAATTTGGTGTTACACAGACTGCGTTCACACATTCTTAACAACCAAGAAGAAAACATTTGTTGCTTAGTAAGTGAAAAATCTGAAAGTACTTAGTTATTGTGTGTACTAATACTTTTAATAAATCAGTCCAAATGAAACAAAAGAAATTTGTTCTTGACACTGGTGACAAAATTCACAATTTTAATGCTCAAACTTTGATTATATTGACTTACTTTTTTTTCTTACTTGTTTTCAGGTGTGATAGACAGTGCAGAGATGTGCCTCCTGTCGCCGTTCTCCTCCCAGAGTGAGGCCGACCTCTCCCTGCCTCTGCTGCTGTCGTCCTCCCCAGGACCCAACAAAAGTTGCTGCTTCCAGAGGGAACCTCCAGAGGGCTGCGAAAAGGTCCGAGTGTGGGAGGAAACCAGGTACGTTTGTTATGCATCTGAACAGAACTGACAGTCTGCTTTAAACCACGGCTACAGTAATCATCAGGTTCAAGGAACTATAAAGAGAACTTCACTGGTTTTAGCGTTGTACTCATATATAATGTTGTCACACTCACAATGGACAGTTTATTCAAAAAAGTATGCAGCACAATCGGATATAATCTGAATCTTTTATTCCATTCATTCTTTTTCCTAAACTAAACCTTTCACTATCCATGACCTGTAAACAGACTTTAATGTGTAAAAGTGGCATTCCCCTTTAACTACATGAGTTACCTGTCTGTTATTATTTAGATGCCTTTCCTACCTGCTGCACCGAGAAATATCTAAAGAGCTCTTTATGTTATGAACTAAGTGTTCAAAGTCAGTTTAATTGAACAAACGTAGTGTATCAGTTCTAAGTGGGTCAGTGTGTGGATGCCCTCTGGTGGTGGGCATCAGTGTGTCTTCATACAATGACTTTATAAACACAACCAGACATTTATTTGACGTCCTAGAACAAGTTTGGTGAAGGTTAGACATTTAAAACCTCCTCTTTTTAAGTCTACTGAACAAACCTACTGTGAAGTTTAGTTTATTCGTATATGTTGAACATGTGTATAGATGTATTTGTTCTCCTTTCTTTCTGTAGCACTCCAGACCAACTCAAGCCAGCCCTCATCTCCTCCTGCCCAGACCCCAACAAGGTAAACTTCACCCCCCATGGGGGCTCAGCCTTCTGCCCCGTCAGCCTCCTCAAGCCGTTGCTCCCCTCCATGGACCTGTTGTTCCGCAGCCTCTCCGTCTCTCCAGCAGGCAGTTGCTCGAGCCAGGGAACGAGCTCCTGCCAGGCAACGTCCTCTGGCAACCGGGCCACTCCTCCAGATCCTCCTGCCACCGCTGCTGTGATGGGAGAAAGCTCAGGGGAGGGTCTCGCTTTCTAATCACAGCTGCAAAAAAAAAAAAAAAAAAAAAAAAAAAGCATAATGCAAATATTCCAGTGGTCTGGGACAGATTTGTTGGTGTCGCTTTATTTTAGAGAAGGTCCCCTCCTCTTCTATACAGGTTTAAAATAATCTTATGTTTAAAAAAAATAATAATATTGAAAAAAAATTATCTTACTCATACGCAGTCCAATGGATGTGCTTTATGAGCTACTTATTTCGGGTTTCCGGGCATTGTGACATTCCTAAATTGAGGCCATTAGTTTGCTTTTGTCATTTAATAATCCAAAGATATTTTTGGCCAAACACGAGTGTGAGAGACACTGACAGTCTAACCTCTCACTCATTCTCCTCTTAACTCTGTGTGAGATGGGATTTGTTGGATGACTGACCACCTTGCTCGCTGCACATTTTTGTTTCAGTTTCCCCAAAGAAACCACGACATATACTTATTTGTCTATACTGCTTTTTAAACTCTGACTGCAGTGTGTCATCTCTGGCCAAAATATTAGAAGTCTGGGTCAAGTTTAAAAACTCTTCTTGGATAAGTTTTTTGTTTTTTTTAAGTATTCAAAGATATTTATCTACAATTCACCTTAAATGTTTTACATAACTTGACCCTGCACGTGTTGCTGGTGTACAAAGCATGACAAATCAGTTGGGTACTTTTTTATTTACCTGATTTAACAAAAAAAAAAAAACCCACAATGAAATCACATTTTGATTATTGTAGACTGAAGGGAATTTTCCAGTTGTTGGACTTGGGTAGCATTAATACCTAAAGGCTTCAGCTCACGCATTCCTGCTTTAAATATTGTACAGATGTTATTTTTGTTGTCATCTTGTTTACTTGCAAAAAAAAAAAGTAACTTGTGCACGTTGATGGATAAAAAAAAAAACCCTGTTATTCCTTGATGTTCTAGATGTGTGCTTGATGGTATGTTTATAGTTTTGAGGTTTCACAGCCTAGTTGACTACCTAACCAGTTTTAGTGGTGTAGATTTGTCATCCATAATGTTTCTCTAAAGATGATTTTTTTTTTTTCTTTCTTTCTGCCAAGCTGACAAGTTGATGTTCAAATAGTTTTATTTCTGGTAGACATGTTTGCACAAATTGAACTGCTACTTTTGAGTCGCAATTCTTATTTTTATATTCACTTTTGTACTTTAAGAGTAGTAATGTGTATTTTCTACATCTTTTTTCAATTAACTGCAACATAAGCTAAAAAAAAAACCCTGTTACTTTTAGTTTGTTCCGTCAGTATATTTGAGGCAGGTGTTACATGAGATACTGTATCGGGTGGATTTTTATGCACTTCCAGGAGAGGGTTTTTATATGGAGGAGAAGACGTTTCTTCCATACGTTCGTCCTGGGTTTATTGTCTCTGACAGGAGTTTTGTTTATGTGTGTGCACGTGGATAGAAAGTTAACTAGTCTGATCGTTTGACTTCTAGTTTTAGTATCCTGGTGAAATACATGGTGAAACATTGTCTTTTTTTCCCCCAAATAAGCCTCAAATTCAATGTTTTCTGACTCTGTGTGGATGCTGTGGATGTGTTTATCTCAGGTTCTGTGTTCTGTCCACATAAATATATGATTCATAACATGTTGTCTTTGTGATTTATTAAACTGGTCTTAAGTCATAACTCTTAATGCTCTGGTCTGAATTTCTAATTGGTCTCATTTGAGTCAGTGTGAAGTCAGAACAGGGGTTAAAAAAAAAAAAAAAGAAAACTTTTAATACATGCTTCTTCTTCCCACATTGTTACATGAACAGAATGAGTTTGCATTGTGAAACTATAGTTTTCATTTTAAATCCTTCCCTGTACAGTTAACTGTACATTTGTTTCTTCAGTTTGCCACCTTGATCTCTGGAAAATTGCAACCAACATTGTTTTACTATTTTGTGGCATTTTATAAACAAAATGGTTCATTAAGAAAATAATCAGAAGACAAAGGAAAATAAGTTGCAGCCATAGCTCCACATTATTACATGAACATAGTTTGCCATTTAAGACTGTGACTCCTCTGTTTTTAGCATTTAAAAGTGTTCTCGCAATAATATGGAGTTGCTTTTCTTGTGGTATGTCAGATAGGATATTTGTCTTTGGCACATTTCACAGAAATCTTCAGTTATTTGGAAAGACAAACAAAACAAAGCGTGGAAAAGGTGAAAACCATAAAGTCAGCCATGCAGCAGTTAAACTGAAACAAGTTTGTCCTGATGGAGCTGATATGTCATGACTGTAAATAGTGGCTCAGCACTTCTTATCTCTCCCTCAGACTGATCAGACCAGGCTGCATTCTGTCTGCTCTAACAGTTTCCTTGAGAACCATAACTGTCACTGCGGCTTTCAGTTATATCACATGGTCTTCATCAGCAGATGACGAGTCATGGAACTATGTTAGCAGTCCTGCCTCTTTCACCTCCTGGTTAACCTAAAAAACCTGAGGCGAGCTGAATGTCACCTGGTTGCTCAAACAAGGCATCTGTAATGGCACACACCTGTCAATCAAAGCAGCCACGCTGTTAATTCTGCATGTTTATTTCTGCTGTGAAGTTGGACATTTTACCATGGGGGCTTATTTAGATTGACTCGTTCTGTAGCCAGCCTCAAGTGGATGTTTGAGGAACTGCAGGTCTTGGCACTTCTGCATTGGTTTCACTTCATAGCCACGGAGGTTGCCACTTGTTATATACTCATGAAGACACACGGATGAATATTAAAGTTCATTGCCAATAGATCCTCCTAAGTGTTACACACTGGACCTTTAAAGGAAGTTTTCCTTGCCACTGTGCCAGAATATAATTTAAACGGGTGAGTTATGTTGAAATTCACCCTCAGTACAGTAGTCATGAACAAGGAAATTAGCTATTGAGACCAAAACTGGTTTTTGTACCAGGCTGTAAACCTGATATTTCTGCTGTGAAGTTGGACATTTTAACATGGGGACTTATGGAGACTGACTCGTTCTGTAGCCAGCCTCAAGTGAACGTTTGAGGAACTGCAGGTTTTGGCACCTTTAAATGAAGTTTTTCCTTGCCACTGTTGACAAGTGCCAATTGTTGGGTCTCTGTAAATAATATTATGAAGAGTACAAAGAGTGTAGACCTGCTCTTTATGGGAAGTGTCATGAGATAACTTATGTTTAAGAGTATAAAAGCACAATGTGGGTTTATGTTTGTGTTTCCTGATGATGGCTCCTTATTACATTATTAAAAATATAAAAATGTCTTTTTTGTCAGTGAAGAACTCAGTGAGTAGTTTTCTTTAAGCCATGCCGCTATCCACATGACAATCCGCACAGAGTACACACACACATACAGCTGTTGTCGTTGCATTGTGGGATTGGCTGACAGTCAGAGGAGGTGGTGTTCGCTTCACTGTACGTTCAGGCCTGCAGGAACAGCACCAGATCTTCCGCACAGGCGCGCATTTTTTTTTATTTTACCGGCAGATTTTCGCGTTAACGGACCCCATCAGCGGGAGGATTGTCCACCATGCCGTCCATGTTACAGGTCGTCGGTAAACAGCTTAGGAGCCACCCAGCTGTAAGTCCTGATCTCTGTATTTGTCTGAAACATGTGAACGACCCGGTGACATTGAAAGCGCGGAGGAGGACGCGGTGTGGTTATGCGCGCTCCCGTTATCTTAAATTGCCACCTTATATTGATATGTGATGACCTATTATTAATACTTATTATCATTTATTCATTATGTGATCCATTGATGCAACGTTTGTGGTATTTTACAGTATATTTTTTATTATAGGTGGATGACAGAAATGTGTAATTCCTCGACATTACGCGCATATTTCGGATAATTTGGGCGTTAAAATCACCAAAAAAAAATCAACATTTATCTTCCTTATCCTTCCTCTCTCATCACTATATTATCACTATATTAACCTTCCTGCTGTTCGGGATCATATTTATGCTTTTAACCTCTAATCTTCATGACAAGATTATGCTTTCTCTTTTCTTTGTCAGCATTAAAAATGAAAGCACCTGCCCCAGTGCGGCATTAAATGAGAGCCAGTATTGTAATTGGCTTGTTTAGAGGTTAATATCTATATATATTATAATCTATAAGCTATGATCGGAGCTTTTCCCATATAAGACATACCCTAACCACGTCCACCATATATGTAGGGCGCTGCAGCACGTACAGCACTATAGGCGTCTCTGCTGGCATGACTAGGGCCTCAGCAATGCATGGAGACTGGTGTGTTTATCCAAGGGCGACGGGGTGACAGTTTGGTTTACGGCAGCCTCCATATTAATAGATCCCTGGGTATAAATGTCAACACTAAACAGTGAAAGCTTTCCTCTAGGTGATCCCTTATTGTCATCTGTGGGGAAATGTTATGACACAGCATATGACTGTTTTAAATATACTGTGTATATGCTGTCAACCTATGCTGGAAGGGAATAAACACAGCCTTACGACAAGAGGTCGTAAGACAAGATCTGAGGGTCATGAGATGATTAACAGGATAGAAATATGATACACCAAATTCTTGGTATCCTTTTTTAGATTTTCCATGTTTTTCTTGTGAATTCCTGAATCATTTTACTCCTGAAGTGATTCATATAAATTGAGGGGGAGTAGAAACTGTCAAGCCAAAAAGGTTCACAACCACTGGATTAAAGAATACTGAGCTAATATATATATATATATATATATATATATATATATATATATATATATAGCTAATATGAACAATAGCAGATATTCGATGCTGGTTATCTCATATGAAACTTGCATTATGATTAATTGATCTTTGTTTCACCAGCTCATCCCCCTCTTCATCTTCATCGGTGGCGGGGCAACCATGAGC
This sequence comes from Argyrosomus regius, assembly GCA_946959425.1. Lineage (NCBI taxonomy): Eukaryota > Metazoa > Chordata > Actinopteri > Sciaenidae > Argyrosomus > Argyrosomus regius. The sequence continues at coordinate 12,099,896 of OX336900.1, read as the reverse complement.
GTGCTGTACTTGGGTCGGCTGGCTCTGAAAAACCCTGACGTCTCGTAAGTCTCCATCACATCTGAGAAAGCATAAACTGGTTTCTTGTTGTTGGCATGACCTTGTTTTTGTCAGTCTCGACGCGTGTTTAAATATCAAGCTTTACGAGGAGGACGCTGATAACGTTAAAAGACTTTTTTTCTTTGCTTGTCCTCAGATGGGATCGCAAGAACAACCCCGAGCCCTGGAACAAGCTTGAGCCTAATCAGCAGTACAAAGTATGAGCCTTTATGTACAGTCTGCAGTCCTGATGCATGTTGAACATTTATTTCTTTATATGGATCTTTGGTTAGATTTAAACTCGAAGCATATTTCTGTGGTGTACAAGCCATATCTCCTCTGTTATCTTGCCTCAAAGTCCACATTGCCTCCCTCGTACTGATTGTGTACGTTTGTTTCGTGTGTGTGTGTGTGTGTGTGTGTGTGTGTGTGTATTTCCAGCTTTTCACAATTAACATGGACTACTCCAAGATGAAGAAGGACAGGCCTGATTTCTAAGTCGACATGTCTTCTCACCTCTCATCACATCTCTGGCGGAGTCGTCAGCGTGACGGGCCTTTGCACTTTCTGCCAAACAACCCATGACGCTGAATGAAGGTTGAGAGTGCACCCATTCATTCAGTCAGTTAATTTCCATTGTGAAGGGGAAAGGGATCATTGACTGTACGAATAAAACAGGCAACCACCTGTTTTCCTAATTGATGAATTTTATTTTTGACTGTGTTGTAAATTATTAAAACAATCATAAACTATTCAGTTGTATCTGTATGTTTTTTCACCAAAAAAGTCATGTTAAGGTTTTCATAAGCAAAAGCTTGCACATTTATTGGTATGGTAATAGTTGAGTTGCAATGAAGTAAATTTAATTGTTGCTATTTTGAGACCATTATTATTAAACAAGGGGCATGAAAGGTGTCTGTAATTAGAGACGGATGTCTGTGTCACCCTAGTTGGATGTCTGTGCGTCACTGCTCTCAACTAATTCATGAAAGAAACTAACTTGAACTTCCATCCATCCGTCCATTTCCTGTAACTGCTTATCCTTAACAGGGTCGCTGCGGGGGCTTGAGCTGAACCCAGCTGACACTGGGCGAGAGGCAGGGTTCACCGTGGACAAGTTGCCAGTTCATCACAGGGACACCAACTTGAACTTTTATCTAAATTATATGGTTAAGCCTGACATTTGGTTTAAACACAAAAGGAAAAAAATAGTAATGAAATAGTGTTTGGAAGCTGATGAATATGAAACAGTGTGTTATACTGTTATACTATAATTATGTATATGTAAACATTCAACATATTACTCAGACGTCAAAGCCTCACTGGAACTGTAGTTGAATATGTCATTAGTAAGCACAGACAAGACCAGGAACACGTTTTTAGCCCTCTTTCAGTGAGCAATGAGCTTGTAATTCGGGGAAAATCCAGTCATTTCCTGTCACGTATTGAGGTTTTACGGTCTGTGGAGAATAAATCCATTGTGGAGAGTAACGCCTGAAAAATGCAGCTGCTTTGATTTCAGGATGTTATCGTAGTCCATGTCAGTGACGCCACGGCAGGTCACGAGAGATGACGACCACTCACTGATTCAGTTTCTGATATTTTATACATCAAACATTGGCCACATTAGGACAGATCTTAAATGTATTTTTCACTTTTTCTATAACGGCATTAAATTTAAATGTTTTCCACATTGTAACACCAGATAAAACACTTCAGACAAATCACTTTATTAGGAACATCTCAAGTGTTTTTAATGAGTCATGTATATATTTTATATATTTAGACAACCCAGATGAAAAACATAATGTTTAAGCAGGTAAAAGTTCTTTTTAACTTATATAGTCTATTAAAATGGTTGTAAAATAGGTTTGTTGACAAATTTCACCTCCTAGCTCAGTATAACTGTCACATTTTAATTTTTAAAGATAACCCAGCATTACCATGAATATTTTCTTGTTTGTACAGAGTCTTAGAAAAAATGCTGCATCAAACTTAGTGAAGCCAGCCTTCCAAAACAACAGAGACAACCACTGGATTAATATTTAATCTTTTCACTGAGGAAAGTTGGATCACTTGTTTTCAAGTTGAAACTTTGTTTGTATCACTCTGTTTGTATTTTCTTATATTTGTTGATTTATTTATTTTACCTTCTGATCTAATTTTTATATGGTAATTATTCTTCTAATTATATTCTCCACCTCTTGATGTCTAATTTTAACATGTTCCTGTTGTAGTTGTAGCTGTAGCTGTCACTCATATTGGACCAGCAGAGGGTGCCTTTACATTAAACAATGGGGGGGGGGGGGGGGATATAGAAAATATATATAATATAATAGCACTATCCTGCAAGGACAGTGTGTTACTTTTAGTGAATAAGAGATGGAGTGTTTGTCAAAGCTTTTTTATTTTGGGTAGGTTTTAAAGTATAAATACATACACAAAACGATAAGAGAAATAAGTCTTGTGGCTTTCAAAATAAATGTGGATGATCATTAAATCGTAAAATAAGATTTACACCCTCTGTTTGCCTTTCACTCTTGTGTTTTCATTGTATTTGCTATTTATTTGTATTTTGAAGAAACTTTGATCAATTCATTGAACAGACAAAGACAGATAACTGATTTAAACATAATTTTCTCTCAGAAAATAGTATTATTAAATTAAACTACATATTATTAAATATATTTTCATATCATAACCAAGCACTGACCTCCCTGTCGTTCCTAGATCCATCAGTTGGTGGCGGTAGCGCTCTGGTTGGCCGCCCGAGAAGCCGTCTTCTCGCGATACTTCACTTAAAAATAACGCGGGACAGTGTGAAGTCAGGATCCGTTGAAACCACGTCAAGACAACATTAGACAGTCTACAGAGGGTAAATAATGATTAATTAGACACAAACCTGCGTGAAATGACACGGACCTCGTTCCAGCGTTGTTTTTTGGAGTTGGTGTTGTTCGGAAAAATCGCCTTTTTTATAAAAAGCCGCAGGTAAACACGGTTTAATTGGACCGTTTGTGAGCTAACAGCAGCTAACCAGCTGATTTTCTTAGCTCGGTGTCTAAATGGATCCCACGGAGGACTTGTCTGCTCGGGTCCTGCTCAAACATATTCTCAGCACCGACCCACCCAGGACTCCAATCACCCGCAGGTAACTTACTTCAACAGTATCTTGACTAATATCACTGTAACTATTATCTTTATTAAGTTTTTCTGGGCAAGAACTGGCTAAACTAGTCATATGATCGCCTCTATCTGGTTAAGGATGAGGGGTTAATGAACTTTAAGTTGGTTGCTTGTGTTAAATGTAATAAGACTATGGAAAGAGATATGTTTATCCACACTACAAAGTCTATATGTTCACACCTAACACTGGAGGTGGGTCAGTTTTTCTTGATTTTAATCATTTTAAATAGTTACAAATGAGTCTCAGTGACTTTGTATCATGTACTGAACTAATTGTGACCTGTCTTTGTCTTTAGTCCCGTTGCGCTCAGGCGCAGCAGTAGACTGGGTGACAAAGATGCTGGTCCCAAAACTCCACAGGACTTACTGAGGCGCAGCCTGAGGAAAAAATTACGGGAGGTGAGGAAGTCGAGCAGACTTAACGCTGATGGTGGACATGTTGTTGTTGTTGTTGTTGTTGGGTCTCTTAAAATCTGCATGTCTACCTCCTTTCCAGAGTATAACCAGGAAATCCCTGCCTGCTACTAAAAGGAGGACTACCTCAGTCGTGCTCAGAAAGTCAAACACGCCTGCCCCAACCTCCATGCTGTTTGATGATGGAGACACACCGAGGCACATACTCATGAACATCCTGCGGACAGGTATGGGTGTGGGGCCTGCTTTTATTCTTGCATCATGTTGTGGCTGTTTGTCCTTTTGAGTCACGCTGTTTGTCATGTGATTTAGATCCCGTGAGGTCACCTGTGGTTCATGAGAAAGCTGCGTCAGAAGAGCCACAGCCATCTTCAGCCAACTCCAGCATTAGCAGCAAGCGTTCGAGGTGAGCTGTGTGTGTAACAGGAAGTTCATGTTGGGATGTCCATCCATCAGTACTTTAAATAACTGCACTAATGTTAGTTGTGAGGAATCGACTGGACTGGACTGGACCATAGCACAACATCCACCCTGACTTACAGCAATGTTGGCAACTAGTTAATTATGTTGTGTATGAATAACAGGTTTATATTTGCTTGACTTTCAGTATTGAGATATCAGGGTTGGACTTGCCTGATATAACCATTGGCAACGCAGCGAGTACTGTAAAGGGGCTGAGCAGAAAGAGACCACGCAGAAGCCTTAATGTGACAGCTTTTGAAAAGCGTCTTAAAGATGGAGATGGTAAGGTTAAAGCCACGATTGGTATACTTTAATTGGTTGTCAGTCATGCTTTTGTAAGATCTTAAGGTTGTTTGATATACTAAACTCATACATATAAAGTTCTATTAGTGAACACTTATCGTGTATATATTGACTAGCTGATGGATGTTTGTGTTTACAGATATTGCAGAGGAAAATGAGGAATCAGTAGATGACCATTCATCACTTTCTTTGTCGAGGTAAATTGCATAAAAACAGTTGTAAAAAAAGTTGTTGTTGTTTTGTTTTTTTAACTTTAAAAACGTTGACACTAATTTGCAGTGAGTGACATTATTAAGTAAATCTCCTTTTGTCATTTTACAACACTTAAATTGGTGTTTACAATGTTAATGAGTGAATAATAACTATATGTCCTGTCCAATCTGTTTTGCAGTTCCACTTCTCTGAGTTTAAAAACACCTTTTGGGGATGCACGGACTGAGAAAAGGGGCCTGCAGAGAAGAGTTTCTAACCGTCGAAAAATCACAGAGGAAGAATTTGGCGCTGCTGTAGATAAAAGGCAGATGGGAGGTGATTATGATTAAAGTACTCTTTGTAACCTACCACATTATTACTTTGTCTTGGATCTGTATTCACTTGTGTAACAAGATCACTGAGTTTTTATTTATTAGTTTGTTTTTTGTGAAGTGTTTTAAAAAAAACTAGAACATCTGTCATACAACCTAAGGATACAAAAAAGGAAAAACAAACATAGCGACATGATGTCAAGCAGGTGGAAGGAAGCAGCATATACCTGTAGGTTTTTACAAGGGAGGATCAAGCAGTGTAATATCTGAAAAAAAATCGTAAGTTATTTGCAGCAGCTGTCCTCAGTGTTGTGACTAATGCTCCTTCTTGCCTTCATGGTTCTCTCTCTCCCTTCCCGTCACCCAGAAGTGAAAAGCTTTGTGATGGCGGAGCGGGGACTCAGTGACACCACCTACTCCGAGGGCTTCACCCTGGGCCTGAGCAAACTCAGCGAACCTGATATCACGGCTGATATTGTCCACTGTGACACGGCTCTTTATGCCCAACCTGAGGCCATGACCTCCAACTTTTCCATGGTTGCAACTCAGGACAAACCAACAGTGATGGCGTCACAGCTTCAGAGACAGTTGGTGGAGGTGGAGCAGGAGGAGCTGATGGAAGCGGAGCAGAGCAAGTTGGCAAAAGAGAAATCAGTGTATCTGTTTCCAACTGAAGAAGGGGCTGTGGAAGAGCCTCAGAATGAGGAATGTTTTTCTCAGTCGGAGGAAGATGTGGATGCAGCTGAATCTAAAAAGGAGGAAAGGAAGAGTACAGCTGGTGGTCAACCTGAAGACGCTGCAGCCACGTCGAAATCTGAGGAAGACGAAGGAACAGCTGAATCTCAGACCAGAGTAACAGATGATACAGCACAGTCTGAAGGAGAAAAGGAAAAGGAAAAGGAGAACACGGTGGGAGCTCAAACAGAAGAGGAAAGTGCAACTGATTCTCAAGCTGAAGAGGATGCTGCAACCAGGTCTCAGTCTGAGGAAGAGAAAGAAACAGCAGACTCTCAAAATGATGATGAAGAAGAAGAAGAAGAAGGTGGAGTTGATTCCCAGTCTGAAGAGGATGTTGCTGCCAGTTCTCAGTCTGAGGGAGAAGACGTTGCACAAGACTCTCAAACCGAAGAAGAAGAAGGTGCGGTTGCAGAATATCAAAGTGATCAAGAGGATCCAGCAGAAGGTGGTTTGACTGATTCCCAACCTGAAGATGAGCATGATGATGAGGAGGCGGAGGAGGAGGATGATGAGCAGGCATCAGGAGATCTGGAACGTGGTTTAGAACACATCAGTCGAAGGGCTCATCTCTCTGGGGGTGGAGTCATGCCTGTTATAAAAGCAGGGGGGGATATAGCAGACGCCACAGAGGCAGGTGAGGATGTCAAAAAATATAATATCTCACTATGGACATAATGGCTCAACTATTTTTATTGATAAATCTGTTAAGTATTTTTAGATTAACTGATTGTCCATACGTTTTTTTTTTTTTTTCTCTAAATATTAAAAATGTCCACTAGAGGTTCTCAGATTGACGTGATGTGAAACAGAAAAAATGGTGGAACCAGTAAACGTCTGGCATTTTGACTTAATCTGGCAACATTCATAATACTATTTTATATTATCAGCTGACCTTTAAAAGACACTGATTGTGTGTAATGGTGAAGTGAAACAAAAGACAGAAAATAAGAGCTAAAATAAGTTTAAAATATTTCCCAGCTCTAAATAAACTGTCCAAATGCATGTCATTGTAAAAGTTGTTGTTTGCTCGTAGGATGGTCTGAGGACAAGTCCAAAGCACACGGTGCTACTGATTTACACAGCAGCCTGGAAATGGGAGGCCTCGAGAGCAGTCAGCCTCACACTGGCATCCCTGACTTGACAGAGGGAGAGCCCGATGCTGATAAAGAGAACTCCTTTCATCCATCTATTGAAGACGGTGAACACCTGAATGACAATCCACCCGAAGAAGCTGCTGCTGAGGACCCCGCTGAGCAGGAGGAAGAGTGGGAGGAAGAAGATGAAGATGAAGAGAGTGAAGGTCAGTCTCTTTTAGTGTTTTATTTTTTTTCTTTAATCAAAAAAAAATTAGAATAAAATTAAAACAATTTTCTTTTCTAAATATTTCAGAGGTTCCCAGCAAGACTCCAGCATTTGTCCGAGAGAAAAGGAACATGTTTTACTCTGATCCTCTGGCGTCACCTTCTGTTCTTAAGAATGCTCCAGCCAGGCAAGTTACATCTCAAACATCTTGTCCTTTTTTAAGAACAACTTTCTGCATTTCTTACATTTTAAAAACACATATTCAAATAATCCCAGGCTGATAAAATATTCTCTAACTGTGCAGAATATCAGACATCAAACGTTTTAAAAAACAGTAAATCTTCTCTGGGGGGTAATAGAACGTTCAGTTGATTGTGCTGATTTTATTGATATCTGTTATGTTACTGACGAGCTCTTCTAATATCTGCTATGTCACCAGTAATACAAATGAAGATTTGCCTGCAGCTAAACCTAAGCAGGTGAGACGGAGGGCAGGGCCAGCTAAACAGGAAGCAGGCCTTCCTAAGAGCTACCTTATGAACGTGTTCAAGCACTTTGCCAAGACGAAGGTGTCTGCAGATGTGTATCCTGTCCTAAAAGAAACGTAAGTAACTATTATTAAGCAACAAGTGTTTTGTCTATGCTAATTTTGTGTTGTAGTACAGTGAGTGAATTTTACTACCTGTACTGTATACACCTGCTTCACTGTCATGGTCTTCAACAGAATGGATAAATTCTTCGAGCGGCTGGCAGAAGACTTGGAGACGTATGCTCATCATGCAAAGAGGAAAACCATAGAGGTCGAAGATGCTGAACTTCTGTTGAAAAGGTGTGTGTGAATGTGCGTGCAGTTCTAGAACGACATTATTCTCTAAACAGAGATCTGCATATGAATACAGAAACTGTAGGTGAGGAAACAAGGTGTTGGCATCAGAAGAGTTCTGGTTCCTGTTTGTAGTCCGAGTAGTACTGACCAGTCACCTCTGAGCGTGCTTTGGTTGCAACAGTTCACGTGGAGAGGTAGAACGCATCGGCCAAAATGCAGTCTCTAAACCCATCAGCTATCGTCTGATGCCGATTTAGCTTTTTATTAGATTTTTTGGAAAGTTATCTGCATTCCTATGCAGATATCTGTTTATAGAGATTAGCAGAAATGTGTCTTTCTCGTCATTCTAATGTATTAAATTGCTGATGAGACTGCAGAGTAAGTCTTGGCCCAGATAGCTATTATCTGTTTCATGGATATCCGGTGGCTACACCTGAAACCCAGAAACTTTGGCCAATACTCCTAGAGGCAAAATCATTGTTGGACAACAGAAATACAGAGATTGGGACAGCATTAAAGACTTTGTATGTGACAAGAAACTCATGAATGTTGGTTAACTGTATGCAACACTTGGCTGTTTCGGTGTAAAACACTTTCAATCGTAGATTATTTTCAGTTCCAACTTTCTATTCAGGGTTAATTAATTAATCAACTCCACAATCCTCAAACCTGCGTTCAGGGATGTTTTGGTATAAAGCTATAAACACAACAACAATACACTTCTGAGAGTAAAGAGAACAAAAACAGTCACGTTATAGGTCATAAAACCCAAACACTGGCCTGAAGGATGCTGTAAAGCTCTGTAAAGCTGAAGGGACCTGCAGAGCCTGTGATAATTCTCTGTGGGTTCGACTGTATGAACAACCCCTTCAACATTACACACAATCGTTTGACGCATTAATATAAAATATTGATTAGAGCTGCTTTAACAAATCAAGATGAAATGCCTTTTAAAATCACAAGTGCAGCAGTCACAAATGTTACACTTACATGCTTGTTAAATCCTAAACAGACCTCAGGCATCAGGTATCGATCGGTTCCCACATGCAGTGTGGAGAACAGGCAGAAACACTGCCACTCTAGGATTATACTGACCTCCAGGTGGCAAGCTTGAGCTCCAAGAAAAGCACAGGTGCTTGTGCCATGAGCAGCAATTATAAGAAAGGAAACTCTAAAAAAATGAAAATGAAAATGAAGGCCCTTTAAAAAGTATTAAAAGGTATTAAATGCCTCATTGTGTCACTATTTCCGTCATTTAGAGTTTACAGAGGCCATTTATGAGATCAGTGTATATCCGAGGAGGGGGGTGATGTTTTTATTGGCAGGTTGTCACACAGTCAATGGTATTGTTTAAAGCGTGCGTGTGGCCCACACCAGGCCGGGATATAAACACGGAGCATCGGTGCTAAAGTTAAGCTGTGTGCTGGACTTTGTCTGGACATTATCCGTGTAAAAACGGCTTCATTCAGCCTTCCTCTCCTCCGGCACCGTGAGTTACCATGGTTACGGGAACGCCCTGGAACTTTGTAATAATTCTCAAGAAGAAGTTTGTGGTTACCATGACAGTACAAAATCATGAATACAGAAAAGTTCTGTACATGGTTGATTGCTGGAGTAAAACTTGAAACAAGCTTTGCACAAAAAGGTTTGATTTCATCGACTGAAAATGACATTGAAAAGACAAAAAAAAAAAAAAAGTGTCAATAGAACAGCTGTTCACAAGCATCCTCCTGTAAAACACTGTTGGTCACTGTTGGTACTTGATGTCTTCATTAGAGAACGTGGTTATGTGTGGAGTGGTGCTGAAATCTTATGCATTGTGTCATTTCTTTAGCAGATGTCAAATAGGAGCGCATGCACGCTATTGCATGGCAATAACTAAGGGATTAACAGTAACAGTGCGCATGCCCTCCCATTTATCGACGCTGTTTTTGCTATATGACTAGTTGCGTTGAGGTTTTAAAAAATATTTAGAAGGTATTAAAAAGGTATTAAATTTAACCTCAGGATTCTTGCATAAACCCTGAAATTCTGAAATGTCTGTGTAATATACAATGTTCACTGATGACTAACAGTGTTCATAAAAAATGCCTAACACGTGAGTAATATTTAATATAGCTGGTGTGTTTTTGCACTCTGCAGGCAGGGTTATGTGAATGACAAGGTGCCGGTGGAAGTGCTTATCGAAAAGTATCTTCGCATGGACCAGCGCAAGCTCCTGATCCCCATCGCAACAAGTGGAAACGTTGTTATCCCTAAAAAGAGGAGGTGAATCTTTTTTTTTTATTATTTACAGCTACATTTTGTTTTATCTGGTTTCATCTCTTGGACTGCGATATATTTTACTCACACTGCATTTGATTTGGTGAAACAATGTCTTCATTTAATGTTGTGAATCAGAATATAAAGTCTTCTGTAAATGTGTAAATGTTCTTTACCAAGACTTAATTTGTATGTCATGTCTGTATAACTCTTTCTGTCTTTATTTGTATCACTACACAGTGGGTGAGTGTTGAAATAAAGTTCTGTTTCATATTTCTGTGTGTGATTTGTAGCATTTGAACAGTACAGTTCAGTACAGTTTTCTTCACCCATGTGAAGAAATAAGTCAAAGTTTAAGTTGAAATAGCATTCTTTAACACAGGCCAGTTCTCATCTGTATGAAAAAAAAAAACAAAGTGTGGGGAAAAAGATGGTGTTTTTTTTAATAAGCATATTCTTGCTGAGGGATTTGCGAGGGAAGTCTTGCAGAGGTTGTACTGCCCAGTACTGCAAATTTATTATGAATAACCTTCATCTCAATCAATCAAACTGGTGCAAACTAATTATTTTGTTGACATAAGCAAAGTACTGTAGCAGTATTAATGAAAAAACCTCATTGTGTTCATACACCTCATTGCAAGAGTGCACCGTCAGTACAAAGACGTCAGGCTACGAAACATTTGGAGGTTAAAGATGCATTAAAGACACGTTCAGGGCGAGCTGATGAATCCAGAGATTAATTTTTATCTGCATTTTAATTAAATTCAACCTTTAACAGTTGATATCTGTTATAATCTTGGCAAGCTGTGTTAATAATCTTGGCACAAGGCATTAGCTCATCCAGTCTGTTGATTAAATTAAGATAAATTAGTTTCCAGTGGTGGTAGCATTAATCACTAGTCCCAGCATCCACGTGAATGAAGTATAGACATAACAGAGCTATAACTAATTATTAATTTTCACCCGCTAGAAACAGGCAAGAGAGACAAAGTAGATCTGCCCTCTGCCCCCACAAACTCTGGACACTGACACCCCCGTGCACAACCAAATGGCGCCAGGCACTTTACAAACTTTAAAAACTCTTTTTACAAACCCAATTGCACTATGTACAGTCAATGGCTGTACACCATTAAAAAAAAACAGTTTACACTGTACACATCTTTTTATATATATATAATAAAGTTATAAAGTTGACTTGACTTATTAATGGGGGGGGTGAAATGACTCCCAGACAGCAGGGGGAGCTCTGTGCGACACTGCCCGGGTCTGTCAGCTCCACAGACAGCTAGCCTGCTAGCAAACAACAACAGAAGATCCCGAACAACTAGCGTTATAATTCAACCTGACACGAAGGTAAGCCCGTCGATGAATGAAACAGAAAGCACGCATACACGGACTAAAGACTTAAAATCACACGACAGAGGCGGCTGTGTGGTGTTTTTAGTCGCATATTTTACGGCCGACCTTTTTGTTTGGCTCAGGTTAGCTGCTACATTAACAGGGCTAGCTGACTAGCTCGGTCGAGCTAGTTCTCGTGCTGTCGCCAGATTGTCTCAGACGGTTTGTTTACTTTAAACAATGTATTCATTATTTTATCTTGTATGAACACAGCGGTCTGTAGCTAAAGTAAACAGACAAACTAAAATAAGATAGCATTTATCTGTAGCAGGTTATCTACCTGCAGCTGTCACCGCCTACATCGTCTGCTAGAAGCTCAGGGTAACTTAGAAACACGTTTTATTTAAAATAAAGGTTAAAATCTATATAAAATGTGTACGGTCAAGAAGTAGATATCAGGAGCAAGATATATATCCTGGGCCTTCATCATACTTTTCATGTGTGGATGATTTAATGCAGCTTTAGTCTCAGGAGTGCTCATGTTGTTATGGTCTGTTTTCTCAAGCTGCTGTGAAACCGGTTTGTTTGTTAACTGTCACTTATAACTGTGTTTGTAGGGAAAGGGGATGAATTAAAGCTGTGTGTCCCTGAGGCAGGGTTATATCTTCTCAGTGTTTGCGCATCAGGACATGAGTCAGGATCACTGGAAACAGACCAAACACACCACAGCAGTGATTTCACTTAATGTCTTATCACTGAAGTCTTGTGTAGTCGCTGGTCTCTTTTTGGAGATTATGCTCATCATGTTTAGTCAAGAAGGGTTGATTGAACTGCTGTGGTAACAAATATGTTGTATGTATTTGTCCTGCCTGTACATCTAGGCAGCTAAGGATATGTTTGACTATATACACATAGAAACAACTATTCCTCCAGCCAAGTCTCCTTGAACTACACTGTAAATGCGTCGGCACTAAAGGATAGGGCAGCTATACTCATTATGTATTGTAGCCTGTGAGGCTGTACTTTCTTGCAGTACTTGCAATCCTGAATTGTCTTTTCGCAACATTTTTGCCTAATATTGAAAGACAAAGTGCTGATGCACAGCAGTTTTAAGACGGTCTTCAATTTTTTCCTGAGTCCAAATTTCTTCACCTTCCAGGTATCCTGAATATAACTGAGCTCACCGTCAGTGTTATGACATAAAGTAACATCCGCTGATGATGTGTAAAAACAGAAGTACATGAACTACCGAAGTCTCAAATCAGTTTTCAGCTCAGCGATGCATGTGATCAATTTTTATATCATGAAACTGAGTCACAAGTACAAGTACTTGTTCTCCGAATGTAACTTTGAGGTTAGATTTATCTGTCTTAAGTGCATCTTAGAAAAAAGAACTCATACGGTGTTCAGTTCATGGTAATTGCATAAACCACTTGTTCTCAGACTGTGGTATCTATAGTATCTCTGAAGTATTTGTTAAAAATGAAGTAAATCAATTTAAAAACACATTATACCACCAAAATATCTCAAAATTTCAAATGAGATCACTGCAGTCTAATTTAAAGTTCTGAATGTTTACTTTAATATTTTTTTTTCGGTATCAGCCTGCTACATGGTCTCGTTCATGCACATCATGTGTACGTGCATCCGTGATTAGTCACAAGCGAAAATGTGATGGTGAGATATTAAAAGGAGGTGAAATGAATAGTTCAAAAACTCTGCAACCACTGCAAACGTGGCTCCAAACGGGAAATAATTGTTAGAGAAATTCAGATCAGGAGTTTTCCACCCAATTAGCTCAACAACAGTCAACATAAAATCTTCTTCTTAAGAATGAACCTGCCTCCCGCGTAAACTGCCTGCAGCTGAATAGGGTCGGCTTATGCTGCTGTATTTTAGGGCCTGACTGACTGACTCCCACTGATTCACATTTTGATATTGAGTCACAGTTTTCACAGTGTGTTGGAGCTTTTTGTTGCACTCTTGTTAAATTACTAACAGGGGCCAGAAACAATGACTTTACACCATCATAATGAACAGCAGTGTCTTTCACACAATGTTGATGCTTTCAATTAAAGCACCATACAACTCCAGCATGGATGGATTCACGATAAAGCTCAAATTCCAATAAATTAACCATTAATAGCAGAGCTCCACTGCTCCTCAGATACCCATGAAACCCCCTTTGTAATCTAATGACTGGACTACTTGCTATGTTCTGCAGCCTCCAGGACCGTCTGCCCTTAGAGGTCAACGTGTCAGGTGTAACTGTTGGTAGCGGTATGAAACAGGTGACTGGAGACATTAGATATGCATTGATGTCCCTCCCCCCTTTAACCTCCCGTGCCTGGTGAAGTGAGAAGGGTTTTAGTGAGGAAGTACAGGCAGGAGGTGAGGCCTGGGTGCTAATGCTTTTTTGCCCTGTCAAATCCCCTTCAATGTAATTGTAGGTCTGAACAAAGTCAGGGATGAGAGCGAGGCAAGCTGATCGCTGTAGCAAAATCAATAGTTCATACCTCTCTGAGATTGAGTTTTTAGGAAAGGAGGAGTACCATGACCAAGGGCAGAATATGAAATCACTCCCACAGAGGCCCAACACGCGCTGTGCAATCGATCCCAGGTCCCTGTACCAATTATACTTTTAAGGTTTGTCTCTGGCTTACTGCAGTCCTCAAAGACCAAAGCTTTGGAAATAGACATTGTGTTCACTGACACTTCGACAAGGGTTGCAATTTTTTCATCCCCCCTTGGATATTGCTGTCTGAAATGCCTCCATTCCTTCAGTCTTTAATTTAGAGCAGAGATTGATTTCTCTCCCCCCCCCCCTTTTTTTTTTTACTCGGTCAGGAGAGTGAAATGTGAGTGAGGGGGGGAAAGCATCGTGGTCATAACTGCCACCATTGTACTTTTGTCTTTTGGACTTAACATATCTAATTCTATGTTATTGCGGGCACAAATATCACCAGGATTGTATGAACAGTGCTGTGAAATTCAGTCTTGATTTGTATCCACGGGGTTGTTGGTGTTGGAAAAGTCAAAAAGCTAACTTTCTCACTGAGACTGCATTTATTGAAAGGTTCATAGATTGTTTTCCTCTCCTGAACCACCTTCTACATTGTAAAAACCTTGTCACGTCTTTGTATTTGCTCAGATTATTAGACATAGATAATCTATGTATATAGTTTGTCTGGTGAAAGTTCAGCTGACAATTGCAGGAGTTTATCTCCCTGTGTGTGACCTGTGCTGGTGGTAGTTTTTGTTTTTGGAAACAAGTGACATAGATCAATATATCTTCCAGAGTTACATCAGTGTAGACTGTTACAGATCGTAAGAGGAACAAAGTTGTACTTTTTAGGATTTCATCCAGGTGATTTCAGGTGACACGTGTGGTTTTACCGTATTAAGCAAACACTCCTGCAGCTGTTTCATCTTGAGTGACCGGTTCATCTGTTTACAGTGCAGCCAAACAAACACGTTTTTTAATTAAGAGGTTAGTCAGTGATCATTTTGATTTCATGCTGCAGAAGGACAGCAGTATATCTGATTATCATAGGAGTTGGAGGTGTGCAGCCTGTTGCTGTATCTCATCATCTAGCAGCTCGGGTTGCAAAGGGGTGGAAAACATTTCAAGAGACTTTCCTCGAGAAGTTAAGCTGGGGGTTTTGAAAATATTCCAAATTGGGCTCAAATGTGTGGCTTCAATAGTCTTGTCCTCTGGGCTCTAAAGTGTGGTCCAGGGTTGGAGAAATCATCCGTGCATGTGATGGAGGAATAGCAGATATTCAAGTGTACTTGCATGAAATCTGGTTGTTTTAGTCAAGATTATGCTAAAATATATTTTTCCCAGCTGTATTTAAGTTCCCTGTTAAGGACCAACCTTCAATTTTGTAATTTTCCAGGTTAATTCCTGTTTATTCCCATTAATTCCCATAGAAAGTTTCCAACTCAGAAAGTTCCCAGCATTTTGCAACCTTACTAACAGCTCACTGTGGCTGTTCCACTTTCCCAAAAATATAGAAAATTGCAGTTGTCTTTGTTTGTAGACTTTTTTTTTCCTGTGGCTTTTTTCACAACACTTGCAGCAGCAGCAGGAAACATTTGGTTTGCATCAGCAGCAGCTTCATACAGCTCTGCCACAGTGTTACAGTTAACAGTGAGGCTGTTATCAGTGTGAGGACATCGCACTGGATTACATGCATGCACAGTCTTGTGAGAGTCCACCATGTTCAGGTAGACAATATGAATACAGCGTGGGAATGGCGGACTCTGCCACTCCCGTTTAAGCCACACTAGAGAGATCATCGCTGAACATAAATACATTGAATGGCTGTAGTAGACTTTTATAGTAGAAAGGGGTTTATGAAAAAAAAATCAGAATAATTATAACTTTGGCTGATGTGTGTTCAGCTGTTTCATTATTAATGGACTATATGTCTTTCTGCATCTGCGAAAAATCTGCGTTTGTCTCACATTTCAGTCCATCGGTAGTAAAACTGCAGAGCACAAACTGATAAAATGACGCTGAGACTGTTTCAATGCAGCGTGCGTCTTCATCAGAGTCCGCCTGTCCACGAATCTGTATTTGATTTCTCTCTCATACCTCTGTTTGATTTTCTTTTGTCTCCATCTAACCACTTTTTGTGGCAATTTATCTCTTTGAATGGTTCCACAGACGGTGGCCCATCTTTCATTCGCCACCTGTTTTTCCATTTGGCTTCTCTATCACTTTTCTTTTCATTTTCTTTCCCCGTACACCCCCCCCCCCCCTTTTTTTTTTATCCTCGTCTCACTCCATCTTACCAGTCGCCGCGCTTAAAGAATCAAGTAGATTGGTTGGTTCTTCATTTTGTCTTGGAATTGGGCTGAACCAAGCTTCTGACATGGATTGTTTTGTGTCTAGACTTACTAATGTCACGAGAGGGGTGGATAACAAATAATCCATTGAGGTCACATTAGATTAAATTAAGTATCTGGACTTAAATTAAGATCACCCTAAGTACACAGGGTTGAGGGTTTTTCTCTGACGAAAGTCACCAACATCTGTATGCATCCTAACTTTTGTCACTCAATCTCGTTTGAGTGTGATCTAAGTGGCAACCTCCGTGGCTGTGTGTGGAAAAACTGCAGTTCCTCAAACAGCCACTTGAGGCTGGCTGCAGGCTGCCATGTTAAAATGTCCAACTTCACAGCAGCAATAAACATGTTTACAGCCTGGTACAAAAAACTGTTTTGGTCTGGTTAATTTTCTTTTCACATAACTCACCTGTTAAATTATATCAAGGCTTAAGTTTATACATAATTAACAGCGTGGCCGCTCAGATTGAGGTGTTTGTATTTTTTTGTTGTGAGGGTATTGTGTTACATATGCCTTGTTTGAGCACCCAGGCGTCATTCAGCCCACCTCAGGTCTGTCGACGCTCAACATCTGTGTGCCAGAGCCGCCACACTCTGAGCCTCATCAAGTCATGGATATGCCGTCCATATTTATACCATCTCTGGTGTGATCACTCTGCAAATTCCAGTTGACTGGCATATAGTATGAAACAGGCCTTTTACGCGGCAGACATTTTGACATAGCAGCACGCAGCATGAAAAGCACCTTCAGTCACAAGGTGTAATGATGGATCTGTTCTATACAGTAGTCCTCGTACGCCATGACAGCATACGAGCACGGACAATACCAGCACCCTGAAACTGAAGCGGCTAAATGGAATTCACCCGTCATTAATTTTATTAACACCTTTCTGTATTCGACATGTCGAAATGTCTTCAGCGAAGAAGACTTTTGTGTCACAGGATGAGGCTGAAAACTTTTCTTAATCATTCTTCAGTCCCTGTATAATAGACGTGCAAATAGGTTTCTTACTCTTTTGTGTCATCACAGTCACACATTGGTAATTTCGACATCTATAAAATAGGACACACTGCATTGAGGGATTGTTGGCAGAACGTGGTGTCATGTCATGGAAACATGGACAGTCAGATACATTTTATTTTAAAGGATGCGTGGAGTTAACTGTAGCATTAAATGTTCAGCTCATCCAAAGCAGCCTAAAGGATGTTAGTTCACATCATTACATGACTGAAATCTGTTTAAATCTGTTGTAAAGTGTGCCTCACAGCCTCTAAGCCGCGTCGCTGTCAACGCCTCGCCTCCATTCAGCGTATTCATCAGGAGCAGAAAGCTGGGCTCACAGCCGTCACAATTTGTTCCACTGCATTTTGACCCAAATTGAATTTATGGATGAAGACGTTAAAGGCTCTGGGGTGTGAGGGAACAGTAGAGATGGATGAAGGTTTAGAAGACTGGTGAGAGAGAGAGAGAGAAAAAAGATTGAACAGTGGAGGGAAAAAATGGCCACAGATGAACAACATGAGAGCTCAGAAAGAAACTGACTGGGATTATATCGGAGTGCATTCAACCACTAACCTTGCAGCAAAATGAAAAAGGCTTATGCTTCTGGCATTGTGTCAAGATGGTGTCCAGTGCTGGGTGTAGAAATGAGGGCTTTACAGTACCTGCACACCTTTATCACACAATTAACCAGAGATACTGACGTGTGTGTCTTCTCGTCTGAGGCCAACCGCTAGTTTTGTTCTCGCTGTCCTCATTACCGCTGTCAGCTCGCCTCAAGTGATGGGCATTTTATAATGGTGGGCATTGTGGGTGTGATGTGTTTTCTCCTTCACTGGGCTGGGAATTGTTTCCTGTATGAGTCAGGGAAAAGGATGTCTGTTCATGCTGCTGATATGACTTTAACAATCAAATATTTTTTACAGCACACCAGATGTACTGTATTTGCATTTGTAATTCCTCTCTTATATTACCTACATTATTTCTTCTGTTTATGGTTGCTGGTGGCTGGAGTTTATCCCAGCACACACTAGATATTGATTTTGTGTAGATGTATTTATTGGAAATATGCAAAGTATATGCAAAGGCACTGTAAGTACATTCCCTTTTTCAATAATAACAATTAACAACAACAAAATAAATAAATAAAAATAACACTACTTCCTTTTGTTGGTATTATTAATAAAGGTAGAAAGTCCAGAAATAATAAGCCTACAGTAAGTACAGTAAAAAGGTTAGGCATTAGTGGTAAGAGATCAATAAATGCGGCTCAGATACAGTCAACGTTGGTGTTTCTACCTGACACTACACACACCAGATCTGTTTATTTTAAGATTATTGTATTCTTCTTCTGTGATCTTAGTTAAAATTTGTGAGTTAAAAATATTTTTTGCAGTCCAGAATAACTCAAAAAGACCAAAACCAGCAATTTATTAACCTATTTTTGGCAAATGTAAATCTTTCAGAATATATTTGAATTAAATAAATAAAGTCTTTAAAATAGCTTTTAAAAACTTTACTCAGACTAGATGAATAGTACATTTGTTGTGTTGTTGTGGTTTAACACACCACGATGCTTTGGTGAATATTTACGGCAGTGGGACGATATATATGTGGGAATGACTCACTCAGTGCAACAGTTGTGTTTTTGGACAACAATAGAGGTGTGTGACACGGAGGAGGAAGCTATATCAGGCAGTTTGTCTTGGTGCTATCGCAAGATTTGTTTACAATAACAGAAATATAGACTATATATTCATATATCACGGGTCTTATCTATTAATGTGTAGATTATGAGGTCATGCTACACAGTTTTAATGTCAAGTCTAAACTCTGACTGTTAAAACCCAAATAGATCTGCTCACACTCACGTTTCCCTTCATAAATCCATGTGGACATGTTAGATCGAATTGTAGTAATTCTTAATTTTATGTTGATTTTTGTTTAAATTCAGGATCGCACATTAAAACATACAGATGTACACTGTCACACACCTCTCTCACATAACCTCCCCAGCACTCCCACATCTTTCCACTACCCTACCAACACATAACAGCTCACATAACCTACTTGAATTTCATGGTCGCGGAAGGAAAAAGTAAGATTAATAGCCGTGGCAATAAAATCATAAAATAGGAAATAATCACAGTAGGATACATAATAAAACATCATAATAAAGCCGGATACAGCAGGAGCAGACAAATGAAAGTTTACAAAAAGACAGCAGTTCAATAATTACATAGGATTAGGATTATGTAAGAGATTTTTTGGCATTAAATTGTTACTGCTGATCAGTTTAAGCTTTTGAAGAGAGCCAGGCTTTCAGGGTTGAATAACCTACAGTATACGAGCATGATGTTGAAGTTTGTGAGGATTTTGTGTGTGTGTGTCTGTGTGTGTGAGAGAGAGAGAGAGAGAGAGAGAGTGTGTGTGTGTGTTACAAATCTGCATGATCTTACAGCGTGTCTTCAAGGTAATTTGGGAGCCTTGGATTTGGCCAGTGTCTCCAAACCCCACCATCGGTCCTGTGAGGCAGCTTGTTTATTTACAGTTCATTTTTGAGACTTAATTGCAATTGCAGCGGCTATTGATCTCAGAACAGGCATGGGCCATCGATCTCCTGCTGTTCCCTTATGGGTCAGGGACAATTCATCTAGCCCCGACACCACAAACCTCTGTAGCAGGCAGTGTGGCCACATGAATTAAATGATATTGAATCTTAACTGGATTAATGAAAGATACAGTGGCTGTGTGTTGCATTACAATCAGCTGAGCTTTTTCTGTAAAGCGGTTTTCTGTGTGGTTGGCTGCCTCTTTGTTAGAAGATCGTGTTTCAGGATTTTCAAGGAAAATCAAGGAGATGGGATTTAAATTCTAGTCTGATCAATTAATCACACTCACGTTGTCTGTTTCTAGGGGGCAAACTGCTTCCATCTGGTGTGTACTGATGCAGATGGACGTCAGGACTGAGCATTGACGAGTGGAAGTGACGGATTCCTCCTCCTCCTCCTCCTCACCCTCTTGCCCCCGACACCTTCTGTCACGCTGGCAATGTCAAGAGTCCCGAGTCCCCCTCCCCCTGCGGAAATGTCCAGCGGGCCTGTGGCCGAGAGCTGGTGTTACACACAGGTAAAATGAGTGTTCATCAGCCATCCCGGACTCTGTAACGCTGTTATATGTTAATCTCAAAGTACTCAAAGCTTTACTGAATGTCTTTTCCTTCGCCAGATCAAAGTGGTGAAGTTCTCTTACATGTGGACCATCAACAACTTCAGCTTCTGTCGTGAGGAGATGGGCGAGGTCATCAAGAGCTCCACCTTCTCTTCTGGGGCCAATGACAAGCTGAAATGGTGGGCGGGCAAGAGAGCTGCTCTGTTTCATCGTATTCGAGTGTCCAGTATTTGTAGTCTTGCTGCACTGTGCAGGAAGTGGACTGTCTCATCTTGTCCAATTAGAGTCAAACATGTCATTTGAACTTTTGGGCATTCTGTCGTATGAAGGTCTTTTTTTAATCTACATTAATTTTGACCTCTTTATCAAGCAAACAGCTTTGACATAACGCCTTACAAATCAACGTTTTAACAGCAGAACCTTATAAATTCTCAATGAGATCTTTAAAAGCACTTATTTACAATATATAATAATAAAATAATTAAAACTGGTTTCTAGAGTGAAAAGTCCCCAACAGTCACTGACATAGTGATGCACCTTGGAATAATCATTGTGATCAGTTACTGTAAACTAATTGCATTTTGTCTAATAGTTGGTTTACATGTGCATCATTTAAATTAAAAACTGAGCTCTCTATGTTCAGCAGCAATCAAGAGAAGATCTTTGTTTTATTTAATTAGAAATATCCCTATGTATCCCATTCATAATAATAATTGATGTAATTTAAGTCATTTTTTTAACTAAAATTGTACCACAGCAAACAAAAACATGAATACAGCTTTATAAATTATTAATTTGGTCGTGTGTGGCATATCAAAATGATCTATAATACAGTCTGTAATACATTATCACCTCCATCCCTTTCACTGGAGATCTTAACTGTTCCTCCACCACCATCAGGTGTTTGCGGGTGAATCCCAAGGGGCTGGATGAGGAGAGCAAAGACTACCTGTCTCTCTACCTGCTGCTGGTCAGCTGTCCGAAGGCCGAGGTGCGCGCCAAGTTCAAGTTCTCCATCCTCAACGCCAAGGGAGAGGAGACCAAAGCCATGGGTGAGATCACGAAAGAGTCATATCCTGGATGTTGCATTTTAAAATCACGCCTTTTATCTGTTCTTACCTGTTTTGTGTCCTGGCTGCGTGCAGAAAGCCAGAGGGCATATCGCTTTGTCCAGGGGAAAGACTGGGGCTTTAAGAAGTTCATCCGGAGAGACTTTCTCCTAGATGAGGCCAACGGTCTTCTACCTGACGACAAGCTCACGCTCTTCTGTGAGGTACACTGACGATTCTTGTTGGTTTATAGCCTAAATTAAATGCATGTAGAAGAGTATTTCATGTCATTTCTCTCCCTCAGGTGAGTGTGGTGCAGGACTCGGTCAACATATCTGGACAGAACACCATGAACATGGTGAAGGTGCCTGACTGCCGGCTAGCAGATGAGCTGGGAGGCCTGTGGGAGAACTCCCGCTTCACAGACTGCTCCCTGTGTGTGGCCGGCCAGGAGTTTCAAGCCCACAAAGCCATCCTGGCA
Organism: Argyrosomus regius; assembly: GCA_946959425.1. Lineage (NCBI taxonomy): Eukaryota > Metazoa > Chordata > Actinopteri > Sciaenidae > Argyrosomus > Argyrosomus regius. Next base: position 12,077,947 of record OX336900.1, on the reverse strand, counting down.
GGTACAGACATGAGTCAGACACACCTCATGCACCGTCTTTGTTCTGTCTGTTTGTTCCTGCAGTTTTAAATGCTTCACTGTGTGTGGGGGGTTATACGTATTTGTATATATATTTATTAGTTTGCCTCTGACTGTTGCTTGATCCCATGATTACTCACACATTAACATTTTTGCTGTTGTCCTGATATCTTTCCATATCACTGCTTTCAGCACGTTCCCCTGTATTCAGCGCCATGTTTGAGCATGAGATGGAAGAGAGCAAAAAGGTGAGCCCAAGGTCCCAAAGCTTTTTTTATTCTTAGAAATAAATTTGTTTTGTTCCATCAGTGGCTCAACTGCTCAGTTTTCCCCTGCTGTGTTGAGGGGTTAAAGTGAGTGAAGGATTGTGTGTTGTCAAACGGCTGCAGCGCAGAGCTGTTTGCTGAAACTGAATGATAGCGCACCTGAAATGAAATTGTCCTGCCTTGGTTGAGGGTCAGGATTCATCCTTCACTGACAAAGCTGCAGAAGCAGAGAATTGCTTTTTTTCCATTTGTGCACATGTGAATGTTCAAAATGAAATTGCAGGAGAAGCAGCCCAGATGATTTTTAAACCAAGGCCATTCAAGATTTTATGTGGCAAACTTTTGAAATGTTTCACTTGGTCTTTAATATTTAAAATGTGGAGCACCCTTTTGTCTGAAAAACACCTGATAGAATAGAAGGAAAGACAATATTTTAAAGATACAGTAAGTCCTAACAAAATGTCTTGTTAACACATTAACTCCTGATGTGTTCAACTCTAGCAGACATAATTCAGAAACACAAGGAGTCCTGTTTTTTTTTTTGTTTCTTTCTTTCTTGAGAGCTGGCAGAACCTGTTTTATTTCTATCATCAGAATTATTGTCAAATAGGTTTTTATGTACGAGAAATTTAGTATTTTGGTGCCAGCACAATACTAAAAGGAAATTAAACACGCAATGTAAGTTAAGAATCTTGAATATAAAATAGAAGTTTACAGTAAAAAATACTGCTTTGCTTCGTTTGCTGCAAGATTACTTTAAGTATAAATACTTTCCTTATCTCCTGATTTTGACCCCAAATATTGCATATATTTTGTATATGTATATTTTATTTATTTTATACACACACAGACACACACACACACAATTTTGTATATTTTAACCCAGAAGCATTCATCAAGTTAACTTTCATCTTCATCACATTGTTTAAACTAAAGGTCGGTCATGTTACTTCCCTCCCGTGTGGTTTAATCATGCAGCATGGTCTCATCTGCACGATGTCTAGTAGTCTCAAATACACAAAAGGAAGTAGCAAGAAAAAAAGGGGAAGCTTAAAAGATAGAAATAATATTAAAATGATATTATATGTAATCAAACAGCATGAATTGACTTCAACAATTGTGCGTTGTACATGATACATAACACTTCATATTTATTCACTGTCACACGTGTGTAAATATCAGCATTACAAATCGTTGTTTTTTAATTCATGCAAAAACCTGATTCGATAATTGGCAGGTGAAGTGCTTTAATCTAACCTCTTCATGCTTCGTCTGTTTCTGTCAGAACCGCGTGGAGATCAACGACGTGGAGCCGGAGGTTTTCAAAGAGATGATGTGCTTCATTTACACAGACAAGGCTCCCAACCTGGACAAGATGGCTGATGACTTGCTGGCAGCAGCCGACAAGGTAATATAACAGTACATAACAAACAGTTCAACTGCTGAATTAATAGATTTTGATGGATTGAGACAACGTTACCATATTCCTGTAATTAAAATATTTAGAATCTTAAAATCTGCAGACTGCAGCATGTTTCTACAGACATTGATATTCCTGTCTTGGCTGTAATGTGATGAGAGCTGCTTATTATTTTGTTGGCAGCGTACCCTGAGTTTTCAGATACTCCCACAGGTAAAGGTAATAAGATGCATTAAGACTTGAGACGATACAAGTGCACAGTATCCACTAAACCTGAGTCTAGTAAGCCATCAGGATTTCAGAAGAAACAGTTGGAGGATTTCCCACTGATCTCACTCCTCCATGACAGCAAAGGGAGACTGACTTTGAGACACAGATTGTTTATTTCACACTCTTTTATTTATATCTGGAAAAAAAAACAAAAAACGGATACGTTACTGGATGGTCTTTGTAAGAGGTGTGACATCACCCACGATAGAGCCAGACTGACGTTTCACTGTCATTTTAAACGCTGGAATGGTTTTTGCGAATATCACCTGAATCATCACAGCAAATATCACATGAATACTGATGAAGCACTGATGTTGTGTCTCCCCGCTGACCTTCAGTACGCTCTGGAACGACTGAAGGTGATGTGCGAGGACGCGCTGTGCACCAGTCTGTCTGTGGAAAATGCCGCTGAGATCCTCATCCTGGCTGACCTGCACAGTGCCGACCAGCTCAAAACGCAGGCTGTCGACTTCATCAACTAGTGAGTTCACACGCAGACGAGAGCTCGTCCTCACTAATAATTAGGTCTTCGGCACCTTTTTAAAGGATCACACCTCCTTAAGAGTCCACTGAACATTTTGTCTCGGTTGTTGGGTCTCTTCTGTTACATGTTTTTTTTTATCTTGCCATCGTTACTGACAGTACCAGGACTCATCCTCTCACCTCATCTCTTGGTGCTGCAGTTAATAATTTAATTTCACATATCCCCTCATGGAGTGGTCCGTCTGATACACGTCGAGGCTGTCAGAGGAATCAGGGCAACCTGACTCCTCACAAGGTCTGCTGTCACCTCTTCTGTTGACTCAGACGAATGTGGAATAATAACCGAACATGTGCCGGTGTTCAGCTCACACATATCTGTTTAGATTGTTTCCCTTAATCAACTATACGATTTATTCATATTCCTTGAACTGAAAGAGCTGATTAATCAATATTTAAACGGTCGAAACGTTCTGTAGTTACACCTACACAAGTCGTGAGGATTTTCTCTTGCTTTTCTTTGTCAGTTCAAGAAGAAAAAGTTTCTTTGCTTTGTTTTCTGAAATATAGTTTAAAGGTCAACATTTTTAACTTATGGATTTCTGACACCTGCAGCTTGGAGTAGAAATTACTTTATTTTTTAAAGTACAACTGAAATGAAATGGCATTTTTTTTTGTCTGCTACGGCACACATCTGTTCTGTAAATCACTTGTCCCGTGTTCTCCTTTGAGAAGATTTCATTCTATTTTATATTTTTTTGTTTCATGATAGTGCAGTAATAAGACTACATTTAAAAACACGTTAACATTATTCTTGACCACAAAAAGTGATAAGTTGGACTCGAAGAGGTCACAAGCCAAATAGGTTGGTCTGCCTTTAAGTTTGGGAGCATTAGTTTGACATCATAACAATTTTCTGATGTTTTATAGCCTAAACTATTAATTACTATTGGCCTGAATATAAGATCCATGAATTTATTTCCTCCGAGACAGAAGCTGCAGGTTAAACTGGGCTAACAAAGACTTTTAGAGGTGACCAACTCTAAACAAAGATGCTAGCCTAGCAACATTAAAGCTACAAACACTCTGTCTCACTTAACATGTTATGAACAAATAATTGTGTAGTCCTTGACCCTGAAAATATTTACTCAGGCTACTCCGGTAATTAAGAAAATATTGCTGAAACTTAACTTTTTGTGTCTCTGTCTCTCTCATCCCGTCTTCCAGCCACGCTGCAGAGGTGATGGAGACAGCAGGTTGGAAGTCCATGGTGGAGTCTCATCCTCACCTGGTGGCCGAAGCTTACCGCTCCCTGGCGTCGGCTCAGTGCCCTTTCCTCGGACCCCCACGCAAGCGCCTCAAACAATCCTAACAGCCTCACAGCAAGGCGTCTACACTCATGCATACACTCACATGCATACACACACAAAAACACACAGATTGCCCCCTCAAACACACAGGGACAACTTTTCCCCTTGCTGTTACCTACTACACTACCTACAGCCTCCCCCGAATCTCCCCCTTCTGCCCCATCCAAACCTGCTGTATTTAGTCTCTTCTAAAGATGGAGGGAAGATGAAGGAGGAGAAGGAGAATGAGGAGGAGATGGAAGAAAGGGGCTGAAGGGCTCATGAAGTGGATGTTTGTCGTTTACAAAGAAACCACAACACCCCTCCCCTTTACTCCTCGGCTCCGGCTTAGTGAGGTCTGACATTGTGCTCTTTTCCTTGTGTGAAGTTAAATCCTTCGATATCCTGTTAGTTCCTACATTTGGAATCCGTTCAGGAGGAAGAACTGGACACAAAAAGAGCCAACTGTCTGGAAATCTGGAGGCTTGAAGGACAAGTGCAGATAAATAAAGTCTTTAACTATTTTATCATAAGGCTTCTTTTTGCTCTGTTCTTAGCATTTGGAGTAGAGCAGTCGGAAAAGCCCCCAAACTAATGGACACATGGGCCTGTGAGGGACAAGAGAAGAGGAAGAAGAGGAAGAAGTGGGCCTGTTAGTTACAAACTAGAAGCCCCCCTGTGAAAGGCAACCAAGGGCTAGTCTAAAAAAAAGCAGATATGGGACAAAATCATCAAAATAATCCCAAAGAATGTTGGGAAAACATTGCACTAAAGTCACAGGTCACCCCTTGTCAACCCTTACCAGCAGTAAAGTAGAAATACTGTAGGCAAGCACACATTGAAGCAAGCTTCATGGACTAAAGACCCAGCTGGACCACCAAGAACAAGTACCCTTTAAGAAGATTTATCAGCAAGTGACAAAAAACAACACATGTACTCCGATATAGAACTCTGCTTCATCTGCGTCTGTTTTCATTTTTTAAATAGCCAGGGGAAAAAAAAAATCAGTATAGAGAGGATACAGAAAATAGCAACGCACAACTGGATGTCATTCTTTGGGGAAATTGTATTTTGTGTGTGGATCTGTCTTTGTCGCCCTTAAGAGAAAATACAATTCTAAGGTGTCAACGGACAAATCAACCAGGAGACAACAAATGGAGGAGGTAAAATAAGTCAAGAAATTATTTGAAAATAACATTAGGATTCAATCAGGCATGTTATTGTTCTTTTATGATGGATTTCCTATTTGTTTTTTTTCCTCAGAACTGTCATTTCTATTTTTTTCATAGGAATTTGTACAGACAATAGTGTTTTTGAAGCTGTGTCAAGAAGCATTTTCAACCATGAAAATTAAAAAAAAAAAAAAAGTGGACAGATGTTTTCTTTGCAGGCATGAAGACTGAGGGGAAATTAAATTGAAATGAACACGTTTTAATGTTCAGAATAGACCGAATGTGAAAAAATGCACACCAAGGCAAACCACATGAAATGCATTTGAAGTTCTCATTTGAACCTGGTTGAAAATGGTAATCGATAGAAGGAACCATTGTTGTTTCTTTCCTGTAGATATCGCTGGTTATGAGAAGTGACACTTAGTTGTTGCCATTTTTTGTTCCCAAAAGAATAAACCACAACTATTTTGTATTGAATGCAATGCAAACTTTGTCTGGGTATTTTTGTATGAATTACGTGTTTGTATTGAAGTCATTATTTTTCAGCTGTCGCATAAAACAACACGAGTTTCATTAGGAAGTGATCATGAGACTTCACAGAAACAGATCACACCTAAAGTGAGTGTTTTTTTTTTAATGACATTTAGTGTCCCTGATGACTCAAAGTCAGTTTTAGAAGAGAATAAAACAAATGGATCCAAACACTGATATTGTTGCATCTTCTATTTAGCTTTACAACAAAAATCCCAGTTCTTGAACAGGTTTATGAAACCTGATCCAGTTTCAGTAGCATGATGCTAATTATGAACAAACCTGGGTGTCTTATTTTAAGCCCATAAAATATGTTTGTATTCATCTCTTCAGTCGTTAAATGCTTGATTTAGAGCTGTAGTTTGTTTGTGTCCTCTCAAACATAAACTACACCTTTCTACAGTGACAGTAGACGATGTACTGTTCATTGAATAGCGTTGAGGAGCTTCTCCTGCTCCACAAACAGAAGCTGTATGTTGTCACTGTACATCAAGTCTCATTTAAATAACACAAGGCGGTTGACTGATCGGTGGCTGACGAAAACAAACAAATATTGGTTTGAGAATAAGACTGAAGCCAGTAAATTACAATTACCCAAGTACTGTACTTAAGTCCAATCATACTTTACGCCACTGTATTTCTGAAGGAATCTTTAATGCTGCATTTATTTTACTCACTAGTTACTTTACAGATTAAGATTTCAATACAAAATATATGATCGTCTTATAGAATACGACTCATTGCTATAGATAAAACTATTCAACAGAACATAAAGAAATTAAATGAGACCAGCTACAACAGTAAAATGCAGTTTACACATTAATGCATCAGTAATAATAATCCAGTGATATAGTATAACACTCTTTCTTTTGATACTTTTAATACATTTTGCTAATAATATTTTTAATAATACTTCTTGAATGACATTAAATGTAAGACTTATACTTGTAATGGAGTATTCCTATATTGCACTAATACTACTTTTAGTTAATATCCTAATGTTTCCTCCACTGCTGTAATGTTTCTCTGAGGAGGACTGGAAATCATCAAATGAATCACATGTTTTAGCCTTTTGGTATTTTTTTTTAATTGTGTTTGTTTTTTATTGGGCAACACAGTAAAGAGTGACACAAGTATGACAAAAGTGTACAAAGTAAATGCAAAATCAATGTGTGGGTCTATCCTGATATATCTATAGTCTGATATCTTTAGCATTACAAACAAAAGACATTATAGGATGATGATATATTAACCCTTACAAAATTCAGAATTCAGATTCAGAAAATTAATCAGCAACTATTTTGAAAATCAATTAATTGTTCACATCAATTTTTCTTTTAAAAAGAGAAACTCTGATCGTATGTGATCATAAACTAAATATCTTTTTTTGATCAGACAAAACAAATCATTTGAAGGTTTGAACTTTATGTCATTTCATAAAACAAAACAGAAATATTGTCACATTAATCAATAATGAAAATAATTAGTTAGTTGCAGTCATAATTATGTTTCCATAAAAACAGTCTAATACAACTCTTGTAATCTACAACAAGTAAGATATCGCACTAAAACATAGACTTGGTAAATTGTAGGAGAAATGCTAAACTTTGGAATAATTTTAAAAACTTCCATGCTCCCAGTGGATTTATTCAAACTTTATTCTTCACTGTCGTCTTTAACCTGTGGGCAGGTAGACTCCTGGATTCTGGTAGCTGTAGTCTGGACAGACTTTTTGGACCAGTCTGTAGTCTGTGCTGTAGAAAGACACGTAGACGCATATGACCTGGAAAGGTTTGGAGCACATCCAGGTGACGTGGCTCTGGGTCTGCTCCTGAGCACACGTCTTGGACGGGTCATAGTTGCACAGAATCACCTTTTTGTTGCGTTCAGTTTTCTCATAGTCCACCCTACAGTTGAACGTCTTTGAGTCTTTAGGGTTGACTACACTTTGGCGCTCCAGATCAAACTCCACCTCTTTCATAGGTGGGACAAGACTGACAGAGACGTTGCCCACACCTGTGGAGTTGTGGCGGAAGTAGACTCCAAGAGAGCCGTTCCCGTGATCCACAATTTTGCCCATTATCAGCAAATTCAGTTTGACAGTTTTGATGTTTGAGTAAAAGTCCCCCCAACTGAACGTCCTGGAGAATTTAGATGTTCCATGAACTTTCATGATGGGACGCAGCTTTATCTTTAAGGACGGGTTTGAGTATGACTGGGGCTTTCCTTCGAGTATTTCCAGAAGTCCCTGCTTTGACAGAGGAATAAAAGGACTGATGGGTAGTTTGCTGTTCTGGATCAAACTCCTAGTCTGGGACGCCCAGTTTTTCTGTGAAGAAGGGTCTTGATCTCTGTTGAGTTCAGGTGATTCTCTCTTGGTGAAGGTGAAGCTGCCACGATGTTGTCCAAGAACCAACTGGAAAGAAAATCAGGAGAGAAATTCGGACAATGAGTGCAACTGGAATGGAAGAAAATAGGCTAAAGATGTTTAGAGATTCAACTAATGCTCTCTTCAAGTCCCTAAAATATTGATATATATATAGATATATGTTAAACTACTGCCAAAAACACCACTATGTCATGTAAAATATGTACTAAAGTTACATTAGAAACACTGCGAAAAATGCAGAAAAATTTTCTTAAGCACCCAATATAAAATGACCTCTTATGAAGAATTAAAGAACTACACATAAATACTGTTACATATAACTATTATATTTAAATATCTTGGATTTGGGTATGTAAAACTTCAGAGACATGTTTCTAATTATGTTGAGTGGTTCTAGTTTTTTTATTAACTTACCAAACAGAAGGTTCCTTTTAGAAATATCCAAACGAAGCAATGCCTGGCGTACATCTCCATACTGCATTAATTCTTGTCAGAAGATCCATCCACTCACGGCAGATGTTCATTCAGGCTGAGATAACTTCTGGAAGTCCATGTTGAACAGCTTCATTCACATTAAACGCTGAGAGAGACGCTCACCTCCACTCACTGCACACACACTGAGAGGCTTTCTCAGATCTCCAGATTTTTAACACTCTGTTTTTGCTGTGTCTGCCCTCTCTCTCTCTCTCTCTCTCTCTCTCTCCCCCTCACACACACACTCTTTCATTACCCCTCTCTCTCACCCACCCAATCACACACACACACACACACACACACACACACACACACACACACACACACACACACTCACACACACACATAGCCTTTTCTTTAAACAATATCACACAGAGTCCTTCCCGCTCTCTTCTCTCAGTCACCAAAAAACATGTGCACTATACATTATGTCCCCACTCATGTATTCATTTAATTAACACTTACAAATGAGCATTTATTTTCATTCATGGTGTTGAGGTGACAAACTAAATCCAAAACAGTGTGATACTGTCATCTTGTGGCCACACAGCAAAATGCATCCTCTCCCATGAGAAACTACATGATGGTTAAATTCCCAGAAGTTCCTCTCTATCTTAGACCGCGGAACCGGGTGAATATATATATGAATTGAATTGTAAGTGAATTATAAATGAAGCAATGAATGCTGTCCCTGTGGCCAAAGAACTACAGTCAGAAGTGCACAAACTGTTGAAACTGTTTTTCACGATGCCAGTCACTACAGCATCAGCTGAAACATCTTTCTCAACACTTCGCCGTTTCAAAACACACCTGCGTTCAACTATGACACAGAGAAGGCTTAATGACTTGATGTGCAGCCACATACTGGCACAAGTGGACATGACTGCTGTTGCAAAGGAATTCATCCAGCAAAATGAACGACGCAGACTGGTCTTTGGGAAGTTCAAGGACCACTAAGTAGTCAGTTTTTACCATAACCCGTACATAACCTACATGTCATTTTCTGTGGCATGGCTGCAGTAGGCGTAGGCCTGTTGTGTTGCTTACTTTTCATTTAACTGCGCAGCTGCGCTTGTTTTGTTGTTGGGTGTGTGTGTGTGTGTGTGTGTGTGTGTGTGTGTGTGTGTGTGTGTGTGTGTGTGTGTGTGTGTGTGCGTGTGGCTCTGCACATCAGCCTGATATGAGTGTTGACTTGTGATGATAATGACTATGATGTTGATTTAGATTCAAGGCAGCAAGATGAGTTTTGGCTGTGGTTGTGGACTGGATGTACCTTGTTGTTTGCTCTAGTTTCATCTGTGCGTTTATGTGTAAATAGGCTTGGCCTGTTGTGTGTGAATGTTAGAGTGGGATCAGAGGGGTTAATCTGAGCGAGCATGTGTGCGTGTTCATACTGTAGATGTGACTGTGTGGTGTCGGAATTAAAAAAAGTGCTCCGCAACGTTATTTAATACATCAGTAATATTGTCTGTTTCAATGCATATGCCCCCCACCCCCTCTGCGTGACTTGAAATTAGAAAGAAGGTCCACAGCACGCTAGATAAAAACAAAATGTACAAAAATACATTATAAAACACAGTAAAAAAATAGAAACTTTATATTTAAAAGACTGTTTCCACATACAAACTCAAGCACCAGTGGCTCAGTCTGGATGAAAGCCTCAGGCCAGGATTGGTCAATGCCACGATAATCCCATTTTATGAAGCAGACAGACTGCACATATATCTGTACGTGAGATTTTGTATTGTAGCACAGCAGGTTGGCACCCTGACATTTACACATATTGTAATATTACAAATATTTAAGTATTTCACCCTCCATTTTCCCATCACTCGTGAACAAGAAATACTTGAATTCCCTCGCTTGGGGCAGCAACTCGCACCCAACCTGAACGGAGCATTCCACTGTTTTCCAGCAGAGCACCATGGCCTCAGACTTGGAGGTGCTGACTCTCATCCCAGCTGCTTCACACTCTCAGCTGCAAATCGCCCCACCGAGTGCTGAAGGTCACGCTCCCATGAAGCCAACGGAACCACATCATCTGCAAACAGCAGAGATGCAATCCTGAGGATCCCAAACCAAACACCCTCCTCACCCTGGCTGTGCCTTGAGCTCTGGCCCTTGAATATCACAACCTGGATTGGAGACAAGGGGCAGCCCTGGCGGAGTCCAACACCCACTGAGAATGTATTTTACGTTGTGCTGAGAATATGGACACAGCTCTCACTTTGGTTGTACAAGGACCGGATGGCTCGTACCAATGGCCCCATTGTTCTATTTCTTTGTAATTAGAAGTAATTCCAGTGAAGTCTTGTTGTCTTTTATGAACAGTAATCCATCTTTTCTCAGTGGCGGAGCCAGAGTAAGATGACTTTTCACCCATGTCTTTGTTTCGACAAGATGACAACATGACAATAGATGTATTAATAAGGGAGTGGACCCACTTTGGCCTAGATTTTTGTGCCACGCCATAATTAAAGACTCTGACAATCATCTGACTCACGGCTTATCATCTTAAAACATTTTTGCTATGTGGTAACAAAAAAAAACACATTTTCTCATGGCAGCGGACTGGAAGAATGCCTACAGCTACATTTTTTCCCCTGCACATTAGGTTTATTAAAAGAAAGATGTTCACACGATACATCACAATACCAGTGAGATGATATCATTCTTCACATGAAATCATTTTGTGTTTCATTGAATTCCTATTTTGCCTCCTTCATTGGCTTTTTGGGTCATAGATTTTAGATAGGATTAAGTAGCACCTGGAAAATGTCCTGTTTGCCTCAGACTGCCTTTCATGGCTGCAGAAAGAAACAAATTGCATTTGTTTTGTGCATAATAATTTTTGTGCATTGGTACTCCTGTACCAAGGGGTGCATAAGGGTAAGGGGTAGAACCTGATGTGTACCGTACATTGCTAAGTACACAGGAGTCACAGTACAACATTACATCTCAATTGTTTGAGTCAGTGGGTGCATATTCAAGGAAAGTGTGTGAAGTGAGAATAGACATCAAAGCTGTGAAACTGGTTCAGTTGGGTGTAGTGCTAAAAGGTAACGCAAACTATCAAACAAGAGATTTGTTTTCATAACTGGTGATTGCTGATGATAACACAAGATACAACCTGATGACAGCAAACAGGATGTAATTATACACCAGTATTTAGTGAATGCCATACGTGCCATACCAACACTGATGATTGAAATTTGAAGAAGATGGCCTTCCAAAAAGAGATGCTAATAAGAAAGACAGTAACTAAACACTATTGTGACTTGTCCTCAATCCTCTAGCTAGTGAGGTGTTAGAGTGTAGGATGAGGGGATCACTCTCAAAGTACATCAGAAGTGCCTGAGTCGGTCTCACCCCTACAGATAACACCACAAATACTATACGCCCTGAAATAGTCAAAGAGAATGTCTTTACCCATGTTAGTGTTACCATCAGCACATTCTAGGCCGGAAACACTGTTGTCTGTTTCTGTTAAAGAAACGTCAACGGCAAGCTATCTATGTCTAGGAAGGGAACCTTCAGTTCCTTCGACCCTGGTCACCACAATGTTGAGATGGCACCTGCTGTCCTCAAACAAAGCCAAACAACTACTACAGCCGAGGACCTCAAGGTCCACGCGTGACCCCGCGTAACCTAAGGATAGAAAATTCCATAACAATCCCCTCTTATTGATCATAAGATCAATACTAACTACCGATATTAATAATTATCAAATTTAGAGACCACCAGGGAGCACAGTCAGAGTATATAAAATCAATTTATTCTAAAAGAAAACCAATAGAAATTATTTCTCAAACAAATCAGTCAGTTAAGATTAAGTCATACAATCAGTGAGATACCTTCAGAACCCCTCACCCCATGATGTGTGAGTTCCACCTTCAAGTTGGCAACACTGGTCTCTGTCTATGCTTTTGTGTGTACGTGTGCCAGTGTGGCCTCACATACAATTGTCCCAGACTTTGTGTCCCAGGCATTTTTTTATTCATTCAAGATAAGGGGGCATCCTTAATTTCGAGTGCTAGCTGCATGTGAATTTCCTGTAGGCAGTAGCTCTCATTTATTGCATATTTGTATGCACGGTAACACTTTATCTTAACCTTCGCCAATTAGCATTTCTAAGTGCTATATTAATATTTAAGTAAAAATTTAATGACACACTACAATGTAGTTGTAAGCAGATGTAAGTGTCATGACAATATAGGAAAACACAGTTGTAATAATAGAAAAGAAAAGAGTTATAAGTGTTGATAAAAAGTCTACACTAAAAAACAATTAAAAACATCTTTATAATTGGTACATTATATTGTGTCAGTACGTGTCTAAACACGTGCGACAAAACAGGCCAATGGCACAATATAGTATAACCACAGATGGCTGAAATTTGAAGACGGCCTTTCAATAATGTCACTAGAGATGCTAAAAAAGACAACAAGTAACTAAATACTATTGTGACTTGTTAGAAGTTGATATGTGCATTTGTTCACTAGCTAGTGAGCTGTTTAGAGAATAGGGTAAGGATATCACAATTTTAATAAATTTCCCACATTCCCAATGTTATTGCTGAATCCCAGTGTCATTCCCAATATTCTTTGTGTATTTACTGTTGGTCATTTAGTGGCAAATCCCTGCTTAAAAAAACAACTTCACACAGACAAGGACCTCACAGACACACCATTAGATTTGTAAGTATTTTAGTACATCATACTAATACACCTGCAACAGATAGCAGGCAGGTGGGAAATAGGTAGGCAAAGAGGTGGAAGTATGGGTGACTGACAGTGGTGGAAGAAGTACTCAGATTATTTACATAAAAGTAACAATACTACACTGTGAAAATCAACTAAAAGTCTGCATTCAAAACCTCACTCTAGTTGAAGTACCAAAAGTAAAAGTACTTAATTAGTTCTTAGTTCTTAAGGGAAATTGTCTTATTATTATATAACGTGTTTTTTTAAAATTACTTCTGCATTAATGTGTATGGTGCATTTTACTGCTGTAGATGTTTATAGTTGAGCTAATTTTATACTGTATGTAAAAACGGGCCACAGGACTGAATTTGATTTTGATATTTACAGTAATCGATCATTCGCTAAGCCCCGCCGCCTTGGATACTGCTATGTCTGTAAAGCTTTCACTCCCAGCCATGCTCCCAGCATAAGAAATAGCCTATGGAGTTTTCAATGATCTCACATTATCTGAGAATACCAGAAACAACAGTAATAGTACCTCCTGTTGAATATATGATCACAGTTAGATCGTTGTGAATCTCCATTTAAAGAGGAAGAATTACGGGTAATTAACAGCCTTTTGGAAGATGTTTGCAGTTGTGCAGGTATTCAGTGCATGCTTTAGGCCAGGTAAGCCCTCATTAGCATTCCCATTGCTCAACCTTTTGTTTGCACTTAATGGGCTTTTTGGTCTCCCAGTGTCACACAAATCACAGAGCCGAAAATGCAGCTAGTTTGATTTGAGTGTGTTTCTGGTATTCTCAGATATTGTGAGATCATTGAAAACTCCATAGGCTATTTCTTACGCTGGGAGTGAAAGCTTTACAGACACAGATAAAAAAAAATTACAAAAAAAAATTTACAAAAAATGCAAACAGCCCTTCTTGTCCTATTTCCTGTTTGATCTACTTTTGAGACTATATTATAAGGACAGATTAGATGTTGATTTTGAAAACGATTATTGATTATAGGTGATTGAGAGGACGATCGATGTTTTTTTTTCTTTTCTTGCCGATGCTATAGCCTGAAACACACACAGGCTACAGCTGTACAGCGTCACATCCAGGAGTTAATGCCAGCCGACGGGGCCCGGCCCCTCATGTGAATTCGGGCCAAGTTACATTAATAACTCTTGTTGCGCAGTGGTTCTCATGGGCACGTCTCAGCAGGTATGTGGTATTAATTGTGGTACACGTGACAAATTGACAACACATAATGTAGCCTACACCCGCAGAGACCGGCGATTGTACCGGACTGGAGGGTGGGTATTTATGGTGTTTATATCTAACATGTCACTGTTCACTAAATCAACAACATCTAGGCTATTCTGTCCTTACAGAATTACTGAAGCGTCTTTGCTCTCGCGCTCGCTCCCGATCTGCATGTAGTTAAAGCCACAGCTGGCCACACTGGTCTATAACAGCTGTTCATATGTAGCCATCAATATGACCGCTATAGCGGTCTGAGGAATAAATACTCAGAAATCGAGTGTGTTTCATAGGCTTCAGAAAGCATCAAACAGATATAGCCCTTAAAAAAAAAAAAAAAAAGTTAGAAAAAAGTGGTGGGGACATTTCCCCAGCGTCCCCAGTGTATCTGTTCAGATGTGTCTTTATACCAGGCCTGGGCAATTAGTTCCACAAAGGGCCGGTGTGGCTGCAGGTTTTTGTTCAAACCAACCAAGAGCACACAGTTTGACCAATCAACTCTCTGAAGACTGAGATCAGTTGATTAAATGACTCAAGTCTGGTGTGCTGCTGCTTGGTTGGAAATAAAACCTGCAGCCACACCGGCCCTTTGTGGAACTAATTGCCCAGGCCTGCTTTATACAGTCTATGGTGAGAGCAGAACATTAAAATCACTGCTCCTCCCCGTGGACAAATGAAGCATTGCAGCTGGTTTTCACTCAGGCTGCTTAGGGGCGTTTTTATCCACAGCAATGCATCTATAAGATCATCATATGTTTGTAGTGAGAACCGTGAGGACTCTAAAAAGTGGGATTTTCATGAGCTTTTCATGACCTAAAGCAGGGCTGGCCAACCAGCCAGGGAATTTTTACTGTGGTATTGCAAAGAGCCACACACACACACACACACACACACACCCTCTCTCTCCCTCATATACGAATACACACACACACAGAATGAAATATTAACAAATTACCAAGTCACAAAGTCACACCCCTCACTATGAAACAGGAGATTGACAAAAATGGTCTTAAACTCATCCCAAGACTACATGCCAGACTTTTGCTCAGCCAGATTCACATCACACTGCAAGTCCTGCCTACCAAGACCAGTGGCCAGTTATTTCACTCACTCATTCAATCATTCACTGATATTTCAATCACGTCAGTGAGGCACTGTTTAATAAAATTTCCTTAGTCATATGTTTTTTTAGCACGGGCAATGTTCCACACCACTTTGTAGGATGCAAGAGTCACTGTCTCAGCATGCTTGGTGTATTGTTGGAACATCTGTGTCTGTTTTTTTGCCTGACTTTTCAGCGTGTTTAATTTGTGCTTGCAAAGTTCAGTACCTCTGGGGAATTCCTTGTTCCCAAGCCGCTTTTGCAGCACAAGTTTTAGATTTCATTTTTTGTTCTGATAAAAATTTGATAATCTTCATTATTGTGTAATGACAATGGGGTGTACCTAGTTTTGGGAGGAAGCAAGATCCATTCAGTACTGACCCATTTTAAAAACTGTATAAAGCCTTGCTCTAGCCCTGCATTCTCAAACCTATGAAGAAGGACAGCATCACTAGGTAAATATTTAATATTGTACTTTACTAGCTTGAAATTTATAACAATGATGGTAAAGTCTGAAAGACTTGTTATGTTTGGTAAGCAGATCTAAATAGCAAGGCAGAATGGCACATCCCATCATGCTGCCTGTGCTACTTTTGGGAATGATAAGTAAGTAGTTTCAATAAATGTAAATTAATTTTCTTGTATTTATGTATATTATCTCATTGCTGTATGTCAGTTCATGCTTTAAAAATATAAGCTTTACTGAATTTGATATATCTAGTTTAATCCATATATTTGCATGTGCATCTTTGCATTTTTTTTTTTTTTACTTTACAGACATGGTGACTCCTCAGGATTCAAGTAAGTTGAAATCTAAATAAATCATTAACATTCATTCACATATTCATGTCACATTTACTGGGTCATAGTGACTACATCACATCAATAGAATTGTAACAAATGCTGATGCTGTATGATTTTCAGTGTGACTGTTTAGTTAAGTTTACTGCTTGGAGTAGAAGTTCATTGATTCATAATGATAATTTATGCACAACTAATGATGCTTAATTACACTTACACTTTTATGGCATGATGGTTCAAGATGATAATTTCTGATAAACCTTGTCAGCTGTATACACCTTGATACACCTTGTCAGCTGTATGAGGATGTATATAATATTGGATCATTGCAGTAAACATCTGCAGTGTGGCATTTTAAAGTTATGCAGAGCTGACATTTATATTGTGTATATAAGATTAAAAGATAACCCAAGACATTCTCAGCACAGTGCAAAAAATAACAAATTAAAAATTGAGTTGAAGCAAATATCTTAATGATATGCACAAAATAAACACAAATAAAAAAAATAAACATGTGGTCCAGGTTAGCAGAACAACACTGTGTAAGTGTAATCTGTAGATTACACTTGGTTTGAAAAAAAATAAATCTTTTTTCATAGTTTGGGGGAATTTTTATTAGGAATTATATTCAATAACTATTACAGTGTAGTATCATAAACCTCAGCTCAACCACTCCTGTTGGGTACTACAACAATTAGTTTGTGAGAGAGGGCTTTAGTATAATTTGGGGTATTTGAATTTTGCGTCAGGCAGAGCGTGAAAAACAACAAAGTCTAAAGGCAGACTACCAGGGGCACGAAACTCCACAGCGGTATGGGGCACGAAAGGAGCAGAGCATGAAAAAGCATCAAAGTTATTGATTAATATTCCTAATAAAAATTCCCAGAAATTATGAAAAGCCCTTATTTCCCCATATAAATGTTGTAGTGTAATCTGTAGGGGATCAATGAAATGTGTAGTGAATTTGGTGACACTACACTTTATCATAGTATAGTTATTATTATGTTGTAATATCTCTTTTCGGTGTTGCACTTTGTAGACGGTCCCTGCGCGCTGCTCTCACAGCCGGCTGCACGTAAACACTAATGTTGTTGGTGTGGCTCTGAGCATGGCTCGTTTTGATGAACATTAGGTTGTAGCTCGTTGTCTATCTTACTACGGTTGAAAATATGCGTGTTTTGTGTTTTAACAACGTTTCACTTCAGAGTTATTGATCCCGGAAGTTCGAATCTGCCAATATCTTTCCAACTTTACCGCAGTCATTTACGCAGCCATTCCTTTAATGATCTTAACGAGCCTAGAGGCATACGCACAGGAAGCACAACTGCCTGTGCTTAACCTAAGGTTTCTAGTGAGCACGATATACTTTCTAGTGAGCACGAGATACTTTCTGGTGCTCACGATATACTTTCTAGTGAGCACGAGATACTTTCTGGTGCTCACGAGAAAGTATCTCGTGCTCACTAGAAACGTTTAATTTTTTTTTTTTTTCCATGTCCCTTTAGGGGCTCCGTAGAGTAGTCTGGAACAAAGAGCATTTTTCTTCTTTGCAGAGGTCTGAAACTTCAATTTTCATTTTTAGTGACTGTGCATTTTGTTGTTCCTAGGACCCCTCTACCCAATATCTGGAACTGAAATTACCCGATCAGATGATGGAGGTTCTCCTGCGATAACCTTGCAACGATCATATGTCTACTTTGGGCGGACATATAATCAAATTTTTGTATGTAAAACTTTTGTTGTTCAAATACAACAGTCAAATTCCTGTAGATTGTAAAGAAAAACAGTTGTTATGTGTTAAGGGCATAGACAAAATATTGAATTTATTCTCACAAAAATGTATTGATGTATGTTGCATATATTGTACTAAGAAATAGTTAATATTAAGCTATATTTGGCAATATTTGACAAGATGTAGGTGTCAAACACTATAGTCAGGATTCTTTGGTAGAAATTCTAATTTGTTTATACAAACATTTGTTTTCAGGTCAACCAGAATGGACACCTGACATTTTACAGTGTATGGACAAGTTTCATGCCTCAAAGGTTTCCATTGCATGGACTTAGAGACATCATCGCTCCATTATGGACAGATTTGGACAACAGAGAAGCTGGTCATGTCTACTACAACCAATACACCAGTGGAAGTGTTCTACAACAAGCTACACAGGACATAAATAATTATTTTCCAACCTTGAACTTCAATGCCAACTGGGTCTTTGTTGCAACATGGTATGAGGTGGCCTACTTTCCAAATACAAACACAGTAAGTCAACTTCAAAATGGTGAAACAATCCAAAGATACACACATCTCATCTCATGATGTACTGTAAACATTTTTTCTCCACAGAAAACAACAGCCCAAGCAGTGTTGATCTCTGGTGGACAATACTCATTTGTGCTGATGAACTATGGGGATATAGCTGCCACAGATCGCCAAGTGCAGGTCAGAACTGGCAAAGTTATGAATGATCAATTAAGAAAGAAGAAGAATTTAAACATGTTTTCCAATTGTTGTAACTAAAACTGGTTACAGTGATTGCAGTATATTGTGTATATGATGCATATTTTGAATTTACAAAATAATCAAAATCACAAATAAATTTACATGAAAGCTTTTTATCTGTTTGACATGTTGTGTATTTCCAGGCTGGCTATGACACAATAAACTCCACCCACCATTTCACTATTCCTGGATCCTTCACTAGCAATGCTACAGGCAGTAAGTCAACTTTTCGCTGGAGTAGCAATGTCAATAAACCTGGTTGCTGGGCTTTCCGAACAGACCAAGGATCAAAAGGCTGTGCTTTCAATGGTAAGGCCAAATACAGAGGGTGACAGCAAGTGAAACATTATTACCTTACTACTTTATAACCTTACTTTCAGTGGTGTGCATGTTGACCACTCCTGAAACATATCTGCATAAAAAAAATATCCAGTTTGTTGTCCATTTTGTAATGATGTATTCATATTTAATATGATATTAGTTTTGGTTGACCATTTCCTTCCCTTTTTTTAAGGTAAATCTGTGCAGCTGGGTGACTCCTTTTGGAGTGACAGCACCTGTGCACAGAAGTGCACCTGCACTTCAGAAGGTCTGCAGTGTCACAGCGAACCCTGTT
Source organism: Argyrosomus regius (assembly GCA_946959425.1). Lineage (NCBI taxonomy): Eukaryota > Metazoa > Chordata > Actinopteri > Sciaenidae > Argyrosomus > Argyrosomus regius. The sequence continues at coordinate 12,058,603 of OX336900.1, read as the reverse complement.
CGTTTTCCAAAATCTGCCGGCCAAGTTCCTTTCAGTTCTCCTGCCAGATGGTGCAGAGACGCACCTGCACCGTGAGTGGTGATCCACATTACTATACCTTTGACGGCAGAGTATTTCACTTTCAGGGCACCTGCACTTACGTTGTCTCTGAGCAATGTGGTCGAGGGCTTCCCTACTATAGAGTAGAGGGCAAAAATGAGCACCGAGGCAGTAGTCGAGTTTCCTGGACACGGCTGGTCAAAGTGTATGTCTACAATGAAACCATTGAGCTTGTCAAGGAACGTCATGGTGAGGCCAAGGTTAGTAATAAGGACTAATCCTTCAATTACTGTAACACTTTTATTTAGTTCATATTTTTTCAACTATGTCTTTGTTTCCTGGTGTGCTTACAGGTTAATGGAATCTTTCTCGCCACTCCGATCTATCTCAACAATGGCACTGTCCAGGTTTATGAGTCAGGTCTTTCTGTGATCATCAGTACTGACTTTGGCTTGGAGGTATCTTATGACACACGTTATTTTCTCAGGATCAGGGTTCCCTACACTTACCAGAATGCAACATGTGGCCTGTGTGGAAACTTCAACAATATTCCTGAGGATGACTTCCAAACCCGCCAAGGTGAGGTTGTGAGCTCCGATGTTGATTTTGCCAACAGCTGGAATGCGTCAGGAGACGATGAACCTGGTTGTGAGCCGATATGCAGAGGTCTGGACTGTGCTGCCTGCACTGAGGATCAGACAGCTTTATACAGTGACAATGCCTATTGTGGTATCCTCCAGAGTGAATCTGGACCTTTTGCTGCTTGCCATCGACGACTTCCCCCAGAGGCCTTTGCGCAAAGCTGTGTGTTTGATCTGTGTGTAGCAGGAGGGTACCAACCCGTTCTGTGCCAAGCCCTACAAGCGTATGCCAGTCAATGTCAACAGAATGGTATACAGCTGCCAAGCTGGAGGAGACAGGGTTTCTGTGGTATGTCTGTCAATCAGTCAGCATAATTACAAAATATTCTTTAAGTAAAATGTCCATGATGTTGAGGTCAATGTTGTTTTCCTTTGTCTAGAAATCCCTTGTCCATCCAACAGCCACTTTGAATCCCAAGGCACAGGATGTCCAGCTACCTGTGTCAACCCCAATTCTACCCAGGACTGCCCTCTTCCTGCCCAGGAGAGCTGCATCTGCAATTCAGGCTACATCCTTAGTGCTGGAGTCTGTGTCCCTCATTCTGAGTGTGGCTGCAGATTTGAGGGTCGCTACTACCGCTCTGGAGAAACTGTAATACCAGACGAGGACTGTAGGAGACGTTGTAGCTGCAGTTATGGCTCCATGACCTGTCACTCTCATGGATGTGACCCACTAGAGTCTTGCAAAGTGGTGGATGGAAAAAGAGGATGCAGACCTAAAAGCTATGCAACATGCTCGATAAGGGGCCCAGGGTCATATCACACATTTGATGGACTGACATACGAGTATCCTGGTGCATGTCGATTAATTCTTGCCAAAGTAATGGGTATGTCAAGTCACGACCACTTTTCAGTGACAATAGAAAAAACACCCATAGGCCAGCAGGGCTTTGACACGTGGTTGAAGATTGAGGTAGAGGATTCACAGGTGTCCATTATGTCGAGTAGCATCGTACTGGTAAGTGTTAACAAATGTGAGTGAATAAGTTGTGAACAGTTATCTTTCACATGTCTGTAACACATACATAATATTTATGGTCAATCAAGGATTTGACAGTGTCTTGAAATCTAAATTGACCCGTAGGTTGACGGTCAGAAGATCAGACTACCATTCAGTTCAGCGTCCAACCGAATCCAAATCTACCACAGCAGCATTCACAGTATCATCCTTCGCACCACCTTTGGTGTAACTGTGGAGACAGTTGGGCCTCACATTGTGCATGTCACTGCACCTGGTATCTACAATGGCTTACTAGGTGGCCTCTGTGGTAATTACAATGGTCACCCAGGTGATGACTTCCGCACACCCAATGGCATCCTGGTCAACAGCTCTCAGGTCTTTGGGGACAGCTGGAGAAATGGCTCCCTTTCTGCAGAGTGTGTTGACAACTCTACAACAATTTTTGGTGAGTATTGTGGCTTTTTTTTTTTTTTTTTTCACAAGGGCCTTTTGCCCAGTGGTGGGACATGAGGAACCAATGTCAGCATGTGCACATTTGTGATGGGATTGTTAAGTCTTCTGGGAGGACTGCTGTGATGCTCTGTGAGGTTCTGTGAAATTATGCTCTTACACTCTACCTTAGGGTCTGGGAACACTTTTGCAAGCCAACAATGGGTTTGAGCAGCTTGTAGTAATCATACTAAGTAGTCCTTGTAGTGTTCTGAGTAATACATAGATACTTTTAAATGGAATATAATAAAAGCACACACATAGACACACAAAACACACAAACATATAGACACATAGATGACACAGCTAGGAAACATACTGCCAGTATTAAATGTTCCTGAGCCACCAGATAACATTCAGTCAGTCTGTTTTCAGGTCGGCTTTGACCAGATTAGGGAGAAGTTGAGCACACACACACACACCATACACACTCATGGGAAACACACAGACAGTACTACATTCACATGACGCTCAGAACACTGACTACGTGATTATAAGAAAGTACAGGATGGTTGGGTCCATATCTGGTGATTTGACTATGTAACAGTGATGTAAGAATGGTTATAAAAGGTTGTGAAGAGGTGAAGTAAAGGGTTGTTCGGATTCGCAAGCAGCTGTCTCCGTGTTGTTATTTCATCAAGTTTTTTGGGAGTTTTCTCCACGACATCATACATAGAATCATACATACATCGAGCATAGCCAATGCTGCTTAATTCCCAGATATGCTGCCAGCAGTAATAGTATTAATAGTGACAATGGTAGTAATAGTATTTACATCATCATTAGTGTACATTTATCTAGTTTTGACTTTTTCCCCCTTACTTACAGTGTGACAGTGTGGAACAGAGGCACACACACAATGCAACAATGGAGAAATGCAACCGGATGTGGATGTGTATTAGCAACTTTCTGTTTTAGATGAAGTTTAATTGGCTTTTTATATTGTTTATTGTATTATTAATTTTGAATTAATTTATTTTTAGGTCAAAACTGCCCTCCAAACAGCCATTATGACCGCTGTGGAAGCGCTTGCCCTTCCACCTGCCCCAGCCTCTCTTTCCCCTTCATCTGTATCACTGTGTGCAAGGAAGGTTGCTTCTGTGATGATGGTTTTGTCCTCGATGGCAACCGGTGTGTGCCACCAACAGCCTGCGGATGCTACCACCAAGGACGCTATGTAGGAGCTGGTGAACAGTTCTGGGATGGTGAGGAATGTCAGAACTTGTGTACATGTAATGGCACCACTGCAGCAGTCGACTGTATCCGCAGCTCCTGTGGTCCCCACGAGTCCTGCCGTGTGGTACAGGGCCAGTTTGGCTGCCATCCCAACCCTCATGGCACCTGTTCAGCCTCTGGAGACCCCCACTACATCACCTTTGATAAAAAAAGGTATGACTTCCAAGGAACTTGCCGCTATGTTCTGGCAACCCCTTGTAATGCCACTGATGATCTCCACCAGTTTTCAGTGGAAGCTAAAAATGAGGCTTGGTTTGGGTTGCCAGTTTCAACGACAGAAGAAGTTTTTGTGAATGTGTCGGGCTATCGAGTGCACGTGTCGAGGCACGGTGTTGTACAGGTGAATTACACATTCAGAACTATTGCAACCAATCTTTATTGAATCACTCCACTCCTATTTGCAATACTGTATATGCTGGTTGAAAAATATATAAAAAGACATATCATTTTGAAAAGTATTAGATAATTGTAACATGAATAAATATAATATTATTAATCCTCCAATGTTGTTTTTCCTATGTTAAAGGTGAATGGAATAACCAAAAATTTACCTATTCATTTGAATGGAGGTCATCTTTCAATCTATGCAAAAGGATTTGAAACATTTGTCAGTGCTGATTTTGGCCTGACTGTCACATATAATGGATGGAAAGTGTCTATCTCTGTACCTCCAATTTACAGGTATCTGCCATCTTTGAATGTTCAAATTCTGTAAAATCTATATCATATATATTTGACACAATCTATCAACATATTTGTGGCTCTGAATGTGTTTAATCATTGTTATCACTACAGTGGAAAAACATGTGGACTTTGTGGGAACTTCAATGGAAATCCAAATGATGACTTCCACACCCCATCTGGAATGATCGTCACCACTCCAGATGAGTTTGGGACATCTTGGAAGGTGGCAGGCAACTACACCTGCAGTGATGGGTGTGGGTCCTCCTGCCCACAATGTACCAATGATCTGCCTGCTAGAGCCCAATGTGCAGTGATTCAAGCAGCTGATGGCCCCTTAAGCTTCTGCCATGAGCAGGTGGACCCAACACCGTTTTTTGATGACTGTGTGTTTGATGTTTGTGTGTCGGGAAATGGTCTATGTGAATCCATTGAAACATATGTCAGAGCCTGTCAATCTGCTAATGTTCGAATCTACCCTTGGAGACAAAACACCACCTGCAGTGAGTCAACATCTCGTTTTAAAAACTGAAGAGATACTAATACCAGCAATCTACTATCGTTTATTCAATGTGCCCCTCGAACAACTATTGTCTATTGGCAAATTTTTGGAATGGACTTAAGTTATTATAACTGTCTCATAGCCACAATTTCTTTTGTCACTTATAAAGGACTTAACTGTTTGGAAAACGAGCATTATGAGCTGTGTGGTACTGACTGTGGCAGTACCTGTGGCAGAAGCAATAAAGCCAGCTGTGGGACTGATTGCTCAGAGGGATGTTTCTGTGACAGAGATTTTTTCAGGAGCGGGACGAGATGTGTCCCTCTGAAAAGCTGTGGCTGTCAGCATGACGGTGAATACTATATTGTAAGTCACATCCAAGTTAATACTTTCTAAGATTTCAATAAGCAACATTTTGATTAAAAACATGTTCTTTTCTCTTTTCCATTCTTCAGGCTGGTGAGTCGTTCTGGACAGATGGTTGCACTCAGCGATGTGAGTGCCATGGTCCCAATGACCTGCGCTGTTCTGCTGCATCTTGCCCTCCTGCACAAGAGTGCACCATCAGAAATGGCCAACTGGGTTGTTTTGGGGATTTCTCTACTTGCACTGTGGCGGGTGACCCTCACTACTTTACCTTTGATGGGGCAACGGCTCATTTTCAGGGCACATGCTCTTACATCATCGCTGAGAGTGTGAACCACCGCACTGATGAAACTCGCTTTCAAGTAGTAGCCACCAACAATCATCGAGGCAACAATCGTGTGTCGTTTGTATCAGCAGTGGATATATACCTCTTAAATTATCCAGAGAGTGCACACATCAGGATTGGACCCAACAAAAGAGTAAAGGTAAACTGTTAATTACTTAATCTTCTACATCTGTCTGCGTTAAACATAAGAAATTAGAAGTGCCTCCTCCCCTCTTGTCTGTCTCTCTAATCTCTCGTCTCTGCAGGTAAATGGAAATGAGGTATCTCTTCCCACCACTGCAGGAACCTTAGCTCAGGTGGTAAGACGGGGAAATGACATAGAGGTTGATGCAGTTGACTTGATAGTCCAGTTTGATGGCCGGAGCACTTTACTGGTCAGAATAGCCCAAAACCGTGAAAACAGAGTCAAAGGGATGTGTGGAAATTTCAACAATAACCCTGCAGATGACAAAGTCTTGCCCAATGGAACATTGGCACAAAATGACAACGAATTTGGACACAGCTGGAAGGCACCCACAAGCAAACCAGGGTAATCACAACAGATAAAATGTATTGGTTATTACCAAATGTATGATAATGTTACTTGAAGCTGGGGATCCAGAATTATCTTTTCAATCTTTCATCTTTCATCTCTGCGAATATGAACTTCTTAATTTCTATAATGGGAGGGTGTGGCCTTTAGAAATTCCTCAACCCACAAAGGAGATTTTTTTTTTTTTTAACATTTAACATTGTAAAAAAAAAAATCACAGTGAAACACTGCATGTGCACTTCTGTGGATCAAAAATTTGCGTGGCAAAATATTTTAAAGAAAAGTACACAAAGTCAGTCATAACTGTTATATGTCTAAACCTGAATTATCTTTCCAGATGTGGATCCACAGATGTTGACATTGGTGATAGAATGAATGACTGTCGCTCTGTGAAAGAATACTCTGAACTCTGTAGTGTCATCACCAACACTAGTGGTCCATTCAGTTCCTGTCACCTGCACTCTGACCCCCAGCCATTTTTCACTTCCTGTGTCTACGATCTCTGCCTCTACACTCCAGCTAATGGCATGCTGTGCTCTGCTGTGGCAGCTTATGAGAAAACCTGCTCTGTTTTGGGGCTGAACATCCCAGAGTGGCGCTCAGCTTTGCAATGTGGTATGTTTGTACTGTACTAATGAACAGCCAAAATAATGAATGAGAAAAATTCTGACTCCTTAGGAGATTCATAGGACTTGCAAACTCTACAAATTGTTGGTTCATTTCTGTTACATGTTCTGTTTCATCGCTCCCTATCTCCTCTTCTTTCTCCACTATTAATGCAGCTGAGACAGATCCCTGTGAACAGCTGAACTGCACAGAGTATGAGTGGTGCGGTGAGAAGGACGGTGTTTATGGCTGCTTCTGTGATGAACATTATTCTCGGCCCAACAACGAGAGCTACGGTACAAGCTCCTCGTGAAATATACTTCTTTTTCTTACACAACAGACATAGCAAGAGTGTGTGAATGTTTGCGTGAGTCTGGAGCAAAGAACTGAATAAAATGTTGAGATTTTGGTTAAAATAAATGACAAAAGAATATGTATTTATGGCAATATAAAGCATATTAAATAACAATTCATCTCTTTTCCTAGACTCTTCCATCACTTGTTTAAGTAGTTCAGGCACAATATCCCTGTCGCGCTGTCAGCTGTTTGAAGCTGGCTTCCATCCTAGTAACCTTCATCTCCAAGACGACACCTGTAAAGGGACTCTTCAGGACGGACGACTGGTCTTCCACTTTAACAATGAGGACCAGCTGTGTGGGACAGTTCTCAAGGTACAGTCCACGACCTACAATGTTATCAGACTGAAGAATATTTTAGACGCAAATATTCTCCACAGGATAGCTTGCATCTGTAATATACTAATTCCACTTTTTTAATCATCTAAATCTTAAAGAGCAATGGGTCCCACTTCAGCTACGAGAACGTCATCCAGGCCGATGATGGCTTAAACATTCACCTGGTTTTCAGCTGTGAATACACTCTGACTCAGGCCCTGTCTATGGATATAGGCATCAACCCTGTAGAGAGGTAACGGTCACAAAAGCATCTCCTGAAAAATTCTTTATATGGTGAATGAATGTATTGAAACCAAGCTATCAATAATTCACATATCCCTATTGCTATATTGCTAAATCTGCACTGAAGTAAGACTCCATAACTGGGTCAGGTTTTCAGCCCTTAACCATAACAACGGTTTTTGAAGTTCATATGCTTTATCCAGTTGATAAATGTCTCCACACACTGTGTATGTGAATCACACATTTTTATGTGTTTCTAATTACTCTTTAATTGAACATTGATCTACATAAGAATAAGAGTTCATATTGGCATTATTGGCCACTATCTGCATCACAGTACATATTGAAAGTTTTCAAGAGATTTCATGCCTGTTATATACGTGAAAACGTTTTATGTCGAAAGGTTCCCTACAAGCTTTTTTCCAAGCACTTTCTACATGTTGTATTAATTGCCAAAAATCCAACGAATTGTTCTTTCTTAAGTTTAGTTACATAATGTGTTGTTTTTGTAGCTTTGTGAGGAAGAAGCTTCCATCTGGCCAAGGTCGCTATCATTTGAGAATAATCCCATACCATGACGCTCACTTCAGCTCCCCGCTAACCAGTCTCACCAACGTAGAAATGGAAATAGGGCAGAGGTTGTATGTGGAGGTGCGGGCAGAAGGAGTCGATGAACGGCAGGTCGCCACTGTTCTGGACTCTTGTTGGGCCACCCCAGTCAACAATGCCAGCTACCTTATCCGCCAGGATCTCATCATGAATAAGTAAAGCTATTGCAACTTCTCACACACACACACACACACACACACATTGGACCAGATGATTGCCTTTCTCCAGTTGCTTCACCATTTTCTCTCCTAATAGTTACACTGCCTACCTTTGAGTCATGAAACCTCTTGCTTTTCATTTCAGCATCCATGTTAACAGATTAGAGCAGCCACACAGCTCACGTCTCTTGTGGCTGCAGCAGAGCATCATCTAGATATCCAGTGTTTTGCCTTTTTTTTGTGTGTGAGGCACGCGGTTCTCAGCAAAACTGACAGTAAAAATTATCTTTCACTACAATTGTAATGTCTATATCTGTAGAATATATCACAGACAAGTTAATATATACTCACCACAACAAATATTCTCACTACTGTTTCAAATTAAAAGCTCTCTGTGGGCAGGTTGCATCATTTTTAACAAGGGTTTTATTGTCTTGTATTTATCAAAGGCAAACTCCATGTAGATAGACAGGACTGACAGTAGCAGCGCTGCTGCAGCAATGCGACAGCAGTTCAGTGAGGTAGCAATCACACACAGCTAGAGGCAGGCAGTGTAGCCTATGTGTAAGACCTAACCTTGTTGCCCTGCTAATACTGTAACCTCTATCACTGTCTCTTATTTCCAGGTGTCCTAATGCAGCAGATGATACTGTCGAGCTGTTTAAGAATGGCAATTCCACCGTGGCTCAATTCTCCTTCAAGATTTTCTCTTTCACCAATTTCCCGTCCATCTACCTTCACTGCCAAATCCACCTGTGCCTTTTGAGCAACAACTGCACAGTTGTGTGTATCAATATCCATTCATCCTACTACTAACTTTCTTTAGAAGCACACACACACATAACCTCTGATACTACTGGACCCATCAGGCTAATATATTTATGACTGTATGCTCAGGGAAATCTCATGGTTGCAGTGATTCACAATTTTTGAAAAACCTAATTTAGGGGTGCATTTTACAATATGCATTACAATATAGCAAAAGACACTCCTTTAGTTTTAATATGACACATATTTTTTTGTTGTGGGAATATTGTGCATGTATTTTTGTATGGAGGAAAGTGTGTTGTGTGTAAGTGTGTATAACTGTGTCTAACTGTGACTAGAGAGATGTGCAGGTATGTGTGAGAAGATAAGAGGAATAAAAATATGTCAGTAAATACTAGTACTTCTAGATTCTAAGTTCATGAAATAAATAAAAAAACAATATAAAGTGATAAAAATGAAAACATACTTTCAGAACAGCATTCACATCTGTGGTTAAAGTCATCTAACCTGCATTTCTCAAGACTGAAGACACCTCACATCGTGTCTCTGTTTTTCTAAGCAGAAAATATGATTGCTCAGCTCATCTGTGCCTTGTTTTATACCTCAAAGTGAGTAAGTCATCAGAATCAATGCATTCATAAAACTCTGTTATGTTGTTCTTCTGCAGGATTGCAACACCAATCACAACAGAAGAAAGAGAGACGTATCCTACCATGACACTGTAATGCTGTCACTTGGACCTCTGGTCGCCTTGCCGAACGGATACACGGTAAACATTTCTTTTTATCTTTTTATAAGAACTGTATTCTTTTAGATGATGTTCATGATCATGGCGTATAAACTGGTTGTTCTCTTGCAGACAAAATGATGAAACCTCCTTGATGACCCTGCTTGACATTTTGCTGACTGCAACAACTCTGGGGAGATGAACAAATATCCCACCATAACATCTTTATCAAAGGACAGTAGCTTGATCATGTCACTTACTTTTCAGCCTAAATTAAAGTGTTAATATTTAGAAAGAGCAAGGTTAATGTAAGTTTAATTGATTTCTATACAGTACCAGTCAAATATTTAGACACACCTCACTCAGGAAAGGAAGATCAACAGTTACCTCTGCTGCAGATGATAAATTCATTACAGTTATCAGCCTCAGAAATAAACAGCACCTCAGATTAGAGCCCACAGAAATGCTTCACACAGTTAAAATAGCAGACACATCTCAACATCAACTGTTCAGAGGAGATTGTGTGACATCAGTCTAGTTGAATCTGTACTTTGATCAGATTTTTGAGAATTGTTTGAAATGAATTGGACCACAGAGTGAAGGGGAAAAAATCTGTCATCAAAGCAAAAGGTGGCTACTTTGAAGAATGTAAAATATAAAACATATTTTGCTGTTCACACTGCTTTGTTACCACATAATACCTTATGTTAATAGTTTTGATGTTGTCAGTGTTCATCTACAATGTAGAAAGTAAATTTAAAAACACACTGAATGAGAAGGTGTGTCCAAACTTTCGACTGCTACTGTATGTCACAGAAAGTATACCTCTGCTCTTAAATGTTTATTGATTGTATTCTTAGTTTATTTATGGTGATTCTTATTATTAAATCTCTCATAGCTCTCATATGAGAAGTAATCATGTGTAATAAAAGGTAAGAGCATCAATAAAGTATTTTTTGCACGGAATCTGAATCTAATCTGTTTAAACGTTTATAGAGAATAGCACATTAAAGTAGAAAAGGATTAATCTTTTCCTATCATGTGTTCTTTGGTTGCTGCAAGCTGCCAACAGCTACAAGATGTCTATAATCTGAGCATGAGGTAAATCTCTGAACCTGTTTATCCGCTTCTTCTAAAAGGTTTTGGTAGAATTACATTTCCTCATTCACAAAATAGAATTAGGAGTGGGCGAGAAAGTTGAGAATTTAAGCAGCATCAAACTTCCTTGATGACCATACTTTCCTTTTTGTCTCTGGGGAGAGTTATTACTATATTTTTATCAAAGGACAGTAACGTAAACATGTCACTGGCTTTTCATTCTGATTTATAGTGTCAATATTTAGAAAATAATAAGGTATATTTAGGCCTAATGGAGTTTCATATGTAATCCAGTCAAAAAAATACTTAATTTCAGTCAAATAAATGTTAGAAATAGATATTAAGTATTACATGAAAACCAGTTCATTGGAGTGTTATTACAGTTAATTGTGAATAATAGGCAGATAAACAAGTCTTTGTCATTGTGGCAAGGAAGATAATTAAAATTCAAATATTAAGTCTGAAATATTTGTGATGAAAACTGAAATTGTGGTCACCCACTAAAACTAAAATGTTAAAATGTAGGGGTAGATGCATAGATGAAAGGTCAGTCAGTTAAATGACAGCTCATCCTTAGTGGTCCATTCAGTGCCTGTCACCTGCACTCCGTTTACAGCTGTTTCTGTAATGAGTATCACTATTGGCCGAACAACGACAGCTTCAGTGAGGACACCTTCTTTAAAATCACTTTTGTTTTTTCAGTCACTGAAGTAAAAATGGTTATGTGTGTTAGACAGCCTGTCACGCCCCCATAGTTAGATGGACTAGCACAAGCACAAACCAGATTCAAACTAAAACATGAGACAAATACATAGTCTACAAACACAATATTCAGTAACTGAGAAATAAAGCCCTGTGTGATTCTTTCTCTTTCTTTTTATCTGTTGCCTCAAACAGCTAAAACGTGGGTGAGTTGGGAGTTCCTCACCTTCCATTTCATTGTGTAAGATGAGTACTAGAAATTGCTTGAGTACAATGGCATTGTTAATGAAATGTACACCAAGAAAAGAGTACAGAATAATGGGACCAACTCAGGTTTTGGTTTACATTCATCTCTTATGGGGCTTTATTATTTGTTATCTTTTGAACATGATCTCCCTTTTTAAACCACTGACATATTGTGGCTTTATAAGGTTGATGTGGTAAACATGTTAGCAAACAGTTGTCTTTGTTTTCAAGGATTAAGCATATACAGTAACATTAGCATTTATTTGGAATCATCTTTTAGGCAACGGGATCCCGTATTTACTCTCCATTAACTCTGTGTTTGTGTTTTTGGTCTCCACTAAATCAGAAAGGAAAAATTCTGTTCTTTAGCTACAAATGCACCACTATGTTCACCAGCGACTTGGTTAATCATAGTTCTTTCGACAAAGCTGATGACAATGCTGACGCTGAACCAACAAAGTTGTGCACAACAAGCTAAAAGACACATAAATGTCTAATACAGTAGAGGGGAACTGCCAAGTTGGTGATGATAGAGAGAAGAGAAACATGTTTTCACAAAGCTGCCGACCTTTAAGTACAGAAAGAAACTGTAAAGATTCAATATTCAAAGCATACAGCCACTCTGCTCGGCTTCTCTGACTAGCTTCTTCTTTATAGCAATGCTGGCAAAGGCTTATGGGTATTGTAGTAATGTGAGCCTTCCACTGTGTCAAAAGGATGAAATAATTTATTGGTCAAATATGAACCTTTCTTCTTAAAATATGATTTTATCTTAATGAATAAATATTTCAAATATTCAAATATTTATGTGATTGTGAAAGATAATAGATCTGACTTACCACATTAGATTACTATACTAACTATATTCACTATTCACTTCCCAAGTTTTATAACTGTGACTACCAGTAACTAACTAAAGTCTGTGTCAATGTACTTTGAAAAATTTCTTTCACCACAGGGCGTGGCTTCAGTGCCTCTTTGGCCGGGTGGTTAACACTTTCTTCTTTGGTCTGACAAACTCAAAACACATATTAATTCTTATTTTACAGGAACTTTAAAATGCTACAAATGCTTCTTTTTTGCATTTACAAACTTATTATGTTGTCACACAAATATTTCTCTTTCATAGACTCCATCTGGACTGTTCAGGCACTATGCCAGTGTCACGCTGTCAGCTGTTTGAAGCTGGCTTCCAGCCTAGTGTCCTTCATCTCCCAGAAAACGGCTGTAAAGGCACTCTCCAGACTCCAGATAACCCAGTTCTCAGGGTAGTCCAGTAATGTTCATTATAAGACATTACAACCATCACTGTGATCACCTTTATTAGTATTAGCACAGTGTACATGTCTGTAGACACATACACGTGACACAAACACTGCTGAACAATTGATCCAACTCTGAGCTGTCTTTAGAAGCAGATATCACATGATGTAGTGTTTCAGGGAAAAGACTGTATTCTTTGTCCGGACTTCCTTATCTTATCTGGCAGGCCTCTACATCTACATATTTACAAGATTTACGAGCAGGAAACAAAAAGATTAACTGAAAGTGTCAACTAACTAAGAAATAAATACACACCATGAAAATTGTTCATGTTCTGCTGATGATCCATTACACTGGGGCGCATGCAGAAATCTTAAAACTTTATTTATATAGCACCTTTCAAAACACAGTTACAAAGTGCTTTACAACAAAACAAACAACAATGAAACAAATCACAATAACATCAAAAACAATTAGTTAAAAGCAATATATCAATACAACTTAAAAATAAAAATAAAATGTGACATAGAACATAAAAAGATCAGCAAAAGGCCCTTTTATAATAGTACATAAATAAGTATAACCAAAACTATCTAGATACCACAAATGATGAGTGACAAAATATCTGCTTTTGTAATCCAGGCAAACCAGTCCTTTATCCTGATAGCTAACAAAGATAAGAAAAGTGATTTATATTTTAAAACTCTGAAGTTTAAAAAGGGAATAATAATCAAATAATAAAAGTTTTTTGAGTTTTTTGTAGGCCATGATATAGTTTGGTCGCAGTAAGCACAACAAACAATGTGTTTCTCCAGTTTCTTCCTCCATTGTATGGATTGTATGGCATGACGTAGTACAGGTACAGCAATACGACTAAGACAAAGCATACGCGAATCAGCAGAAACAGTTTATTTTCTCAGAATTTTGAAAAAAAAAAAAAAATCATCAGCTGACGTAAGCTCAAAAGTAGTGAGTAACGAGAGCATCAATAGAAATGTAGTGGAGTAAAAAGTACAATATTTGTCCTTCAAATGTAGTGGAGTGAAAGTAAAAGTATCCCCCCAAAATAATACTCAAGTAAAGTACAGATACTCAAAAACTGTACTTAAGTACAGTACTCAAGTAAATTTACTTTGTTACTGTCCACCACTGGTCATGACTTCCTTAATTTCCTTATTTGTCAGGCCATGTTTTACTGGAATTTCTTTGTTTCCATTGCACATCTCATCTTACTTTCTGGAAGCTACAGTTTCATTTTGGCATACGTCTACATATTTAGAAGATTTATCATCAGGAAATGAATTGTGTTTGTTTAGGTGCAGCTGTAACTTCAGTTTCTAATGGGAAAAAAAAGAAATTAAAGCTACGAAACTTTAAAAAAAATAGACGGAAATAGACTAAAATGTTGAACTCTGCAACAAGTAAAAGATGTTTTCAAATGAGGAAGATAACTGACGAGCCAAACATCTCATACTTCTTTCACATCAGCAACAGGGAACTGAATGCTCAACTTAAGAAGATACGTGTACATAATAAACAGAAAGAAGACAGAAAGGTACATCTCAGGGTGAAGATGTTTATGTGATGGATTTTTAGTGGCATATACTGTATGTATACACATAATTTCTTTTACAATTGCCTTTAAATTCATCCTCTCCTTGCATGATGGAAAAACTACAGTGGCCACCACATTTGGGGAAAGGCTCTATAGAGACAGTGTTTGTAGAAACACAGTGGTACAGCATGACATAAAGAGGATGCTTTAAGTCAGGTGATTTTCAGGTGATTTTACATTAATGAAAACATTCATGTATATAATATTCTATTTTCTGCCTCACTGTGTAAACAGAGCCCCCCGTATCTTGGATACACTTGCATTGAAAATTATAGTGCACATTCATATGGTCCACTTCAGGGTTCAGTATTTTGCAGTCATGAAAGTAAGTAAGCAAATGATTTTGAATAGTGAAGACTATGAACAGTTTATCTTATATAAAAATATATAGCTATATAAAGAAAAATACACATATATATAAATTGTTCTTGTTCTGCTGATTATACAGTTGGTTGGGACATTGACTCTGGAAATATTTTTTAAAATCTATTTTTCAATGTTAGTGCACCACAAAAAAAAAATAAAAAAACATGCATCTGCATGCATACGTGTTAATGATTGTGTATATATAAATATAATCAAAACTAGATAACACAAACATGAGTGACATCTTCTTTTGTAATCAGGCAAACCCGTCCAAATCCAGAAAATTACTGGATATTTTTCTTCAAAGGGGATATTTGCTATCTGTGAAAGCAGAAGTTACTTCATGCTTCTCTAAAATGATGACCAATATTATTTTGTGATATAAATGTCAATAAATAACCCTTTGACTCAAACCTTGACACTTCAGTGGTGTTCTAACAAATGACGGTAAGTACTAAATCCATTGGTAGACTAACACGCCTCCTTATTGTCTCTGAACACGTCTGATAATCTCCATTATTTTTAATTCTCAAAGGAATGTTTAGTTCACTTGAATACCTGTAACTGGTCAAACAACAGATTAATGGGACTGTGCCAGCTGTTACTGGATATAAACCTTGTTGCAGCCCTGCAGTTTCACATCGATGAGAGACATAACAACAGTAGAAACACATATGAACAGGTAATTAATTTATTTTGTATAACTGAAACATTATTTTCTTTCTTTTTTTTTTTTTTCAAATTAATCATCATGATTGATTGATTGTGCTTTCTATTTTTCTGTGTTTTGTTTTTTTCTCTGACGTTTCTCTGAAATTTGTTATATTTGGCCAGCAGGTTTGAATTTTGAATTTTGGAGAATGGCAAATCAATTGATTTTGCCTGTGCTGCTCTTGGGGATGATAAGTAAGTATTTAATTTAATTTAGTTTTTTCTCAATTGCTAAAACACTAAAACCCATTGGCTGAACAAAGTTCTCAGCTGCCTGAACTAATTTAGCTAATTGTTCAGTCTGTTGTCAATACCTTAACTACCTCTCACTTACACTTTTCAGCAAAACTCTAAACACATTCTCATTCTCAAAACACATTCTGCACTCTAATGCACATGTCATCACTACTGGTAAACACAAGTGGCAAAAATTAAATCCAAATAGAGCAGACATGTCATTGATTAAACACAACCACTCAAAATTGATTTCACTTGTTTCATAGGTACAGGGACTCCACAGACTCCTCAGGTGACAGCTCAGGTGACTTCAGGTAAGTTGAAGATTACATATTGTCTTTTGTTACAACAAATACTGTTGACTGATTGTTTGTTGGCAGGAATGGGTACCTTTGAATAAATGTTAGCTGCAACTTATATCAATATCACACTTAACATGCCAGTTAAACGTCATTTAAAAATCAGTAGCTAAAAAGGTTGTGGACATGCGGATGTACATCATACAGTTGACTGTTGGCTGTTGAATTCTTTTCACACTTCAAGAGTAACTTACCAGTTTGAAAGAGGATGTTTCATCTCTCCCTCTGGTTGCACCTGATTAGTGATCCAAAAACCACCTGTAACTACACCCAACAGTGATTTCATGGTGGACTCACACACTGGGCGGCTGTGGCTCAGAGGTAGAGCAGGTCGTCCACTAATCAGATGATCGGCAGTTCGATCCCCGGTTCGATCCCCTCCAGTCTGCATGTCGAAGTGTCCTTGAACCCCAAATTGCATCGGTGTGTGAATGTATATGAATGGTTAGCTCCTCAAACTGATGAGCACTTGGCACCTTGCATGGCAGCCAATGCCATCAGTGTATGAATGTGTGTGAATGGGTGAATGAGATATGTCCTGTAAAGCGCTTTGAGTTATATAAGTACAGTCCATTTACCATTTACCACTGTAAAGTGCAGCCAAAACAAGATCATCAGATGACTGACTTTTTAATCCATTGATGTTATCACAAGATTTATATCCAATATTTATGGCTTTTCATAGATACAGGGATTCCTCAAGTGACTCATCAGGAAACTCCTCAGGTGACTTCAGGTAAGTTTAAGATTAGATATCCTCTTTTGTTTTTATTTTTTAGACTCTTAACAGGCCAGTCTTACCATCATTTCAAAAATCAGTAGCTGAAAATACTTATTACTTCATGATTATAACTATAGCCACTGGGTTACAGCTAATACCACTGAATGAATGTTTGTTGGCAGGTAGGAGTAGCTTTGAACAGAAGAAGTTAGCTGCAATCTATATCAATACGGTTTGATATAAATCTTAAGACCGTCCAGTAGTACCAACTTTTGCCACTAGGTGTTGCAGGTGGGGAACATAATGAGAGTAATGCGCAGCCAAAACAAGGCTTTTGATTTGATTTGTATCAGATTTGTATCCAATATTTATGGTTTTGTTTTCATAGTTATGGGGACTCATCAGGAAACGTCTCAGGTGACTCCTCAGGAAACTTCTCAGGTGACTCCTCAGGAAACTTCTCAGATGACTCCTCAGGAAACTTCTCAAGTGACCCCTCGGGTGACTCCTCAGGAAACCCCTCAGGTGACTCATCAGGAAACTTCTCAGGTGACTCCTCAGGAAACTTCTCGGGTGACTCCTCAGGAAACCCCTCAGGTGACTCCTCAGGTGACTCCTCAGGTGACTGCTCAGGTGACTTTGGGTAAGTTGAAGATTTGATATACTCTTTAGTTTAAATTGCTTTCACGCTCTTAACACGCCAGTTAAACATAATTTAAAATCAGTAGCTGAAAGCAATTACTTAAGGATTATAACTATTGCCACTGAGTTACAGCTAATACCACTATTGAATGCTTGTGTGTTTGTTGGCAGGAATGAGTAGCTTTAAA
This sequence comes from Argyrosomus regius, assembly GCA_946959425.1. Classification (NCBI taxonomy): domain Eukaryota; kingdom Metazoa; phylum Chordata; class Actinopteri; family Sciaenidae; genus Argyrosomus; species Argyrosomus regius. The sequence continues at coordinate 12,040,877 of OX336900.1, read as the reverse complement.
TAGAAGATGTTTGATGGTTGATCTAAAGCCAAAGACCTGACCAGTAGTACCAACTTTTAAAAAAAAATGAATGACTGATTTCGCCAAACAATTCTCTTCTACTTGTTGGTCTCAGTTGTGGTTTCCTTGCAGCAATTCGACCTCAAAGGCCTGATTATACCTGCAAGTAATGCATGCATCCTGCAGTATCTTCTCTGTCCCAACTCTTGTTGCATTCTCAGGGCCATTCTTTTTGAAATTGCCAGGGCAGTGTTACTGTCAGGCTTAAGGTTAGACTGGGGCCACCATAATTAATTTTATTATTTTGAGCAATTGTTATGTCCTTGCCTTTTTTTAAATGGTCTAGGGGTGCCTATTACAGTATATGTATTGTATTTTATTTTTATTTTTTTTGTCTATTATTGTTATAATGTTACAATGAACAGTCAGATTTTTATCCAAATTCCATGTATATGTTTGTTCCTGAGGTGGCTTCTCTATACACATTTAAAAATCTTTATAAACATCATCACGCTACTTATTACGATGCTGCCTTGTTGACTTTTGTTCGTGCATGACAGTTGTACTGCTGTGATAACCATTTACAACTAGCAGAGCTAACAGAGCACCATGTTCTTGGGTCTCTGTCTGAAATACTTCCACACTTATATACTTCCACATATCCACACTTATATTCTATACTATTATACTATATTGTTTTGTATTCATAACACAAGGTATGGACTGGTTCTGGATTGACTTGCTGTTAGATCCAAGTTAACTGTGACTTGTTGAGGCATGTTATGCAACGTATTAATTTATATTCCATAACTGATTATGTTGAGTTGCCCCATGTCTATTTGGTTGCACCTGGTATATGATCCTAAGTGCACTATGCTACACCTGTAGCTCTATAACAGAAACCATTTCCACAGCAATTATTGATTTCTCATAGAAGGAAATGTACAGGTGAAGGAAGTTTCATACAATAGCTCAGTTCCATTAAGTGTCCGAGTAAACTGTGCAAACAAGGATGTACATTACCTTGTTTGCACAGTACCTAATTGTAATGCAGTTGGTTCAAATGTTTTCAAATACATCTGTGCTTTTCCTGCTATGACATATGTCAAAATGTCATGAAATAGGTACGTAGATTCTGGTCAGTCAGTATGTTGGATTAAAAGAGTCCACAAAAACAGAAATAACACAAAAGCTGATACGATGAAACAACAGATATTAGTGGTTAGGTGTCACAATAGAGAAATGTTAAATGTTGAAAACACTGTGCAACAAACTTTGCCTATAGGGCCAACATGTTAATTTATGGTTATTTATTGTTCTTTCTAGGACACCTTTACCCAATTGATGGAACGAGAAGCTCTCAATCAGACGATGGAAGTTCTCCTCAAATTCCCCTTCAACGACCTTTTCTTTACTTCGGACAGTCATATAATCAGATTTATGTATGTAAAATTATTTTTGTAAAATGCATACCTTTTGAAGGACTTTATTTTGTGGAGGAATGCAAATTTCTGTTTCAGATACTACAGAGGTGTGAAGCAGGTTGCAGTCAATATACTGTCATATATACAGCATATTATGGTTATAAAATACTGCACCATTGCATGTTGATATTTGTTATCATGTTACTGTCAATGACTGTGGACTGTGACTGTGGTGGATGCCTACAAATTCTTTGTCAGTAAGAACTGGATTATATGTTTCCAGGTGAACCATAATGGACACCTGACCTTTAACGGGCCATGGTCTAGTTTCACACCTCAAAGGTTTCCAATGCATGGATCCAGAGATGTTATTGCTCCATTCTGGACAGATTTAGACAACAGACAAAATGGTCAGATCTACTATAACCAATACACCAGTGGACATGTTCTACAACAAGCTACACAAGACATTAATACATACTTCCCACGGTCAAACTTCAATGCCAACTGGGTCTTTGTTGCAACATGGTATGAGGTGGGCTACTATCCAAATTCAGGAACGGTAAGTCATCTTGCCCTAGGGGGAAATACTTGTAATATGTGTGTGTGTTAGTGTACTATGAAAATCACAACTCAATTTTTTTCAGCGAACAACAGTGCAAGCTGTCTTGATCTCTGGTGGCCAGTACTCATTTATGCTGATGAACTATGGGATAATAGCATTCACAACTCGCAATGTGCAGGTTAGAGGCATTAAAATTATATTCAATGTATTGCATATATGCTTTTCAGTTGCCTTAGCTTGCAAATCTGAATGCAGTAATGGAAATGTATAAACACAACAAAGATGAAATTCATTTTATCTATGTGACATGTATTTCCAGGCTGGATATGACACAATAGAGTCTTCACACCATTTCACAATTCCTGGATCATTCTCTAACAATGCAACAGGCAATAACTCAAATTTCTGCCTGAGCAGCAATGTCAATTTAGCTGGTCGCTGGGCTTTCCGAACAGACCATGGATCAAGAGGCTGCATTTTCAATGGTAAGGCCAGAATCAGAGGGTGGTCATCATAGTCATACATGACCAAAACTTTGTGAAGTCTGGTGATGTGCTTGTTGTTTAATTCATTAAATTCATAATTTTATATGCTTCTAACAGCTGATTATACTGTGTACTGAACAGATATTACATTACGATACTGTGCATGTCATTCTCCTCCCTATCACCTAATTTCTTGTCTCCAATAATAATGTAATAGTGTTTACATGTTGATGTTTATTTAAGGAACTTTTCTTTTCATTTTCTTCAAAGGTCAACCAGTGCAGCTGGGTGACTCCTTTTGGAGCGACAGCACCTGTGCACAGAAGTGCACCTGCACTTCAGAAGGTCTGCAGTGTCACAGCGAACCATGTTCATTTTCCAAAATCTGCCGGCCAAGTTCCTTTCAGTTCTCCTGCCAGACGGTGCAGAGACGCACCTGCACGATAAGTGGTGATCCACATTACTATACCTTTGACGGCACAGTATTTCACTTTCAGGGCACCTGCACTTACGTTCTCTCTGAGCAATGTGGTCAAGGGCTGCCCTACTATAGAGTAGAGGGCAAGAATGAGCACCGAGGCAGCACTCGAGTTTCCTGGACACGACTGGTCAAAGTGTATATCTACAATGAAACCATTGAGCTTGTCAAGGGCCGTCGTGGCGAGGCCAAGGTTAGCAATAAGGACTAATCCTTCAATTACTGTAACACTTTTATTTAGTTCATATTTTTTACAACTATGTCTTTGTTTACTGGTGTGCTTACAGGTTAACGGAAACTTTGCAGCCACTCCGATCTCCCTTTGCAATGGCACTGTCCAGGTTTATGAGTCAGGTTTTTCTGTGATCATCAGTACTGACTTTGGCTTGGAGGTATCTTATGACACATATTCTCATGTCAGGATCAGGGTTCCCTACACTTACCAGAATGCAACATGTGGCCTGTGTGGAAATTTCAACAATATTCGTGGGGATGACTTCCAAACCCGCCACGGTGAGGTTGTGGGCTCCGATGTTGTTTTTGCCAACAGCTGGAAAGCGTCAGGGGACAATGAACCTGGTTGTGAGGTCCGATGTGGAGGTCTGAACTGTGCTGCCTGCACTGAGGATCAGACAGCTTTATACAGTGACAATGCCTATTGTGGTATCCTCCAGAGTGAATCTGGACCTTTTGCTGCTTGCCATCGACGACTTCCCCCAGAGGCCTTTGTGCAAAGCTGTGTGTTTGATCTGTGTGTAGCAGGAGGGTACCAACCCGTTCTGTGCCAAGCCCTAAATGCGTATGCCAGTCAATGTCAACAGAATGGTATACAGCTGCCAAGCTGGAGGAGACAGGGTTTCTGTGGTATGTCTGTCAATCAGTCAGCATAATTACAAAATATTCTTTAAGTAAAATGTCCATGATGTTGAGGTCAATGTTGTTTTCCTTTGTCTAGAAATCCCTTGTCCATCCAACAGCCACTTTGAATCCCAAGGCACAGGATGTCCAGCTACCTGTGTCAACCCCAATTCTACCCAGGACTGCCCTCTTCCTGCCCAGGAGAGCTGCATCTGCAATTCAGGCTACATCCTTAGTGCTGGAGTCTGTGTCCCTCATTCTGAGTGTGGCTGCAGATTTGAGGGTCGCTACTACCGCTCTGGAGAAACTGTAATACCAGACGAGGACTGTAGGAGACGTTGTAGCTGCAGTTATGGCTCCATGACCTGTCGCTCTCATGGATGTGACCCACTAGAGTCTTGCAAGGTGGTGGATGGAAAAAGAGGATGCAGACCTAACAGCTATGCAACATGCTGGATAAGGGGCCCAGGGTCATATCACACATTTGATGGACTGACATACCAGTATCCTGGTGCATGTCGATTAATCCTTGCCAGAGTGATGGGATTGTCTAGTCACCCGCACTTTATGTTGACAGCAGAAAAAGTACCCAGAGGCCGGCAGGGTTTTTCCAGGGTGCTAAAGTTTGAGGCAGAGGGAACTCAAGTCTCCATTGAGATGACAGGTAGCAACAAGGTTCAGGTGAATAACTGAAATATATTTCGAGAGCAGATGTGACATAAATAGTGTTGACATCAGGTTTTACTAAAAAGTATGACATTGTTTGACAAGAGTAAAAAAAGCTGTGATGAAAACTGAAAATGTCACCCAGAAAATCTAAAAAAAAACCTTTATAACCCTTTAGGTTGATGGTCAACAGATCAGACTACCATTCAGCTCAGCGTCCAGCCGAATCCAAATCTACCACAGCAGCATTCACAGTATCATCCTTCGCACCACCTTTGGTGTAACTGTGCAAACAGTTTGGCCTCACTATGTGCATGTCACTGCACCTGGTATCTACAATGGCTCACTAGGTGGACTCTGTGGTAATTACAATGGTCACCCACATGATGATTTCCGCACACCCAATGGTATCCTGGTCAACAGCTCTCAGGTCTTTGGGGACAGTTGGCGAGATGGCTCCCTCGCAGCACACTGTTCAGACCATGTAAATCAGAATTCTACAACCAATTACAATTCAAGTGAGTACTGTGGTATTCTTCGTTCACCACATGGGCCGTTTGCCCAGTGTTGGACCACGGTGGACCCACAGCAGCATGCCGATTCATGTGTGGACATCATTGGGACCTCTAGAGATCCAGCATCAGCGCTATGTGAGGTCCTAAGAGATTATGCACTAATGTGTCAACAGAGGGGAGTTGCTGTAGGACACTGGAGGAATGCAACTGGCTGTGGTAAGCACTTTTTGGTGTTGGCGTCTTTGGTATAAATTGATTTGATGAAATTTTGCTAAATCAATTTCTTTGTGTTTCTCTAGAACAAAACTGCCCTCCAAACAGCCATTATGAACTTTGTGGAAGCTCTTGCCCTTCTGCCTGCCCCAGCCTCTCTTTCCCCTTCACCTGTGACACTGTGTGCCAGGATGGGTGCCAGTGTGATGATGGTTTTGTCCTCAATGGCAACCAGTGTGTGCCACCAACAGCCTGCGGATGCTATCACCAAGGACAGTCTCGGCGAGGGGGTGAACAGTTCTGGGATGGTGAGGAATGTCAGAACTTGTGTACATGTAATGGCACTACTGCAGCAGTCGACTGTATCCGCAGCCCCTGTGGTCCCCAGGAGTCCTGTCGTGTGATAGAGGGTGAGTTTGGCTGTCATCCCAACCCCCATGGCACCTGTTCTGCCTCTGGTGACCCCCACTACCTCACCTTTGATGGAAAGGCCTATGACTTTCAGGGAACCTGCCGCTACGTTCTGGCAACCCTTTGTAATGCCACTGATGATCTCCACCAGTTTTCAGTGCAAGCTAAGAATGAGCCTTGGCGCGGGTTGTCAGTTTCAATCACAGCAGAGGTTTTTGTGAATGTGTGGGGCTATCAAGTCCGTATGTCAAGGAACAGCCATGGTATGGTAGAGGTAAGTTGAACTATTTCCGAACCATTAGTGATATTCTTTGTCTCAAGTAAAGATATAGGTTTGTAAAACACCAGATGGTGGGATAAAAATTGTTTCTCCACCAAAGAGTCAAATAGGTTTATTTTCAAGAGAGTACATATCTGGATTGCAGATCTTTGTTTTTATTCAAAGGTTCCTTCTTAAAGTTTATTTTATCAGCCAACATATTGGATTTGCAAAGCTCTTACATATCAATGTTAATTTCAGAAGAAAAAATCACAGTATCGGTCAGGTTATCATACTCTTGTTCTCCCAAATTCGTTTTTCCAATGTTATAGGTAAATGGACTAACTAAAAATGTACCAGTTCTTTTGAATGGAGGTCGTGTGTCTATCTATGCAAGTGGATCTCGCATATTTGTCAGTGCTGATTTTGGCCTGAGTGTTATGTACGATGGATCGAGCACAGTGTCTGTCTCCGTGCCTTCAAATTACAGGTGAACTGAAAACTTGCTTACCCCTCTTTGATTAGTTTTATGAATCTTGGGCTATATAGCGGTTATTGGTTATTGTCTTTTATCTATCTTGTTGTTCTTATTATGTTTTGTCAAGTCTGATTGGCTGACTGACTGAACATTTGATCTCAGTACTGACAATATTTTTCTCTAATTATTGTTATCACTACAGTGGAAAAACATGTGGACTTTGTGGAAACTTCAATGGAAATCCAAATGATGACTTCCACACCCCATCTGGAATGATCGTCACCACTCCAGATGAGTTTGGGAAATCTTGGAAGGTGGCAGGCAACTACACCTGCAGTGATGGGTGTGGGTCCTCCTGCCCACGATGTACCAATGTTCTGCCTGCTAGAGCCCAATGTGCAGTGATTCAAGCAGCTGATGGCCCCTTAAGCTTCTGCCATGAGCAGCTGGACCCAGCACCATATTTTAATGACTGTGTGTTTGATGTTTGTGTGTCGGGAAATCGTGGCCAAGATCTCCTGTGCAGGGCCATTCAGGCATATGTCAGTGCCTGTCAATCTGCTAATGTTCGGCTCTACCCGTGGAGACAGAACACACCCTGCAGTAAGTCAACCAGTCAATGTGTTGTTTGTCTACTATGAAAAGCAGCCTAAGAAACCGGAGACAAAACACAAAAAGGTCTCCCTCTAACATCTATCATTTCTTTCCTCATATTTTAAGGACTTGATTGTCCAGCCAACAGCCATTATGAGCTTTGTGGTACCGACTGTGGCCATACCTGTGCCAGCAGCACTGATGCCACCTGTGAGCAGGTTTGCTCTGAGGGATGTTTCTGTGACGAAGGTTTCGCCAAGAGTGGGACAACTTGTGTCCCTGTGGAATCCTGTGGCTGCCAATATGATGGCTTTTACTATCATGTAAGTTAAATGCCTGTGAATGAATGAATGAATGAATGAATGAATTAATAATATAACAATTAATTATGCTTGAACCATTCATCTGGCAGTTTCTATTATGACGGTCTAACCATTTTACTTTGGTCAAGTGTCATTATGAATCTCAATTTCCCTCTTGATCTGCCTGCCTGTGTTTTTTGTAACCGCTCATCCTTATTCTTCATCTTCATCCTTAGTTATTCACAGGGCTGATACATGTAGACAAATAATCACTTACACTCACATTCTGCATGTCTTTCGATTGTGGGAGGAAGTCAGAGCACCCAGAGACATGCAAACTCCACGCAGAAAGGTCCCATCCCCAGCCACAAACTCACCACTAACAGAGAGGTCAAGGACCTGGAACCCAGGACCTTCTTGCTGTGAGGCCACAGAGCGGGTCGTCTAAAGTTATAAGCTATTTCACAATAGGAGCAAAACAGCACTTTAGTAGTGTGCTGGTTCATCATCAGATTACTTAAAAATGAACTGTTTGCGACATTAAAGGTATCAAGAGGAACTCCACAATCAGTTACTTTTTTAGCTGAACCCATGATCTAATTTTTTTTTTTGGCATATGACGTTAAATTCAGCGTACGTGTACAAAAGTCCAAGAGATGTGCATTATGTGTGCTAATACATATTATCCCAATTCACTTTCTCCTCGGCAGCCTGTTTTATTAATTGCACATGTTCAGTTCGATGATTTTTTATGTGTCTCCTTTTCTCGCATGCCACAGGCTGGTGAGTCGTTCTGGACAGATGGTTGCTCTCAGCGATGTGAGTGCCATGCTCCCAATGACCTGCGCTGTTCTGCTGCATCTTGCACTCCTGCACAAGAGTGCACCATCAGAGATGGCCAGCTGGGTTGTTCTGATGCAATGTCTACCTGCACTGTGTGGGGTGACCCACACTACATCACCTTTGATGGGGAACTGGCTCATTTCCAGGGCACATGCTCTTACATCATTGCTGAGAGTGTGAACCACCGCGCCAATGAAACCCAGTTTCATGTAACAGCCACCAACAATCATCGAGGCAACAACCGTGTGTCGTTTGTATCAGCAGTGGATATATACCTTTCAAATCAGCCACAGAGTGCACACATCAGGATTGGACCCAACAAAAGAGTAAAGGTAAACTCTTAATTACTTTCTTAATGAATCTTCTACATCTGTCTGAGTTAAACATAAGAAATTAGAAGTGCCTCCTCACCTCTTGTTTGTCTCTCTAATCTCTCATCCCTCCAGGTAAATGGAAGTGAGGTATCGCTTCCCACCACTGCAGGAAACTTAGCTCAGGTGCTAAGGCAGGGAAGCTACATAATGGTTGATGCAGTTGATCTGGTAGTCCAGTTTGATGGCCGGAGCACTTTACTGGTCAGAGTAGGCCCAAACCGTGAAAACAGAGTCAAAGGGATGTGTGGAAACTTCAACAATAACCCTGCAGATGACAAAGTCTTGCCCAATGGCACGTCGGCACATAATGACAACGAATTTGGACACAGCTGGAAGGCACCCACAAGCAAACCAGGGTGAGCAGTTGTCTAAATAACTTATGTAGCTTATTCTACAATAATAATGGCATCAATATATCATCAGTCAGTTGAAAGTCTTTCACTACTCAAAGAAAATATCTTGTTCACCTTGACTGCCACACATTTTAACATAAATTTTGCGTGCTACGCCGTGTACTTCTTTTTACACAACATTGAAATACATTTGCAGTTGTCCATGCCTATAATACAGAAACATATGTTGTGGCAAAGCAAACAAAGTCAGCCCAAGTTTTAAACTTGTCAGTATTGTCCTTTCCAGATGTGGATCCACAGACGAAAGGAGTGGTGATGGATTGAATGACTGTCGCTTTATGGAAGAATACTCTGAGCTCTGTAGTGTCATCACCAACACTAGTGGTCCATTCAGTTCCTGTCACCTGCACTCTGACCCCCGGCCATTTTTCAGTTCCTGTGTCTACGATCTCTGCCTCTACACTCCTGCTAATGGCATGCTGTGCTCTGCTGTCTCAGCCTATGAGAGAACCTGCTCTGTTTTGGGGCTGAACATCTCAGAGTGGCGCTCAGCTTTGCAATGTGGTATGTTTGCACTGTACTAATGAACAGCTAAATTAATGAATGAGAAAATTAATCTTCTGTTTGTTTTGTTTTGGTTCCATCGCACCTTGTCTCATCCTTTCCCCACTATTTCCATAGCTGAGACAGACCCTTGTGAACAGCTGAACTGTACAGAGTATGAGTGGTGTGGCGAGAAAGACGGCGTTTATGGCTGCTTCTGTGATGAGCATCACCATCGGCCCAATAATGAGAGCTACGGTGAGGGCAGCTTCTTCGAAAGCACTTTTGTTTTTTCAATCACTGAAGTGAAAATGGGACTGCCCGTAGGTGTGAATGGTTATTTGTATGTATGTGTCAGCCCTGGATGGATGGATGGATGGATGGATGGATGGATGGATGGATGGATGAATGGATGGATGGATGGATGGATGGATGGATGGATGGATGGATGTGTTAGAAAGCGAATTTAAACAGTATTATGTTGTCACACATTTCTCTTTCATAGACTCGTCCATCACTTGTGTCAGTAGTTCAGGCACTATGTCGGTGTCACGCTGTCAGCTGTTTGAAGCTGGCTTCCATCCTAATGCCCTTCACCTCCGAGATTACTCCTGCAATGGGATTCTCCAGGACGGACGACTAGTCTTCCACTTTGACAATGACGACCGGCTGTGTGGGACAGCTCTCATGGTACAGTCCATCATGTTATCAACATACACTGAATAAGATTTTAGGTGTAAATGTTCACAATAAGACACACTGCAACTATAATCAACTTGGACTATTTTTGTCATTCCTATTTTAAGAGCAATGGAACCCATTTCATCTATGAGAACACCATCGAGGGCGACGTGGACCCCCATGAAGTTCTAATCAGCCGCCAGAGAAACATTCATCTGCGTTTCTCCTGTGAATACCCTCTGACCCAGGCCCTGTCTATGGCTGTGGGCATCAACCCAGTAGAGAGGTGACAATGCCATACAAAAATAAATTCAGGGAGCAAATTAAATGTAACATAAATCGTATATTAAATCTTAATGAGTAACTCTTGAACTGAGAAATCACCAAAACCTGCCAGTAAATTGTTCCTTCTCCTGTGTAGTCAGTCTAGTCATATTATGTGTTTTGTGTTTTTTCATAGCATTGTGAGGAAGAAGCTTCCCTCTGGCCTTGGACAGTATCATATGAGAATGATCCCCTACCAGGACCCTGGCTTCCACTTCCCCCTGACCAGTAACAACAACATAGAAATGGAAATTGACCAGAGGTTGTATGTGGAGGTGCGGACAGAAGGAGTCGATCAACGGCAGATTGCCACCATTCTGGACTCTTGTTGGGCAACGCCAGTCAACGTCCCCAGCCACCCTGTCCGCTGGGATCTCATTAGTGATGAGTAAAGAAGCTAATGCAACTTCACCTTTTTTTTGCATGCTGATTTCTTTCACTGGATTTGAATTAACCCTAGAAACCCTTTCTCCACCCTCCTTTTTACAACCTAACCCTATTACTTTACTTTAGGGTCCACCTGATAACTCTGTAACTTCTACATCTTTCCCTGTTTTCCAGGTGTCCTAATCTAGCTGATGGCACAGTAGAGCTGGTTCAGAATGGCATCTCCACTGTGGCCCGATTTTCATTCAGGATGTTCACCTTTACCAACTTTTCATCCATCTATTTGCACTGCCAGGTCCACCTGTGTCTTTTGAGACACAACAACTGCTCCGACGTAAGTACTATTGTATGTATGTGTGTGATTTTAGCCAGATTAAATAGATTATTAACTGGTTCATCTGATCTAATGTTGTTTTCCTGCAGCATTGCTACCCAGATTATCACAGGCGTGTTGAGAGAGATGTATCCTACCATGCCTCTACAGACATCTCACTAGGACCACTACTCATGAAGCGAGATGCCACAGGTAAAGTACTTCTTGTTGATGACATAGAGTTCAATCAATAATAATTAATTAATTAATTAATTAATTAATAATTCTGTAAACTGGTTTGCACTTACAACTTGATTGTTTTCTTGCAGTTTTGCTCAGGGTGAGGAGCAGTGCTTCAGGCCAGTTAACCTCCATGGTGACCCTGATATTCAGTTTGCTGACTATCAAAACTCTGATCTAGAGAGACACAACAACAATAAACAGATAAGATATATATATCACAAATTATCACTAATCAATGAACATTAATCAGTCTGTTGTAGCTTAATCACAGTGCATACATTTATGAGTTAACAAAAATGTATAATGAGATGCCTTGTTTGTGAAAAGTTTTAGGTTATAAAATATTTGGAAATGCATCCAAATTTAACTTTCCTGTTGATATTTTTAAAAATCCCTTCAAATTTGACATTGAGTTAAAGAACAATTAAAAGACATTTTCCCAGATATCCCAAAAGAAACCTTTCAAATGTATGTATACTCACTGTAGGGAGTATTCTATCAGAGGATATTTTTGTTTATAGTATATCTCCACAAAACATCGGCAAAGTCAATTCAATATATTTAATAGAACATTTTACACCCACTACAGATTACATAAAATTGTTTGGAGTTATTGCAACTTAACCATATGACCTTCTCTTATTGGAAAGTTCTATGTAGGAATCCACCTTTATTTTTAAGTCTGTGACACATAAGATCCCATACTGGTGTGCTCGCAAACACATCCTGTCAATTGCTCTTGATTTGTGTTTCTCTCTTAGAGGTCTTGTCAAAGGTTGTGGAAGTTTTTATTTCTATTAAATCAATATTTAATCAGATAGTCGTTAATAATGAAAAGAAAAATTGTAATTTTGTGTGAAATATGAATCCTCAACAAATTACCCACATTTACATTTTGATTGTGTTTCTGTTTGGGAGGTCTTATCCTGGGAGTTGTGTTCTGTATTTGGGGTTTGGTGAAAAGTCGATGTAATTTTGTTTTACAGCAGTAGGGGGAAGCATTGTGCAGCATAGTAAAGCTGAAGTCAATGTTCATTATTTGTGTTGATTCTTATTGTTAAATCTCTCATATCTCTCATATAAGAAGTAATCATGTATAATGAAGGTTAAAAGGATCAATAAAGTATTTTTTGAATGCTGAGAAATGGTGTTCCTGAACATGAGTTAATCTCTGAACATGTTTGCCCGCTTCTTCTAAAAAGTTTTGGTAGAATTCTTCTACATTTCCTCACTGATACAGAATACAATTATATCAATTGCTATATATAGTTAAAATCTTTAGATAACAACACAGTGGGCACTAAAGATGAGAAACTTAATCCAGCATTTAAACAAGAAACAAGAAATTGACTGCACTGTGTCCTTCTCAATCACAAACACAACCAGCAGAGATATACTGCAACACATCAAAGTCATACCGTATGGTAGGTCAAACAGTAAACAACAGTTACAGTGTATTCACAATCCAAGAGCTAGGCACCTCTTGCTTTGGAGGCCGAACCCACTTCTGGCTGTCATCAGGGTCACTGGCATTACGCCACATGCAGCTTGCACTGCTGCACAGCAACACTGCTACTTTCTGGGCAAACACAACCAAAGGGCTGGAAATGAGCATTCCCACAGTCACTCTAACTCAGAAGTTGGCAACTGGCACCCCATCACAAATAAGGACTCATTTGTTTTTCTTCCACACTATGATCAGGGGAGAGTGCAAACGCAGTCCCCCTACTACCACAAATCAAGCAGTTGAGATTCCCACATTTGGGGAACTTGCAGGTGTCAGCAAAACCTTTTACAAAATCAAACCAACCTTATCATAATCTTTCTAGATTTCAATGTCACCTTTATCATTGATAGTGAGGAAGGGGGGAGCTTTGTCCTTCTCTGTCCTGTATGAGAACACATATGTGAACACAGAAAGATAACACCAGAGCTCTATTTTTTTCCCCAAATCTAAAATCTATCACTCTAAGTCCAGTCCAACCTCAAACGATAGAAAACCATGTGAAAAACAAGATGGAAATCTAATTCATGTGCTCTTAATTATTGTCAGTTAATGTGAGTATGTGTGTGTGTGTTAATGTGGCCATTCACAGAGATCTGGCTTCCACAAAGCCTCAGTAGGAAGAGAAACATTATCAATTCCACAAAACTCATTTGGATCCCAGGAAATGTATCCATTGGATGTAAATAATTTTCTGATGGAAGTGGGTGATAGACCTTCAGTATTTATCATCAGGTCAATTTTTCCAATACTTTGGCTCCTTATTAAAGCAACATTGTGTAACTTTTCTAACATAAAATACCAGATTTTAAATCATTTTGATGCTACACTGATGTGTAATCTGGTGAATGGTGTCTCTGTCATTTCCATTCTGCACCCTGTACACCTGTTTCTACACTATGTAACTTTGTGATCCAGGTACAATCACTTGCAAGAAGTATGCACTTGCAGGGGCGCATTAAGGTGCAGACCATTAACTGTTTAAAAGATTTTGGTGAAACTGGAAAATGTTTTCTGCTTTTGCTCTGATGTCCTATGGCTGCTGTGCATCAACTCTGTGTTATAGAGTTTCCTAACGTACAGTAAACTTCTGCAAACTACAGCTGCTGTTATCTGTCTGGACTAAGGAGAAACAGTCAGAGAGCTGTATAAGCCCCATTTATATGATTAATCACTTCGAAACCACAAAAAGATGAGCACATTGTGGATCAGCTGCAAGTTCTCCACTAAGGATTTTTTTAAAGTGGCTTGAATCATTACTGTCATATTAACAATGGATCTTGTGAAACTGGTCGGACTCTGCAGCTCTCCTCAGGTCTGAGGAGCATTTTAGTGTCTTTCAGCTCATTGTTTTGGTTTTCTGGCTACAATTGAACTGTTTTTGGTTCACTCTCAATACTCTCACATGCAACACATAAATAGTAAAAAACAGAGAGAATAAGTTCAATTGGTTTATTTCTGTATAACAAAGAGTGATACATTGCTTCAGAGTTATTTGATTATGAATACATAAGGCAGAGTAATGCAGATATAGATGTTAAGAACACTACAATATGATATTATTGTATCCATATAGAAAAAAAACTTTTATGTCTTATAGATGTGTTTCAAGATTGTTTAAGCAATATTGGATAACTTTTCTACCATAAAATAACAGGTTTAAAATAATTTTGATAACACTGACTTGTAATCAGGTGAATGGTGTCTGTCATTCCCACTCTACAGCCCGTATGTCTGTTTCTGCACTATGTAACTTAGTGCTTCAGGTACAATCACCCACGTGAAGTGCGTTACAGCACCAGTGATATTGCTGCCTCTGCTATATTGATTTTGATAAATATTTGTAGTCATGTTAGCAACTTTGCACAACTTGGAACAAAACAAAGCTGTGAGAACATGTATGACATGAATTGACCTTAAATTAATGTTTCTTTTTTTCTTTTTTCTTTTTTTTTTTGTACATACATCACATTTTTTACATTTTATGGTGCCGTTTTTAAATATTATATATATATATATATATATATATATATATATATATATATATATATATATATATATATATATATATAATATATTTGTCGTCTGGATTGTAAGGTTTATTACATAGCAAAGATATATATATATTTATGTAGGACACCGTCTGACTACTAAGACTAATAAGACTACTACTAGTGACATATTAGTGTACTAGAACATTACAATATATATGTTTGATGTGAGTCACTGTGTGAAACATGCAAATGGAAGATGTGTATAGTTGCAATACCACTGAAGGATTAAATAGTACCTGACAAGTACAACTTTTCTCGTCGGCTTTGCTAAAGTAGCAGAAAAGAAAAATACCGATAGCCCATACATCTGTTTCTGCACTATGTAACTTGCTTGAAGTACAATTACCCGCTAGAATTACGTAAGGCTTTACAGCACTAAGTCACACACCACCAACTATCTGACTGATTTTGGTGAAGCTGGCCTCAAACAAAGCCAAACAACTACTACAGCCGAGGACCTCAAGGCCCATGCGTGACCCTGCGTAACCTAAGGATAGAAAATTCCATAACAATCCCCTCTAATTGATCATAAGATCAATACTAAGTACCGATATTAATAATTATCCAATTTAGAGACCACCAGGGAGCACAGTCAGAATCACACAGAATTCAAGAGTATATAAAATCAATTTATTCTAAAAGAAAACCAATAGAAATTATTTCTCAAACAAATCAGTCAGTTAAGATTAAGTCATACAATCAGTGAGATACCTTCAGAACCACTCACCCCATGATGTGTGAGTTCTACCTTCAAGTTGGCAACACTGGTCTCTGTCTATGCTTTTGTGTGTACGTGTGCCAGTGTGGCCTCACATACAATTGTCCCAGACTTTGTGTCCCAGGCATTTTTTTATTCATTCAAGATAAGGGGGCATCCTTAATTTCGAGTGCTAGCTGCATGTGAATTTCCTGTAGGCAGTAGCTCTCATTTATTGAGTGTGCCTGAAAGAGCACACTATCTATTATTCCCCATACTTAATTTTATTATTGTTGCGTTTTTTGGCACGCTACTCCTCCCGCAGTTTTGGTCGCACATACACAAAAAGGTATCAAAACGACTGGCTCAGCCGGGCGATGCGGTCTATGACTTTTCTAAGCGTTTCGGCAAACGGTTTGCCTAAAAATCGCCAAAAACCACGCCAAAAAATGAATGGGTGTGTATTGGAAGAATGTTCCAGAGCTAGAGTGCGTGACATCATAGCTAGAGTGGAGAGGGAGAATTTGTTGAAAAATAAATTTGTAAACTGCTCCCGAGGCCACAAATGTCACTCTACATCTGCTATATATTATCCAGTCCCTATCAATTTTTTTCCTGTCCATTGTGGGATGTGGAATACGTCAAATATTTTGGTAATTCCCTGCCCTCTGCATCTGCTGGCAGTTCCTTTGCCCTCTCTGAGAAAGGTGTTTGTTTTGCCATCTGACATACGAGATTCACTCTATCAGAGTTGGTCATTCTAGTTGGCCATAATGCAGGATCGCTGAAATTAAGTGTCTGTCTGTCTGTCTCTCACTCACTCACTCTGGCCCGGGACAACATACCGTTTGTCCCCCCCTATTGGCGGCACCCGGCACCAACCCGCTTCTTAAGTCCCCATCGTGTTGGTAAATTTCATATGCAACAAGTGAAAAATTTTAAATGTAAAATCTTAACATTTCAAGTGATACATGAAAATCTAAAATTGAAAAACAAAATTGGGACTTGGAACCATGTCTGTATCTCATTTAGAAAGGGTGGTCCCCAGGAGACACCTTTTTGCCCACTGTCCCCACCGGGCCAGATAAATGAGTATGTGTGTGTGTGTGTGCGGCTCTGCACATCAGTCTGATATGAGTGTTGACTTGTGATGATAATGACTGATGATGTTGATTTAGATTCAAGGCAGCAAGATCAGTTTTGGTTGTGGTTTTGGACTGGACTGGATGTACTTTGTTGTTTGCTCTAGTTTCATCTGTGCGTTTATGTGTAAATAGGCTTGGCCTGTTGTGTATGAATGTTAGAGTGGGATCAGAGGGGTTAATCTGAGCAAGCATGTGTGCGTGTTCATCATGTGTGTACTGTGGATGTGACTGTGTGGTGTCGGAATTTCTAAAAGTGCTCCGCAACGTTATTTAATACATCAGTAATATTGTCTGTTTCAATGCATATGCCCCCCACCCCCTCCGCGTGACTTGAAATTAGAAAGAAGGTCCACAGCACGCTAGATAAAAACAAAATGTACAAAAATACATTATAAAACACAGTAAATAAATAGCAACTTTATGTTTAAAAGACTGTTTCCACATACAAACTCAAGCACCAGTGGCTCAGTCTGGATGAAAGCCTCAGGTCAGGATTGGTCAATGCCACGATATTCCCATTTTATGAAGCAGACAGAATGCACATATATCTGTACGTGAGATTTTGTATTGTAGCACGGCAGGTTGGCACCCTGACATTTACACATATTTGGCAAATATTTAAGTATTTCACCCTCCATTTTCCCATCACTCGTGAACAAGACCCCCCAGGAGATACTTGAATTCCCTCGCTTGGGGCAGCAACTCGCATCCAAACTGAACGGAGCATTCCACTGTTTTCCAGCAGAGCACCATGGCCTCAGACTTGGAGGTGCTGACTCTCATCCCAGCTGCTTCACACTCTCAGCTGCAAATCGCCCCACCGAGTGCTGAAGGTCACGCTCCGATGAAGCCAACGGAACCACATCATCTGCAAACAGCAGAGATGCAATCCTGAGGATCCCAAACCAAACACCCTCCTCACCCTGGCTGTGCCTTGAGATCTGGCCCTTGAATATCACAACCTGGATTGGAGACAAGGGGCAGCCCTGGCGGAGTCCAACACCCACTGAGAATGTATTTTACGTTGTGCTGAGAATATGGACACAGCTCTCACTTTGGTTGTACAAGGACCGGATGGCTCGTACCAATGGTCCCAGTACCCCAAACTCCCTCAGTACCCACCACAGGAACACCCATGGGAGGTACTAGCTAATATAATAGTTAAATTGTTGACAAATGCAGCAGCAATGCCTTCAGTTTGAGAAATGAACTGTCAGAGATCATAAAGTCATTTGCAACACTTACCAAGTTTTACAGTATATTATTATACAATATTATACATTACAAGATGTTTGTAGTGTCTAAAGAATTTGCTTACTCAGTATATTCAGTTTACTTCAGTGTTGCGTTTACAAACACTAATAATACAAATAAAACTTCAGCAGCATCATTAAAGTTGAATGACTCAGACTCAGTTATTATTTAACATGACTATCTGTATTATTAATTAGTATGAATACTATGTTCTATTTCTTTGTAATTAGAAGTAATTCCAGTGAAGTCTTGTTGTCTTTTATGAACAGTAATCCATCTTTTCTCAGTGGCGGAGCCAGAGTAAGATGACTTTTCACCCATGTCTTTGTTTCAACAAGATGACAACATGACAATAGATGTATTAAAAAGGGAGTGGACCCACTTTGGCCAAGATTTTTGTGCCACGCCATAATAAAGACTCTGACAATCATCTGACTCGCGGCTTATCATCTTAAAACATTTTTGGTATGTGGTAACAAACAAAAACACATTTTCTCATGGCAGCGGACTGGAAGAATGCCTACAGCTACATTTTTTCCCCTGCACGTTAGGTTTATTAAAAGAAAGATGTTCACACGATACATCACAATACCATGGAGATGATATCATTCTTCACATGAAATCATTTTGTGTTTCATCGAATTCCTATTTTGCCTCCTTCATTGGCTTTTTGGGTCATAGATTTTAGATAGGATTAAGTAGCACCTGGAAAATGTCCTGTTTGCCTCAGACTGCCTTTCATGGCTGCAGAAAGAAACAAATTGCATTTGTTTTGTGCATAATAATTTTTGTGCATTGGTACCCCTGTACCAAGGGGTGCATAAGGGTAAGGGGTAGAACCTGATGTGTACCGTACATTGCTAAGTACACAGGAGTCACAGTACAACATTACATCTCAATTGTTTGATTCAGTGGGTGCATATTCAAGGAAAGTGTGTGAAGTCAGAACAGACATCAAAGCTGTGAAACTGGTTCAGTTGGGTGTAGTGCTAAAAGGTAACGCAAACTATCAAACGAGATTTGTTTTCATAACTGGTGATTGCTGATGATAACACAAGATACAGCCTGATGATGATGATGACCAGAGATGCAATCCTGAGGATCCCAAACCAAACACCCTCCTCACCCTGGCTATGCCTTGAGATCTGGCCCTTGAATATCACAACCTGGATTGGAGACTGTTACATCCACAGGTGATAGACAATAACACGACAACCAGTAAATCAAACAAGTCTCAGTGGAAGTGAACAAGTGTGTTTTATTATATAACAAAGAAAACACACCAAGGTGTGGGGGGTGGGGGGTGGGACAAAGTGATTGTGCCAAATAAAATAAAATTAATATAACAGAAGAAGGCCTGTCTGAGCTACCTCTGATGGAAGAACGTAAACCAAAAAAAATGCCTAACTGGCTTGTTTAACAAAAGACTCTCTCCAAAACAATACAGCGGTGGCACAACCAATAAACCTAGTGGGATAACAATGATCGTCTACGTGAGTGCAAAAATGTAAAGGGTACCCCAACTTACCTAGTCCCCCAAAACCCCCCACACATACCTGAACAAACATGTCTCAGAAAGAGCACAAAAAAAAAAGGATAGCAAAAACCACATGCAACAAAATCAAGAGTCAAGAGAAGAGACTGAAGGCCTGAGACGTCCTCCCTTTAAGGTGTCTCCTCTGTTGTGGTAGGGCAGCTGAAGAGGTAATTATCCAATAAGCCACACAGCCCGCCTACCCAGAGTAGCAGCATCCCTGCAGCCATTACCTGAAGAAAACACAACACACAAGGAAGGGGGAGGGGAGACACAAACAAACAGAATACCTGGCTGCCTAGCACGTAACACCCCCACCCATATAATTTCAAACTTAACGTTTGGAACTAAATTATTCATCTCAACTACAAACCACGTGACAAGGCATCAGCCAGGACATTCTCAGATCCATTTTTATGACAAATTTTGAGGTGGTAGCTCTGAATAATCAAAGACCAACGCATGAGATGTTGGTTGTGATTTTGCATCCTAGAGAGAAACACGAGGATTATGATCTGTGAAAACCTGGATAGTCTTCGCACTGGATCCAAGATAAACTTCAAAATGTTGCAGGGCAAACAGTAGTGCCAGAGATTCCTTTTCTTTTTCTTCTCTTTTTTAAAATTCTTTTTCTTTCTTCTTTCTTTCCCTTCCCCCTCTTTTTCTTTTTCTCTTCTTTTCTTGCACTCCAACTTGCATTTTCTTCCGAAGCATCAGGATCCTGCTCAGTAGCCATAAAGGAGTCTGACAAGTCAACACCATATTTCTTTGACTGGGCTCTGGTTATCACACCAGCAGGAAAGATAGAGTTCTGGGTTGTGTTGTCAGACTTGAGGTTCAGATCAGGTCTACCTAGTACCTCAGGGGCAGGCACAACCTTGTCTCCAGCTATGTCATTGCCAAGGATGAAATCAACATCTTTAATGGGCAAAACAGGAAGAACAGCCACTTTAAATAATCCACTGACCAAAGGAGACTGAAGATGAACTTTCTGCAGAGGAGCAAGTACGAAACCCATGTCAAGTCCCCGAACAACTACACTTGAATGACATGACGATTCGGACGTTAAAGGTAAGATGCCCTCTAGAATAATGGACTGGGCTCCTCCTGAATCCCTTAGAATGGATACTGACTGTTGATCTTTTGGATCCCCAGTTAGTGAAACAAAGCCTTCCGAAATAAAGGGTTTAAAACAGGGATCAGGTTCATCATCTTCAGCATCATCGTGTGAGATTGCAGTGACTGGCAGAGAAACAGTCTTAATGAGACCCACGCCTTTAGGTTGTGAGGAGCTAGAGGGAAACTGTTGTTTACGCTTCAGTGCAAGACAGTCAGCAAGAACATGGCCCTTCTTGTGACAGTAGAAACATTCACGAGTGCCATGTGGGGGCGACTGTGGTCCCTTAACCCTTTCAGAAGGGTGACCAGAATCAAGTTTCATAGGGCGAGACGTTGAGACTTTGTCAGGGCAGGAAGATGACATAAACACATTCTTATGTGTTAGAACAAACTCATCAGCCAAGACCGCTGCTTTAGCCAGAGTAGTCACCTTTTGTTCATTTAAGAAAATCCCCATCTTCTCAGGCTAAGCATTCTTAAAGTCTTCCAACAACATCAGCTCACGAAGGGATTCAAAACTATTCCTGACATCAGTAGTACTGCACCATGTGTCAAATAGAATCCCCTTTTCTCGTGCAAATTCAACAAAGGTTTGACCACTTGACTTTTTATGATTTCTTAACTTCTGCCTGTACGCCTCTGGCACCAGCTCATATGCACGCAAAATAGACTCTTTGAGCACATCATAGTTCAAGCTATTCTCTATGGAAAGCGAGGACATAACTTCCTGTGCTTTACCAACCAGCTTGCACTGCAGAAGGATAGGCCACATCTCCTTCGGCCATTCTAGTGCAGTTGCAATTCTTTCAAACGCACTGAAATAAGAGTCAACCTCTGTTTCTCGAAATGTTGGCACCAGGGCAATATTTTTGCTGACATCAAAACTTTGTTTGTGGAAAACTGTCTGTGAAGGTGCCAATATCTCAGGTGCGTGTGCCATCCTCTGAGCAGAGGAGATTCTCATGGCCTCTACTTCAAGCTGCCGTAACTTGACTTCTTTATCAGCCTCTATCTCCAACCAGCGAACTTGTAATTTAAGGTCATAATCTGCTTTGCATATGCTCTCCTTTTCCTGTGCCTCTAACTGAAGGCGGGCTAAACAAACCTTTAACTTGGCATCGGCACTAAACCCATGACCATCTGGGGAGAAAGGCTCAAAACGAGGCAAGGTTGCAGGAGGAGCCTCACGGACAGCCTTATCGACCCGAGGTGTGGTCTGTGTCATCTGCTGTCCCCCTTCTTCATCTAAGTCAGAGGAAGTGCTTAGTCTAGCCACAGAAACTCCCTCTAGAGGAACCTCATCCCCTGGCTGAACAGAATCAACAGGGTCTGTAAGGACCTGTAGCTCCATCAGTTTTTCCAGAACTTTATTTTTTATGTCCTTTTTAACACCATACTTCTGTACAGCAATATTAAAGTGTGCTGCAATACACAATAAGTCATCTTTGCGACACGAGTCAAGTTTTTCAAAACTGGGATCATCAAGGAAGTTCTGCAAGTTAAAGCTCATGCTTACTCTCAATGCCACTACCACATCAACTCATCAATTTTGGTTGTCTTAGCTCAGGGAAAAAAGATCCCGGACGAGCCCCCAATTGTGTTACGTCCACAGGTGATAGACAATAACACGACAACCAGTAAATCAAACAAGTCTCAGTGGAAGTGAACAAGTGTGTTTTATTATAACAAAGAAAACACACCAAGGTGTGTGGGGGGGGGGATGGGACAAAGTGATTGTGCCAAATAAAATGAAATTAATATAACAGAAGATGGCCTGTCTGAGCTACCTCTGATGGAAGAACGTAAACCAAAAAAAATGCCTAACTGGCTTGTCTAACAAAAGACTGTCTCCAAAACAATACAGCGGTGGCACAACCAATAAACCTAGTGGGATAACAATGATCGTCTACGTGAGTGCAAAAATGTAAAGGGTACCCCAACTTACCTAGTCCCCAAAAACCCCCCACACATACCTGAACAAACATGTCTCAGAAAGAGCACAAAAAAGAGACAAGGATAGCAAAAACCACATGCAACAAAATCAAGAGTCAAGAGGAGAGACTGAAGGCCTGAGACGTCCTCCCTTTAAGGTGTCTCCTCTGTTGTGGTAGGGCAGCTGAAGAGGTAATTATCCAATAAGCCGCACAGCCCGCCTACCCAGGTGAGCAGCATCCCTGCAGCCATTACCTGAAGAAAACACAACACACAAGGAAGGGGGAGGGGAGACACAAACAAACAGAATACCTGGCTGCCTAGCACGTAACAGAGACAAGGGGCAGCCCTGGCGGAGTCCAACACCCACTGAGAATGTATTTTACGTTGTGCTGAGAATATGGACACAGCTCTCACTTTGGTTGTACAAGGACCGGATGGCTCGTACCAATGGCCCCAGTACCCCAAACTCCCTCAGTACCCCCCACAGGAACACCCGTGGGAGGTACTAGCTAATATAATAGTTAAATTGTTGACAAATGCAGCAGCAATGCCTTCAGTTTGAGAAATGAACTGTCAGAGATCATTAAGTCATTTGCAACACTTACCAAGTTTTACAGTATATTATTATACAATATTATACATTACAAGATGTTTGTAGTGTCTAAAGAATTTGCTTACTCAGTATATTCAGTTTACTTCAGTGTTGCGTTTACAAACACTAATAATACAAATAAAACTTCAGCAGCATCATTAAAGTTGAATGACTCAGACTCAGTTATTATTTAACATGACTATCTGTATTATTAATTAGTATGAATACAATAATATAATAATATAATATGTTCTATTTCTTTGTAATTAGAAGTAATTCCAGTGAAGTCTTGTTGTCTTTTATGAGCAGTAATCCATCTTTTCTCAGTGGCGGAGCCAGAGTAAGATGACTTTTCACCCATGTCTTTGTTTCGACAAGACAGACGTGACAACATGACAATAGATGTATTAAAAAGGGAGTGGACCCACTTTGGCCAAGATTTTTGTGCCACGGCATAATTAAAGACTCTGACAATCATCTGACTCACGGCTTATCATCTTAAAACATTTTTGGTATGTGGTAACAAAAAAAAAACACATTTTCTCATGGCAGCGGACTGGAAGAATGTCTACAGCTACATTTTTTCCCCTGCACGTAGGTTTATTAAAAGAAAGATGTTCACACGATACATCACAATACCAGTGAGATGATATCATTCTTCACATGAAATCATTTTGTGTTTCATTGAATTCCTATTTTGCCTCCTTCATTGGCTTTTTGGGTCATAGATTTTAGATAGGATTAAGTAGCACCTGGAAAATGTCCCGTTTGCCTCAGACTGCCTTTCATGGCTGCAGAAAGAAACAAATTGCACAAATTTGTTTTGTGCATAATAATTTTTGTGCATTGGTACCCCTGTACCAAGGGGTGCATAAGGGTAAGGGGTAGAACCGGATGTGTACCGTACATTGCTAAGTACACAGGAGTCACAGTACAACATTACATCTCAATTGTTTGATTCAGTGGGTGCATATTCAAGGAAAGCGTGTGAAGTGAGAACAGACGTCAAAGCTGTGAAACTGGTTCAGTTGGGTGTAGTGCTAAAAGGTAACGCAAACTATCAAACAAGAGATTTGTTTTCATAACTGGTGATTGCTGATGATAACACAAGATACAACCTTTGATCAGCTGGTCTCTGAACGCAATTGACACCATCTTCTCGACGAGAAGCCGAGGTTCGGGGGAACCTAACTGTCCTGATGGAACGTTTGCTGCCGGATACACGATGGACTGGTGGGAGAGGTGGAGGGTCGTGTGCCTGGCGGCTCTTTCTGTGGAGGACGCTGAAGACATCTACATATTCGGAACCATGATTACAGGTCTTTTGCTGATTGGATTAGGCGCTGGCCTGGTTTATTGAGAAATTCAGAAAATCGTGGCAGCTGTCCAAGGCCCCTTCAAGCTGCCCGCAATGATTGAGGCGATGGGCAGAGCTGCCAGCACTCAGACTGTGGCTACAAACCGCATTTTGGATAACATCATGGAGAAGCTTGCGGCTCTGGACAGGAAAATGGATCGTTTCGATGACCAGCATGGACACAGAGAGTAGCCGTGCATATTGGAATGTGGCTACTCGCCCCAAACCTAAACAATCCTAATCTTATCTGTTTCGGCCTCCTCAACCAGCACTGGCCTCGGCCAAGGCCGCTGCTGGAACAACAACTCCCCTGGCAGAACGCTGCAGTGAGACGCTCTTGCACTCCTCCCCCATTCCCACAGACACCTGCTGATTGTTGACTCTGTCTGGGACGCCAGGCGAAGACGACTCTCAAAGCCTACACAGACACGAACATTTACACAGATATGCACCCCCACCCCCCCTACCCATCCAACGCCTTCGCCGCTTTGTACCCCTCAGTGTGGTAAGCGGGTCTGTGACCAGCGCTGACATGGCTGCAGGACCGGATGGCTGCTTATCTATACTGGGTTATCTCTACCCCCCCTTACCTACCTTGTTGCAAGTCATGAGTTTTTATGTTGTAAGGTGTACTCATTTATGTGCTTATGTTGCTGAGGTATTTTTTTTCCTGTTTCCACACTGTGCTCCTTACAGGAGCACAGTCTGGGGGTTGCTTTTTTTTCCCTCCCCTCTCCCCCATGTATGCTGTACTTCTCTTCTCCTGCTCTGTCTCCCTGTCCTGTCTACCCCACTGTCATATGTATATGTATGTTATGTATATGTATGGACAGGTTGATGGTCATTTGGCTGGTACTTGTGACTAGTGACAATAAAAGCATTCATTCATTCATTCAACCTGATGACAGCAAACAGGATGTAATTATACACCGGTATTTAGTGAATGCCATACGGCACGTATACCAACACTGATGATTGAAATTTGAAGAAGATGGAATTCCAAAAAAGGCACTAGAGATGCTAATAAGAAAGACAGTAACTAAACACTATTGTGACTTGTCCTCAATCCACTAGCTAGTGAGGTGTTAGAGTGTAGGATGAGGGGATCACTCTCAAAGTACATCAGAAGTGCCTGAGTCGGTCTCACATTCTGCCGAACTCATGCTGGTGATCACACTTTAAACCCCTAAAGATAACACCACAAATACTATACGCCCAGAAATAGTCAAAGAGAATGCCCACGCATGACCCTGCGTAACCTAAGGATAGAAAATTCCATAACAATCCCCTCTTATTGATCATAAGATCAATACTAACTACCGATATTAATAATTATCAAATTTAGAGACCACCAGGGAGCACAGTCAGAATCACACAGAATTCAAGAGTATATAAAATCAATTTATTCTAAAAGAAAACCAATAGAAATTATTTCTCAAACAAATCAGTCAGTTAAGATTAAGTCATACAATCAGTGAGATACCTTCAGAACCCCTCACCCCATGATGTGTGAGTTCCACCTTCAAGTTGGTAACACTTTATCTTAACCTTTCGCCAATTAGCATTTCTAAGTGCTTTTTTCTAAGGAGCTGCGCAAAGCACAAGCGAAAGATCCTGCCATTGGTATCGCCAAACAAGTACAAAGTGGAGTCTGGCCTGCGACCTCCCAAAGCCACACAGATGTTGCTTTGCTGCAACGAGAAAGCAGCAGGCTCCTAATAAAGTCAGGCCTGTTGTGCAGGAAAACCAGCAGACCGGTGGGCGGTCAGATTTTCCAACTGGTCCTCCCCAGTGAACACCGTCCTAAAGTGCTCAAGACTGTTCATGATGATTCTGGCCATCTGGGAGTTGACTGCATCACTGACCTGGTGAAAGATCGATTTTATTGGCCAAAAATGGCCTTTGACATTTCCCAGTACATCAAAAACTGTGGCCGGTGTGTTGCTCGTAAAACGTTACCTCACAGGGCCGCACTTTTGAAACAGATAACCAGCAGTGGTCCCCTCGACTTGGTGTGTGTAGACTTCCTGTCTATAGAGCCAGATTCCAAGGGTATGACCAACGTCCTGGTGGTAACGGATCACTTTACCTGGTACGCACAGGCTTATGTGACAAAAGATCAAAGAGCAACCACCGTCGCCAAGGTGCTGGTCGAGAAATATTTCATGCATTATGGCCTGCCATCCAGAATTCATTCTGACCAAGGGCGTGACTTCGAGAGCCGTCTCATCAAAGAGCTCTTGGGAATGTTAGGCATCAAAAAATCCAGAACGAGTCCATATCACCCCCAAGGTGACCCGCAGCCAGAGCGTTTCAACCGAACGCTCTTGTCTATGCTCGGTACTCTCCAACCCAGTCAAAAACAAAAATGGAGCCAGTATGTTAGTTTGCTCGTCCACGCCTACAACTGTACCCGTAACGATGCGACGGGATACTCTCCATACTACTTGATGTTTGGGCGTGAGGGTCGTCTGCCCATTGATCTGTGTTTTGGAACTTCTCCCAATGGAGTCAGCTATAGTGACTACTTACATTATGTTGACAACAGAGTGAGAGACCAAGTGTTGGAGAAAGGGGATCGCGTGCTCGTCCGAGCTCTGGGCTTGCCTGGAAAGCACAAGCTTGCTGACAAATGGCATTCTGACCCTTATGTTGTTGTTGAAAAACTACCAGACTTACCTGTGTACAGAGTAAAACCTGAAAAGGGAAGAGGCGTGGTCAAGACCCTGCACAGGGACCACCTTTTACCCATAGGGTATCTGGTCAGGTTTCCCTCAGATGTGGAGATGAAGAGTCTACCACAGAGGCCCGAGACACGCTCGCATCAAAAGAAACAGTCAAGTGAAAATCCAAATCAGGAGGAACACTCGGAAGACGAGGAAGAACACTGGACCCTACCTGCTGACCGAAGGGATGACATCTTATTTGCCATTGATCTGCTGGCGGATCAGTTAAGTGGAGATGTTCCCCTGGACAATGCACTAACACCTATATCTCAGCATAACTGTGTTGAAGAGGAAATTGATGTGGATACTGAGGACGTTATGGACCCAATCCCGGAAGGACAAGACGCAGAGCAAACTCAGCAACTACCAGAGGACACTGTGGTGGACACAGGTCTAGAAGGGGGAGCGCTCCCCTCTACTAGTCAGTTTCAAAGTAGTGCCGAGCCTGTTTGTGACCGTCCTGCCCGAAGACAAGTGAAGCCAGTCGTTCGGTTAAGCTATGATAGACCTGGCCATTCAACCAATGAACCCATTGTAGTTGTACATAGAGGATTGAGAATCACTATCAAAAGAGACTCCCCAGTGCTTTATCAAAGCTGGGATAATGTGTAATGACAAACACACATGTATGACCCTAGTCTGTAGCATACATGCCAGACATTAATATTGACATATACCGGAAGTGACAGATGTAAAACTAGTGTGATGAGGGCATCAACACCTTTTAGAAAGGGGCGATTGTAGCCCCATGGTCTTTAATTTCATTCATTTATATACAGATATTAAAATGTTTATGTGGTTAAATAACAGTTCGTGAAGTGTAAATATGTTTAAAAATTGTTGGATTATAATATACAATCAATGAAACAATCCAAAGATACACACATCTCATCTCATGATGTACTGTAAACGTTTTTTCTCCACAGAAAACAACAGCCCAAGCAGTGTTGATCTCTGGTGGACAATACTCATTTGTGCTGATGAACTATGGGGATATAGCTGCCACAGATCGCCAAGTGCAGGTCAGAACTGGCAAAGTTATGAATGATCAATTAAGAAAGAAGAAGAATTTAAACATGTTTTCCAATTGCTGTAACTAAAACTGGTTACAGTGATTGCAGTATATTGTGTATATGATGCATATTTTGAATTTACAAAATAATCAAAATCACAAATACATTTACATGAAAGCTTTTTATCTGTTTGACATGTTGTGTATTTCCAGGCTGGCTATGACAAAATAAACTCCACCCACCATTTCACTCTTCCTGGATCCTTCACTAGCGATGCTACAGGCAGTAAGTCAACTTTTCGCTGGAGTAGCAATGTCAATAAACCTGGTTGCTGGGCTTTCCGAACAGACCGAGGATCAAAAGGCTGTGCTTTCAATGGTAAGGCCAAATACAGAGGGTGACAGCAAGTAAAACATTATTACCTTACGACTTTATAACCTTACTTTCAATGGTGTACATGTTGACCACTCCTGAAACATATCTGCATTAAAAAAATATCCAGTTTGTTGTCCATTTTGTAATGATATATTCATATTTAATATGATATTAGTTTTGGTTGACCATTTCCTTCGCTTTTTTTAAGATAAATCTGTGCAGCTGGGTGACTCCTTTTGGAGTGACAGCACCTGTGCACAGAAGTGCACCTGCACTTCAGAAGGTCTGCAGTGTCACAGCGAACCCTGTTCGTTTTCCAAAATCTGCCGGCCAAGTTCCTTTCAGTTCTCCTGCCAGACGGTGCAGAGACGCACCTGCACCGTGAGTGGTGATCCACATTACTATACCTTTGACGGCAGAGTATTTCACTTTCAGGGCACCTGCACTTACGTTGTCTCTGAGCAATGTGGTCGAGGGCTGCCCTACTATAGAGTAGAGGGCAAAAATGAGCACCGAGGCAGTAGTCGAGTTTCCTGGACACGACTGGTCAAAGTGTATGTCTACAATGAAACCATTGAGCTTGTCAAGGAACGTCATGGTGAGGCCAAGGTTAGTAATAAGGACTAATCCTTCAATTACTGTAACACTTTTACTTAGTTCATATTTTTTCAACTATGTCTTTGTTTGCTGGTGTGCTTACAGGTTAATGGAATCTTTCTGGCCACTCCGATCTGTCTCAACAATGGCACTGTCCAGGTTTGTGAGTCAGGTCTTTTTGTGATCATCAGTACTGACTTTGGCTTGGAGGTATCTTATGACACACGTTATTATCTCAGGATCAGGGTTCCCTACACTTACCAGAATGCAACATGTGGCCTGTGTGGAAACTTCAACAATATTCCTGAGGATGACTTCCAAACCCGCCAAGGTGAGGTTGTGAGCTCCGATGTTGTTTTTGCCAACAGCTGGAATGCGTCAGGGGACGATGAACCTGGTTGTGAGCCAATATGCAGAGGTCTGGACTGTGCTGCCTGCACTGAGGATCAGACAGCTTTATACAGTGACAATGCCTATTGTGGTATCCTCCAGAGTGAATCTGGACCTTTTGCTGCTTGCCATCAACAACTTCCCCCAGAGGCCTTTGCGCAAAGCTGTGTGTTTGATCTGTGTGTAGCAGGAGGGTACCAACCCGTTCTGTGCCAAGCCCTACAAGCGTATGCCAGTCAATGTCAACAGAATGGTATACAGCTGCCAAGCTGGAGGAGACAGGGTTTCTGTGGTATGTCTGTCAATCAGTCAGCATAATTACAAAATATTCTTTGAGTAAAATGTCCATGATGTTGAGGTCCATGTTGTTTTCCTTTGTCTAGAAATCTCTTGTCCACCCGACAGCCACTTTGAATCCCAAGGCACAGGATGTCCAGCTACCTGTGTCAACCCCAATTCTACCCAGGACTGCCCTCTTCCTGCCCAGGAGAGCTGCATCTGCAATTCAGGCTACATCCTTAGTGCTGGAGACTGTGTCCATCATTCTGAGTGTGGCTGCACATTTGAGGGTTGCTACTACCGCTCTGGAGAAACTGTAATACCAGACGAGGACTGTAGGAAACGTTGTAGCTGCAGTAATGGCTCCATGACCTGTCACTCTCATGGATGTGACCCACTAGAGTCTTGCAAAGTGGTGGATGGAAAAAGAGGATGCAGACCTAATAGCTATGCAACATGCTCGATAAGGGGCCCAGGGTCATATCACACATTTGATGGACTGACATACGAGTATCCTGGTGCATGTCGATTAATTCTTGCCAAAGTAATGGGTATGTCAAGTCACGACCACTTTTCAGTGACAATAGAAAAAACACCCATAGGCCAGCAGGGCTTTGACACAGGGTTGAAGATTGAGGTAGAGGATTCACAGGTGTCCATTATGTCGAGTAGCATCGTACTGGTAAGTGTTAACAAATGTGAGTGAATAAGTTGTGAACAGTTATCTTTCACATGTCTATAACACATACATAATATTTATGGTCAATCAAGGATTTGACAGTGTCTTGAAATCTAAATTGACCCGTAGGTTGACGGTCAGAAGATCAGACTACCATTCAGTTCAGCGTCCAACCGAATCCAAATCTACCACAGCAGCATTCACAGTATCATCCTTCGCACTGCCTTTGGTGTAACTGTGGAGACAGTTTGGCCTCACATTGTGCATGTCACTGCACCTGGTATCTACAATGGCTCACTAGGTGGACTCTGTGGTAATTACAATGGTCACCCAGGTGATGACTTCCGCACACCCAATGGCATCCTGGTCAACAGCTCTCAGGTCTTTGGGGACAGCTGGAGAAATGGCTCCCTTTCTGCAGAGTGTGTAGACAACTCTACAACAATTTTTGGTGAGTATTGTGGCATTTTTTTTTATTTTCACAAGGGCCTTTTGCCCAGTGGTCGGACATGAGGAACCAATGTCAGCATGTGCACATTTGTGATGGGATTGTTAAGTCTTCTGGAAGGACTGCTGTGATGCTCTGTGAGGTTCTGTGAAATTATGCTCTTACACTCTACCTTAGGGTCTGGGAACAGTTTTGCAAGCCAACAATTGGTTTGAGCAGCTTGTAGTAATCATACTAAGTAGTCCTTGTAGTGTTCTGAGTAATACATAGATACTTCAATCATAGTAATCATACTGGAGCTACTGATGGTGTGCCAATGCTGCTTAATTCCCAGATATGCTGCCAGCAGTAATAGTATTAATAGTGACAATGGTAGTAATAGTATTTACATCATCATTAGTGTACATTTATCTAGTTTTGACTTTTTCCCCCTTACTTACAGTGTGACAGTGTGGAACAGAGGCACACACACAATGCAACAATGGAGAAATGCAACCGGATGTGGATGTGTATTAGCAACTTTCTGTTTCAGATGAAGTTTAATTGGCTTTTTATATTGTTTTAATAATTTTGAATTAATTTATTTTTAGGTCAAAACTGCCCCCCAAACAGCCATTATGACTGCTGTGGAAGCGCTTGCCCTTCCACCTGCCCCAGCCTCTCTTTCCCCTTCATCTGTATCACTGTGTGCAAGGAAGGTTGCTTCTGTGATGATGGTTTTGTCCTCGATGGCAACCGGTGTGTGCCACCAACAGCCTGCGGATGCTACCACCAAGGACGCTATGTACGAGCTGGTGAACAGTTTTGGGATGGTAGGAATGTCAGAACTTGTGTACTTGTAATGGCACCACTGCGGCAGTCGACTGTATCCACAGCTCCTGTGGTCCCCACGAGTCCTGCCGTGTGGTACAGGGTCAGTTTGGCTGCCATCCCAACCCTCATGGCACCTGTTCTGCCTCTGGAGACCCCCACTACATCACCTTTGATAAAAAAAGGTATGACTTCCAAGGAACTTGCCGCTATGTTCTGGCAACCCCTTGTAACGCAACTGATGATCTCCACCAGTTTTCAGTGGAAGCTAAAAATGAGGCTTGGTTTGGGTTGCCATTTTCAACGACAGAAGAAGTTTTTGTGAATGTGTCGGGCTATCGAGTGCACGTGTCGAGCCACGGTGTTGTACAGGTGAATTACACATTCAGAACTATTGCAACCAATCTTTATTGAATCACTCCACTCCTATTTGTAATACTGTATATGCTGGTTGAAAAATATATAAAAAGACATATCATTTTGAAAAGTATTAGATAATTGTAACATGAATAAATATAATATTATTAATCCTCCAATGTTGTTTTTCCTATGTTAAAGGTGAATGGAATAACCAAAAATGTACCTATTCATTTGAATGGAGGTCATCTTTCAATCTATGCAAAAGGATTTGAAACATTTGTCACTGCTGATTTTGGCCTGACTGTCACATATAATGGATGGAAAGTGTCTATCTCTGTACCTCCAATTTACAGGTATCTGCCATCTTTGAATGTTCAAATTCTGTAAAATCTATATCATATATATTTGACACAATCTATCAACATATTTGTGGCTCTGAATGTGTTTAATCATTGTTATCACTACAGTGGAAAAACATGTGGACTTTGTGGAAACTTCAATGGAAATCCCCTTAAACCCCCCTTAAACTTCTGCCATGAGCAGGTGGACCCAACACCGTTTTTTGATGACTGTGTGTTTGATGTTTGTGTGTCGGGAAATGGTCTATGTGAATCCATTGAAACATATGTCAGAGCCTGTCAATCTGCTAATGTTCGAATCTACCCTTGGAGACAAAACACCACCTGCAGTGAGTCAACATCTCGTTTTAAAAACTGAAGAGATACTAATACCAGCAATCTACTATCGTTTATTCAATGTGCCCCTCGAACAACTGTCTATTGGCAAATTTTTGGAATGGACTTAAGTTATTATAACTGTCTCATAGCCACAATTTCTTTTGTCACTTATAAAGGACTTAACTGTTTGGAAAACGAGCATTATGAGCTGTGTGGTACTGACTGTGGCAGTACCTGTGGCAGAAGCAATAAAGCCAGCTGTGGGACTGATTGCTCAGAGGGATGTTTCTGTGACAGAGATCTTTTCAGGAGCGGGACGAGATGTGTCCCTCTGAAAAGCTGTGGCTGTCAGCATGACGGTGAATACTATATTGTAAGTCACATCCAAGTTAATACTTTCTAAGATTTCAATAAGCAACATTTTGATTAAAAACATGTTCTTTTCTCTTTTCCATTCTTCAGGCTGGTGAGTCGTTCTGGACAGATGGTTGCACTCAGCGATGTGAGTGCCATGGTCCCAATGACCTGCGCTGTTCTGCTGCATCTTGCCCTCCTGCACAAGAGTGCACCATCAGAAATGGCCAACTGGGTTGTTTTGGGGATTTCTCTACTTGCACTGTGGCGGGTGACCCTCACTACTTTACCTTTGATGGGGCAACGGCTCATTTTCAGGGCACATGCTCTTACATCATCGCTGAGAGTGTGAACCACCGCACTGATGAAACTCGCTTTCAAGTAGTAGCCACCAACAATCATCGAGGCAACAACCGTGTGTCATTTGTATCAGCAGTGGATATATACCTTTCAAATCAGCCACAGAGTGCACACATCAGGATTGGACCCAACAAAAGAGTAAAGGTAAACTCTTAATTACTTTCGTAATGAATCTTCTACATCTGTCTGCGTTAAACATAAGAAATTAGAAGTGCCTCCTCCCCTCTTGTCTGTCTCTCTAATCTCTCGTCTCTGCAGGTAAATGGAAGTGAGGTATCTCTTCCCACCACTGCAGGAACCTTAGCTCAGGTGGTAAGACGGGGAAATGACATAGAGGTTGATGCAGTTGACTTGATAGTCCAGTTTGATGGCCGGAGCACTTTACTGGTCAGAATAGCCCAAAACCGTGAAAACAGAGTCAAAGGGATGTGTGGAAATTTCAACATTAACCCTGCAGATGACAAAGTCTTGCCCAATGGAACATTGGCACAAAATGACAACGAATTTGGACACAGCTGGAAGGCACCCACAAGCAAACCAGGGTAATCACAACAGATAAAATGTATTGGTTATAACCAAATGTATGATAATGTTACTTGAAGCTGGGGATCCAGAATTATCTTTTCAATGTTTCATCTTTCATCATGAACTTCTTGATTTCTATAATGGGAGGGTGTGGCCTTTAGAAATTCTTCAACCCACAAAGGAGATTTTTTATTTATTTTTTTTAACATTTAACATTGTAAAAAAAAAAAATCACAATGAAACACTGCATGTGCACTTCTGTGGATCAAAAATTTGCGTGGCAAAATATTTTAAAGAAAAGTAAACAAAGTCAGTCATAACTGTTATATGTCTAAACCTGAATTTCCTTTCCAGATGTGGATCCACAGATGTTGACATTGGTGATAGATTGAATGACTGTCGCTCTGTGGAAGAATACTCTGAACTCTGTAGTGTCATCACCAACACTAGTGGTCCATTCAGTTCCTGTCACCTGCACTCTGACCCCCAGCCATTTTTCACTTCCTGTGTCTACGATCTCTGCCTCTACACTCCAGCTAATGGCATGCTGTGCTCTGCTGTGGCAGCTTATGAGAAAACCTGCTCTGTTTTGGGGCTGAACATCCCAGAGTGGCGCTCAGCTTTGCAATGTGGTATGTTTGTACTGTACTAATGAACAGCCAAAATAATGAATGAGAAAAATTCTGACTCCTTAGGAGATTCATAGGACTTGCAAACTCTGCAAATTGTAGGTTCATTTCTGTTACATGTTCTGTTTCATCGCTCCCTATCTCCTCTTCTTTCTCCACTATTAATGCAGCTGAGACAGATCCCTGTGAACAGCTGAACTGCACAGAGTATGAGTGGTGCGGTGAGAAGGACGGTGTTTATGGCTGCTTCTGTGATGAACATTATTCTCGGCCCAACAACGAGAGCTACGGTACAAGCTCCTCGTGAAATATACTTCTTTTTCTTACACAACAGACATAGCAAGAGTGTGTGAATGTTTGCGTGAGTCTGGAGCAAAGAACTGAATAAAATGTTGAGATTTTGGTTAAAATAAATGACAAAAGAGTATGTATTTATGGCAATATAAAGCATATTAAATAACAATTCATCTCTTTTCCTAGACTCTTCCATCACTTGTTTAAGTAGTTCAGGCACAATATCCCTGTCGCGCTGTCAGCTGTTTGAAGCTGGCTTCCATCCTAGTAACCTTCATCTCCAAGACGACACCTGTAAAGGGACTCTTCAGGACGGACGACTGGTCTTCCACTTTAACGATGAGGACCAGCTGTGTGGGACAGTTCTCAAGGTACAGTCCACGACCTACAATGTTATCAGACTGAAGAATATTTTAGATGCAAATATTCTCCACAGGATAGCTTGCATCTGTAATATACTAATTCCACTTTTTTAATCATCTAAATATTAAAGAGCAATGGGTCCCACTTCAGCTACGAGAACGTCATCCAGGCCGATGATGGCTTAAACATTCACCTGGTTTTCAGCTGTGAATACACTCTGACTCAGGCCCTGTCTATGGATATAGGCATCAACCCTGTAGAGAGGTAACGGTAACAAAAGCATCTCCTGAAAAATTCTTTATATGGTGAATGAATGTATTGAAACCAAGCTATCAATAATTCACATATCCCTATTGCTATATTGCTAAATCTGCACTGAAGTAAGACTCCATAACTGGGTCAGATTTTCAGCCCTTAACCATAACAACGGTTTTTGAAGTTCATATGCTTTATCCAGTTGATAAATGTCTCCACACACTGTGTATGTGAATCACACATTTTTATGTGTTTTTTAATTACTCTTTAATTGAACATTGATCTACATAAGAATAAGAGTTCATATTGGCATTATTGGCCACTATCTGCATCACAGTACATATTGAAAGTTTTCAAGAGATTTCATGCCTGTTATATACGTGAAAACGTTTTATGTCAAAAGGTTCCCTACAAGCTTTTTTCCAAGCACTTTCTACATGTTGTATTAATTGCCAAAAATCCAACAAATTGTTCTTTCTTAAGTTTAGTTACATAATGTGTTGTTTTTGTAGCTTTGTGAGGAAGAAGCTTCCATCTGGCCATGGTCGCTATCATTTGAGAATAATCCCATACCATGACGCTCACTTCAGCTCCCCGCTAACCAGTCTCACCAACGTAGAAATGGAAATAGGGCAGAGGTTGTATGTGGAGGTGCGGGCAGAAGGAGTCGATGAACGGCAGGTCGCCACTGTTCTGGACTCTTGTTGGGCCACCCCAGTCAACAATGCCAGCTACCTTATCCGCCAGGATCTCATCATGAATAAGTAAAGCTATTGCAACTTCTCTCACACACACACACATTGGACCAGATTATTGCCTTTCTCCAGTTGCTTCACCATTTTCTCTCCTAATAGCTACACTGCCTACCTTTGAGTCATGAAACCTCTTGCTTTTCATTTCAGCATCCATGTTAACAGATTAGAGCAGCCACACAGCTCACGTCTCTTGTGGCTGCAGCGGAGCATCATCTAGATATCCAGTGTTTTGCCTTTTTTTTGTGTGTAAGGCACGCGGTTCTCAGCAAAACTGACAGTAAAAATTATCTTTCACTACAATTGTAATGTCTATATCTGTAGAATATATCACAAGTTAATATATACTCACCACAACAAATATTCTCACTACCGTTTCAAATTAAAAGCTCTCTGTGGGCAGGTTGCATCATTTTTAACAAGAGTTTTATTGTCTTGTATTTATCAAAGGCAAACTCCATGTAGATAGACAGGACTGACAGTAGCAGCGCTGTTGCAGCAATGCGACAGCAGTTCAGTGAGGCAGCAATCACACACAGCTAGAGGCAGGCAGTGTAGCCTATGTGTAAGACTTAACCTTGTTGCCCTGCTAATACTGTAACCTCTATCACTGTCTGTTTTTATCAGTGGTCCCCTCCCAACACTCGCCCGTGGACCAGGGCGTTTTAGCAGAATCCTTAGCCTCAACACCTGGCTCCAGTCCACCTGCAGAGCTCATAACATAGGTTTTATCGACAATTTTAATCTTTTTTGGAACCGTTCCTCCCTGTTCAGGACCGACGGAGTCCATCCCGATTGGATGGGTAGCCAAATGCTAGCGGCTAACATGCAGCACACCGTCCAGTCTGCCCCACGTGAATGACTGTTTACATCTCACACTCACTCTCAGGTGTCTTCCTCTCCTCCTATAGTGACGGCTTACGGTACTCCCCACCCTACTAGCTCCCCCCACAGGCCCCATCCGTCACTACCTCCTTCACCGGATTCTTTCCCCATACAGACCATCATCTCCCATCATAGACACACTGCAGGTCACTCATCCCAGCATAGCTCTCCCTATCCTGGTGGAGTAAACTCCTTAAATCTCCGTCCACTTAGCCGTGCCACCAATACGGCTGAGAAATCACCCCCTATTAGGATGGCCCTAGTCAATGCTAGATCGCTTACAAATAAAACATTCATTTTAAATGATTTCTTTTGTTCTCGTTGGTTGGATTTTCTCTGTATAACTGAGACGTGGCTAAATGATGAACCTAGTCCCTTCTCTGAACTTGTTCCGTCCAACTGTGGATTCTTCAACTCTCCTCGGATAACTGGTAGAGGAGGAGGTCTGGCAACTGTTTTCAAAAATAAATTCTATTGCCGTCAACTGAAAATTGACCCATTCTCCAGCTTCGAATTACAACTCCTTGAACTTGTACAGTCAAACAAAATATTATGTGCATTGCTCTATCGGCCTCCTAAACCAAATAACAATTTTATTCCAGAGTTCTCTGAGTTCTTAGCTGAAATTGTGCCACAATATGACAACATTTTAATTCTCTGTGATTTTAATATACATGTCTGTTGTCCCTCTAAGCCAATGATCAATGACTTTTTAAATCTTATTAACTCTTTTAACTTTGAACAGCTGGTTACTGGTCCTACTCACGAACTGGGTCACACTCTTGACCTAGTTCTGTCAATTGGAATAACTGTGAAGTTATGTGAAATCTGTGATGCAACGTTCTCAGATCACATGCCCGTTACCTTTCAAGTTAACATCCCTGATTTGGTGGTCAATACCACGGCCCCGGCCCGACGTGCTTGACTAATCACCTCAAGCACCACCGAACAGTTCATTACTGCTTTTAGAGACTCCTCCCTGTTCTATGAGATACACTCCCCCCCACTTCATTTAAGTGCTGCAAATATCTTGGCCTCTTTTAATGCTACCTGCTCTGCCATCCTTGACACTGTTGCCCCCTTGACGTCATACCGCCCTAAATATAAACCCCAACCATGGCTGAATGAGACCACCCGAGCACTCAGACAGCAATGCAGAAGAGCTGAGCGGAAGTGGAAGAAAGACAAGCTTCGTGTGTCCCTTGGAATCTTAAGAGATTGTCTGACAAACTACCAAAGCGCTGTTAAGGCTGCAAGGAACACATATTACTCGAACTTAATTGAAAATCACTGCCATAGACCAAGAAATCTATTCAAAGTTATAAATTCTGTCATTAACCCACCTGCTCCTATATGTCCAAATTTGTCTTCTGGTATGTGTGACACTTTTCTGAATTTCTTCCAAAATAAGATCACTCAACTGAGATCGCATCTCACACCATATAATTACGATCCAGTCAGTTCGTGCTCCCCACCGTTTGTCTTGGATCAGTTCGAGCCTGTCTCTCTTTCAGCCTTATCAAAAATTGTTGCGAAATTGAAACCCACAAACTGCAACTCAGATATTATTCCTTCCAGGCTCTTCAAAGAGATCTTTGGTGTTATTGGACCTTTGATTTTAACAATTTTAAATGCTTGTCTGGAGACAGGCTCAGTTCCAGGGTATCTTAAACATGCAACAGTACGTCCCCTCATAAAGAAAACAAATCTGGATCCTACAGACCCGTCAAATTTTAGACCGATCTCCACTCTACCTTTTTTGTCTAAGGTATTAGAAAAAGTGGTCTTGCAACAACTTCAGTCTTTTTTAGCCCAGAATGGAATTTGTGAGGTCTTTCAATCTGGTTTTAAATCACATCACAGCACTGAAACTGCCCTTTTAAGAGTTTTTAATGATCTTTTACTTATTGCTGATGCTGGTGACCCCGCTGTCCTTGTTTTACTTGACCTCACTGCTGCATTTGATACAGTTGACCATGAGATTTTGATCTCCCGTCTCGAGCAGTATGTTGGTATCTGTGGCACCGCTCTAAACTGGTTTAGGTCCTACCTGACGGATAGAACCTTCTGTGTCAGCACTGGTGACTACTCTTCCCAGTCAGCCCCTCTGACCAGCGGTGTACCTCAAGGGTCCATACTGGGGCCAATTCTATTTTCAATATATATGCTGCCTTTGGGGCTTATTTTCAAAAATCACAATGTTGGCTATCACTTTTATGCTGACGATACTCAGATATATATGCCGCTAAATCCTACTACTGACTCCATAAATACATTAACAAGTTGTTTGGCCGAT
The DNA here is from genome assembly GCA_946959425.1 of Argyrosomus regius. Classification (NCBI taxonomy): domain Eukaryota; kingdom Metazoa; phylum Chordata; class Actinopteri; family Sciaenidae; genus Argyrosomus; species Argyrosomus regius. Next base: position 12,001,310 of record OX336900.1, on the reverse strand, counting down.
GTTAAAACATGGCTTTCGCAAAACTTTCTCTGCCTCAATGAAAATAAAACTGAGATTCTCGTACTTAATCCCTCTCGCCATTCACCTGTGTCACCTGACAACACTTCTTCTCTCCTTGGTTCTATGGCACCTTACTTGAAACCTCATGTTAAGAATCTTGGTTTTATTTTCGATTCTTCTTTTAAATTAGACCTGCAGATCAACTCAGTTGTCAAAACCAGTTTTTATCAATTAAGACTTTTAGCCAAGGTCAAATCCTTCCTTTCCCCTAGAGACCTTGAGAAGGTCACTCATGCTTTCATTTCCTCCAGGCTTGACTATTGCAATTCCTTGTATGTCGGAATGGGCCAAGCACAAATATCTAGGCTGCAGCTGGTTCAAAATGCTGCTGCTAGGCTCCTGACTGGCACACGCAAGCGTGATCATATCTCACCTGTCCTGGCATCCTTACATTGGTTACCAGTTCCCTACAGAATTCACTATAAACTGCTACTGATTGTATATAAATGCCTAAATGGTCTAGCCCCGCCCTATCTCACAGATCTCATCAATACATATGTCCCACATCGCTTGCTCAGGTCAGTCGACCAACAACTTCTAATAGTGCCAAGGTCTAGACTAGCGCTCAGGGCCGACAGGGCTTTCTCAGTCGCAGCTCCAAAACTGTGGAACAGCCTCCCCCTCCAGATCAGGTTGGCAACCTCGCTACCAGCCTTCAAATCTGGACTAAAAACACATTTATTCACGCTGACCAATTTTTCTTATTGTTATTGTTCTACACTATTTTATTTATTATTCCTTATTTTATGTAATTGCTTATTTTGTGGTTACTTTTATTTATCTGCTTTTTTCTTCTAATGTATTTTATTTTGTTCTTGATGTTGTACAGCACCTTGGGCAATGTCTTGTTGTATTTAAATGTGCTATATAAATAAACTGACTTATGACTTATGACTTATTTCCAGGTGTCCTAATGCAGCAGATGATACTGTCGAGCTGTTTCAGAATGGCAATTCCACCGTGGCTCAATTCTCCTTCAAGATTATCTCTTTCACCAATTTCCCGTCCATCTACCTTCACTGCCAAATCCACCTGTGCCTTTTGAGCAACAACTGCACAGTTGTGCGTACCAATATCCATTCATCCTACTACTTGCTTTCTTTAGAAACACACACACACATAACCTCTGATACTACTGGACCCATCAGGCTAATATATTTATGACTGTATGCTCAGGGAAATCTCATGTTTGCAGTGATTCACAATTTTTGAAAAACCTAATTTAGGGGTGCATTTTACAATATGCGTTACGACATAGCAAAAGACATTCCTTTAGTTTTAATATGACACGTGGGAATATTGTGCGTGTATTTGTGTATGGAGGAAAGTGTGTTGTGTAACTGCGTCTAACTGTGACTAGAGAGATGTGCAGGTATGTGTGAGAAGATAAGAGGAATAAAAATATGTCAGTAAATACTAGTACTTCTAGATTCTAAGTTCATGAAATAAATAAAAAAAACAATATAAAGTGGTAAAAATGAAAACATACTTTCAGAACAGCATTCCCATCTGTGGTTAAAGTCATCTAACCTGCATTTCTCAAGACTGAGGACACCTCACATCGTGTCTCTGTTTTTCTAAGCAGAAAATATGATTGCTCCGCTCATCTGTGCCTTGTTTTATACCTCAAAGTGAGTAAGTCATCAGAATCAATGCATTCATAAAACTCTGTTGTGTTGTTCTTCTGTAGGATTGCAACACCAATCACAACAGAGGAAAGAGAGACGTATCCTACCATGACACTGTAATGCTGTCACTTGGACCTCTGGTCGCCTTGCCGTACGGATACATGGTAAACATTTCTTTTTATCTTTTTATAAGAACTGTAATCTTTTAGATGATGTTCAGATCATGGCGTATAAACTGGTTGTTCTCTTGCAGACAAAATGATGAAACCTCCTTGATGACCCTGCTTGACATTTTGCTGACTGCAACAACTCTGGGGAGATGAACAAATATCCCACCATAATATCTTTATCAAAGGACAGTAGCTTGATCATGTCACTTACTTTTCAGCCTAAATTATAGTGTTAATATTTAGAAAGAGCAAGGTTAATGTAAGTTTAATTGATTTCTATACAGTACCAGTCAAATATTTAGACACACCTCACTCAGGAAAGGAAGATCAACAGTTACAGTTATCAGCCTCAGAAATAAACAGCACCTCAGATTAGAGCCCACAGAAATGTGACATTAATCTGTTGTTTGACCAGTTACAGGTATTCAACTAAACATTCCTTTGAGATTTAGACTTTGAGTAGCAGACACATGTCAACATCAACTGTTCAGAGGGGATTGCGTGACATCAGTCTAGTTGAATCTGTACTTTGATCAGATTTTTGAGAATCGTTTGAGATGAATTAGACCACAGAGTGAAGGGGAAAGAAGCAGCCAGACTCTGAACCTGTTTATCCGCTTCTTCTAAAAGGTTTTGGTCGAATTACATTTCCTCATTCATAAAATAGAATTAGATACAGAGTGGGTGAGAAAGTTGAGAAAATTAAGCTGCATCAAACTTCCTTGATGACCGTACTTGCCTTTTTGTTTCTGGAGAGAGTTATTATTATATTTTTATCAAAGGACTGTAACTTAAACATGTCACTGGCTTTTCGTTCTTATTTATAGTGTCAATATTTAGAAAATAATAAGGTATATGTACTGTAGGCCTAATGGAGTTTCTTATGTAACCCAGTCAAAAAATACTTAATTTTGAGTGTTATTACAGTTCATTGTGAATAATAGGCAGATAAACAAGTTCTTTGTCATTGTGGCAAGGAAGATAATTAAAATTCTGAAATATTTGTGATGAAAACTGAAATTGTGGTCACCCACTAAAACTAAAATGTTAAAATTTAGGGGTAGATGCATAGATGAAAGGTATAGACAGAAACTGTAAAGATTCAATATTCAAAGCATACAGCCACTTTACTCGGCTTCTCTGACTAGCTTCTTCTTTATAGCAATGCTGGCAGAGGCTTATGGGTATTGTAGTAATGTGAGCCTTCCACCGTGTCAAAAGGATGAAATAATTTATTGGTCAAATATTAACCAGATAATATTTACCAGACATCAGCAGTGATTTACATGTTTAAAATAATTTGCCGTATCACAAGTTTTATAACTGTGACTACCAGTAACTAACTAAAGTCTGTGTCAAATTTCTTTCACCACTGGGCGTGGCTTCAGTGCCTCATTGGCTGGGTGGTTAACACTTTCTTCTTTGGTCTGACAAACTCAAAACACATATTCATTCTTATTTTACAGGAACTTTAAAATGCTACAAATGCTTCTTTTTTGCATTTACAAACTTATTATGTTGTCACACAAATATTTCTCTTTCATAGACTCTATCTATTCTAGACTGTGCAGGCACTATGCCAGTGTCACGCTGTCAGCTGTTTGAAGCTGGCTTCCAGCCTAGTGTCCTTCATCTCCCAGAAAACAGCTGTAAAGGCACTCTCCAGAATTGACGAGTCTTCCACTTTGACAATGATGACTGGCTGTGTGGGACAGTTCCCAGGGTAGTCCAGAAATGTTCATTATAAGTAGACACATACATGTGACACAAACACTGCTGAACAATTGATCCAACTCTGAGCTGTCTTTAGAAGCACATATCACATGATGTAGTGTTTCAGGGAAAAGACTGTATTCTTTGTCCGGGCTTCCTTATCTTATCTGGCAGGCCTCTACATCTACATATTTACAAGATTTACAAGCAGGAAACAAAAAGATTAACTGAAAGTGTCAACTAACTAAGAAATAAATACACACCATGAAAATTGTTCATGTTCTGCTGATGATCCATTACACTGGGGCGCATGCAGAAATCTTAAAACTTTATTTATATAGCACCTTTCAAAACACAGTTACAAAGTGCTTTACAACAAAACAAACAACAATGAAACAAATCACAATAACATCAAAAACAATTAGTTAAAAGCAATATATCAATACAACTTAAAAATAAAAATAAAATGTGACATAGAACATAAAAAGATCAGCTAAAGGCCCTTTTATAATAGTACATAAATAAGTATAACCAAAACTATCTAGATACCACAAATGGTGAGTAACAAAATATCTGCTTTTGTTATCCAGGCAAACCCGTCCTTCATCCTGATAGCTAACAAAGATAAGAAAAATAAAATAAAATAATTCTTAGTGGCATTTAAATTAGTTAGTCATTTATTCCTGCTAAATGGAGGCATATATTTGTTATTATTATATTTGTAATTTTAACAACAAATTAATTAATTAAGAGAATAATCATCTACACTGTATTCTTTGTCATGACTTCCTTATTTTCCTTATTTGTCAGGCCATGTTTTACTGGAATTTCTTTGTTTCCATTGCACATCTCGTCTTACTTTCTGGAAGCTACAGTTTCATTTTGGCATACGTCTACATACATAGAAGATTTATCATCATGAAATGAATTGTGTTTGTTTAGGTGCAGCTGTAACTTCAGTTTCTAATGGGAAAAAAAATAAATTAAAGCTACGAAACTTTTAAAAAAATAGACGGAAATAGACTAAAATGTTGAACTCTGCAACAAGTAAAAGACGTTTTCAAATGAGGAAGATAACTGACGAGCCAAACATCTCATACTTCTTTCACATCAGCAACAGGGAACTGAATACTCAACTTCAGAAGATACGTGTACATAATAAACAGAAAGAAGACAGAAAGGTACATCTCAGGGTGAAGATGTTTATGTGAACACGTCTGATCATCAATAATTTAAATCTCAAAGGAATGTTTAGTTGAATACCTGTAACTGGTCAAACAACAGATTAATGGGACTGTGCCAGCTGTTACTGGATATAAGCCATGTTGCAGCCCTGCAGTTTCACATCGATGATAGACATAACAACAATAGCAGCGCATATGAACAGGTAATTAATTTATTTTGTTTAACTGAAACATTATTTTCTTTTTTTCCCCTTTTTTCAAATTAATCATTATGATTGTATTTCCTAAACAAATGGTGAGGTGCTTGTTTTCAACTGGATAAAATAACTTGTATTGCAAGCAATAGTCTGACAAACGATCTGCACAGTGCACAAACAGCTAAAAGAAATTAACTTTAAAAAAGCAACTAATTTTACCGACATCTTTAGATGACATTGTCAAAATTGTTTTTACCTCAAGCATATCTATAGGTAATATTCACAGTCTTGTTTGTTATAAGTTGTATGTTTTATTTTTTGTTTGTTTGTTTGTGTTTTGTTTTTTTCTCAGAAGTTTCTCTGAAATTTGTTATATTTGGCCAGCAGGTTTGAATTTTGAGATTTGGAGAATGGCAAATCAATTGATTTTGCCTGTGCTGCTCTTGGGGATGATAAGTAAGTATTTTATTTTATTTTATTTATATAGTCATACAAGACTTGTAATATCAAATTTTACAACTGGATGTTACCCATGTGGAACATGAGTTACATGAGTGGCACTTAAGGTTGTGGATGTTGGGGAGGTGCATCATGAGGGTTTGCTTTACTGTAGCCAACAGTTGGCTGTTGAATTTTTTTTATACTTAAAAAGTAACTTCATATAAGTTTGAAAGAGGATGTTTCATCTCCCCCTCTGGTTGCACCGGGTTTGTGATCCAAAGTGCACTCTGGTGCACCTGTAACTAGACCAAACAGTGATGTCATGGTCTACTGACACAGTGTAAAAGGCAGCAAAAACAAGCTTTTCAGGTGGTCACTAACTGGCTTTTTATCCACTGATGTCAGCCTTCTCAGATTTGTATCCAGTATTTATAGTTTTGTTTTCATAGGTACAGGGACTCCACAGACTCCTCAGGTGACAGCTCAGGTGACTTCAGGTAAGTTGAAGATTACATATCGTCTTTTGTTACAACAAATACTATTGATTTATTGTTTGTTGGCAGGAATGGGTACTTTGAATAAATGTTAGCTGCAACTTATATCAATATCACACTTAACATGCCAGTTAAACATCATTTAAAAATCAGTAGCTAAAAAGGTTGTGGACATTGGGGGTGTACATCATACAGTTGACTGTTGGCTGTTGAATATTTTTCATACTTCAAGAGTAACTTACCAGTTTGAAAGAGGATGTTTCATCTCTCCCTCTGGTTGCACCTGATTAGTGATCCAAAAACCACCTGTAACTACACCCAACAGTGATTTCATGGTGGACTGACACACTGTAAAGTGCAGCCAAAACAAGATCATCCAGGGCCCAGTATTTCAAAAGTGATCTGACAGGATTATCCTGGTCAGATTGGATTAAATCTAGATCTGATCTGAAAACTGGGTATTTCAACACAGATCCAGATAATCCTGATCCTGAAGATCAGGATCCTGCTCTGGTAATCCCATCCTCCCTTGAATCCAGATAAAAGGCTGGATTTGGGTATTTCAAAAGTTAAGGCAGATATCTGGATCAACTTGATACCAAAACTTCAGGATCATTTGAATCCCACCTCAGAGGTGGATTTCACTTAGATTGACAAAGTCTCAGCTCCACTTCTCCTAGATATTGTTACTCAAGATGTTCATTACACTTAATCTAAAGTGTTAGTGTTTTACTATTAACAAATAATTAAAGTAGCCTCATTGTAAGAAATGTAAAGCATAGTAAAATATTTTTGACCACACTTTCTGAAACTGCTGTAAATACGAGTAACAATTACAGACCTATGAGATGTGTGCACTTGCATTTTTTCAGTGTGTTTATATCATGCTGCATATTGAAGCACTTTACAAGCATTTAAGGTATATTTTCATCCTTCTGATTAAATGAAGACAAATTTGACTTCAGTCAGAAGATAAAATGCGTTTCTAAAATGTTTGGAAATAGCTTGAATGTGATTTTGAAACATGCAGCAATGTATTTCAGTGTTTGTGTACAAACTGATTATTTTACTTCATCAAATCAGATGCTGTTTTGCTATAAATGACCATAATTATGTTTAGTGAGAGCCTTCTATATAAGGGAGAAATTAGATTAAATGTTTCTAATTGTGTCACTGGCCAAGCTATATACCATGAAAGTAATGCAATTTATTCAGATCGACGGTAAACTTACACTTTTGACGTGAAGTCGTGCTCCCAGCTGCTCCTTTCGTGAGGTAGTCCGCCATGTTTTCGATCCGCGGAGGCGGAGACACGAGATTTGGAAATCCGTATCCGCCCAGATCGGGATCACGGTGATCCACCCTCCCAGTGTTTTGAAATACTCAGATAAAGTCAGCAGGATCACCTTGATCCATGACTGAGAAAAGGAGGATTTCATTATCCAGATTATCCTGATCCAGATTACAAGTTTTGAAATACTGGGAGGTGACTTCAGGTAAGGTAAAGATTAGATATCCTCTTTTGTTTTTATTTTTTAGACTCTTAACAGGCCAGTCTTACCATCATTTCAGAAATCAGTAGCTAAAATTACTTATTACTTCATGATTATAACTATAGCCACTGGGTTACAGCTAATACCACTGTTGAATGAATGTTTGTTGGCAGGTAGGAGTAGCTTTGAACAGAAGAAGTTAGCTGCAATCTATATCAATATGGTTGTGTAAACATTAACACAACGGCTTGATATAAATCTTAAGACTGTCCAGTAGTACCAACTTTTGCCACTAGGTGTTGCAGGTGGGGAACATAATGAGAGTCAACGGTGCCCCCTAAAAAAAGAACGTGCTTATACTGTATAGCATAACCAAAGCTAAGGTTGTGGAAATTGGAGAGGTACATCATAAGTGTTTTATTTGATGTAGGCAACAGTGGCTGTTGATGTTTTTATACTTAAAGAGTAACCTTATACCAATTTGAAAGAGGATATTTCATCTCCCCCTTCGGTAGCACCTGGTTCTTAATCCAAACTGTACTCTGGTGCACCTGTAACTAGACCGAACAATAATGCCATGGTGTACTGACACACTGTAATGTGCAGCCAAAACAAGGCTTTTTATTTGATTTGTATCAGATTTGTAGCCAATATTTATGGTTTTGTTTTCATAGTTATGGGGACTCCTCAGGAAACGTCTCAGGTGACTCCTCAGGAAACTTCTCAGGTGACTCATCAGGAAACTTCTCAGATGACTCCTCAGGAAACCTCTCAGGTGACCCCTCAGGAAACCTCTCAGATGACTCCTCAGGAAACTTCTCAGGTGACCCCTCAGGAAACCTCTCAAGTGACCCCTCAGGAAACCTCTCAGATGACTCCTCAGGAAACTTCTCAGATGACTCCTCAGGAAACTTCTCAGGTGACCCCTCAGGAAACCTCTCAGATGACTCCTCAGGAAACCTCTCAGGTGACTCCTCAGGAAACCTCTCAGGTGACCCCTCAGGAAACCTCTCAGATGACTCCTCAGGAAACTTCTCAGGTGACTCCTCAGGAAACCTCTCAGATGACTCCTCAGGAAACTTCTCAGGTGACTCATCAGGAAACTTCTCAGATGACTCCTCAGGAAACTTCTCAGGAAACCCCTCAGGTGACTCCTCAGGTGACTGCTCAGGTGACTTCGGGTAAGTCAAAGATTTGATATACTCTTTAGTTTAAATTGCTTTCACGCTCTTAACACGCCAATTAAACATAATTTAAAATCAGTAGCTGAAAGCAATTACTTAAGGATTATAACTATTGCCACTGAGTTACAGCTAATACCACTATTGAATGCTTGTGTGTTTGTTGGCAGGAATGAGTAGCTTTAAACAGAAGATGTTTGATGGTTGATCTAAAGCCAAAGACCTGACCAGTAGTACCAACTTTTACCACCAGGTGTTACACATGTGGAACATAATGAGAGCCAACAGTGCCAAAAAATGAATGACGTTCATATAGCACAACAAAAGCTAGGGTTATGGACATTAGGGAGGCACATCATAAGTGTTTGCTTTGCTGTAGCCAGTGGTTGGCTGATTTTTTTTTCATACTTAACTAACTTTAGTAACTTTATACAAGTTTGAAAGAGGATGTTTCATCTCCCCTTCCGGTTGCACCTGGTTTGTGATCCAAAAACCACCATACACCACAATAATGATGTCATCGTGTACTGACACAGTGTCACACACTGAAACAAGTGCAGCCAAAACAAGATCTTCAGGTGATCACTAACTGATTTTCTTATCAAGTAAAGTTTACCAATATTTATGGGTTTGTTTCCGTAGGTTCGCAGACTCCTCCAGTGACCTCTCCTATGACTCCTCCAGTGACTTCAGGTAAGTTGAAGCTTAGATAAACTCCTAAACATGCAATCATGTCAAAATCAGTACAGTAGATCAAAGCAGTTATTAATTCAGGTCAGGTGATTGTACTGATGCAGTACTCCATCACTCTCCTTCTCCTTCAAAAAGCCCTTACACACCCTTAGGTGTGTTGTGGGTCAATGTCCCGTTGATGCTATGATAGCCATGCTGGTTAAGTGTGCCTTAAAGTGTCACCAGCAAAGCACCTTTACACCATTACACCTCATCCATACTTCAAGATGGGAACCACACATGCAGTTTCCATCTGTTCACCTTTCCACTGGTTTAATGTCTATTCCTTGTGTTTCGCCAAACAATTCTCTTCTTCCTGTTGGTCTCAGTTGTGGTTTCCTTGCAGCAATTCGACAACAAAGGCCTGATTTTACCTGCAAGTAATGCATGCATCCTGCAGTATCTTCTCTGTCCCAACTCTTGTTGCATTCTCAGGGCCATTGATGTTACAATGTTACAATGAACAGTCAGGTTTTTATCCAAATTCCATATATATGTTTGTTCCTGAGGTGGCTTCTCTATACACATTTAAAAATCTTCATAAACATCATCACGCTACTTATTATGATGCTGCCTTGTTGACTTTTGTTCGTGCATGACAGTTGTACTGCTGTGATAACCATTTACAACTAGCAGAGCTAACAGAGCACCATGTTGTTGGGTCTCTGTCTGAAATACTTCCACACTTATATACTTCCACATATCCACACTTATATTCTATAATATTATACTATATTGTTTTGTATTCATAACACAAGGTATGGACTGGTTCTGGATTGACTTGCTGTTAGATCCAAGTTAACTGTGACTTGTTGAGGCATGTTATTAACTTATATTTCATAACTGATTATGTTGAGATGCCCCATTTCTATTTGGTTGCACCTGGTATATGATCCTAAGTGCACTATGCTACACCTGTAGCTCTATAACAGAAACCATTTTCACAGCACGTATTGATTTCTCATAGAAGGAAATGTACAGGTGAAGGAAGTTTCATACAATAGCTCAGTTCCATTAAGTGTCTGAGTAAACTGTGCAAACAAGGATGTACATTACCTTGTTTGCACAGTACCTAATTGTAATGCAGTTGGTTCAAATGTTTTCAAATACATCTGTACCTTTCCTGCTATGACATATGTCCAAATGTCTGTTATGAAATAGGTAGATTCTGGTCAGTCAGTATGTTGGATTAAAAGAGTCCACAAAAACAGAAATAACACAAAAGCTGATACAATGAAACAACAGATATTAGTGGTTAGGTGTCACAATAGAGAAATGTTAAATGTTGAAAACACTGTGCAACAAACTTTGCCTATAGGGCCAACATGTTAATTTATGGTTATTTATTGTTCTTTCTAGGACCCCTTTACCCAATTGATGGATCGAGAAGCTCTCGATCGCTCGATGGAAGTTCTCCTCAAATTCCCCTTCAACGACCTTTTCTTTACTTCGGACGGTCGTATAATCAGATTTATGTATGTAAAATTGTTTTTGTAAAATGCATACCTTTTTAAGGACTTTAAAAACTTTATTTTGTGGAGGAATGCAAATTTCTGTTTCAGATACTACAGAGGTGTGAAACAGGTTGCAGTCAATACACTGTCATATACACAGTATATTATGGTTATAAAATACCGCACCATTTCATGTTGATATTTGTTAACATGTTATTGTCAATGACTGTGGTGGATGCCTACAAATTCTTTGTCAGTAAGAACTGGATTATATGTTTCCAGGTGAACCATAATGGACACCTGACCTTTAACGGGCCATGGCATAGTTACATGCCTCAAAGGTTTCCAATGCATGGATCCAGAGATGTTATTGCTCCATTCTGGACAGATTTTGACAACAGACAAAATGGTCAGATCTACTATAACCAATACACCAGTGGACATGTTCTACAACAAGCTACACAAGACATTAATACATACTTCCCACGGTCAAACTTCAATGCCAACTGGGTCTTTGTTGCAACATGGTATGAGGTGGGCTACTATCCAAATTCAGGAACGGTAAGTCATCTTGCCCTAGGGGGAAATACTTGTAATATGTGTGTGTGTTAGTGTACTATGAAAATCACAACTCAATTTCTTTCAGCGAACAACAGTGCAAGCTGTCTTGATCTCTGGTGGCCAGTACTCATTTATTCTGATGAACTATGGGATAATAGCATTCACAACTCACAATGTGCAGGTTAGAGGCATTAAAATTATATTCAATGTATTGCATACATGCTTTTCAGTTGCCTTAGCTTGCATATCTGAATGCAGTAATGGAAATGTATAAACACAACAAAGATGAAATTCATTTTATCTATGTGACATGTATTTCCAGGTTGGATATGACACAATAGAGTCTTCACACCATTTCACAATTCCTGGATCATTCTCTAACAATGCAACAGGCAATAACTCGATTTTTCGCCTGACCAGCAATGTCAATGTAACTGGTCGCTGGGCTTTCCGAACAGACCATGGATCAAGAGGCTGCATTTTCAGTGGTAAGGCCAGAACCAGATGGTGCTCATCATAGTCATACATGACCAAAACTTTGTGAAGTCTGGTGATGTGCTTGTTGTTTAATTCATTTAATTCATAATTTTATATGCTTCTAACAGCTGATTATACTGTGTACTGAACAGATATTACATTACAATACTTTGCATGTCATTCTTCTCCCTATCACCTAATTTCTTGTCTCCAATAATAATGTAATAGTGCCTACATGTTGATGTTTATTTAAGGAACTTTTGTTTTCATTTTCTTCAAAGGTCAACCAGTGCAGCTGGGTGACTCCTTTTGGAGTGACAGCACCTGTGCACAGAAGTGCACCTGCACTTCAGCAGGTCTGCAGTGTCACAGCGAACCATGTTCATTTTCCAAAATCTGCCGGCCAAGTTCCTTTCAGTTCTCCTGCCAGACGGTGCAGAGACGCACCTGCACCATAAGTGGTGATCCACATTACTATACCTTTGACGGCACAGTATTTCACTTTCAGGGCACCTGCACTTACGTTCTCTCTGAGCAATGTGGTCAAGGGCTGCCCTACTATAGAGTAGAGGGCAAGAATGAGCACAGAGGCAGCACTCGAGTTTCCTGGACACGACTGGTCAAAGTGTATGTCTACAATGAAACCATTGAGCTTGTCAAGGGATGTCGTGGCGAGGCCAAGGTTAGCAATAAGGACTAATCCTTCAAGTACTGTAACACTTTTATTTAGTTCATATTTTTTACAACTATGTCTTTGTTTACTGGTGTGCTTACAGGTTAATGGAAACTTTGCAGCCACTCCGATCTCCCTTTGCAATGGCACTGTCCAGGTTTATGAGTCAGGTTTTTCTGTGATCATCAGTACTGACTTTGGCTTGGAGGTATCTTATGACACATATTCTCATGTCAGGATCAGGGTTCCCTACACTTACCAGAATGCAACATGTGGCCTGTGTGGAAATTTCAACAATATTCCTGAGGATGACTTCCGAACCCGCCAAGGTGAGGTTGTGGGCTCCGATGTTGTTTTTGCCAACAGCTGGAATGCGTCAGGAGACGATGAACCTGGTTGTGAGGTCCGATGTGGAGGTCTGGACTGTGCTGCCTGCACTGAAGATCAGACAGCTTTATACAGTGACAATGCCTATTGTGGTATCCTCCAGAGTGAATCTGGACCTTTCAGTGCTTGCCATCAACAACTTCCCCCAGAGACCTTTGCGCAAAGCTGTGTGTTTGATCTGTGTGTAGCAGGAGGGTACCAACCCGTTCTGTGCCAAGCCCTAAATGCGTATGCCAGTCAATGTCAACAGAATGGTATACAGCTGCCAAGCTGGAGGAGACAGGGTTTCTGTGGTATGTCTGTCAATCAGTCAGCATAATTACAAAATATTCTTTAAGTAAAATGTCCATGATGTTGAGGTCAATGTTGTTTTCCTTTGTCTAGAAATCCCTTGTCCATCCAACAGCCACTTTGAATCCCAAGGCACAGGATGTCCAGCTACCTGTGTCAACCCCAATTCTACCCAGGACTGCCCTCTTCCTGCCCAGGAGAGCTGCATCTGCAATTCAGGCTACATCCTTAGTGCTGGAGTCTGTGTCCCTCATTCTGAGTGTGGCTGCACATTTGAGGGTCGCTACTACCGCTCTGGAGAAACTGCAATACCAGACGAGGACTGTAGGAGACGTTGTAGCTGCAGTTATGGCTCCATGACCTGTCGCTCTCATGGATGTGACCCACTAGAGTCTTGCAAGGTGGTGGATGGAAAAAGAGGATGCAGACCTAACAGCTATGCAACATGCTGGATAAGGGGCCCAGGGTCATATCACACATTTGATGGACTGACATACCAGTATCCTGGTGCATGTCGATTGATCCTTGCCAGAGTGATGGGATTGTCTAGTCACCCGCACTTTATGTTGACAGCAGAAAAAGTACCCAGAGGCCGGCAGGGTTTTTCCAGGGTGCTAAAGTTTGAGGCAGAGGGAACTCAAGTCTCCATTGAGATGACAGGTAGCAACAAGGTTCAGGTAAGTAACTGAAATATATTTCGAGAGCAGATGTGACATAAATAGTGTTGACATCAGGTTTTACTAAAAAGTATGACATTGTTTGACATGTTCTCTTCAAGAGTAAAAAAAGCTGTGATGAAAACTGAAAATGTCACCCTGAAAATCTAAAAAGAACCCTTTATAACCCTTTAGGTTGATGGTCAACAGATCAGACTACCATTCAGCTCAGCATCCAACCGAATCCAAATCTACCACAGCAGCATTCACAGTATCATCCTTCGCACCACCTTTGGTGTAACTGTGCAAACAGTTTGGCCTCACTATGTGCATGTCACTGCACCTGGTATCTACAATGGCTCACTAGGTGGACTCTGTGGTAATTACAATGGTCACCCACATGATGATTTCCGCACACCCAATGGTATCCTGGTCAACAGCTCTCAGGTCTTTGGGGACAGTTGGCGAGATGGCTCCCTCGCAGCACACTGTTCAGACCATGTAAATCAGAATTCTACAACCAATTACAATTCAAGTGAGTACTGTGGTATTCTTCGTTCACCACATGGGCCGTTTGCCCAGTGTTGGACCACGGTGGACCCACAGCAGCATGCCGATTCATGTGTGGACATCATTGGGACCTCTAGAGATCCAGCATCAGCGCTATGTGAGGTCCTAAGAGATTATGCACTAATGTGTCAACAGAGGGGAGTTGCTCTAGGACACTGGAGGAATGCAACTGGCTGTGGTAAGCACTTTTTGGTGTTGGCGTCTTTGGTATAAATTGATTTGATGAAATTTTGCTAAATCAATTTCTTTGTGTTTCTCCAGAACAAAACTGCCCTCCAAACAGCCATTATGAACTTTGTGGAAGCTCTTGCCCTTCTGCCTGCCCCAGCCTCTCTTTCCCCTTCACCTGTGACACTGTGTGCCAGGATGGGTGCCAGTGTGATGATGGTTTTGTCCTCAATGGCAACCAGTGTGTGCCACCAACAGCCTGCGGATGCTATCACCAAGGACAGTCTCGGCGAGGGGGTGAACAGTTCTGGGATGGTGAGGAATGTCAGAACTTGTGTACATGTAATGGCACTACTGCAGCAGTCGACTGTATCCGCAGCCCCTGTGGTCCCCAGGAGTCCTGTCGTGTGATAGAGGGTGAGTTTGGCTGTCATCCCAACCCCCATGGCACCTGTTCTGCCTCTGGTGACCCCCACTACCTCACCTTTGATGGAAAGGCCTATGACTTTCAGGGAACCTGCCGCTACGTTCTGGCAACCCTTTGTAATGCCACTGATGATCTCCACCAGTTTTCAGTGCAAGCTAAGAATGAGCCTTGGCGCGGGTTGTCAGTTTCAATCACAGCAGAGGTTTTTGTGAATGTGTGGGGCTATCAAGTCCGTATGTCAAGGAACAGCCATGGTATGGTAGAGGTAAGTTGAATTATTTCCGAACCATTAGTGATATTCTTTGTCTCAAGTAAAGATATAGGTTTGTAAAACACCAGATGGTGGGATAAAAATTGTTTCTCCACCAAAGAGTCAAATAGGTTTATTTTCAAGAGAGTACATATCTGGATTGCAGATCTTTGTTTTTATTCAAAGGTTCCTTCTTAAAGTTTATTTTATCAGCCAACATATTGGATTTGCAAAGCTCTTACATATCAATGTTAATTTCAGAAGAAAAAATCACAGTATCGGTCAGGTTATGATACTCTTGTTCTCCCAAATTCGTTTTTCCAATGTTATAGGTAAATGGACTAACTAAAAATGTACCAGTTCTTTTGAATGGAGGTCGTGTGTCTATCTATGCAAGTGGATCTCGCATATTTGTCAGTGCTGATTTTGGCCTGAGTGTTATGTACGATGGATCGAGCACAGTGTCTGTCTCCGTGCCTTCAAATTACAGGTGAACTGAAAACTTGCTTACCCCTCTTTGATTAGTTTTATGAATCTTGGGCTATATAGCGGTTATTGGTTATTGTCTTTTATCTATCTTGTTGTTCTTATTATGTTTTGTCAAGTCTGACTGGCTGACTGACTGAACATTTGATCTCAGTACTGACAATATTTTTCTCTAATTATTGTTATCACTACAGTGGAAAAACATGTGGACTTTGTGGAAACTTCAATGGAAATCCAAATGATGACTTCCACACCCCATCTGGAATGATCGTCACCACTCCAGATGAGTTTGGGAAATCTTGGAAGGTGGCAGGCAACTACACCTGCAGTGATGGGTGTGGGTCCTCCTGCCCACGATGTACCAATGTTCTGCCTGCTAGAGCCCAATGTGCAGTGATTCAAGCAGCTGATGGCCCCTTAAGCTTCTGCCATGAGCAGCTGGACCCAGCACCATATTTTAATGACTGTGTGTTTGATGTTTGTGTGTCGGGAAATCGTGGCCAAGATCTCCTGTGCAGGGCCATTCAGGCATATGTCAGTGCCTGTCAATCTGCTAATGTTCGGCTCTACCCGTGGAGACAGAACACACCCTGCAGTAAGTCAACCAGTCAATGTGTTGTTTGTCTACTATGAAAAGCAGC
This sequence comes from Argyrosomus regius, assembly GCA_946959425.1. Lineage (NCBI taxonomy): Eukaryota > Metazoa > Chordata > Actinopteri > Sciaenidae > Argyrosomus > Argyrosomus regius. The sequence continues at coordinate 11,984,976 of OX336900.1, read as the reverse complement.
CTAAGAAACCGGAGACAAAACACAAAAAGGTCTCCCTCTAACATCTATCATTTCTTTCCTCATATTTTAAGGACTTGATTGTCCAGCCAACAGCCATTATGAGCTTTGTGGTACCGACTGTGGCCATACCTGTGCCAGCAGCACTGATGCCACCTGTGAGCAGGTTTGCTCTGAGGGATGTTTCTGTGACGAAGGTTTCGCCAAGAGTGGGACAACTTGTGTCCCTGTGGAATCCTGTGGCTGCCAATATGATGGCTTTTACTATCATGTAAGTTAAATGCCTGTGAATGAATGAATGAATGAATGAATGAATTAATAATATAACAATTAATTATGCTTGAACCATTCATCTGGCAGTTTCTATTATGACAGTCTAACCATTTTACTTTGGTCAAGTGTCATTATGAATCTCAATTTCCCTCTTGATCTGCCTGCCTGTGTTTTTTGTAACCGCTCATCCTTATTCTTCATCTTCATCCTTAGTTATTCACAGGGCTGATACATGTAGACAAATAATCACTTACACTCACATTCTGCATGTCTTTCGATTGTGGGAGGAAGTCAGAGCACCCAGAGACATGCAAACTCCACGCAGAAAGGTCCCATCCCCAGCCACAAACTCACCACTAACAGAGAGGTCAAGGACCTGGAACCCAGGACCTTCTTGCTGTGAGGCCACAGAGCGGGTCGTCTAAAGTTATAAGCTATTTCACAATAGGAGCAAAACAGCACTTTAGTAGTGTGCTGGTTCATCATCAGATTACTTAAAAATGAACTGTTTGCGACATTAAAGGTATCAAGAGGAACTCCACAATCAGTTACTTTTTTAGCTGAACCCATGATCTAATTTTTTTTTTTGGCATATGACGTTAAATTCAGCGTACGTGTACAAAAGTCCAAGAGATGTGCATTATGTGTGCTAATACATATTATCCCAATTCACTTTCTCCTCGGCAGCCTGTTTTATTAATTGCACGTGTTCAGTTCGATGATTTTTTATGTGTCTCCTTTTCTCGCATGCCACAGGCTGGTGAGTCGTTCTGGACAGATGGTTGCTCTCAGCGATGTGAGTGCCATGCTCCCAATGACCTGCGCTGTTCTGCTGCATCTTGCACTCCTGCACAAGAGTGCACCATCAGAGATGGCCAGCTGGGTTGTTCTGATGCAATGTCTACCTGCACTGTGTGGGGTGACCCACACTACATCACCTTTGATGGGGAACTGGCTCATTTCCAGGGCACATGCACTTACATCATTGCTGAGAGTGTGAACCACCGCGCCAATGAAACCCAGTTTCATGTAACAGCCACCAACAATCATCGAGGCAACAACCGTGTGTCGTTTGTATCAGCAGTGGATATATACCTTTCAAATCAGCCACAGAGTGCACACATCAGGATTGGACCCAACAAAAGAGTAAAGGTAAACTCTTAATTACTTTCTTAATGAATCTTCTACATCTGTCTGAGTTAAACATAAGAAATTAGAAGTGCCTCCTCACCTCTTGTTTGTCTCTCTAATCTCTCATCCCTCCAGGTAAATGGAAGTGAGGTATCGCTTCCCACCACTGCAGGAAACTTAGCTCAGGTGCTAAGGCAGGGAAGCTACATAATGGTTGATGCAGTTGATCTGGTAGTCCAGTTTGATGGCCGGAGCACTTTACTGGTCAGAGTAGGCCCAAACCGTGAAAACAGAGTCAAAGGGATGTGTGGAAACTTCAACAATAACCCTGCAGATGACAAAGTCTTGCCCAATGGCACGTCGGCACATAATGACAACGAATTTGGACACAGCTGGAAGGCACCCACAAGCAAACCAGGGTGAGCAGTTGTCTAAATAACTTATGTAGCTTATTCTACAATAATAATGGCATCAATATATCATCAGTCAGTTGAAAGTCTTTCACTACCAAAGAAAATATCTTGTTCACCTTGACTGCCACACATTTTAACATAAATTTTGCGTGCTACGCCGTGTACTTCTTTTTACACAACATTGAAATACATTTGCAGTTGTCCATGCCTATAATACAGAAACATATGTTGTGGCAAAGCAAACAAAGTCAGCCCAAGTTTTAAACTTGTCAGTATTGTCCTTTCCAGATGTGGATCCACAGACGAAAGGAGTGGTGATGGATTGAATGACTGTCGCTTTATGGAAGAATACTCTGAGCTCTGTAGTGTCATCACCAACACTAGTGGTCCATTCAGTTCCTGTCACCTGCACTCTGACCCCCGGCCATTTTTCAGTTCCTGTGTCTACGATCTCTGCCTCTACACTCCTGCTAATGGCATGCTGTGCTCTGCTGTCTCAGCCTATGAGAGAACCTGCTCTGTTTTGGGGCTGAACATCTCAGAGTGGCGCTCAGCTTTGCAATGTGGTATGTTTGCACTGTACTAATGAACAGCTAAATTAATGAATGAGAAAATTAATCTTCTGTTTGTTTTGTTTTGGTTCCATCGCACCTTGTCTCATCCTTTCCCCACTATTTCCATAGCTGAGACAGACCCTTGTGAACAGCTGAACTGTACAGAGTATGAGTGGTGTGGCGAGAAAGACGGCGTTTATGGCTGCTTCTGTGATGAGCATCACCATCGGCCCAATAATGAGAGCTACGGTGAGGGCAGCTTCTTCGAAAGCACTTTTGTTTTTTCAATCACTGAAGTGAAAATGGGACTGCCCGTAGGTGTGAATGGTTATTTGTATGTATGTGTCAGCCCTGGATGGATGGATGGATGGATGGATGGATGGATGGATGGATGGATGAATGGATGGATGGATGGATGGATGGATGGATGGATGGATGTGTTAGAAAGCGAATTTAAACAGTGTGGAAGAAAATAATAATTGAACTTTCTACATTAAACTGGTGCCTTTACAAACTTAAACATATTATGTTGTCACACATTTCTCTTTCATAGACTCGTCCATCACTTGTGTCAGTAGTTCAGGCACTATGTCGGTGTCACGCTGTCAGCTGTTTGAAGCTGGCTTCCATCCTAATGCCCTTCACCTCCGAGATTACTCCTGCAATGGGATTCTCCAGGACGGACGACTAGTCTTCCACTTTGACAATGACGACCGGCTGTGTGGGACAGCTCTCATGGTACAGTCCATCATGTTATCAACATACACTGAATAAGATTTTAGGTGTAAATGTTCACAATAAGACACACTGCAACTATAATCAACTTGGACTATTTTTGTCATTCCTATTTTAAGAGCAATGGAACCCATTTCATCTATGAGAACACCATCGAGGGCGACGTGGACCCCCATGAAGTTCTAATCAGCCGCCAGAGAAACATTCATCTGCGTTTCTCCTGTGAATACCCTCTGACCCAGGCCCTGTCTATGGCTGTGGGCATCAACCCAGTAGAGAGGTGACAATGCTATACAAAAATAAATTCAGGGAGCAAATTAAATGTAACATAAATCGTATATTAAATCTTAATGAGTAACTCTTGAACTGAGAAATCACCAAAACCTGCCAGTAAATTGTTCCTTCTCCTGTGTAGTCATATTATGTGTTTTGTGTTTTTTCATAGCATTGTGAGGAAGAAGCTTCCCTCTGGCCTTGGACAGTATCATATGAGAATGATCCCCTACCAGGACTCTGGCTTCCGCTTCCCCCTGACCAGTAACAACAACATAGAAATGGAAATTGACCAGAGGTTGTATGTGGAGGTGCGGACAGAAGGAGTCGATCAACGACAGATTGCCACCATTCTGGACTCTTGTTGGGCAACGCCAGTCAACGTCCCTAGCCACCCTGTCCGCTGGGATCTCATTAGTGATGAGTAAAGAAGCTAATGCAACTTCACCTTTTTTTTGCATGCTGATTTCTTTCACTGGATTTGAAGTAACCCTAGAAACCCTTTCTCCACCCTCCTTTTTACAACCTAACCCTATTACTTTACTTTAGGGTCCACCTGATAACTCTGTAACTTCTACATCTTTCCCTGTTTTCCAGGTGTCCTAATCTAGCTGATGGCACAGTAGAGCTGGTTCAGAATGGCATCTCCACTGTGGCCCGATTTTCATTCAGGATGTTCACCTTTACCAACTTTTCATCCATCTATTTGCACTGCCAGGTCCACCTGTGTCTTTTGAGACACAACAACTGCTCCGACGTAAGTACTATTGTATGTATGTGTGTGATTTTAGCCAGATTAAATAGATTATTAACTGGTTCATCTGATCTAATGTTGTTTTCCTGCAGCATTGCTACCCAGATTATCACAGGCGTGTTGAGAGGGATGTATCCTACCATGCCTCTACAGACATCTCACTAGGACCACTACTCATGAAGCGAGATGCCACAGGTAAAGTACTTCTTGTTGATGACATAGAGTTCAATCAATAATAATTAATTAATTAATTAATTAATTAATTAATAATTCTGTAAACTGGTTTGCACTTACAACTTGATTGTTTTCTTGCAGTCAAATTGCTCAGGGTGAGGAGCAGTGCTTCAGGCCAGTTGACCTCCATGGTGACCCTGATATTCAGTTTGCTGACTATCAAAACTCTGATCTAGAGAGACACAACAACAATAAACAGATAAGATATATATATCACAAATTATCACTAATCAATGAACATTAATCAGTCTGTTGTAGCTTAATCACAGTGCATACATTTATGAGTTAACAAAAATGTATAATGAGATGCCTTGTTTGTGAAAAGTTTTAGGTTATAAAATATTTGGAAATGCATCCAAATTTAACTTTCCTGTGGATATTTTTAAAAATCCCTTCAAATTTGACATTGAGTTAAAGAACAATTAAAAGACATTTTCCCAGATATCCCAAAAGAAACTTTTCAAATGTATGTATACTCACTGTAGGGAGTATTCTATCAGAGGATATTTTTGTTCATAGTATATCTCCACAAAACATCGGCAAAGTCAATTCAATATATTTAATAGAACATTTTACACCCACTACAGATTGCATAAAATAGTTATTGCAACTTAACCATATGACCTTCTCTTATTGGAAAGTTCTATGTAGGAATCCACCTTTATTTTTAAGTCTGTGACACATAAGATCCCATACTGGTGTGCTCGCAAACACATCCTGTCAATTGCTCTTGATTTGTGTTTCTCTCTTAGAGGTCTTGTCAAAGGTTGTGGAAGTTTTTATTTCTATTAAATCAATATTTAATCAGATAGTCGTTAATAATGAAAAGAAAAATTGTAATTTTGTGTGAAATATGAATCCTCAACAAATTACCCACATTTACATTTTGATTGTGTTTCTGTTTGGGAGGTCTTATCCTGGGAGTTGTGTTCTGTATTTGGGGTTTGGTGAAAAGTCGATGTAATTTTGTTTTACAGCAGTAGGGGGAAGCATTGTGCAGCATAGTAAAGCTGAAGTCAATGTTCATTATTTGTGTTGATTCTTATTGTTAAATCTCTCATATCTCTCATATAAGAAGTAATCATGTATAATGAAGGTTAAAAGGATCAATAAAGTATTTTTTGAATGCTGAGAAATGGTGTTCCTGAGCATGAGTTAATCTCTGAACATGTTTGCCCGCTTCTTCTAAAAAGTTTTGGTAGAATTCTTCTACATTTCCTCACTGATACAGAATACAATTATATCAATTGCTATATATAGTTAAAATCTTTAGATAACAACACAGTGGGCACTAAAGATGAGAAACTTAATCCAGCATTTAAACAAGAAATTGACTGCACTGTGTCCTTCTCAATCACAAACACAACCAGCAGAGATATACAGCAACACATCAAAGTCATACCGTATGGTAGGTCAAACAGTAAACAACAGTTACAGTGTATTCACAATCCAAGAGCTAGGCACCTCTTGCTTTGGAGGCCGAACCCACTTCTGGCTGTCATCAGGGTCACTGGCATTACGCCACATGCAGCTTGCACTGCTGCACAGCAACACTGCTACTTTCTGGGCAAACACAACCAAAGGGCTGGAAATGAGCATTCCCACAGTCACTCTAACTCAGAAGTTGGCAACTGGCACCCCATCACAAATAAGGACTCATTTGTTTTTCTTCCACACTATGATCAGGAGAGAGCGCAAACGCAGTCCCCCTACTACCACAAATCAAGCAGTTGAGATTCCCACATTTGGGGAACTTGCAGGTGTCAGCAAAACCTTTTACAAAATCAAACCAACCTTATCATAATCTTTCTAGATTTCAATGTCACCTTTATCATTGATAGTGAGGAAGGGGGGAGCTTTGTCCTTCTCTGTCCTGTATGAGAACACATATGTGAACACAGAAAGATAACACCAGAGCTCTATTTTTTTCCCCAAATCTAAAATCTATCACTCTAAGTCCAGTCCAACCTCAAACGATAGAAAACCATGTGAAAAACAAGATGGAAATCTAATTCATGTGCTCTTAATTATTGTCAGTTAATGTGAGTATGTGTGTGTGTGTTAATGTGGCCATTCACAGAGATCTGGCTTCCACAAAGCCTCAGTAGGAAGAGAAACATTATCAATTCCACAAAACTCATTTGGATCCCAGGAAATGTATCCATTGGATGTAAATAATTTTCTGATGGAAGTGGGTGATAGACCTTCAGTATTTATCATCAGGTCAATTTTTCCAATACTTTGGCTCCTTATTAAAGCAACATTGTGTAACTTTTCTAACATAAAATACCAGATTTTAAATCATTTTGATGCTACACTGATGTGTAATCTGGTGAATGGTGTCTCTGTCATTTCCATTCTGCACCCTGTACACCTGTTTCTACACTATGTAACTTTGTGATCCAGGTACAATCACTTGCAAGAAGTATGCACTTGCAGGGGCGCATTAAGGTGCAGACCATTAACTGTTTAAAAGATTTTGGTGAAACTGGAAAATGTTTTCTGCTTTTGCTCTGATGTCCTATGGCTGCTGTGCATCAACTCTGTGTTATAGAGTTTCCTAACGTACAGTAAACTTCTGCAAACTACAGCTGCTGTTATCTGTCTGGACTAAGGAGAAACAGTCAGAGAGCTGTATAAGCCCCATTTATATGATTAATCACTTCGAAACCACAAAAAGATGAGCACATTGTGGATCAGCTGCAAGTTCTCCACTAAGGATTTTTTTAAAGTGGCTTGAATCATTACTGTCATATTAACAATGGATCTTGTGAAACTGGTCGGACTCTGCAGCTCTCCTCAGGTCTGAGGAGCATTTTAGTGTCTTTCAGCTCATTGTTTTGGTTTTCTGGCTACAATTGAACTGTTTTTGGTTCACTCTCAATACTCTCACATGCAACACATAAATAGTAAAGAACAGAGAGAATAAGTTCAATTGGTTTATTTCTGTATAACAAAGAGTGATACATTGCTTCAGAGTTATTTGATTATGAATACATAAGGCAGAGTAATGCAGATATAGATGTTAAGAACACTACAATATGATATTATTGTATCCATATAGAAAAAAAACTTTTATGTCTTATAGATGTGTTTCAAGATTGTTTAAGCAATATTGGATAACTTTTCTACCATAAAATAACAGGTTTAAAATAATTTTGATAACACTGACTTGTAATCAGGTGAATGGTGTCTGTCATTCCCACTCTACAGCCCGTATGTCTGTTTCTGCACTATGTAACTTAGTGCTTCAGGTACAATCACCCACGTGAAGTGCGTTACAGCACCAGTGATATTGCTGCCTCTGCTATATTGATTTTGATAAATATTTGTAGTCATGTTAGCAACTTTGCACAACTTGGAACAAAACAAAGCTGTGAGAACATGTATGACATGAATTGACCTTAAATTAATGTTTCTTTTTTTCTTTTTTCTTTTTTTTTTTGTACATACATCACATTTTTTACATTTTATGGTGCCGTTTTTAAATATTATATATATATATATAATATATTTGTCGTGGATTGTAAGGTTTATTACATAGCAAAGATATATATATATTTTTGTAGGACACCGTCTGACTACTAAGACTAATAAGACTACTACTAGTGACATATTAGTATACTAGAACATTACAACACAATATATATGTTTGATGTGAGTCACTGTGTGAAACATGCAAATGGAAGATGTGTATAGTTGCAATACCACTGAAGGATTAAGTAGTACCTGACAAGTACAACTTTTCTCGTCAGTAGCAGAAAAGAAAAATACCGATAGCCCATACATCTGTTTCTGCACTATGTAACTTGCTTGAAGTACAATTACCCGCTAGAATTACGTAAGGCTTTACAGCACTAAGTCACACACCACCAACTATCTGACTGATTTTGGTGAAACTGGCTCATATTTTATGGTGACCTCAGAGCACAGAGGGAGTGTTAGTGTTTGTACCATGGCATTTTGGACCACCCGGAAGAGCAAGTTTTCAGGCCTGGGGTGCCGGAGAATCTGATACTGACTTTTGGTCGTTGGCGAGAGCTTGGTGAAATAAAGGGCTGAAAGACAGGCAACGAGCTGGGCTTCTTGCTGTTGACTAGTAATTAATATTAGCTGGCTGCAATGTCTTCTGTTGTTGACCTTGCTTGTTGTTTGGCTGTTAGCAAAGTTGTTGACTTGCCAGTTTTTGATCATAAGTAATACATACATAATTAGTACAACTGTCCATATTTGACAGTGGTTTTGCTGATCAGTGTGGTTAGTGAGTTCACCTTGAACTGCAACATGACTTCAGTAATCACAATATATTTTGTTTTGATGTTCCCTCGTGGGTTCATAGTGCTGATAATAAAAAAAATGAACATATTACCTGCAGGGTTCGTCTGACTTTGTGTTTAAAACTTCTGATAACTGTGACTCAGTCCTACAGTATGCTCCATTATTTAGTTCCAAAGATAAAACATACCAACTAAAAACACAACGTCAGCTGTGATATAGAAAATGAAGAAAGCTTTGTTGATTTTTTTAGTCATTCTGGCCCAGTAGCCAGGCTTCTCCTCTTCCTTCCTGTTGTTGAGGAGCACAGACAGTGTTTTCATTGCCTCCCTCAGCTCATCTGAGAGCTTTTCAACGTCATGGGACTCCACCTTCAATTGGCTGTTGCTGCCCTGAAAAAGTAGTGTAATAAACAGTGGTTAAATAATATGATCACAATACAGCTGCTACATGTGATATTGACATTTTTATATGTGTTGTTTTTTGCTTTGTGCCTTAAACTGCATGAAACACATAAGTAATCGGTCAAAAATGATCCCAAGAAAGAATTAGATGCTTTCTCACTCAAACTGCAGGAGCAGATGACAGTTTTAAGTAAAGTCATGCAGTGCTATATGTCACCCACATTCGCATGTACACACAAATCATCCAGCCACCTGAACATACTGTCTGATGTTGTCGATTTAATTCAGTAAATATCTAAAATAGTATTATATATGTTTTTGCTGCTATACATGGTATTTATGGTGTGAGCTATCCAAAGCTGACAGAAGTCTGTCAAAGGTCATCTGTGGTTTTAAAGAGGTCTTCTGCAACTAAATATAATAGTCTTGGATTAGCAAAAATGTTGAGTCCAGTAGATTAAGATAAAAATTAAACAGAAAAGTGTTGGTTTGTTTGTTTTGGCAAACATAACTGAAATGAATATTTCATTTGCATGAAAAAAAAAAGAAAAAGTGTTTTAAAAAGTTTTTAAAAAAAGAAACTCTAACGAAAGTCTAACCTTTTGGGCCGACAGCAGTTCAGATGTTGTTTCAGCAGAAGACACATTACAGACGCAGTGAATCCATTTGTCAGCACCTGAAAAGATGCGTTAGACAAAAAACAAGGCTAGTGCATATTCAAAATAAAACAGTTAACCATTTTGTATAAGTTGGGTGTTGCAGAGAACTCATAGAGTAACTTTACAAATTGACCAGATGTCTGACTTTTTCTTTTTACATCATAAATACATATATAAAAATTCTCTAATTGTTGTAGTGTATCTCACCTCTAAAGCAGTTTCGGGAGCAGACTTTTCTTTGTCTCTCCTCACAGACCTCACTCAAGCTTTTGTCCTGATCTGTCTCGTTTTCTTGGGATGCAGCGTCTTTATTCAACAGATAAATCACGACAATCGTCTCCAGGAGGCTCAGCATCATCAGACTAAAAATCCCAATACAGTAGACCGCTAAAGAGAGAAGGCCATGTCATTAATGTGGACAAATAACTATACATTGAGTTAGCATATGCTGTTCCTGCTCATATGAGATGCAGTCAAATAAAAGCTTGAGCTTTTACCTATAAGTGGAATCCTGTTTGACGTGGCAGGTAGAATTTCATTCAAAATAAGTTGCAACACTGTGACAGCGAGTAGCACAGTGACTTTGAAGCCGACCTTCTCGCCTCCACTGTCCGAGATCAGGAAGGAGGCCAAGTCCAGACACAAGAAGAACAGGACAGGCAGCATAAAGTTGACAATGTAAAGTGCAGACCTCCTCCTCATAGTGATCTGTGAAATGATGTTAAAGTGGCAGGTGGTTGACCTTGATGTTTGACAAAGGTTAAACTGAAGCAACTACAGGTATTACAGGTATGTTGTAGATGGGTAATCTGCCCTAACCTGCCCACGTCTATCGTGGTGCAAGAAGCCCTCAAGTCACTTTCATGGAAACAGTATTAACTGATGGCAGTGACCTCTTTCAGAAGGGTAATGCACCCTGCCACAAAGCAAAGTGGTTCAGGAATAGTTTTAGGAAAACAACGAGTTCAAGGTGTTGATTTGGCCTCCAGATTCACCAGATCTCAATCCAGTCAAGCGTCTGTGGGATTTGGTGGGCAAACGAGTCCGATCCATGAAAGCCCCACCTCGCAACTGATGGGACTTAAAGGATCTGCTGCCAACCTCTTGGTGCCAGATACCACAGCACACCTTCAGAGGTCTAATGGAGTCCATGCTTTGACGGATCAGGCAGCAAAAGGAGGACCTACACAATATTAGGCAGGTGGTCATATTGTTATGGCTGATCGGTGTACACTTAGTACCCAAAAAGAAACCCAAGAAGGAAACTGTTTCATTCAAATGAGGCAACACAAAACTAGTGGATGGTATTTTACTGAAAAACTGTGTAATTTTGTCAACAAGAGCAAACTAAATACTATTAAAATAAATAAATAAATACAGAAATTAAGAAATGTAATCTCAAACATTTCCAATCAGTATGCACTTCCACTATGCACTATGTACTTTCCACCTCTGTGTGTTTGTAATCATAAATACTTACAGTGTAAATAATCACGCTTTGTCTGAAGCCAAACAGATCGATAGTTTCGTTGGTGACTGTCATGCTAATGAACAGCCACTCATACTGGGTCTGCATCAACTTGTGAGTAAACTCTGTAGTCCTTTTAGAGTTGTGATTCTTAACAAGCTGCATTTCGCCAACTGAGGTGGGAGATAAAAACAAAACTGTGAGTTTCAACAAAGTTTTAACAAAGAAGGAACAACCTAAAAAAACTTTTAAACACAACAGGTTACAGGCTCACCAGTGTGTATAACAGACTTGAAGGTGAGGTTGCATCTCTGAATATCGAAGGGAAATTTGTAAACGTGCATCCTGCAGGTGCTGACCAGCACCTTGTCATCCGTAAGGGCGATCTCACCGTCATTTTGAACAATGAGATAAGGACTGGAAGGGGCCTTGTTATTTTCTGTCCTGTATAAAAACACACACACATATTGTATGCTTTAAACTGAATTTCACATAATGTATGATCTATTATAGCGTACAACATAACTTGAAATACATTGAAAGTAAGGAATGAACTATGACTCATACCATATAACTGCAGTATTTCACTGTACATTTGTTATGTGTGTCACAAATCTTTCCTGATCACTCATTGATTCATTCATTCCCTGTCACTAAGGGCCCTTTTACACCTGTCTCGACCTTCAGACTTGTCAGTCTACACACAAGGTTCGTGGGACTGTTTCTCATCACTAAGGTCATCAAATTGTAGTTCTCTGACAACCCACCCTGATACCTTGTATGTACAAAATTATAATTTCTGAAATTTGTTTGGTAATTGTGTAATTGAATTGCATTGCATTGTGTGTGTGAGAGTGTGCACGTATATTCAAACTTACATCTCTTGAATGGTTATATCCGGCGTCCACAAAATTTCAGCAGGAAGAGAAAAATTCTGAATACCGCAGAATTCTTCAGGATCCCAAGAAATGAACTCATTCTGCCACCACTTCAGAGGAAAATCAAGAAGAAAGAAATGCATTTAAACAAAACTAATTTGAGTTTCCTAACACAGAAAGAAAATATACTTTCTTCCTCAGAGAAAACTCACCATATCGATCCATGCATAAGGAATCAATTGCTGTTCTTTCTCTTTCTGTAAAAAGCAATATGTGTTAATAGAATTTACTATGACATACAGTATTTAGCTGCCAGAAATACTATGAGTAATCAAACAGCACATCCTAGGGCTTCAGGAACAACACCAATATATCTAGATGTGTAATTAAATGAGAGCAGAATAAATACTAATAATTATCTAATAACAGTATAACTCTATCCTCTTACCACATCATGTACAGCATAGAGCACAACTTCCAGGCTTACTGATGTGTACGAGTGTGAGTCAGAATTATAAAGTGTTTCAGAAATGGCCACAGGATGGTGATGTAAACACCAAAAACTAATCACTTGCTGATTGGCCCATGGCCTAACTTTCCAGCACAGTGTGATTTTGTGATATCCTGCTATGTCATTAAAATGGAACCAATATGATAGGAAGAAATAATAATTGAAATTTATAACTGAAAGCAAAAACTTACCACATCTAGAATGCCATAGAGTAGTACATCCAGGGTTACTTTTGTGGCATCTTTGTAGTTTTTAACTGGCCGGGTCATAGAGAACATGTCTTTGTTGTTGGTCAAGTTCAAGTAGTCTAAAACATCCTGATAACTGCAATTACGCTCAGACGACTCCCCATCTAGAAATAAAACATCAAGACACATTATCTATGACAAACAAAATAAATGAAATCGGGAAATGTGATGCTGATCACCATTTTCTTAACCACTTTAAGTTGTCCAATACTTTGGTTTATGACCGGCAAAAACTAATGCAATTCCTACCCACCTCAGACGTTAACACATCAATGCGTTATCATTGCCACTGTGAGCATGAAGGCATGATGACATTAACAGACTCACAACATTATAATAATTCTTACTAATCCAGCTCTAGAGTGATTGTGGTCACAAAGGCCATCATGAGATGGGCGTTGGCAGATATGTGGACACTAAATGTTTTTTTTCATATGGGCATTTTACATTACAGTACACTATGTCTTAATAGGCTCTCCATTTGAGATCCATCAGATGTATACCACCAAAAGCATGTTAATAAAATCATGGCCAGCAGCACTCTGAAAACCTGTGTCAGGGTTAGGCTGGATATTAAAAATATCTCCCATTATTCCTGGGCCTAAATCTAAAGGTGATTGCACTTTTGCCATCAGAACCCCTCGACTTAGGAACAACCTGCCTGAAGAGATAAGGCTCGCAAAGTCAGTGACTTCTATTAAATCACCTCTTAAAACACATTTTTGTAGACTTGCTTTTATGTGATGTGTACATGTATTCATGTTCATATTAACGTATTTATTACTGTATGTTGTCATATGTCTTAAATTCTCACCGTTCTTATCTTTCATTGTCGTCTCCCTACGATATTATTAAATTTGAATTTTGTCTTGCTTTTGTATGCTGTTAACTTTGTTCATTGAATTTACAAACATATAGTTGACATTTATGGCAAATCAAGTTTTAACTTATAAATGACTACAAAACTGAGGGCAAAGAAAGAAAATACACAAGATACTTAAAAAAAATAGAGTTGGTCACCCACATGTATGAGAAATAATGAATTGGGTAGTTACATGGCAGATATAACTGGCACACCTGAGTGTGCGTGCACATTGTACACACTCTTACAGGTGAGTACATAACAATAAAGACAGAAAACATAATTTCACTTCAGCAAATCAGGAAGGGACATGGTCCAAGAGTTTGAGTTTGTCAGCTTATTCACATATGCTAAAAAAAATGGCTCCCAAGTTTTCTTAAAAGTAGCAGATGATTATCTCAGTGTGCCTCTGTTGATATTGTCTGTGCTTGTCTTTCAAAGCACTTTGTAAACTCTGTTTTTAATGGTTTTATTAATATTATTAATTACAATTTGAACAAAAACAAAAACTGAACATTTTAAGGGTAAAATTTATTGCGGTACTTTCACAATAGACTGCATTATTTTTGATTATCCTTCACTGAGCAGTTTTCATGGTAGAAATCAGTTCAAATGAAAGCTGTTCACTATCAAGTCTGCAGATTGTCCTGAGCAACAGAGACACTGTGAGGACGAGAGAAACTTTACCTGTTAGAAGGAGCAGGAAGAGGAAGCCAGCAAGCATCATGAGTTCAGCACCAGTAAGAATCCAAAGTCAGTGAGAGGTCTGCTTAGCAAATGTGCATTGATGCTCAGTCTGTGCTGAAATCTCATATTGAGAGAGGGCTGGGCAAACTCAATGACCAACCCATTATTATCTCAGTAGTCTAAGGCGGTGACCATATTCTCCAGAGAATACCTCTGCATTTGCAATTGAGTATGTGGAAAGATTCAAGGTTATGTCGGTTATTTGACAAGAAAAATAAGTGGTTATATAAAATAAACAAGTGGTTTAGCTATATACAATATACTGTAAATGCAAGGGCTCTGGTCTGATTCTTTCCCCTCCCCCTTATAACCTGTCAAACATCATAATGACATAAATGTATGAAATAAAGACACATATATAATTAGTGTGAGATTTAATTTTACTATAATCAATAACCAATATTAACCATTAAACTCTGAGCCAGTTTCCAGGACACTTCTTCTTCTGCCATCAACCTGAACCAGCCGTAACACCTTCTGTTATAATCACTGAGAGTGGCACACAGCAGTACATTCATGGAGAACAGCTCATTGTTTTTGGTCAAGTCTAGGTCTTTTAAAACATCCTAACATCTGCACACTTTCTCAGAGGACTCCCCATCTAAGGCTAAAAACATCAAGACAGACTATGAGAAAGATGATCTTAAAAAAGTGAAAGTTAATGGTAGAAAGAAAAGAAAGAAGAAGACAGAAAGAAATATAGAAATTTTCAGATTTTTACACTTCAGTCATTATTGTATGTTTATCTGGTTATCCACTGCTTCTGAAATTAGCATTTAAAGTTTATGAATTATTTATTAGTATTTCCGTATCAATCTACAGTAAACAGTAGCTCAAAAATATCCGGTGCTTGTGGTCACAGAGTACCAGCTCATCTACACAACCATTAAATGACTTTTTGAACTCATCTCAGCCTGAATAGGCCCTCCATTTGAGATCCATGGGTTACATATATTTTCAGAAATTTATAGAGCTACAGTTCTCACACCATTTTGCAACCTCAACTGCCACCATTTGGGGCCTTTATTTTCAGAACAAGGAAGACATGGAATATAATATCCATAACTATGTTTTCATGCATCTATAATCACCTGAAAATAAGAATCTTTTAGTTTTTGTAACTTTAAAATTATCTTTTTATATCTACAGTGGGAGCGGGTCCTCTTTCATGGAGGCCGCCATGTTGAAACACCGTGTTTCTACAGTAGCCCAGAACAGACAAACTAAATACTGACTCTAGACAGAGTGTTGTTTCTCCTTTACACTAGGAAGGTGAGGGTGATGTGAGGAGATTGCAATGCAGTGATTGCACCACAAGATGCAACTAAATTCTACACACTGGACCTTTACATAATATGTAATAATAATCAATCTCCATTCTACAATATTTTTTCACTTAGCTCTGGCCGTGCAGATAGGTTTAAATTTTTTGTCCAGGTTTTGGAAAATTTGTTTTGTAGTACTTGCAGCATGAAGCATTTCTTTGGTAGAAATCAATGCCAATAAAGGTTGTTCACAGTGCGGTCTGTGCATTATCCAGAGCAGTGAAGACAGTGTAAAAATGAGAGAAGTATCAAATGGCATTGATATCCACTCTGGCTTGTACACATACTAGAGGGTTGGGCAAACAGAGTGATCTTTGTTTATCTTTCTTATATTTGAAACACTGAATGCAGGGAACATTGTGAGCTGCTGATTAACCACATTGTGGGAAGATTAATTTTGGTGTCAAATCAAGCACACTTTAACACTTGCTTCTATTGTTTCATAATTAAGCATTGTGATTGGTGCTATGATCTTGGGTTAAGATGCCAACCATGAGCCACAACATCCCTTGTTCAAGTCTCTGTAAAGGAATTTGTTGCAATTCTCTCTCGCTACTAATGACTCTGACAAACAACCAGATATTTTCTATTTCTTCTGTACTGATGATTCTAACAGGAGACCTCCATATCCATCAACGCCTTGGAAGTGTTTCAACTGTAATCCCTCATGTGCATTTGATATGGCTCTGTCACATTCTGGTTGCACCTCTGGCACTGTTTTTTCAGTTTTCAGCTCTCCCTCCCTCACCGATTACGCAAGAACAATTTCTTTTCAAAAGGCTTTGACAATGATAAACAGTTAAATAATTCTCATGCAACAACCATGACACACTACAACATCCACTTTACCTTCCCATTGTAAATTATATAATTTGTGGTTTAAGTACAGACAGTTTCTGTACCCATATCAAAACTCTAAAACATAATTAATAATATACTTTATGTATTATGCATGTACTGTTATATCCACCTATACTTGATGAGAGATACACTGAAAAAGGAGATGAAAATGAGATTTACTGCCAAGCACACCAAAAATTGGGACACGTCAATGCAAAATACGTAGTCCTCACAAGTGACCATAAACAACAATGTGTGTGTATTTGTATAAGGAGAGAAAAAAATCTTATTTAGCTGTTTATTTCTGCAATATGACAAGTTAGATACATGTTCTTAAAGCCAGTACTGTACATATCACAGAAGAGAAGAATCCAGACCTTTACAAGCATGTATGATAACATGTAATATGTACAATATGTATTACATGCTTAAGACTTAAATATTAATTGTCATATTTGTGTAGGCTAGTGTATTTTTACAATACAACCAGATAAGTGTCATACTGTGTCTATACATTAATAGCATTACATAAAACATGGAAAAACAGCCTTTCAGTAGTTGCAACATGTTGAAATACTACATATATCTGCCAAGAACATATTTTCTCATCATCTTTGCTAAAACCAGGATGTGAGGATGTGGGAAACAATAATTTAATAAGTGCACATCTTCTAGCAGACCAAGATGTGGAAATAAAACCACTCCTAAGTGCTCAGGGCTCTAACAGAGCTAAGCAGTCATAGTATTTTCAGGTTAACAAGCAATTAGTGTACTGTCTGACACATCAGTCACAGATGTATTAGATCATGCAATTATATTCTATTTGCTGATTGTTGTTTCAACCTTACCTGTTTACAAAAGGTGCTCTGTGCTTTGTCTTGTAACGTTAGTGGCGTTTCACACTGCAGCCTTTAATAACCTCCACATATCAGGCTCGAAATATGAGACACAGTAACATTGTGTAACTTTTCTACCATTAAATAACAGATTTTAAATCATTTTGATGTTACACTGACGTGTAATGGTGAACGGTGTCTCTGCCATTCCCACTCTGCGCCCCATACATCTATGTAACTGTGCTCCAGGTACGATCACTCACAAAGAGTACATCATGCTTATTTTATATACCTATTTTATGGTTGTCAGCTTGGTAATACACAAAAGCTGAGTAAGTGGGGTAGTGAGAGCTTTTGGCAGTGTCCGACTCTGTGCTATGTTTAAAAAAAGGGAAGATAAAAGAAGAAGGTAAATGATAAATGGCTGTCATGACAGAGAAAATGGTTGATCATTTTTTTGTTATGTATCATCTCTATGGACTGTACCATTTTAAAAACATAACAACTAAAAACACAGTGACCCCTGTTACATAGAAAATAAAGAAAACTTTGTTGAGTCTTCTAGCAAATCTGGTCCAGTAGCCGGGCCTCTCCTGTTGCTTCCTCTTTCTGAGGAACAGAGACAGTGTTTTCTCCATCTCCCTGAACTCATCTGAGAGCTTCTCCATGGTATTGCGCTCCTCTATCAGTTTGCTGCTGTTGTGCTGCAAAAGTGATGAAGTAGACTGGTTTATTACATTATCAAAATATTATAAATATTCATACATTAAGCATTTTGTGTCCATGTGTCCTAGTGCAAATGAATTCTAACCTCTTTGGCCATAGTCAACTGTTCAGATGTTGTTTCACCTGTTGACACATCATAGACATATGCACACTGAGTGAATTTAGGCACCTCTGAAAGGATTTGTTGAACAGTTTAAAACTAATACAATAAACAAACATGTATTAATGGTCAAGTGTGTTTTCATTTGGGTGTAAATAATATTTTGTAACAACTAATCGCTACATAATGACTAGTAACTACTAAGGACACAAATTATACAGAATTTTGAACGTACTTAGCGTACTTAGCTCACCTAGCCTGGTCTTACCTCCAAGATAGCTGAAGAAGTTGGATTTGTTATGTCTGGTACATTCCTCTCCCCGGCTTTGGTCTCTGTCCACCTCATTATCTCGGGATGCACAGTCTTTCGCCATCAGAAACATCACCAAAATTGTCTCCAGGAGGCTCAGCAGCATCAGAGCAAAAATCCCAATACAGTAGACCGCTGGGAGGGGCAGGCAGCATCATTAATGCAGACAAATATCAACTCATTGGTTCAGTATGTGCTGCTCCTGCTCATATTAAGTGCATTCCAATAAAGGAATGACTCTGAGCTTCTTTACCTATAAGTGGAACCCGGTTTGACGTGGCAGGCAGAATTTCATTCAGAATAAGTTGTAACACTGTGACAGCGAGCAGCACAGTGACTTTGAAGCCGACCTTCTCGCTAACACTGTCCGAAATCAGGAAGGAGGCCAAGTCCAGACACAAGAAGAACAGGATGGGCAGCAAGAAGTTCACAATGTAGAGGACAGGTCGCCTCTTCATGTTGATCTGTGAAAAAATGTGTCAGGTAGTTGGTGTTCCTACTCCTGCACATCTGATAAAGTCTGGAAATACTATTTTTTGTTTTACACAGCTTGTAACAACAAGGTAATCTGCCCCAATCTGCTTGTGTCTTCTGTGTTAAAATAAGCATCTATGTCATTAAGCAAAAATAGAAAATTACAGTAAAGTAAAAACAATAAAATGTTACTTGTTACTCAAAAATATTAATGAGGAAAGAAAGAAAGTTGCTGGCTTTTTATATTTTCAGGTCAGTCAAAAACATCTGTAGCTAGTTATACGTACAGTGTAAATGATCATGTCTTGGCCGAGCTCCCTGCTGGCATTTTTGGAGGTTACTGTCATGTTAATGAACAGCCATTCGTACTGGGTCCGCATCAAATCACGAGACCACTCTGTGGCCTCTGAAGAGTTGTCACTTGCATAGAGCCGAATGTCCTTGGCTGATGTAGTGAGATAACAAGAATGGCTTTAAAATGCGGTAGTAATGTATTGTGGACATCAGTTCAATTCAGGTATATAACACTCATTTCACATAAGGTAATTAAGTTTAATAAACGATCACAAACGTTGCTATTCATCTTGCATTTACTGTTCCAAGACAAATCCAAAAGCAAATTGTGTAGCTACATTGTGGTTATGACAGCCTCGCTAATCTTACCATGAAGAAAATAGAACCATGATTTACGATAAATTGGCACTTTGGCTGAGGAGCACAATTTATGTTGTAATCGTCAGCAAAATGTTAAGCGAGTAGTCAGTAACATTATACAAATAATAAGTATGGTAGCCTTGATACTTTAGACTCCATGGAAATAGTGTTAACCTAATGTTACATCCAAGTTGCACATTACACACTCCACTTCTGCACTGACTCAATTAGAACAAATGCTTATTTAATATACTTTATGTTTATGCTCTTCTGTCACACACACACACACACATTGGTCCCCTCTCCCTTGGCATACAAATTTGAGCTCATGTCATAATGAAGCCTTACAAACACAAACACAGTTATAAAAACAACTCATCATGCTCTCACCAGTGTATATGAAGGACTTAAAGGTGAGCCTGCAGCGCTGTGTGTCGAAGGGGAATTTGTAAATGTGCATCCTGCAGGTGCTAACCAGTACCTGGTCGTTCTGGACTTCAACGTCACCTTTATTATTGATGGTGAGATACGGACTCGGAGGAGCTTTGTCCTTCTCTGTCCTGTATGAGAACACACAGAGATATGTGAACACACAAACACACATGATGGCTAAAAATAACACCAGAGCTCTATTTTTCCCAAATCTAAAGTCTGTATTGCATCTTTCCATCGACTAATGGTTTGTGAATATTAAGAGTTGAGGGCACTCATGAGTGTATGTGAATCTGTGAAAAAAGCAAAAACATCAAGGCTCTCTTGAAGATTTAATACTGATATACATTTTCCTTTGCATTAGAGAGCTATTGCGTCTAAACATCTGATTTATGTACTCTTATTTGTTAGTTAATGTGAGAATGTGTGTGTGGTAATGTGGACATTTACACTTACATTTCCTCAATTGTGAGATCTGGCTTCCACAAAGCCTCAGCAGGAAGAGAAACATTATCAATTCCACAAAACTGACTTGGATCCCAGGAAATGTATTCATTGTTCCACCTCTACAGGGGAAAACAAGAGAATAGAGAAACATAAACAGTAAATAGAGAAATTAACACAAGTTGTTTTTTAATTTGAGCTTCTCAACAAAGGGGGATTTAAGTTTTCATCATCTATTGGCAAAACTCACCGTGACAGTCCAAACATAAGGAATAAATTTCTGGTCTTTCTCAACCTGTGAATAAAGAAATATGTTTGCCAGACAGATTACCTGCAAATAAGACATAAAATCTAAACAAGAAACCTCTCTTATAGACACAGACTACATAATCTGGATCTGCATTACAATAAACAATGGCCCTCCGTGAATTTTGTTTATCTAAAATAAATCTAGCTAGTGGGATAGCCACAGCTAGCCATAACTAAACTTATATTTGTATATATGTTTTTACAATATCTCTCTCTAAAAAGATCAATTTTGATAAAGCAACATTGTGCTAACTGAGCTTGTAATAAAATTCACAGAGATAAGGCAGTACCTGAATCAAAATTTTAAGAAAAAGTTATGACTACAAACATGCAGCTACCTAGCAAAACGTAGTGTTGTTAATCTTAAAATTTCACATTTGTGTATTAAACTGTGGATTTTAACATAGTAACGGAGAAAATGTTTAACTCTTAACTGTAAATAATGTGAATGTACATGTTTGTTTTCTTAAATGAGTTTACTAACGGTTGGTCAATTAGCTAACGTTAGTTAGCAAGCTCGTTAGTTAGTATGTCAGCAAAATGCAGTGTACTGTAAGTAGCCGGATGGTGCACTCATAACGTCAAAAAGTTCAGTGTGGAATACTGGACACTTCTCGCCCTCAATGGTTGCCATTTTGGCTATATAACGGAGGAGGACGGACCACCAGCATTGTGAAAATGGTGGCCGAGGAAGCTGCTGGAGCTGAAGCAATTGCAGTGAATATCCACTATGCACTGCGCACACTGACATTATAAGTGAACACCATCAATAGTTTATGTGTAACTTGCAATTTCAAATTGAAGTAATACTGAAGGGAATATCAAAAATGGATGTGGCCTATTAGACCAATACAACATTCTCATATAATAATAATAATTATCATTTGAAAATTTGATAAATAAAGCTTTAACCACGTACCACATCTAGAATGGCATAGAGCAGTACTTCCAGGGATACCACTGTGGGGCGTTTGTAGTGTTTAACAGGCCGACTCATGGTGTACAGCTCCTTGTTTGTGGTCAGGTTCAAGTGGTTTAAAACATCCTGATAACTGCATTCACGCTCTGGGTACACACCATCTACAGGGACATGAAGATGCATTACTCTCAAAAGGAAAGAAGACATGAAATGTGCTGATTTCCAGGATCTCATTAAATTTTCTTCTGGAACATCAGAGCCATTATGTTTTTCTGGATATCAGATTTGCTGTATGTGCTCTTAATTACCTATAATTTAGAAGGATTAACGAACATTAGTGTCTGTGGTTGCTTCTGAAATTATTATCAAACCATGAAAAACATCTCACAGATATCTGCAATAATATCCAGTGACTGTGGTCACTGAAAGGCCATTATGAGGACATAATATGAGGAGGGCGTTGGCAGGACTGTGGGGTTTTATCGGATCAGTCCACTAATGATTTTTAAATGTGAGGTTTTTTTTGCAGTCATTTGAGTTTAAATGGGTTTCTCGTTTGTCACCCAACTGCATGCTGTTTAAATCAAGTCCAGCAGCACAAATTTAAGATCAAATCTGGGTTCAAAAACACATCATTATGTTTGTTCACCTAGGGCACTTTTTTGTTTTCCTTATCTTGTCAAGCTATGGTAATGATAAATGGTAAATGGACTGTACTTATATAGCGCCTTTCTAGTCTTCCGACCACTCAAAGCGCTTTTATACTACATATCTCATTCACCCACATTCACACACATTCTTACACGCATTAGCTGCCATGCAAGGTGCCAACTGCTCATCAGTTTGAGGAGCTAACCATTCATACACATTCACACACCGATGGCACAGCCTTCGGGAGCAATTTGGGGTTCAGTATCTTGCCCAAGAACACTTCGACATGCAGACTGGAGAGGATTGAACAGCCGATCTTCTGATTAGTGGACGACCCGCTCTACCTCCGCGCCACAGCCGCCCCAAATGTCATACTGAAAAAAATCCAGTTTTCATATTGATATGCTCCCTTTTTCTTCTTCTTCTTCTTCTTCTTTTTCACATTTTGATATGTCTCTGGAAACCCTGAAATTCATATTTGTCAGCAAGAAACACTTAAACTGAAATTATATATATATTATATTATAAACACACAGGAAAGAAACTATGAAAGTCGGCATAGCTTTCTATTTTTTTTTTTTACTCATAAAGTTTAAAAAGACAGAGCAGTTTGTTTAAACTAACAAGCCACAAGAGTGTTGAGTAAATAAGTTGTCCAAGCTTACCCGTGAGGAAGAGCAGAACAAGGAAACCGGTAAGCATCATGACTGCAACACCTGTTAGAATCCAAAGTCAGGAAGAGATCTGCACAGTTAATGTCTATCCCTGTCCACTCGGTGTTTCTGGATGTCACCAAGTCTAATGCAGTAATAGTACCCTGCCCCATAATGGAAGAGGGCCGGGCAAACTGAATCATGGAACATTTATAGGTTGATTTTTTTTTTTTTTTTTTCATTGTTTTGTTTTGTTTTTAATAATCTCATTAGTCTGACCACCATCTCCGGAGATGATGGTCACTCCCACAGCGATCATCAGAGCATCTCTCAGTGGCATGAAAGCCTCTGGTGTTATAATGGTAAACATTAACGGTAGCTAATAAATATTTTGCACACAGATCTGACTCATCCAGGCAGAAAAGCACATTAAAGTCACACTAGTCTGAGATTGTTGGTGTCCTGTTATTAACATTAAAATCACTGATTTATCACATAATGTATAACTTTATGTTGATGTGGATTATTCTCCTACTGAGATGTATAATTGATTATTAATTCAATCACTTTCTTTGTTGACACATACATAATTTTAGGGTGTAAGTCTCAGATTGCATTTTGGAGCTGCCATTAAAGCAGTGTTTCTCAATTCCGGTCCTCAGGGACCACTGCCCTGCATGTTTTAGATGTTTCCTCCTCCACCACACCTGATTCAAATGATCAGCTCGTCATCAAGCTCTGCAGTGGCCTGATAACGAGCCACTCATTTGAATCAGGTGTGTTGGCGCAGGAAACATCTAAAACATGCAGGGCAGTGGTCCCCGAGGACCGGAATTGAGAAACACTGCATTAAAGTGAAATCAGTTCTTCATTATAAGAATTAAAATTCAAAGCTGACTCTGCAAAACGCAGAGCACACCACCCTGTGGTAGCACAAAGACACTGTTGGAGGATGCTGTTGGGATCAAACACGAGTTTGAATGTAAAACAAGTACTTTTTTTTTTGTAAATTTTATTTATGCAAATTGTACATACAGGCACACACAATACAAAAAAAAAAAAAAAGACAGGAAACCAGACAAAAAATTTAAAACTAAAACAACAAAAAAACAAAACAAAACATACTGCCAGCACTTACTCAATGCAGAGAAAAGAAAATGTGTAAATATAATCTAAAACACAAAGATCGTGGCTTTATTTTCTATGTTCTGATTCACTGGGAATGATGAGAACAGGCGCTCTGGGTCCTTCAAGGCTCTGAGCTGTCTTTCAAATGCATCTCCAATTTTTACCAATGTTTTACCACATTTCTGGTCATGCAGCTCTTTTGGTCAGGCAGCAACGTCAACTCCATCCACTTTACTTGCTTTCATGGCTGCAATATGCCGCGTTTGTGTCAAATTTCGTTTCGTATCTGGCAACCCGGAGCAAAGAGGGAAAACATAAACTATGGTAGCATGATCGTTTTATAATTTAATACAGTAAATATCTTACATATTGTTACTTTAAGAGAAAGAGAAAGTGTACATTTCATGTTGAATCCATCAAATATTGTTGAAAACCACAAATATCATTGTCAGGATGAGCGTGAGGAAAAAGTCAGGAGATTACCATTAGTCATTAGGAAACATCATCTTGAAACTATGAATGTCTGCACAAAGTTTAAGGAAAATGTAAATGTATTGGGGTTACTGACATTTTTAGGACTCATCCTGTGGGGACCACAAATCTCTGCCTGGGAATCCATCTAATGGTTGTTGAGATATTTCCAGTCTGGACCAAAGTGATAGACCGACAGACCAACATCCATAAAGCCACACCCGCTAGCATGTCTAAAACAAATCAAATCAACGTCCCCTGTGATTCGATGTAGTGAAACGATAAAACATGTGAAAGCCCTCTGTACGCACCGTAGCAGCCTGAGTGATGAGTGTGTCTTTGTCTCCTCTTGTTACTGAGTGCACCAGCGCACATCAAATCCACACTGTGACGGCTTTTTGATGATGTGTTTATAATGGGCCCGTGAAGACGGATGTGATTGGTTTAAAGCCTGAGTGAAAGATGAGCTGTGACGTGAAAGTAGACTGAAAGAGGACGAGAAGGGAAGATCTGTCTTTCTGTACAGAAAGATAATGTGAAATGTTAGTGTAGAAAACATATAATATATATAAACACACATTGAGATTGTTGTCAAAGTGAAGGATCTGAACTGGAGGCAGTTAAAGTTTCCTCTTTAATCTTTTGCAATCGATTGTCCTGATTGGATTACACTAAATTAGATTTGTCTCTATTCTTGCCACATTGCGCACATGATTTTGGGACATGGAAGTGACATTGAGGTGCATGTTGGGGTAAATATTAATCTCCTATGTCACAAACCACCAGGCACAGCTGTAGTTTCTTGGCTCTGTATGTTGACTTTTAAATGGATGGTAAGCATGTTTATTAATTTAAAAACATTTTTAGGTCCAATTAATTTGTTTTAGCCAACAAATTGAGCATGAATTCACATTTATTATCAAGAAGAGACCATTGTTGTTTTTTTTACTCTTTTTTTAATGAAACATTTAGCTTTCACTTTATCCAGGTTATATGGCTGCAAATGAACATGCATTCTTCATCATTAATTTTTATACAATCATAATCACTGCAAAGCATGATGTACACATGAACAAAACTTTAATGAATAGTATAATATATCTTAGCACCAAACATCTACCGGATCTTGTAAGTTGAGATATTTCAACTTAGGTATTACAAGATATTATTTTATATTTCTAAGTGTTCCACTCCATGAAGATCAAGGGTATAAACAGTGACACAGTGGTGACGTAGAAAATGAAGAAAGCTCTGTTGATTCTTGTGGCCCATTGGCTGGCCTTCCCTTCTCCCTTTTTGAAGCCGAGATGCAGATTCAGAGTTTTCTGCAGCTCCTTCATCTCCTTCAGGATCAACAGTAGCACATGAGACTCTCCTGATTGAATGCTGTTGCCCACCTGCACACAGTCGGAGTCACAGTCATGTTAGAGTGGGTTTATTTTCCAGCTGAAATGTATGTATGATGTAATACAAGCCAGGTGGACAAAATCATGAAGCATATTTACTCAATTACAGGCCAAGCTATTGTTTCTTCTCTAGGTAATCAGGCATCTTAAGATGTTAAAAGCATGTAAATATGTTTAATTTTGCCACCTTATCAAAATAACGTATTCATGTCCCTGAGGGGAGATGTGTCTTTAAGTGATGAATAATATACTGTAATTTGCTGCTGATCTACTAAACACGTGCGTTTAATCTATGCTGTTACGAGTCAGTTTTCCATCCAAATGTAGTGCAAATTTTAACCAAACTTTCCAGAAAATTGGCAGAATGTGAATTTTCCATCATTACTCACATGGGAATATTAGTTACATTAACGACTGGTGGCACTAATGTTTTCAGTCAGGTGCCAATAAGAAGAAGTAAGCTGCGCCGCTGCTAGATTGCGAGCGCCGCTGCTGAAATTTCACAAGATCATTAATATCAATGCGCTACTAATGATTTTTACTCGCACTGTGTGAGCACAACAACACACAACGTTATTTTGGACTTGTTTTGTGTCATCAACTAGTGCATCAAATCCTGTCGGACCCTCTTCTCATTCTTCAAAGGACATCTACGTAAAACGTAACGTTCAAGCTTATACGCGTTAGAGTAGCGAGTAGTGTAGGTAGCGTAACGTTAGCATAACATAGCTCCTTAGTAGGGATGGGCTTTCACATTTGAACCGATACGGTACTGATACTCGGTACCGGTATATAACGGTACCTGTTTTCGGTACTTTTTTGCGTATATGTGTGGTAATTAGTTATTTTGTATATAAAAAAACAGTCAAAACTTCTGAATTTTGAATATTTATTTCTCAATAACATCAAGTAACTCCAACATAAAACTTGAGAAAAATGTGTGTGGGGGAAAGTAAATAACTTAAAAATAAATAGTCAAAATAAATTACTCTATAACATTTTTCACATTAGAAACTAAAACAAACCACTTATTCAAGAACCATACCACACATCTTTAACGGTTATTTTTAAGGAACACGAGCATATCTACTTTATCTGGCAAGAGCCGAGCCCATTCCACGCTGACTGTGTCCCCAGCTGTGGAGAATACTCTTTCAGACTGAGTGGAAGATGCTTGCACACAAAGATATTTTTTGGCCAAACTGGCCAGTATGGGGATGGGCATGGCTCTTCTGCCACCACCACAGGAGGGGATTGACAGAGCTGAGGATTGCTGGAAAGCTCCTGTAGGTCTGCAGCTCTTTTACTCGAGCGCTTTCGGTCTGCCATGCTGCTCACTGTGATCGTCAAGCCGCCACTGACGTAATTGCGCTCTTCTGCGTCCACTGCCGTCGCCGCGACCTCCGCTCTAACTGACGTACACGTGACGCGACGTGAAGGTGCGTTCAGGTACCGAAATGTGGTACCGATTGACTTCACGTGAATCGATACTCGGTACTTCGGGGGGAATTCGGTCGGTACCAATAAGGGACTGAATTCGGTACCCATCCAGAGATACAGAGGGAAAGATTTGACAGTAAGTTGGCAGAAAATGTAGTCTTATGTTGTTTCCCCAAAGAAAAGTAATGGGGTTAGTCCGAGTAGCAAAGAAAGGCTAACGTTAACAGTACGTTTTTTAGCAGGGAAAGAGGCAAAGAGAGGTGCAAGGAGCAGGATCTAGAGGACACAGGCAGACTGGGTGGGACCCTAACTGGGTTGATATCCTCAGATTCAAGCCTTGGTTGTACCACATACAAGGCCATGGTGAGTATTCAACACAAAACATAACCTGAATGACTGACAATATTTATACTTTTGAGAAAAGGAGAAAAAAAGCTACGCTTTGTGGCCTGCAGGAATGTTCTGTCACCGAGTGGACTATCTGGACGAACACATGAACACTCAACACCACCAGGAGAGTGTAAAACAACATTCCTCACTGACAGAAGGTGACATCTTGCATAAAGGACCTGTCCTTTGAGCTGGTGGTGGTGCTGGAGCATGAGGCTGTAATTGGAGGTTTTAAGTGCCTGTATCACATCACAAAGAGAGAGCAGGCACATCACACCAGTTACCCTGCTCTTTTGGACCGTGCAGAACTACTGGGATGCGAATACTTCAAAAAGCTTGAGGTAAAGGTCATAAAGGTAAAAGTTGCCACTATATTATTTTATTTTACATAACCAATTTTGAAATATTTAATCTAAACTTCTTAAAATTGGGAAAAATACCAATTACACATCTCATCGTATAATTGATTGATTGATTAATAATAAACACTGGTGGAAGAACCCATCCTTGAGGAAACATCTGTGGCCATCGGACTGGAGGTGGATGAAACCACAGATGTTAGCGTTAATCGACAGCTAGATCTGCATGTGAGGTAAGTTTGACTGAGGAAAGAACAAATTATGTTTGCAAATATTATGGTGGAGCGCAAATTAAGTTAATGACGTTGTTTTGATTTGATGCAGGGAGAGTGAATGGGGCGGCCAAACAACTGCAGGACTCCTTCCCCTGGCTGGTGTCTGTTGCCTGTGCTGCGCATCGGCTTGCTCTGTCATGCAAGGACGCATCTGCCACTGTACCCTACATGGCAACATTTAGAGACCACCTTCAGCAGCTCCACCTGTGTTTCCATAACAGTGCCAACAGGACTGCACATCTGACCATGGCAGCGCAGACCTTAGGCCTGACTGGCATCTGCCAAATGAAATTGTAACATAACTACATGATATTTATGACTTGTACCAGCTGTGCCTGCTTATGCTTTCATCTCATGTCTGAAATATTGACTAGGAGGTGAAGGACACACACTGGCTGTGCAGTTCTGGCAGCCTTGGCTAAGGAATTAGAGGTCAACAGGTGGTTTGGCTGTATTGATTCCTGGCCACATACAGGTTTGTGGCAGCAGTCTACCTGCAAGCAGATGTGTCGCCACACCTTACCTGCTTGTCTAAACTTTTCCAGAAGGAAAGCGTTAATTCTTCTTTCAGGCAACACATTCTGTGTTGAGCATTCCAGGTATGTAGATAAAAGTTACAGTGACTTTTCTTGACACGCTGTGTTGCTTAATTAATGTTTCATGTAATTTTGCTCTAGGACATAAACCAGCAAGAGATCATGGAGAAGCTGGCATCACAGATTGATGAGTGAGCTCTATTCTGGCCTCAGTAAGCTGGTTGCCATTGGCCTTACAGTACCGGTGTCCAGTGTAAACTGTGAGCGAGACTTTTCCACACTGAATTTTAATAAAATTCATTATTAAATTGATTTCTTGCCTCACCCTCATGATGTTTGTATTTGTTGTATTTCTAGGTGAAGACTGACCTGAGGAACAGGCTACAGGGAGAGTATCTGGCTGCTTGCATGCATGTGAGCATCAATGCCACTACAAAAGAGCTCTGGAGCTTTTCTACGAAAAATAAAATGCTCACAGGCTGGACGAGGCTGTGTCATTAAGTCTTCTGACTTGTAAATAAATAAAAGGTGTGAGTAAATTTCTGTGTTGTGACATTTAATTTTTTTTTTAAGATTTTCTACAGATAAATGTCAAAAGCGGTAAATTGAGACAAAATACAAACATGTATAATCCTGTCTATAAGGATTCCAAGGTCATTTAATTTGAAACTATTCTCACTCGCATAAATACGGGTCCACGTCGCATCCTCATGGAAACACTGCAATGAGATATGCAATGTAATATAATGTAAAAATTTATTTTGATTTGATTTGATTTTTCTGCATTAACTTGAGGAATGTTGCAGTCTCCTCCTGCTGTTTTTGTCATACTTTTATTTCCTGTTTTATGTTGACAGTGTTACTTTACTTCCTGTCTTTGTCTTTTTCCCGCCTGTTTTCTCTGTCACCTTTGTTTAATTAGTTAGTTTGCTCTCTTA
The DNA here is from genome assembly GCA_946959425.1 of Argyrosomus regius. Classification (NCBI taxonomy): domain Eukaryota; kingdom Metazoa; phylum Chordata; class Actinopteri; family Sciaenidae; genus Argyrosomus; species Argyrosomus regius. Next base: position 11,954,944 of record OX336900.1, on the reverse strand, counting down.
CCCCCAAATTCCACCAGGCGCGGGCAATGTTTCAAACCCCACCATCTCCGCCGTGGTCCGGTTCAGAAGCGCCCCGGAAGCGGGCCTCCACTCGGCTCCACGTGAAATATGCGGCTGTTCTATTTTTGACGGACGACGCGAGCAGCCCATGTCAATTTACACAGAGCACCTCAAGCTGCCGGTCGTAAAAACAGACAAAAGCAAAACTAATTAACTACATAGCATATTCACACATGTAGAAGCATATTTAGAAACACATAAACTAGGAAAATGACCAAATATGAGCAAGTAAACAAAGGGGTTAAACGCTCTGCTTCTGAAACGCTCCCGGTGGGGTTTGAAGTCGCGTGCAGGACGGACCAAAGCAGCGTCGCATCCGCGACGTGACAGAGACGTGTCCGGTTGAGTTTCAGAGTAACCCCTAAAATACACTGCATGCGGAACGACTCTGGAACGATACATTTCAATTTTAGTCAATGTGTCAGCTCACACAGTCTCCGGTTCCGCTGCGACACGGCTCCGGAACGACTGCGGCGTCCGGCAGCCCTCCGCAACACATACGCAGAGCTTTATTTTTCCCGGACGCCGGAGCACAGCGCATAAATTCAGCACAGAGCAGATTGTGCGGGGAAGGAAATCGGCTACAAAATACAAAATAAAACCCCGGTTGATTTTCAAAATAAAATACTCTGTGTTCACCGCGGATCAAGTTTCATTACAAGAACACGTCATAATGGGCGGGGCCGACCTGAAGTCAACAGGTCAGAGGTTTTCAGGCGTCTTTTCACCCCATCGACACCATGGATGAGGAGAAGTTGATTCTGGAGGTCCAAAATCAACCTATCATTTATGACGCCTCACATCCTTTTTATAAGGACACCAACAAAAAAGATGTGGCCGGCAATATCGCGCGATCATGCGTGAATTCGCGAGATCTTGTGCGTTCTCGCGACGCTCGGTGTCCGGCAGAGCCGCACCAGTGTGCATCACAAACGGATCATGTGTGAGTTGGCGGACGGCGGAGTACGCTGTCGTTCCGGAGCGGAGCCGTTCCGCATGCAGTGTATTTTCGGGGTTAGTGTTCCTGCGCATAGTGAATCTCAGTTTTTTTTTTGTTAAATTTATTTTTCTCGGATTGTTGGATTAAGTTAGTTTTTTTACCTCCTCAGCCACCTTTTGTTATTTTAGTTATCCTTCCATGTTGTGTAAATTACCTTTTTTTCATTCTCCCGTGAATGTGACTCAAGATCCCAGATTTTAACTGGTTACGGATATAAATGTTGGTCAACAATTACATACAGGATTTTCTCCACCTGGCTAGCTATAATAATCCTGTAACTAAAATGCTTTACCTCTTCAGCCGCAGGCAGCATTTCATGCTGTTTCTCATCGTCAGAGACTTTGCAGATGCATGAACAGCAGGTCTGTCTTTTCTCCTCTGAAAGTACACATAATGTTGTCACAAGAACGGGGAAAAAAACCCCACTGGATTACATCAAACCGGTTATTTTTGGCGAGTAAATATGCAAAGTATAGATAGTTAAAAACATTCCTAGTTGGAAGTTTTTAAAGGGTTTAACAGTTGAAAACCAGGCCTGTCTCCTTCATCAGGACTTACCTGAAATACCTCATTGGGGAAAGTAATGTTTTAAAGCCTTTTAAATATTATAGACATATAGACTAAACTAGAGTTTAAAAAAATGACCCCAAACATTTACTTTCCTGGAGCATCTGATAAGCTTCTGTGAAAACTGCCCTCGTCTCTGATCTGGGTCTCACCTGTATTACAGTCATAGATTTTGACTTTTTCCTGTTTGTCCTCGCAGTTGTCCCTCAGCCTGAGCTTCTTCTGGGATGCATTGTCTTGCTCCATAAGATACGTAACCAAGATTGTCTCCAGCAGACTGAGCAGCATCAGAGCAAAAATCACAATGCAGTAGGTAGCTGAGCGGAGGAAACAAGGAATAAGTAATTTTTGGTTTAGTATCAGGTTCTCCTGACTGTATGAATATTAATCCAGGTAAAAATCAGGCCTTTAAGCGGGAGTCTGTACCTACGAGTGGAGTCTTGTTGGACATGGACGGCAGGATGTCATTCAGGATGAGCAGCAGTACTGAGATGGCCAGAAGCACGGTAACTTTGAAGCCCAGCTTTTCTCCCCGATGGTCTGCGATGAAGTAGGAAGCAAGGTCCAGACTCAGGAAGAACAGGATGGGCAACAGGAAGTTGATGACATGGAGGAGAGGCCTCCTCTTTATGGCGAACTAAGAAAACAGGTTCAAGGGTCAGGCTGGATCGACCAAATGACAACACAAATTATAACATTTCTGGAGTTACCACTTGACACAGCTGTCAATACATTTGTGAAAATTTTTTTTTTTTTACTTGTGCACAAATAAGTAATTCATAAAATGTTCTGTTCTGTTGCATACTAATAATTCAAGGGCACAAACAAAGTAACTAAAAAGCACAAATTATTCAGTTCACTGCTGCTTTTGTCCCCAAAAGTTCCCTGTAGCTGCCTTAGGTCATGCATAATAGACAGAGATTTCCTTTCCTTTAAATTGACACTCGTCTTTATCTGTTGCTGTGTTGCGTACAGTGTATACGAGCTGTTCCCACTCTCTATCGTGGAAGGTGAAATTGTCTGTGCCGACAGTTAGTTGGAGGAACTCCCACTCTCCCTGCGTCTTCATCACCTCTCGGGAAAACTGCGTCGCTCGAGAGGAGTTGGAGAAAGGAAGGAGTCGGATTTCATCAACTAAGATGAAAAGGAGAAAATTTAAGTGAAAGATGGAGGTCACAACACTGACTTCAGTACACACAGATAAACACACACTTCCTCCCTCACCAGAGTGTATTGCAGATCCAATGGAAATGTTGCATCTCTGTGTATCGAAGGGGAACTTGTGGACGTCCATCTTACAGGTGCTGACAACCTTTATGTCCTCCTCAGACATGACCATCCCATCGTATGTCACGCACATGTAGGGATTCTGAGGGGACTCATCCTTCTGTACCCTGAAACATCACGCAAATGCACAAATCTTTTCATGGCATGTTTGTGCTTTTAAACCGCAAACCACATTTCCACATTAATCATGAGCCAGTGAATCAATAGAAGATGGAGCTCCTCCTGTTAGCAGCTCAGAATAATGTGTTTGCTTATAATTATCTGTTCTATTTGCATTATTAGTGCCTGTCATTAAAGACAAAGCTGGTAAAATAAATAGCATGGGCAATTACAGGCCAAGCCAGCATACTATCTAAACTGAATCCTCCTGAACAGGCTGGAACAATATATTATTACCACCGACAATCAGCCTACTCTCATGTTTGTCTGTAAAATAGAATAAATTGAACAAAACTATGCAAAATAGTACCTTGTTTGTACATTTTTAACGTAAAAACAAATTGTGGATGTATGGGGGGTTGTGCCTGCCTTCTTGTCTGGGAGTAGTAACCTTTTTCTAGCTAGCTGTTTTTCCCAACTTCTTTACGTTACCTAACGGGCTGCCAGCTGAAGCCTTGTATTAGCAGCCTAACTAGAGTTACATAAGATTGATACCACTCTTATATTCATCTGTAAAATAGTTTAAATAGTGTAAATGTAGAATTGAACAAAACAATGCCTTCTTGTCTGGGAGTAACCTTTTTCTAGCTAGCTGTTTCCCCAACTGTACTCTTTACGTTAGCTAATAAGCTACTAGACTTAGATAAGATTGATACCACTCTTATATTAATCTGTAAAATAGAATAAATTGAACAAAAAACAAAACAATACCTAGTTTGTTTAAACTGTAGCCATAAAACAACTAACTGTGTAAAAATATAGAAAATATATGAAAATATAGAATGATTGTGTTATCTGCAAAGGTGTCTGAAGATGAACTGCCTTTGTAGTCATTAGTAAATATTAATATGTGTGAAAGTGCCTCTGGCTGGATTTTTATTTTAATAACAACTAGTTAGTTTGTTTGTTTTCTGGACAAACGTATCCTGCAGGATTCATTGTCTTTGAACAATTTGTTTCTCCCCTTCATTTACTTTCCACACAATGTTACTGTTTGTAGCTGCTTGCCAATCCTCATAAAGCAAAAGATATGATGAATTGTCCATCTCTATGGACCTTTTCCACAGCAGCCACTTTGACATGAAATAGTAGAGTCCATTGTCCATTTTTAGATTAGCTGGGAGGCGGAAGAGACTGCCAGTGGCCAGAGCCACCAACGGCTCTTCAGAAACATATGGGTAACGTAATGGATACCCTGTCCAGTCTTTATACTGTCATTGACAATAGCCAGCACTCTGACTCTGTTTAATCTGAAAGGAACTGAACCTTCATTAGTATCATTGATAACACCTGTGTTTACCTTAAATGGCTGCTGTTGGTTGCTTGTGTGTTCATTCAGTTATTAGCAGTGTGCAATTTATTGATTTCACTAGGAGTGTTTTGGGGCCAGCACTCATCAGTCTTTTCATCTGCGGGAAAATAAAGTGTCTGTTCCTTTTAAAGTAATTTTTTGTGTTTTGTTTTTGTGTATCTTTTCATAAACTACACTTAGTGTCTGTGTGTGCTGCAGGCTCACATCTCATAGATGAAGAGGTCCGGTCTCCAGAGCATTTCTCTAGGAATTGAGATCCGAGTGATTCCACAAAACTGAGAGGGGTCCCAAGAGATGCGCTCATCGTTCCATCTCTGCAGTAAATTAAAGGGTAATTACCAAAAGATAAGACTTTAATGATCCCACACCGGGGAAATGTACGTGTTACAACAGCTCACAATACACAAGATAGATAAGAAAAATACAGCATGCATGATGAGTTGCAGAAAAATTTGAAATAAATTAGTGAGCAATAGGTAACCATCATTATCCGAGATAGAAAAGTGTCTACTGATATAATAAGACTTTTTAAATTTAAACAATCCAAATAAAAAGCTATAAAGATTCACTCACCATTGTTGCCCACAGGAAAGGAATAAAAGTTTGTGTTTTCTCAGTCTGGTAATGAAGACAAACACGTCTGATCAGTCTGCATGGTCACATTTTAGCAGATGTATCACATATAATACAGTACAATTAAAGACCTACCACAGCCAGGATGGCATAGAGGAGGATGTCCAGCTCTACCACGGTGGGGTGTGCGTAGTCGAGAACAGGCCGGGTCAGTTTAAACACACTGTTATCTGCGGTCAGGTTCAGGTAGTCCAGAACGTCCTGGTAAGTGCACATTTTTGCAGAGGGCACCCCAGCTACTGTACAAACAAGTTATCAGAGAGTATTTATTAAAACTTAAACAAAATATTATTGTCCCTTAAAGGCAATGTTTTTATTTTATTTTATTTGCTTGACATTGTAAGACATTTCCCTGTTATATTCTTAGAGTGCAATCAGACTAATCTATGTAGTTTGACAGGTAGAAATGAATGGTAAATGTAACATTTGTAGACAGTTTAAGACAATAATGCAAGGGTGCTCAAATAAATATAATTTATGTAGCAAGTTCCTTATGTACGTGAGGTAAGTGGATACGACAGTATATTGAGTATGTACAGTATGTGTAGATTGTATGTGAGTGATAATATTTACATGTTTTAAAGAAGAAAACTGAATTTAAACATTGAGAATAAATACTTTTTTGCACTGGTTCTCAAACTGTAGTACGCAGAGGACTCTCTCAAATAGAAACATTTAACCTATGAGATCCTGTAATATTTTGTTCTGATTTTGATCTTCCTGCTCCATAGTCATGTCAAGTAACTCTGGTTATTGAACTGGCTTTGTTCACGATTCAACAAACGATAATAAAAAATCTTCCTATTAGGAATAAACCTTCCTCCTGCGTGAACTGTCTGTAGCCGAATGGGGTTGGACTACTTTATATTAATGTTTGTTATACTGGTGGTACTTGTAGAGCCAAATATATTCTGAGTTCTAAGTTTATAATTATGGTGGATGTTTGAGGCACGTTACTAGAAAAATAAAATACAGACCAACAGGAAACCAACCAGAGCATTAGCTAAGAGTCAGAGATTTAAAAAAAAAAAACACAGTCTACTGATTTAAGAAGACATTTTGGCTTCTGGATCCATTCAAAGCCCGCCCTGTTTTCTCTTCTATCACATCAAGAACAGTAAAAGAAAAGAAAAAAACAGTCGCATGAAGCCGGCAAAACAAAGAAGTCATGGCACGGTTTGAGATGGATGAAGATTTGACCATTTTTGGTGTCAGTGCTTCTTCAAACAATTTATAAACAGTGCTAAGTATGATAGAAGATAGTATTGCAGCTAAACTTGTCACTTTCTGACTCTGATTCTGTGGAAAACACATAATTAGACACTTTTGACACTTTTCAAACATATAATCACACATCAAACACGCTCATGAAGCACAAAGACTAACCTGCAAAGACGAACAGGAGGAGAAAAGCAGCGTGCATCATATCTGCAGCCGTAGATGGTGTGTGTTAGAGGAGCTTCCAGATGAGTTTGTGTCACCGCTGTGAGACCAGACTCTGTCTGTGACGCTGTGCTTTGATTTGAGCCGAGGAGGGCTGGGCAGAAAAAAAATGACCTCTGTCAACTGCCTGAAATGAGAAACCCATCCCACAGTGGATGGCTTGGATTGACGTAATTGGTTAACAGAGGAGAAGGGAACATATCAGGCTTTGGTTTGACTCAGGTGAGATTGAAGATGATCGAGCAACAAATAATAAAACTGAAAGTGAGGCGAGGTGGGGACGATTTATCCAACTGAGAGGAGAGATAATATGAATTTACAGCTTGCTCGCAACTTATTCGACACTGGTGACAAAAGGACAACGGGTGTGAGTCTGTGCATGTAAGTGCACACAGCACACGATAAATTCAATTAGGTGGTAATGTGGTAATATGGTAATGGGATTATGAACACTGATGCCATTTAAACCCACTCATAGTCTTCCCATGCCATGATCACAGCATGCAGCTGAGTACCAAAGCTGATTTATTATTAATGGAGGAAAATGTCTCTTTTTCTTGTCCAGGGTGTACCCTGCCTCTCGCCCTAAGTCAGCTAGGATAGGTTCCAGCCCCACTGTGACCCTGATGAGGAAGCGGTTACAGAAAATGGATGGATGGTCTCTTTCTATACAGTAAATGACTTCACTGATGCAGTTTTAATCCATTAAATGGTATTTTAATGGATGTCTTTGCTTACACTGGATTTAATGAACAATTGAGGCTTGGGTGGGGCTGCAACTGATTTGTGTAGAAATTTGTGGTTATTCTTTTGGTCAATGAATTGTTAGATGTAAACAGTGAAAATGTGAAACATTTTCCATGTTTTGTCTCCCCAAAATATTCAAATTTCAGCCAATTTTTTGTAAAGTTTTTCTGCATTTTTATTTCATTAATGACTTAAACGACTAATTGATTATCAAAATCATTTTGCATTAACTTTCTGTCAATTGAGTAACCGAGTAGTTGGAGGATTTCAAGGCGTTCCCAGGCTAGATGGGCTATGTAGTCCCTCCATCAAGTTCTGGGTCTGCCCAGGGATCTCCTCCCTGTTGGACGTGGCCAAAGCACCGCCACAGCAAGGCACCCAGGAGGGCCCGAACCTATGCTGCCCAGCGCTATGCTGAGCTCCCTCCGGATATCTGAGGCCATAGGTGAGATTCGGAACGTTGATGGACTAGAAAATTGAGAGCTTTGCCTTCTCTTTTTAGCTTCCTCTTCCCCACAACGGTCCGGTACAATGTCTAAAGCTTCTTCTATGCACGCACAAGAGGTTTATGTCTCTCAAATTTTGCTCTGAAATTTGTTTAAATCTGTGATAGCACTTCTCTGCAAAGATATTTTTTGATTTTGTCCCAGGAGGGCGAAGTTATGACCCGTTCTACTCTGCCTCTGGTTGACCGACCCTGATGTTTCAACAAAGGCAACAAGTAATGGCCAATCAGATATCAAGATGCTGTTTAATCAGCACATTGATATGCCACACCTGTCAGGTGGATGTGTTATCTTGGCAAAGGAGAAGCGCTATAACAAATTTGGAAGCAAAACTGGAGAGAAACAAACCTTTTGTGTGCAGAAGAAGTCTTAGAAAAATGGTTAAATGGGACCAAAAACAAAAATGTATCTAATAAACGGTGTGACGACACCTCAACCTGGGCACTAGGTGTCTCTGTTGCTCTTTTTTGGTTGTGTTTTGCAGATGTTGAATGGAGGATCATCAGCTGCATGAGCAACACCTGGACCTGCCTTATGAAGAACTCCCTTATGCCAGAGTCTGGGGAGACTTGACTTGACTCCGACTGGTCCCCATCATCTCTCTGTGATTTTCAGAGTTTCCTGATGGACAGTAATCTAAACTGCAGTGAGCTGTAGCTGCTGTTAGCTAACCCAGACTGCAAACTTACTATAGAACACAACAGAGGGTTAGTCTTTGTACCATAGGTGTTTTGGACCACTGAGAAGAGTTTTCAGGCCTGGGGTGTTGGCTAATGCTGATGGGGAGCTGAGCTGGTGTTATGCCAGAACCGGAGCTGGGCAAGCGGGGAAAGTAACCAGGCTCAGCAGCCTCTATGGACATAAAAAATCGCCAAACAAGAGTAAGCTTTAAATAAAAGCGTAACAGTACACCTTTAAGAGGGTTTTCTTCTTTTTTTAATTAGATTTTTATAACTGAAGATTAAATTAGGGGTAATGAATGTATATGAAGTGAAAGAGCTCTGAGAAGTTGTTTTTACTAGTGACAAAAATACAAATTGAGCTCTGTGGTGGGAATGTACAACAGACTGAGTTTGAAAAATGATTGTATAAAGCTCCAGAGAGTTTCAGCGAAGGTGACCATGTTAGGAAACATCTCCGAGAGCAGCGCTTCATGTTCAGGGACGTGAACCAAAACACAACCCAACGCTGATGAATGAATCCTCCCCATTTAAACCAACAAGAAATCACAAAACGACTGATTAGATGCAAAAAAACTTTATTGTCCGTTTGTTTCTTTGACATTTTCACTCGTAATTCTAGAAAAGTGGGGTCGGGACCCATTCCTTTGATATCGTACTGCGGCTTCATCTACACATTCAGACTGTGATCACATGACTGTTTGCAGCTTGGATATAGTAGTGCAGTATTCTTTGACCTTGAACAGTTTGGGCCAAGGGAAACAGGAGCCAGCAACCAATATATAACACTGCAGAAGGATATGGTACGGTTTTATGTTGTGTGCAGTGAACCATCATCAAGTACTCTACAGGAGGGTGCAGGCTGACCTAGACTAACATGCTTACTCTACTATCGCCTCATGCACCGCAAAGTGTGTTGTCTAGGAAACAGCTAATAGTGCATTAAATGTTGTCCCTTTTCAGTTATGTGTGTGTGTGTGTGTGTGTGTGTGTAAACCTTTACAAATTTTTCACATATTTTCATCCACATTCTATTAAACGACACAGTGTTTTGCAACAAATTAAAACACAGAAACATCAAGAACAGGTGAGCTATACATTAAAGTTATACAAAACCAAAACAACTAAAAAGCTCCACAAACGAGGAGAAAAGGGCTCGTCGGGATGATGATACTCGGGGTGAGTGAGGATGAACAAAATGCCAACTAACCACAGTGTGACCTAAAGCTCACGTTTAGGTTTTCAGATTCACTGAATGATGTTTTTTTTTTTTCTTGCAATAAATCCCTTTATGATGGCAAAACTTAAAATAAAAAGAACATTGAAATGTCTGATTTTGAATTTAACAAGCCAGTGCAAACACAGTTTTTAGTTTGAACTGCAAAATGAGCATCCTCCTGCAGGAGAAAAAGAGGAGATGCAGCTCCAGCATCCTTATTGCTTGGTGGTACTTGTTGATTTCCAGTTGAACTGTGATAATACTGACATGCTAAGATGGAGCTGCAGAAGGAGAAGATGGCATGATGGGTGTGTGAACCAGAGTTCAAAGTTCAATTCCAGTTTAAATGTCACGTACATTCCCTTTCTAAAGAGATCCATGTTCGTCTGCCTACATTCTTTATGACTTGTCATTTTTTTTTTTTCTCCCCCAGTCCATTTCTGTTCATTTTTGGCCGACATTTCTTGGCTCGTCTGCCACCTTACAAGTCCAACCACTTCTGTATTCACATTCGGCAGATGTGTTTGAAAATCATGGCGGAAATGAGAGCAGAAGCCGAAAACTGCATGCGAAGTCGAGACGGGAGCTCCCTGATCCGAGGAGATGCGTCAGCACGTTTTAGCTCGCTATGGTAAGGTAGTCCGGTGTGAGCTGACTTTTTAAATAGTGTCCAACCACTCATACGACATACAGTTTGTAACAGAGAAGAAGAAGTACATTAGTAATAAATCCGATTGCCGATCACAGTAGCCCCTGACTGTTTGGCTGGTAATAGAGGAGAGGAAAGGAGAGGAGCAGCATATTGTTTTCTAGAGATAGTGTCACGATACACAGTTCTCATTGGTTAGACCTACAGGTAATAAATAATAATGTAGCAGTAGGTTTTTTTTCTTGCCACTGTCGCCAAGTGCTTGCTCATGGTGGGAAATGTAGGGTCTCTGTAAATAATATTATATAGAGCACGGTCTAGACCAGCTCTATCAGCAAAGTGACATGAGATAACCTTTGTCAATATTTAATTTAAATGAATTTGAAAAGTTTGATCACAGACAGAAAAAACAAAAATCCTGTGAGATGAAAGTGCACAGACGACAGACAGGTGACGCCGTTCTGTTCCTCTTCCCTCCTCTTTCAACTCGAGAGGAGTTTCAGCGCCAGCAAAGACAATCAATCCAGGAAATGTTCATACGGATGAAGGAGGAGGAGGAGGAGGAGGAGGGTTTCCCTGTTCAGTGAGGACAGTATCCAGCGACGCAGCACTATGGCAGGGTAAGAAGAGCTGACTCTGGACGGAGAAGTCTGTGTGTTTTGTGTGTGTGTGTGTTTGTGTGTGTTTCTTTGAGTGTGTTACACAATGAGTGGTCCGCGACGGGGATGTTTAGGACTCTGGCCGTCCCTGTTCTCTGCCCCCTGCTCCTCCAGGTTGATATTGCTGGTGGAGGTGTGGCGGGGGAGGGGCTCCAAAACAGGCCTGTAACCCCCGAGGTACATCAGACCTGAATGAGAGAAGAACAAGAGTTTGATAACAAGTGTGTTTCCACCTGTTTTCATTTGTCACGTGTATAAATGTGTCTTCACGGGATGCTTCCTTGATTCCTTTGTGCCCTGTTGGTGGAATCAAGTGCTGCTCTTCAAGCAAATTGAATTTACACCCACATACTGGAGGAAATAGCTGATTGCCAGGGACCTGGGAGCACAAACACCACCTGTTGTGCCTCTTATAGGTTGTCAGATACCAACATTTTGGGTTATTCTACAAGGGAAGCAAAGCAATGAGCAAGACACAAACCACAACAGGCAGTGTTTGTGCTCCCGGGTCCCAGGCAATCTATCTTTCTCCGTCATGACTCCGTTTCTTGTTCTCCTGAGAAACATATCTGGCTCTGTAGCTGCAAAATGCTCCACATTGTTTACTAGCTTTTTACTAACTTTGTCTAGCTGCTGTTTGGTGCTGAGCTTTTTTTTTTTGTTGTTGTTGAAAACAGCTGAGAGCAGTGACAGTGAACCAAAGGTTGTGGCCGTAAAAACCAAAACAAGTAGCTGAAAGATGCTAAAACATGGGAAACTAAAGCCAGTGATGCTTCTCTGTCGGTCGACCTTTTCGCGTTACACACATTCAGTTGATCTATTGTTAACATAGATATACACTGCTACCAGACTGCACACATTAAAAACACACTTAGCTCATTCTCATCCTGTTTCCAGGCATTAAATGTTTCTTGGTATGTGTTTATAAATCAAAATCTCTCTCCTCATCTTGTAAAGCATTCAGATATTTTTGACGACTCATGCTGCAGTCTGGTTTAGACTTGGAGCAGCAACTGTAGGTGCAGGACAACGATCAATATGCATATCAGTGATCAGGTATCACATTTCTAGGGTTCAAATGTGGCTGCTTGGCTTGTTCCACTGCAAACGATATGATACTTTCTTTTATACTATATTGTAACTGAATGTTTATTGAATAAACAAAATAATATGATCCCGACTCACAGTGAATATCAGCAAGAAGCGACTTTCAGGCCATAAATTATTAACCACGGCAAATATGAATAATGAACATCAGCATTAAAGCCACCTTACCTCAGGTGTGTAACTTTGAAGTATGACTAAATATAATGATAGATATTAATAATATAAGTCTAATCTAAGCTGTGACTAAAACAGCAACACTCCTTTTTTTATTTAGTGCAGGCTTAAATAATACTGAATCATGATGGACAGATAAAACCAGTAATTAACAAAGAAAAGTAATTGTTATGGTGCATAAACATAAAACACAAACTACAATATATGACCCTGGTGTCTGATCTAGCATCTAACCATGACTCCATACCTAGTCCTCAATGTGCACTGGGCACGACTCCTCATCTGTCCATCCGAAAGAAGGCGAGAGAAGGAAGAGAGAGAAAGGAGAGGAGAGAGAGGAGAAGTAGGAAGGAAGACGTCCGGGAAAAGACAGCAAAAGATGTGAAGAATGACGAGGGGGGAAAAAAGGAGAGAAACAGAGAGATAACAAAACACTTTTACGACACAAAAAGAGAAAACATGTCACACCATTCACCATAAAAACACCAAAGGAGTGATTCGAGGGGATGAAGGTAAATCAGGGATGTGGAGGGGAGGAGGCTGAAAGACAAGGATGCAGAGCTAAAGGCTGTGAAGCAGGTTTGGACCCAAAGTTACGAATTAAACAACCAAAACTTATAATAGAGTAAAAAGAACAAAACTGACACCTTTAGCTCTCATCACAGTAACCCCACCGAGTGTTAAGAAGCAGGGACTGGGAGAGGACAACAGGGGAAGATGGATGGGTGTGAGAATGAGTTGCAGATGTTTGGCAAAGCGGCTCGGAGCTGGGCAGACAGCTGAACATGAACTTCAACGCTGGGATGAACCGGACTCTTTCTCTTTCTCTTTCTCTCACGCACTCACGCAAACAGAAAACACGGCATGCAGAAAGCACTCGTCAGACACACGATAAGATGCACTTACGCACACAGAGAAACACACACCAGGGCTTCGGCTAAAGGGGAGAGGAGGGAGAGAGTGCACAGCTAACCGGTGCTGAAAAAAGCGATGAAGCACCACAACACCAAAGGGTAGGGATGAAGAGAAGAAGGAGGGCTCCAGATCTTCATGCTGGGCAAAGATGTTTAAAAAAAAAAACTCCTCTCTGGTTGCTTCACCTGCCAAAATGTTGTTTTTCCTGTTTAGTTTGCATTAGCATGTTAGCAGAGCAAGCTAATGTGTCAGAAATCCGTAAGTCTTCCGACTGATAACTCATGCACTCTGTCTCCGTTACTTCCCCAACTCATCTTCCTCACTTTTCCTCTCCTCTCCTCACCCTCCCTCCCCCTCAACTCTCATGCCCAGTCGTCAGCTCTCATCGGTCCATGTTCGAGAGGTTGCCACTCACCGGCGAATCGGCTGTCGGGAGCCTGCTCATTATCCAACCCCAAAGAGGGCGTGTCACAGAGGGCGACGCCCTGATTGTTATTGGCCAACTCTGGACACCTGCTCCGCCCACCTGCAAGCGAGGGCAAAGGTCAAACAAGAGCAGCCAGGCACAGCAGGGGAGGGGGGTGGGAAGAGGGTGGGACAGGCGGGTGGGGAGGGGAGGGAAGAGGGAGGGTGTCAGAGGTGGAGGGGTGAGGTTGGCCATGCTGGATCGGCATTAATAAAATATATTGATATTGAATATTTCTCATTTGTAGAAATATGTGAGCTTATAATCTGCTGGTGAGTTCAAGTTGAAACAATGTGACTCACGAAGGCACAATATTCAAACAAGTGTGCTCTGACGCTCGCAAGGCCTCATCTGCAAGATTTAATTAGACAGAACAACATGTACAAAAAGGACAGATGGTTTACAGGGAAGAAGATGATGCTCGCTGAGAGAACGCGACATGTTGCTCTCTGGTTTACGATCAGAGATTTGTGTCTTTACTGTTTAAAAACAGTTTTTCATTTGTACATTCATTAACTGGTTAACGATTTTTGGTTTTGGCCTCCAAAAAACGGGGTGACAGATAATCAAACGTATTGAATACAGCCACAAAGTACAATACAAATAAAGTTTGTATAGTACATTACTAAAAAACCCTGCTGTTGTTACCACATAGGGTTGGGCGATATGATGATATACACCATGAGGTTATATAAATTTGTCAACCATCAAAAAATGTACTTAAAATACTGTTTACGATGTGGTAGCTATCACTTTAATGTCTCTCATTGTCAATGAGCAATACTGCTTTTTCTAAAAAACTTTTGATATTTTAGGATTTGCACACCACACCACACACTGACTGTCTACACTTACGTTTAGTTTTGGTTTCCCACCATGTGTAGTCACACTTAACGGAAATAATATATATAAAGCATAAGATAAGATATGGTACGATAAGAGACGATACAATAAGAGACATTACGATACGATACGATCACAATAAGATACGATAAGATAGACTTTGATTTCACACCCGGGATTTTACTAATTTACACAAAACCACCAGATTTGTATCATTTCAAGTTACTACTATTTTGTTGAAAAAGACCACATTGGTACTAGGATTCGTCATTTCACCCTCATCTTCCTAGCGTGAAGGACAAGAAGCTACGGTCACCATGAAACACGCAACAAACGCAAAAGGTCCTATCTAGACTCAGTGTTTAGTTTGTCTGCTCTGGGATACTGTAGAAACATGGCGACCTCCATGGACGTCTGTAGCTCGTAACACAAACGTAACGATTCTGATATTTATATTTACCCCTAAATCTGACACACTGGACCTTTAAACTGTCACTGTTCTTCGATATCACTCCACACAGTGTTAGCATGACACACTAAAGCAAAGGATCTTCCGGACTGGTGTCTATTTCCTCATTAATTAGAAATATCAATAAAAAAACTCTACAGATTAGCATCTTTCTGCCTTTTCCAGCATGGCCAGATAACAGATACTGGCATGTTTAATATGTGCAAGTGCCTCATGCCTGCAGCAAGCCTTTGTGTGTGTGCTAATGAGGAGAAACTGGCAGAGATGGACTGGATGATTGGCAGCTCAGCACAGAGACACAGACAGGGCACATACAGAAGCTGTCTGGCGGCGCTGGTGCGAGATGCACACACATGTGCGTGCAAACATACATCCTACAGCGCGTGTGCACATTCACAGTCTGTCAGGCAGCACAGGTCCGCTCGTCTCCTAAAGAACTGAAAGGTCATTCAGTAACTCACAGGTACTCAGAGATCATTTCAGTCTGGCCCGAGGTGTCCGAACACACACACACAAGAACACACACACACACACACACACACACACACACACACACACACAATCCACAGAGAAACTAATTTACATATACAAGATTCAAACTGTCTCATGAAGGTGACCTGGTTGTTTTCGCTTCATTGACTCGCTCTCCACAACACTTTCTTTAGCGCTACATCACACACCTTTTCTCACACACAGATGGAGTATGAAGAAGCTTTCACTTCATGATGCAGCAGCTTTAAAAAAAAGCAAATGTACCGTGCAGAGCTGTTTTGAGCCAGTAAATGATATACTTCATACACATACAGTAAATACACAAGCGTACATACACATGTACACACAAACTTTTATATATAAAAGAGGTGCAAGTCATGCAAATTCAAGCCAGTAACCTGGTGTGCAGCAGAACCTCATCTAAACAACACAGGATGCCTGTCCTTGCTCATTTCCTGTTATGAGTAAAGGGATGCTCCGATCAATTGGAATTAATCGATATTTATTGGTGATTACATGATTACCGGTCATCAAATTCACCAAAAAGGAAACACTGACTGTAAAATAGGAGAGGCAAATAAATAAAAGTCACTCAAACAGACTCTTCACGGCGTGATCCATCAGCTGTGTAACAATTCAGGGGACCCTGGATCCTCTGAAAGACGCTGATATATTAACTAGAGACCACCTACATGTAAATACCTGATAAACATGAGGAGGGTCACGTACTATTTCCCAACTCTAATAAACAGAATAATGATACACTGGTTATGTCCTTCAAGTCTGGACAAAATAAAACTCTCTTTGCCGGATTTGTAGGAGCGTTTGAAATGAACAGGCCTTTTTATTTCACTCTAGAAATAATACAGACTTTGGAGGATCGAGTCCCTGAATTGGTGCGCAGCCTGAAGCAGTTAATGTTCCTGCCAGTCCCTTCACAAATTCAACATGACAGCTCATTCAGGCAGTATCTTTGTGCTTATGCTGCTGTCTTACAGGCATATTCTACGAGATAATGGAGGCAACGGAAAACTTTAAAGTCTGAACTACAACTGGATTATTTTAGGATGGTACACATACACATGATCGCAGTGTTAGAATCAGATTTACGGAGCCAGTTCTTGTCATATCCAGTCCAGTCTCACTTTGATTTCACTTCAGTCAAGTAGACAAAGGTTCTGGTGCACACACATTGTATGAGAAGCCATTCACTCCAGTTCAGATACTGCATGTTGTGGTGGTTTCAGCCAACATTATGTGCATTTTCAAAGGGACTGCCCCATCTAGAGGACAATATCTGACATGTATTCCCTTTTATTGAAAGGGTTGTCATTACTCAGCCATGATTCAAAAAGATTTATGGACAGCAGCAATATATTAGATTGACTGTTCAGTCCATAAAATATAGTTTGTATGAAAGGTCTTTTTCACATGGCCTGAGAGCAACAAATGCAAAGGAAGGGTGAGGAGTCAGGGGTGAAAGGTGAGGGATGGTCACCATAGTTACCTTTTCCATTAGACGGGGAGGAGCAGTCCTCTTCAGTGACATCATTTCCCTGCAGAAAACAGAAAAACAGCTTTGTAAAACTTTATGAACGTTAGATAAATACACAAAATGATCTCATTTAAGCAAACATCAGTGTATTACAGTCACCTCTGAGTCCTGCTCCTCGACAGCCACTGAGTAGTTTTGTTCCTTTGGCTCCTGGGAAAACTCCTGAATGAAAGATAATGATGAGACAACATGTTTAGAATATATTTCAAGTCAGTTTCTCTTCCATCCATCCGTCCATCACAGGATTCCTTACCCCGTCCTGCTGCGATGGTCCTCGGCTCTCCATGGCGGCGTCCTGGTTCTCCTCGCCCTCCACGTCCCCCCCATCGTCCCCCCCGGGTTCGCCTTCAGCCCCGGCCAGGTAGGACCCTGACATGGAGGACATGGTGTCAGTGCTGATGTGGGAGTGCTGCGAGTGGGACGAGGCCATGGACATCACTGACTGGACCAGGCTGCTGCTCACTGGGTCTGGCAGACAGACGGAGACACACATCATTTTCTGGCTTGGGGTTGGAGGATTTTCTTTCTTTCTTTGAGATTTCCACTTTCCATTAATATAAAAAAAGTGATCTCTACTGTCAAAGAATTACCAACAGCAGAAAACGTATACAGTCAATAATTCTCCATAATTCAACATTTATGCTTATTTGCTTTCTTTCTGACGATTACATAAAGGATCAATAACACAACAAAGAGCCTGGTTTTGTAGCTCATCATAAACATGACAGGAAACAGCTAGTCTGCGCAAAACTAACTTAGTATATCAAATTAACTTAGAATGTGTGCTGTATCTTATTTGTTTAATCTAAATAAACATGAATAGACACGACAATTCGTGCTCTTGGAGGGGTGACATCAAAGCTGTCGGTACATTTTGATTTCAGCGAAGCCCAAATATTGTTTCCTCTGGAGAATCGATGGCTGGGCCTCACTTATTACTGTACAAAAGAACAACTTTATAACTTTTCTCACTGATTTTGGTGAAACTGGATCAAATTTATACAGAATATATTTGCTGGTTTTCCCTCTGATGTCCTCCGGTTGCTAAGCTTCAACTCTATGTGATAACAACTTGCTAAAGTAGCTGACCACTAATTAACTGCTAAGTGAATCTGCTGTAAGCAGGCAACAGAACTCGGCTCAACAGGCAGACCGGACCATGTCCGTGCACAACCTCTGACACCAACAGGAAATAACGCTGGAAGGACTGCTATGTAGCGAACCGCCAACTGTCATTAGCTCGGTCAGCTATGCAGCTAACCATACTGACAGCTAACCTGGCAAGAAAATGACTTGTGTAGGATACTGCATTCCCTGCCAAACGGGCCACTGCTGGTTTCGGAAGTTGTGTTCAGTCCCAGGCCAAGGTAGATGCTGACACTAGCTCAAAGCACTACCTGCAATGCATAGCAGTGGGAGTGTAACACACACACACGCTAGCCATTGGCTACTGTAAACCGCAATCAAGAATCTTCCCTATCTGCCTGTTCTTACAGCAAATATGCTAAAACAAATAGCACTCTGCTTTCTGTTTCATGGGGACTTTAAGATTAGGTTCAGGGTTAGGAAATTATAAAAAATCAGGGTCCTCACAAGTGTAGACAAACGTGAAAGTGTGTGTGCCTGTGTATATACCTTCAGGGGACGTGATGGTAGAGGAGAGCGGGGTCCCGGTGCAGGATGACTGGTCGATGGCTCCAGATGAGGAGAGAGTCAGGTTCTCGCTGTCTGGAGTCACTCCATTCTGTAAAACGATGACAGCAGCAGTAAGAGACGAGCTCACAGCACCACACGATCCTCCGAACACAAACACACAAACGTGCACCAACCCACAGATATGGATATCTGACACCAAAATGTTTTTTCTCTTTGTCTCTGTTTCACACACACATACAAACCTCCTGCTGGTCCACAGCCAGTTTGTGGCGACAGGCATCCGATTCACTGCAGGACTTCTCATCCTCCTCTTCGGGAAGCACGGAGGAATTCTGGGAAAGTGACCTAAAATAAACAAGATAATGGACAAGATTCAGACAAAAATAACAGGAGTGGGTTTCATGTGCCTGGACCAGTCACACACAATAAAATAACTCAATAAATATAAACAAACAAACATATTTAAACAAATAAATATATAACATATGATCTCAGTAGGATGATGTCATAATGAGGTTATAATATCTGATAATTGTTCAGACATGTAATTTTATCAAACAACTTTATTATTGTGGCAAAAAATACCCCCAAAATAATGTGAATTAGCTAATTTATATTGGGTGAACCTATGCTCTTGAGTTCAAACACTGCAGTTGAACTGTTGTTGTATTCTGATAATTTTGAGGAACATAATAATGTGTAGTCATGCTTTTTTGCATTTTATCTCTCTTCCTTTTCTGTTAAGCCTCAAGAAGATGTAACAAGAGGACTGTAAACTAGTGAACCGCACCAGGAAATACATTAAATTGAATGTGGACATACAATCCAGGTAAAAATCAGGTTCAAGTTAAAAATGAATATAAATAAAAGTAAATAATAAAAATAAAAGTAGCACTATGCATCTTCACTGACATGATTCCTCTGATCTTACTGCTGAAAAAACACATTAACTGTCACTAATACTCGCTGTCAGGCAGACTCACTTTGAGCCACTCTTCTTAAGTTTGAGTCCCTGACTGGAGTTGGAGTGGTCTAAAGGGGAGAGGGAACGGGCCGGTGCCGGGTGAGGTTCACTGCTGTACGGGGGCAGCGCTCCCGAGACGTGGCTGGGACCAGAGTGGAGAGGAGGAGGGACCACCGAGGAGGTGTTGAGGGGGCCGTTCAACGCTTCAAGGAGAGACACTACTTCGTAGCCTGGAGGGATGTGCTCAGACGCCTGCAAACAAGAGAGGACGGGACACTGGTGAGTTTAATGGGACTGGGAATGATCAATATTTTATATACACATTTTATCTTTCATGTGTCCGTCTCACCGAGTGTTCCTCTGAGTCAGAGGTTTGTGAAGTGATGACGGGGTTAAAGCTGGTAGGTGAAAGAGGACTGAGCTTCTTCCTCATGGCTCGGATCTGCAGCAGAGCTCTGAACGCTTGAAGAAAAACATGGAAATAATAAAAGAATAAAATATATATATATATATATATATATATATATATATATATATATATATATATATAAAAATAACAATTGCACTGACAATGATATTTACACTACACAATTAATTAAAAAAAGGTGAAAAATAAAATGAAAAATTGATCGTTTTTGTTTTTTCAATTAAGAAGGCTATTTACTAAAATTCCAGATATCTGAACATATAGTTGCATAAAGCTCCGTTACGTAAGATCAGATGCTGGGCTGTTTTGACGCATGTTGTACAGATCTAAAAAGAAACGGGGCGTGAACGAAAAGTGTTTCCTGCTGCTGAACATATGTGAGGACCATATGTGAGGAAATATTAAATAGCCTGATTTTATCAGCTGAAAAATACTGTGAGTAAGTGTTGGAAATGATTAGGTAAAACGTTTAAACACCTTTGGCAAGCTTATTACTGCAAACAGATAAAAGATAATACATCTACACTTGACTGGAGCTGCTACAAGACATTCAAAGTCAGGAAAAATAAGCAGGAGCTAACTGCAGGAAACAGCCTGCCTCTCTCGCTCACTGTCTCAGTCTGCTGTGGTCTCTCTCTCCCTCTCTGTGCCCGTTAAAACAATGCGGCAGATTTTATACCTGCTCTTCCCAGATGTTAAATTTTAGACGCAGTTTCCTCTGCTGCAGCGGCCAGTCAGCGGTGATAAATCTCTTGCATTTGCTATTGTTTAAATTTCACATATTTTGCGCCTCTGTACAGATACACCTTAAAATACATATTGCTGTGCCACTAGTCCCATTGTATATCATCAATGTGGTCCTTCTGCAAAATAAAAACAAACACGCTTCATTGTTTGGCTCCAAAAAATCATCAAGAAATGCACATTTTGTCTCCGGTCTGTAAGATATTGTGTAAGATTTAGGGGGCTCTGTTTACAGAACATGGCAGAATTCGTGAGGCGAAGAGTATTCAGTTATTTGCATTCTGCAATCTCACCACAAAACACACACAATACTGGACCTTTAAATAATGCATTTTACCCCTACTGACACTCATATCATTTGATTTGGTCTCAAAACATTGTCTACTGTAATAAAATAGAAATTTTAAAGGAAGCAGCTGGGCATTTTTTGCCTTAATTTGATAGGACAGCCGACAGACAGACAGGAAAGAGAGACAGCAAACCACAGGCTAGTCGAGACGAACAATATTTTATCATCACTTTTTTTAAACACTGGGAGTCTCATTTTGGAAAGAAAGTTGTCATTGCTGATGGAAACTCACGCAGTCTGCAGATGGGGCAGCAGTTGGCCTGGTAGCGCAGAGTGTCTGCGCAGGCGTTGCAGAGACACAGGTGTCTGCACGGCAGGATGAGTGTGTCGCGTACATCCGACAAACACACCACACACTCAGCACTGTTGTCACTGATCTCATCGTCAGCAACCTGAAAGAGAAAAACAGATTTTTCCAGGTTATTGATTTTTTTTTTTTTTTTACTACTGCTGCTGTGTCGCCTCTGATGCACTCAAAGAGGAGCAGACAGGAAAAGCGCTCGTGTCATCTGATATTTACCTTTGATTCTTGGCTGTTGTATTTGTTCTCTATCCCATAGATCTCCTGCAGCAGATAGCTCACTCCATCCACCTGAGGGAGAGGAACATAGTGAAGAACAAAGGCGGCAGGTCTCATGGGCCAGACGTAATGTTCAAGAGGGAAATAAAGCTTTGGTGTATCATTTGTCCTTCAAAAGGCATAACAATGTTACACAAAGGGAGGAAGGAAGAGAGAGAAGAAAAGCAGGAGTATTCACCACTTGTTTCTGCTTCAGAGGCTTCACACAGTAGCTCCCGTCCATGTGCTGACAAAGAACAGTATATTAGTTCATTTTGCATAAACTGCAGCTTGTTTTTGTTGTTAATTCACACACACAAACCCCTACATATTTACTTGTAGGCTGCAGGAAGCCCTTTATTTTTTATTCTTTTGCGTCGTCTTTATTTGACCGACACTCGACTGAACTGTAATGCTGCGTAGACGACTTCTGATGTTCCAACACATTCAATGTTTGAGGTCAGAAAGAAGTTTTGCCTCCGCTGCAGCATCCTTAAAGAAATGAGGGATTGGAGTACATGCAAATGAGCACCCAGGAAAAAAAAAGAGCGATGTTTTAGTAGAGCAACATTTTTTTGATTATTAATCATTCTCTCTTGTAGCAGGTTAACCTGGAACGGAGGCTTTCAAACAGGGGAGGGAGGGTAGAGGGAGAGATGTGAGCTAATAATACTGTGTCGGGTGAAAGAAACAGGTGCATGCTGGTCTTCCAAAGACAACCAGAAGTTAGTTATTGTAGTTTATTCTGCTGATTTGGCCCATTTGACAACACGGTCAGCATTTGGAGCTGCAGCAGTGGCCCTGACACAGAACTCGTCGAGGTAATTTAAGGTGCTTTAAAACTCTTTGGATTTGACCGAATAGATCTGAACAAAGAGGCGTGATACACTGTTTCTGGATTCAGCGTGACCTACAATTTTCAAGCATATCATCATATCTGAATAAATGTCCATAGATGCACTTAGTATGGAGACTCTAAAATGATCTATTGTGAGCTGCTGTACGTCTACGGGTACATCTCAGTTCCTGCTAATGGCTAATTCGGCATATATTTAATGTCGATAATAGGCCAAATAAAAAACAGGGATCAAGTTTTAGCCTACAGTGTAACTGACTGTATTCACGGCAACATTATACATCCTGTTTACATCCCCCAGAGCATTGAGGGAACTGAAATTCCAAAACTTAATGTTATGATATGAGATTAGATTCTCTGGGATTTTGGTTACTGTAATATCATGGTTCTGGATATCTTGATATGTGATATTATTTATCACAAATGTTCAAAAGTGATCAATTTCAAAGGGATTTAAAATAAATTTTGAACTGTTCTTCCAGTCACAGTCTCAACACGTGACTGACTCAAGATTGGCAGTTCGATCCCCGGCTCCTCCAGTCTGCGAATCTACCAGCTGCTTACATATTTTACCAGCAATTGGCTCGTCTTAATTTTGTGCCCTGATTACAAATACACAAAATTTAACCTTTCAAATTCAAAATTCAGTAATCACAGCGCTGTCTTTACACTGTTATAATTTATCCCAAACCCAAAGATATTAAATTTACAGAAATACCCTTTTCAACATTTTCAAAGCTGGTATCAGTAAAGTGATTCAACAGTTAGTGAAAGGTTTCCATGTTGATACATTAATCCTTTCAGCTCTGTCCGAGAGCCCTGTTGATAACAAGCGTCTTTCTTACCTTTTCAAATGTTGCCAGCAGTATGTGAGAGTGGCCTAAATGTTCTGCAAAGATAAAAGACAGTGGACACGTGTTGGCTTAAAAGATTCTGCAGCTCTACTTTCACGTCAGACCATCAGTGTGATAAATACACAGTAACTCACCTTCCCCCTCGTCTACAACAGCCTGCACCACCATGGGGAAAATCTCTTTGTCCATATCGAACAGCAGCTGAGGAGAAAACAAGGAGGTGAGAAGAGGAACAGAGTGGGTGTCTGTGTGCGACATGTATGAAGTGGTTTCACAGCACAGCCTCGTGCATGTCATCTCGCTACCTCCTCGTCAGCCCACTCGCTGAGGTTGACGGTGTGTGAGGGCAGACAGAACTGCTGGCACACTCCCCTCTTAAAATGCACCGTCTCAGACTGCAGAGAGCTGTCCTGGGGCAGGTAACTGCAACACACACACACACACACACACACACACAGTTAGTCAATGCACAAAGCTACACAGTATACATTGGCCAACTGCTATCAATACTTATACCTGGTGCAGGCATTTGTTGATTACAGGTGCATACGTGTGCATTTTAATTGTCAATTCTAATTCTGTTTAAATAAGCAGTTAGTAACATCTTTTCTGTGCAGAAGTGGAGGATAGGGAACCTCTGCTTGCATCATGCATCCTGTCTGAGTTAGACTGACAGACAGCTCTTTACGTAACATATGCAAATACTGATATGTAATGCAAGATATGTATAAGGTATTCCAGACCATGCTGGCATAACTTACGAGTGTCTGCATGAATATTTATGGAAACGTTTTCCTCTTCCAGACTTCTATTTCTGTCAATTAAATGTCGACTGAAGGTAGCAGATGTCCCTCTTTTCATATTCACGAAGGATGATTCAACCTTTTTTCCTACCAGTGCTCACTCACGCTCTCCTTTTTCCAAATTCAAAATGTGTAGCAAAAGAAGATTAACTTTATTCATCCCTCGATGGGGAAATTCCTTTTTTCACTCAAGTTTTATACATATAGGCCCAAAATACACCTTCACACCCAAAGGGCTTATAGAGAGCCACACAGCAGCGCCCTTGGAGCAGTTAGAGGTTCAGTGCCCAGGAGGTAAAACTGGCACCTTCCCAGCTACCAGTCCACACTCCATACTGAATACTGTAGTCCATGCTGGACTGGCCATGTCTCTACGAAATTAACTACTGCCACCCCACACTGCATAAAACTCATTGGGATCATTTTTATGTAGCATAACTTACATTGGGGATTGCTGTGGCATTAATCTGCAGACTGCTGTGACTGAATGAATGCAACAGAAAGCATCTCTACATTTTTTATGTGCATTTAGTATGACTCATTTATGTCTGGCCGATACCAAGCTTAGAGAGTACTCTACTGATTAGCCTTGTATTCTAATGCAATTCTAGTAACTTCCCAAGACATGTAAACAGTCAATTGCTGGAGTTTACTTTTGTTACGCTTGACTGGTGCATCCCTTGCTGTCTCTTGAGGAAACATTGTGACAGTTAAGTATCTTGCAAGGAAGTGTTTAAGGTTGCAGCAGCTGTAGACAAATTACTGGTGCAAAAATATATATTTTAGGGAATTTTTGAGACTTTATTTTGATAGAAGCAGCTGAAGAGTTGCGGAGAGAGAGGAGGGCTGATATGGAGGGCCAGGATTGTGATCGAACCCAGGCTGCTGCGGTAAGGACTGAGCCTTTGTACATGGGGTACATCCTCCCACAGTCAAAAGACATGCAGGTTAACTGACAGGTTAAAATTGCCCGCAGGTGTGAACGTGACAGTGAATGGTTGTTTGCCTCTATGCCTCTCACTCCAGTTATTTCAGTCCAGGGTGTACCCTGCCTCTTACCCAATGTCCCAATGGATAAGCGGTTTTGGAAGATGGATGGATTTTCAACATTTCAACATTTGAGTCTAAAAACCTGTTTCCACTTACACTGGCACTCCATTATGAAACTCCTCCATGGCCTGGTAGTAGATAGTTATGGCCACCTGTGTGTCGGCATCGAAGGTAAACTCTATGTTGTAGCAGGCCCTGTTCTTGCCCGCCGCCTCGTCTCCTGGCAGCTTCAGGTCCTCGCTGCACCTACGAGTGGCAGAGGAGTGTGGTGGAGGTGGAGGGAAGAGGAAACAAGGACGAGGGAGAGGGCTTTTAAGGTAGAGAACAGAAATCTGAGCTCATGGAGAGAGGGCAATTATAAAAGTTATGTTGTGGTTTAAGCGACAATAGTCATATAGTAGTTAACATGGTAATTTCTTTAGGTCTTGTGTGTGTTTATCCTGTTTTCAGGGACATTTTTCCACATTTGTTTTGACTGAAATTCTTTCACGAGAATAAAGTTTGAATTACAAGAAAAACACGCATGATTTAACACTATCCCTTAATTTAGCTGTTGTGCTTTGCTCTCTAAAAATAGCTCAGTGGACATAAAATTAGACAGTGGTGTAATGAGGGGTTATGTATATGTTTAGGTGGATCAGGGTGCGTACCGTACGAGCCGCAGCGTGTCCTTACGGATGTTTATAAGGCTTCGTAACGTCTTTACTGGTTCCTGAGGTGGAGGGGCTGCGTACGGGAACTGAAAACAAAAAGAAAACAAATTATAGATGTAAAATACAAGTTAAGAGACTGAAGAGTAGTGGCATTCTTCTTCCCTCAACCGCCCCGACATTCCTCTCGTAACCGCAGAGAGTTCAGGGTTACACAAGGTTTAACCTTAACACAAACGTGTTTCGGTTGGTCAGCACTAGCAAGATCCGTGCTGACAAGTGCTGAGCCGGAGCAAAAAATCTGCTCAGATTGTGTCTTTCCAGGGACGAGGCTGACACTTCAGACAGTGTTTGGCACATTTCTGCACACACAGGGACCACAAGAGTGTAAAATAGTCCAGGGTCAAACAGTGCCTGTCTTTATTTCAAGCTGGTTAAAAGGAGCAGACGGGTGAAGTTTAACGCATCAGGAGAATTTTGATAGCATAAAGTCACAGATAAGGATGGACCAACTCAACCTTTAGTGATAAAAAACAACATTAAAACTCTGGAGTAAAATCCACACGTAACCTTTACACTTGACCCACTTCACTTCTCAGTTTGTTGTGTGTTTGAAGCCAGAAGCTGCTGACTGAGTGTAAAGGGAGAGCCGAGGTGGTTTGAGGATCACTGGAGTAGAAACATGCAGGATGTGGTCAGATACCTACACACTACAAACCCTCATCTGTCTGCGTGTGTGTGTGTGTGTGTGTGTGTGTGTGTGTGTGTGTGTGTGTGTGTGTGTGTGTAAGTGTGTTTGCGTGGCTGTAAATGGCACCATATTCAGTGCGATTACACATCTGGGCTCAGCAGGAGTCACGCCTGTAAACTACACAAACAAACACACGCGCGGAGTAACAGATGCTGAAAAGAACCATTCATTAGGAAACTCAGACAACACTGCAGGTCTTATAACGTATGAAAAAATCACGAAACAGCAGAGCAACACATGCTCAGACTAAAATAAAATGATTAGACTTCTTTCCTTTTGAAATACAGGTGGGTGAAAGTAGATGTTTTGATGATTTCAGGACTAAAAGTTTATTAGCAGCTCTGTAAGGCTGTACTTAGACAGAGCTGCATTTTGAGCTAAATGCTAATGACAGCAGTAAAGTATAATGTTTATCATACCCCATAGTTTAGCATGTTAATATGCTAACATTCAACATTTAGAGAGGACCCAACTCATGTCCTCACGTGTTCTTTTAATTAACTTTAAATTAGCTCAATTCTAACCAGAATTAGCAGATATTTTATTATTTTTTAAAATTTTATTATTATTATTATTTTGTCTGTTATTAAATAGCTAAATATTCGTCCTGGCGGTGTGTCAGGTGTGAAAGGAATACTATATTAACTAACCTAAAAAATAAAATATGGTTTACATAAAGCACAGGTGATGTTAGCCTGGAGAAGCTAAGTGAAAACATAAACCTCTCTTATGTGTTTGATTTTCCCATGATGTTGATCCCCAGATGTGACACTCAGCTGGACCTTTCTCTAATTAGCACAGCTGATAAAAAAAAAAAAAAGTTATGCAGTTACCAGCGTTATTACAATTAATCATCTGGGAAACATGAATGTCTGTACATTGGCTTAAACGATGGATAATGTCACTAAAACCAGGGGTAAAGCCACTGAAATCATGGGTAAAGTCTCTAAAACTATGGGTAAAGTCTCTAAAACTATGGGTAATGTCACTAGAACTGTAATGTCACTAAAATGATGGACAAAGTCTCTACAACTATGGGTAAAGTCACTAAAATTACGAGTAATACTATGGATAAAGCAATACCAGGGGTAAAGTCACTGAAATGATTGGTTAAGTCGCTTAAAGATGGGTATAATTACTAAAATCATGGGTGATGTCACGAAAACTAATGTCACTAAACTGATGGGTACAGTCACTAAAACCATGGATAAAGTCTCTAACACTATGGGTAATGTCATTAAAACAATGGGTAAAGTACCTAAAATTGTGGGCAATGTCACTAAAACTGTAATGTCACTAAAATTATGAGTAAAGTCATGGGATCACCAAAGTCAGTGGACTTTGAATATCTGTAGAAAAATGTATGGAAATCCATCAAATAGCTGAGATATTTTAGGTAAAATGGTGGAGAAAATGGTGGATCAACTGGCATTGCCATCATTAGAGCTGCTAACATGGCTAAAAGTCCATTTTGTAAATCCTGTGCTTCACACAGGAGTTCTGAAAACCTCTAAATATAGCCCCGTCCATTATCATATTTGTAGAGCGGTGGCAGGAGACCGAGAACACAACAACTGTGGTTGGTTTTATGATTCCACGGCACCATCTGCTTAAAAACCACCAAACATTATATAACGCTGGTAAAGCTTCAGTCACACATACATGGAGAAAAAAAAAAAAACACACCATCTCCAACTGAATTCTGTGCCCACGGGAGGATTATAAACACCCACATAATCAGGAGAAAAACTGCACTCCTAATTTTAGCCCCAGTCTAGACAGAAACAGCAGTGCTACTGAGATTAGTACACAGAAGGACGGAGCAGAGTCTCTCCATATCAGCTTCACTTAGTCAAATAGTTTAACTCCCTCCAAGCTTTTCAGTCTGTGTCAAATTCTCTCGTTCCTCTCCGGACTCGAGCTCTTTTTGATCTGCAGCTCTCATTAGTTTGACCTTCAGGTTCATGATTAGGTTGAACCAACCCTAGGGAGGAAGAGTCAGGCTTATCAGCCTCTCTGTACGTGGAGCCAGCAGACTGTCATTTCATTTTTAATTAGTTTGACAGGATGAGACGTTGAAATAAATTTCAATCAGTCACAGTCTGGGCTTGTTAATTGCCTCCGAGGGAGCCAGGCCTGCTGAAATGTATTAATTTCTGTTTAATAATGAAGAGGGAGCTACAGCTTTTGATGCTGGAACAAGTAGTCGACTAATGAATTAGCTGATCAACACGAAATTATTTTTAAAAACAAGTCATCTATCAAGCAAAAATGTCATAAATGTGCTTTTATTCTTTTTATTTCGTTTTGGACTGCTGATCAAATAAAACAAGTAGTTTGGGGCCTGTAAAATTGTGATTTCTTTACTGTTTACTGATCAGAAAAACAATGAATAGATACATCAAGAATGAAACTACTTTTTGTTAATTGTAGGGTAAGAACCTTTCTTTAATCATCCTACAGTTTTGTTTAATTTGGTTAAGTAAGGTTGACTTTAAACGCCAAGTTTTTAGAATTTCTGGGGGGCTACATCCATGGAGCACTGAGCAAGATCATGAGATGTAATGTGAATGTGAAAGCTCCAGAACAACAGACTTTTTGACATTTAACACAGCTGTTAGTGTGTGAGGATACCTACCGCCACAGGTCTGGTCCCCAGGAAGTTAAGGTCTGTGTTTTCCCCAAACAGGTAACCCTCCGGATGGGTGGAGTCAAACTTCTCTCCCCCCATGATGAAATGGCTGGCAAAGTAACTCCCTGCAACAAAGAGAGAGACTCACTTTTAAAACACATTATTTTTATATTCTGTCACAAAGCCTCATTTATAGATCATTTAATCAAGTTAATACTCTTTGTCATGAGACATTAATTCACTTATACAACAGTTAGTTCCAACCAAGTAATTTAATTGGATAAGAGTCGTTCCATGAGTGCTGATATAGAGAATAACAGCACTGGGACTTTTAACTGCATCACTCCACTTCACAGGTGTCCTAACGACCGTTACATTAACGTTACATTGATGGTCGTCATCTCTTTTAAATTGTAACAAACTTTGCACCACAAAGATGAACATATTACTACAAAAAGTTTAAAAGACTGATGTTTCCACCAAAGCGATGTCAACAGACTCTGATTTAACTGTTTGCATACAAGATATGAAGTAGCTCGCAAGCTAGTGCTCAGGAAATGTTTATATGTTGCTTTGCAGCAGTTAGTGTGTGTTAGTAACTATTAGTGTTGATGGAGTCAAATAAATGATTAAATAAACAAACAAATCATAATCTGTTGTCATTTATTACTGTAAACTTATAGATAGAGCTTGTAGAACTGTTGTATAAACGCAATATCACACTGGAGGGAGTGCTGTTATACTAAATATCAGCACTGTGATTCGGTTGAAGGCAGGATGTTGCTGGCTTTGCTTAATTAAAAACTGAAATTATCTTGCATTGCAAGAAACATTCAGTTGGTCTTGTGAGTTTTTCTTAAAGAAATAAAAATTATGCAGAAATTAATGCAACAGTGTCTTGAAACATGACAAAATAAGGCAAATCTCTGCACTAAGAACATAACACTTGATTCTAGTAAATATTTAAACAAGTTGAATGTTATTAGACTGGCTTCTGAAACTCTGCCTTCATCTCCAATCTTAGATAATTGGATAGTGTAAAAAATATTCACTGTAAGTTGAATAAATGGGAACCGTTGTACATTTCTTACCCATTTTTCTCACTTGTCATAAGGAATAAGATTTTAGGATCCAATAACTGACAGATAGACTGTTAGAAACTGAGATGTTTTGCAGTTAATCCTAGCCATCTTGCACATTTCCCTTAAATATTTGAACTATTTAGCTGGCTACCGTCATCCACAGATACCTCCAGTCACTGCAAAAAGACAAATAATCTCATATGTCTCAATCGAAAGCAACAACTGGTGAGCTGTACAGGAGTTCATCCTCAAACTATTGGGAACAACATGCAGGTAAGACTAGAAATGACATAAAAGCTGTAGAGTTGTTTTTCTTTTCATATTTCAAGAAGCCCTAAAAAAGGATCGGTGAGTTGTTGGGTTGTTATTGGCCTGCAACTTGTCCACATGTTTACCAAGACTTTGGGTTGATGACAACAAGACTAAATAGACGTTTTGCCTTTTAATCACAGGTTGAGCTAATATCATAAGACTGTAATGGTGGTTCGGAGTATTTAAATACATGCTGGACAGGCCAGTCATGTTTCAGCTGGTCTTCTTTCACACGTATTAATGCTGGAGAGGAGGAATTGTTTGGATGCTCCGACCTGAAAGCTATTCACGATGTAGAAAAATCCATAACATGACAAATTGTGTGCTAAAAAAAGCCCAGATGGCGACGCTCTCTCTCTCCACCTCTCTCTTCATCACCTTATTATTATTTACAGCAGGTGGGAGAGGCGAGCTGGGCCAAGGCTTTGTCACCAGATCCAAGAAACAGGAACTGGGGCTGACAGATCGGTTTCACCAGCAGTCTTTGCCACCACCTTCCAACCACCACCACTTCCCCTTCAGGCTGCAACCAGGACTGTTATATGATAGATTCAGACAGCCTGTGACTGATTCAGCTAAACTGTGGTGAGAGGGGCACTAATGGCAGCCGCAAGTCAACAATATTTCTTCCCTTCCATCCTTTCTTAGATACATAACTGTAAATCTAAGATATTATTATGATATCAGAATATTGCCACACACATCACATCTGACTATAATAAAAGTCTTATATTCCCAGATTCTGTTCCTGGTCTCATTTTGTAAGACATTTTAATTTAATTTATGTCTTTGCTTCAATGGAATTGAAAAGCAATAACACTATTTCTTCACAATACGAACGGTAATATTGGATTACTGCTAAACCCTGACCCCTGACAGTGCTGCAATCAGAAAACGTCACACAGAGGAAGAATAACAAGACTGATTCAAAACACACGGGTCAGTTTGAGGTCCGATGGACAATTTGTCAGTCAGGTTTGGTTTTGTTTGAAAGGTTTTGAACCTTTAAGGCTCTGAATGTACCTGCAAACAGTGGTACAAGAATGTTGCCTTAATAATACATTTTTTAAAAATGGACAAAATAAAGATACCAGTCCTAAAATTGCTGATCAAAGGATGACTCAACAGGACTAAGAATTAAATTTAGCATACTGTACTATCTGGGTTTCAATTCAATATGAATAATAAGTCAGTCAATAATCACATGAATTTTTGAAGTAACGATGCCAGAAATTACAGATCTCAGCTTCTGTTCTGGTTCCTAATGTTAGTTTTTGCTGGTTTTCATGATCTCCTCTGTTAATAATAAACAGAATATCTTTCCATTTTGGACTGTTGATCACACAAAACAAACAATCTGACGATGCCACATTGGGCTCTGGGATATTGTGGTGGACATTTTACACCATTTCCAAAAGCTATACAGACTAAACCATTAATAAATTCATCAAGAAAACAACTAAAAGATTGATCGATTATGAAAAAGATCATTAGTTGCAGCCCTTGCTTCGATATATTAATTAAAAAAGACTTTTGAGAGATCCATTACAACTATGTCCATTTAAAAAATGACTAATCATTTATTCATTTCCAGCCTCTAAAATATGAAGATTGTTGAAATTGAAATTTTATATCTTTAGCTGCACTCTCTGCACACAAAACAAGCTCAACCTCAGCTCTGTGAACGGCATTTGTCACTATTTTGACACAAAAATTTTTAAAATGAGCAAATAATGAAACTAAACACTGGTTGCAGTGGTATTTTAAATTTTAAAAAAAACCTGATTTAAACTTCTCTACTGCTGATGGTGATGTTGTTCATCATATTTTCATCCTCTTAGTATCCATCATGACTTATTTATTTTACAGACAGACTGGAGCTGTTGGGGTGCCATTAAATCCAGCTCCCCTGCTGCTCATAGATGCAACAACATAAAAGAAATTTTAAAAAATATGTGGATAGTCATAGTCACAGTGCAGATAACAATACAACAGTGCTGCAGTGGCTTGAAACACATGATGAAATGTGATCAATAAAGTCAAAGTTATGTATTGAGAGCCAAATTGAGGCATTGAGTCCTCCCTTCTTTCCACAGGTAGCTCCTCCAGGTTGAAGGCTCAGATGCCCTGCAGGCCTGTCAGCTACAAGGTATGATGATGGTGATGTGTGTGTGTGTGTGGTGATGGTGTACTTTTTTTTATTCAACCCCCCTACATAAAGCACCAAATAAATCATCTGCAGTGAAGGTTTGAGGCATGTGACTGATACCCGCCCCCAGTGTGACCTGTTGTTCGGTGACTTACCAGATTTCGGTGGATAACGGTACACCGAATTGGACGGTATGTCCACTTCTTCCACGCCTATGTTTTGTCTGCTCGTTAAAGCTCCCATTTCCAGTCAAATAAAGACCACACGGGTTAACGGGCATAACACTTCAGGGGGTTCGCTTTGTTGTCGTCCGCGGCCGTCTCCTTTTATTCTCTATCATTTAATCCAGTTCGTGCTGCCCTGTCCATTTCTGTCGGGTCCAAGCCCCGCCGTGAATGTGACCGTCCTGGGGATTAGTTCTCTGGCTGTGGCTTATCCCTCCCCGGTCAACAGTGCAGCTCCGTTTTGAGGCAGAAAACTGCCGTTGTAGTCCCTTTAATAACGGATAAGCACTCTCATGGTACGCCACAATCGAGCTCTCTACAAGCGAAATCTCTCCCGGTGCTTGGCTCTTTTTTTTCCTTTTTTTTCCCCACTTCACGGGTATAGTATGTGCTCCCGGTTCCGCTGGATGTTGATCACATACCCCCGGTGCTTTTCGTTGCTGGATCCTGTCAAAGAGGTCTGTGGCTCCACATGACGTCAGTCAGGCACAAATCCGGGCCGTGGTTTTTGCGCAGTCCTCCTCTCTCCAGCAGCAGCAGCAGCAGCAGCAGCAGCTAGTACCCGACCCGCTTTGTAACGTGACCTTCCTACGCCAAATGTGCGAGTAACGGTGACTGCAGTGCAGAGAGGACGGCTCTGTGGAGCACAAACTGGGCCAAAAATAAATAAATAAAACGAACGAAAAAACAATATTAACCTCCTGGATATGAGCGGAGATGCTAGTAAACCGTTAACAATTTAGCTTTAAAAGCTAACTGACGGTTTTATTTGCAACAAGTAGCGTCATAGAAATCACAGTTAGAGTTGTGTAGCGACATAATAATTAAAGCAACAATGTTTGGAGTTGATTAACTATATATATATAAAGAAATAACAGTTAACCGGTGATAAATTGCTAATATTATATGTTTTTCGTTAAATTAAGAGGAACAAAGGCAGAATAACGCTCCGATATTGCCGTTAGTTGCGCCTCCGAGTAGGTAGGGGGCAGTGTAACGGTTATTGAACAGTCAAGCAGCCAATCAGAGGAGGCCAACGGTGGGGGCGCAAAGAAAGGGGGGGAAGGAAGCGTTATTGCCGCCATTTCACGTGAAAGCAGCGCGGTAGGTACGACGTCCAGGGCCAAACAATTAAAAAAATCAGGTCCAGTTTGAGTTTAGTAAACCGACTGGATATTTATTAACTATCAGTAACCGTTTTACCTAACGGAAGAGCCTACCGAGGTTCGTCTTAACTGGCCTGTTCGGTTGCTTTGAGGAGAAGAGAATGAGCTACGGAAGGCCGCCGCCAGACGTTGAGGGGATGACCTCCCTCAAAGTGGACAACCTGACTTACCGAACTTCCCCGGAGACTCTGCGCCGAGTCTTTGAGAAGTACGGCCGTGTGGGAGATGTGTATATCCCCCGTGACAGGTACACCAAGGAGAGCCGCGGGTTCGCTTTCGTGCGGTTCCTCGACAAGCGCGACGCCGAGGACGCCATGGACGCTATGGACGGCGCGCTGCTTGACGGGCGGGAGCTTCGGGTGCAGATGGCCCGCTACGGACGACCTCCGGACTCGATGTACAGCCGGAGAGGAGCTCCGCAACGCAGATATGGAGGGTACGGACGAAGAAGCAGGAGGTAACATTAGTGTATGGGGGATAAAGCTAAGATGAGGAACTTGTTTGTTAGTGAAGAGCATGGTGTACTCCGACATTTACTACACGAAAGTAGTATGGAAAAAAACGTGGTTATTATATAAAACTGCACCTTATTTTGCATGAACTTGTGTTGTAGGCTGCATCTATTAATTAGCAGTTTATTTGACCTAAGAGCAGTTATTTCATTAGGTGGCTGTTCATTAATACATATAGATAATTACACTTGTCAGTTGTTTGTTTTTTTGCTGTTTTATTGAAGTGTTTCTCTCTCTAACCACCACCAGCCGTTCAGCCAGTCCTCGTCGCCGCCGGCGTAGCCGAAGCCGCTCCAGGAGCAGAAGCCGTTCCCGGTCCAGGAGCCGCCACCACTACAGTCGCTCCAGGTCCCGCTCCTACTCCAGATCCAGGTCAAGGTCCAGGTCCAAGTCGAAGTCCAAATCCAAGTCCAGAACCCCCAGGCGGAGCAAGTCAAAGTCTCCCTCCAGGTCCAGATCCCGCTCCAGGTCCAAGTCAAGAAGTCGAACCCCGCCATCCAACAGGGGGTCCAAGTCCAGGTCCAGGTCCAAATCCAAGAGTAGGCCTAAATCTCCAGAGGACAACGGCGCAGAGTGTTAACCCAAACTTGGACACAATATGACGGTATTCAGGGGAAAGGGTGGATTATATTTCCTTCACATATTATAATCTGAGATGGCTTTCTGTCATCACTTGGGTTGGTATTCTGCAGTCTTGATGCTACGTTAGACATTTGCACACAAGCAACAAAGTCTGCAGAATCCTGAATGTTTTTAGAAATTCAAATAAGATTGGGACTGACTGTCGTCTACAGTCCTGGCTCTGTGTTTGCTTTACTTTGCCTGTATTCAGCCAATCTAAAGCACGCACGGGCAACATTTGGGTTTATGTGACCTACTGTATCATATAAAAATGGGGGTATTGATCACATTTGTACTCATGTGAGTGTGCATGGGAGGGACGTGGGGTGCTTCACTCGAAACGTTCACCTAAATGTGGAATTCTTTCCTCCAAGCTGCGGAGTCCTGTTTGCAAAGGGAGGAGGAGGAGGAGGAGGAGATGGGGTTGTGGCAGTGTGAGAGCAGTTAGTGTGTGACCCGCCCATGTGACCTGCCTGTTGCTGAGAGCGATGGCAGTTGCTAAAGGAGCAGGTCACCAAGGCAACGGTGGTTGCTATGGAGCAGGTCGTCATGGCGGTGGTTCGGGCTGTCAGTTGGTGTATGAGTTGGTGTGGTGAGGTACGTTCGCGGGGATCACAGGCAGATGCACTGAGCACTGTTCCCACTACCCGTGCCTGTGGTTTCCTCCGCCTCTCACAAAGGGAACGGACCCCGAGGTTTGTTTTTCAAATATGCCCGAGTGTAAGAGTCTTAATAGAGCTAGTTTTTATGCAGAGGGGGCCAAGAAAGGTGTGTAAACAAATGTGAAAAGTGCTATAAATGTTAGGTATAATACACGAAGATGGATGCCCCCCCGAAAGAAAAGGCAGTTTGATAAATGTTCAGTGTCAGGGTAGATGATCAGACCAGTATTACATTTAAATTTCAGTCAGGAGTTAAGATGGCTGTTTTTGTTTTGCTCTTGTCAACTCTGCTCTGTCTTTCCTTCCAGATCTCAGATGATTGAGCCTTTGCTGAGGACATCAGGAAGAGTCTCACATTGAGCAAGTGGACTCCACTATTACCACTGAATGCAGACTGAAAGGTTATTGGAGCTTGGTCTAAAATGTTTTTTAAATGTTTTATTTGACTTAATTTGCCTAAACAAATTCTGTAATTTTGATTTAAGCATTGTTTGTAAAGTTGAGCATTTTGAAAGGGATTTGTAAGCTGTTGGGAGTTTTCCTTTTTTTCTTTTTTTTTTCTTTAAATTGGGTTTTTTTGGCATTTTGATTACATTTGTAATATTCTTTTTTTTTTTTTTAAATTAACGTAGATTTCTTTATGAAATCCCTTGTTAAATACTCTTTCTGGTTGATATGTTAGGAAGGAGTTTTATTTGCAGAGTTGATGTTGGACGTTCAGAGCCTTTACAGCTATGTTATACCACTCTTATTGGGGAAAATGGCTTACTGTACAGTGACATAAAAGCAAAACAAAGTATCGCTGTGCCACTTAATTTGTGACTTGCTAATCCGGCAGCATTGCATTTTCTTTTCTGTCAAATCTCTTTTTTTTCTGTCTAGTTAAAAGTTGCTTTCCTATGACTCTAACCCTCTTTCTTGTGTATCTTTTGTGCACTAGGCGCAGTTGTGTAGCAGTTGAGTAATGCTGGTTAGCTGTTAAGATGCGGTGCAGTGCGGTGGTGACATGGTGTGGCGTGTTGCGGTGCTGAGTGCCCGGCGCTGTTCCGGGGCTCGACCCTCCGCTGCCGTTTGCCGGTTTGTAAGCTCACAGGTGTGGCAGATCAACCATCCTCTCCTGTCTTGTGACCTCTCCTTCCCTCCATGTGCTGTACAGATTCTCTCCTCCTTCCTTTTCCTCTTTATTCTCCATCCTTTCCTTTACCCCCCCTCCCCCTCCCTCTGTGGTTTATCCACTGTTGATAACTGGTTTTGCTCGCTTTTTTTTTTTTTTTTTTGAAAAAAGAGTCCAGTGTGACTCCTAGTGAAGGGTTTAAAGGGCAGTCCAGGCTGCTTAATGAATAATTTTTGTGTATTGCATTCCTCTGTGAATCTCTCAACTGTCTTGTAATTTGCTTCAGGTGAATGCGAATAAACATCTTTGTCGTAAACAAGTTTCCGGTGTGAATTTTGTCGTCCTGTCACTTGCAGACTAAAACATAACTGAACGTTCTTCATCACTATCAATAATTCTGTATATATCCACCATATGTATGCTCATTACAGTCGAATACCTGCTACAGTATTGTCAAAAATCAAACTTTCATTGTAGGTCCAGTTTATATGAAGCACAATTTTATACAATACATGTAGGAGGGGGCATTTGGCCTGAAAAATGTTGAAGACTCCCTGGTCTAATCTTAGATGGATTAAAGTTCTCGAAAAAATTTAATTAAAATTTCTTTAATCCACGTAATCTAACTACATATTAAGGAGACAAATGCACACAATCTCTGATTAATTAAACATTACTGTAGGTTTAATATTGTCATATCTATGGGCTGATACATTGGCTGTGGGCCCATATTGACTACCACAATTTCTCTGCATCTGTATGTGTTTCTACACCTTCATGTGAATCTAACATTTGATTGAACTGAAATTTGATTTGATTGCTCATGTTTGACCTTTGCTGTGCAGTTGGACATTAGAAGTCTGTTTTCGCATGCTCAGTTTAAAGATCCAGTAAGCAACTTACACAAGAGGAATGAAAGAACTTCCAAATCCTTCTCACACATTCACTGAGAGTGGACTATTGCCATCTTGTGTCCAGGGGTTAAAGCAGCATTGTAACTTTGGAAAGAAGACATAAAACTATGAATTCTGTGAACGTTCTCAGTCATCTTTCTTCAAAAAGGTTAAGTCTGGGGCAACTGGGATGTTTGTAGATCCGTGAAGACGTTCCGCCTCGCGGGGAGTATGTATATTTGTACTAGGAAAGTTTGTAGATCCGCCCATTGTTCCACTTAGTTTATTAGTGTTCATTGTTGTGTGACGACTGTCGTCAGAGTCGATGGTCACCTGAGGTCTGGTGTGGCCGATGGTCGTTAGAGTCACATGAGGCTAAGTCTGAAGTGCTGTTCAGTCTCCTGGGGAGGGCTGAAAGGACAGCATTGTAGGTGGGGGATAAATGGTGTCTGAGGCCTCCTCCTCTGTTGAGTGAAGGTTTCTCTACTTTGTACTATGTTACCTAGTAAAAGTAGAGAAACAATGAACACTAACAAACTAAGTGGAACAATGGGCGGATCTACGAGCTTTCCTAGTACAAATAAACACTCCCCACCAGTTAGTCAGAACTGAAGAAGCCTCCTGGATGAGAGGCGAAATGTCTTCACAGATCCACAAACAGTCCAGGTGCCCCAGACTTAACCTTTTTGAAAAAACATAAAACTATGCATTTTAAAACTCCCAAAAAATGAATTGACCTTTCTCACAGGACATGAAATAAGGTAAACACAGGTGTTACCAATGATAGTAATTAAGGTAACGTTACATTCATGTCAGTCAGAGTCTGGGTGGTGGTATAGTGTTGGCTCACTGGAAGTCTCTGCTACATTACATGGAACAGAATTAAAAGAGATGTTAAACGCATTAAAGAGAGAGAGAACATAATGAGCAGTGGATTGAAGATTTTCTGGCGTTGACCATTTGACACCACAAATGATTTATTATGAAGCATGGGCTCTGTCAAAGGTGCGCTTCAACTACAAATTTGTTTCCTGCAGTAATCCCTTGTACTTTTTGAGTGTTCTCATGTGCCAGCTGTAGTCTTCGATGATCTTAGCTGGCTCGTCACATAAGGTAGAAAAAAAGATTACCTTCAGAGCAATCTGAAACCTGAGCTTTTTGCTCTTAGAAATTATATACAATAATAATATATAATGACCTTGACATCCAACAATCCAATTAATTAAAAGTTAAAATTCAAAGTATATTAAGTTAAAAATACCGACCGGCCACTTCATTAGGTACATTGTACAATCCATTGTGATTCAATACAACAACTCTGCCACAAATTCTACTCTTACAAAGCTTCTCATTTTTCAGTTTTTGTTGACACTGTCCAAGAGGTATTAATTACTATTACGATTAAGGTTTGCATTGGTGTTAAACTGGACTGCCGTATGTTGAGGTGTTTCTAATATTTTGGCTACCCCATTTACATAGAGGGCCATAATATTAGAAGCACCTCCTAATATAATGCCGTCCTGTACAACAACAGCACCCACGAAGACCTCAATAATAAACATAAAGACAGGAAGTAAAGTAACTCAAGACCCCCTAGGAAAGACTCTAGACTAGGAAAGACATAAATCAGTATCCCAGAACTCCTCTCCACTACAGTGGCTGCAAAACATGCTAAAAATGTGAAATACTGTGAAATATATCTGGAGCCAGTGTTTAGTTTGTCTATTCTGGGCTACAGTGGAAACATGGTGGTTCAATGTGGTGGATGCAGTGGAAGAGGCGCGACTCAAAACAAAACACCTTGTGCAAACTTCCAATTGTAAAATCAGCCAAAAGGGAAATTATTTAACTATGTTGCATGTTTACATACTTAGAAGCACATACAGTAACGTAAAATGATCTGAGCAAAGTAAAAAAGTCCATTTATCCACCCCTCCATTATCTGTAACCACTTATCCTCATCAGGGTCACGATGGGGCTGGAGTGTATCCCAGCTGATGCCATTCATGTAATTTTTCTTTTTCATACCCTTACTGTCAGTGTTACTTCGGCTTTTCTGTCCCTGTCCCTGAGTCTGTTTTTTGGTATAGCCTAATTATTTTGCTGTTGTGTAGTTTTTTCCACATGTTCTTCTCCAGCATATAGTCGTGGTTTATGTAGAAAACAACCCTGGTTTTAACACCTTTCTCAAAATAGTAGTTGTGGTATTTCTTGTAGTCTTCAGTCATGAATCCATATGCGCTCACCTAAGAAGACAAAAACAGAAAACAGGGATTATTGAGGATAATTAACACCAAAAAAATATTTGTTAAAAGAAAATATGCAGTATCTCTATATGCATAGAGTTAGATGACAAGAACAAGACCACCAAAAATTGGAAATCACAGCTGACTTAGCATAAATTCTGCAAACAGCTAGCCTGGCTCTGTACAAAAGTTAACTAAATTTGCCAACCAGCACTTCTAAAACTCACTAATTAACATATTCTTCTCAGAAACTTCACCATAAATGAGATATAACATTATAATAATGTTTATTAGTGAGCTTCAGACATGCTGGTTGGCAACTGTGTCCCCTGTTTCCAGTTTTTATGCTAAGCTAAGCTAATCGCCAGTTGGCTCCAGCTATATTTTTAACATACATGACATAAAACTGACCTTCTCATCTAACACACCAGAAAAGTAAATAAGCACATTTCCCTGAATGTTACACTATTCTTTTAAGAATAAAAAAAAAAACTAAAGTTTAATGATGTATAAATTCTTGTATACTACATACTTCATGTCTACAGAGTTTAAGTAATACTAACTTACAGTGTCACAGGTGTGCAGAGCCAGGAAAAGAGCGAATGCCCCGTTGGTTGGTCTGACTATCGCCCAGTGAGACCCATTCAGAATAGCAGACTTTAAAAACCTGTGGGCAATAAAAAAAAATGAAGATACACATATATATAAAAAAAAACACCCTTTTACTTATATGGCAAAACAAACACCAAAGTGAAAAACAAGTGTTTAAACAGTCATCTACATCTCATAAGGTTCTCATAGGTTCAACTCCAACCCCTCCACCCCCGGCGGCCCCTCTACTGCCTCTACTGCTTCTCCAAACAACAAGCCCCTGCCCTCTCCTGTGTGCATCGGTGGGACGGATGTGGAGATGGTACCTGCATACAGGTACCTGGATGTCACACTGGACAATAAACTGGACTGGTCCACCAACACAGAGGCCATCTACAAGAAGGGCCTGAGCCGGCTTTACTTCCTGAGGAGGCTCAGGTCCTTTAATGTCTGCAACAAGATGCTGCAGATGTTCTATCAGTCTGTTGTGGCGAGCACCATCTTCTTTGCTGCAGTGTCCTGGGGTGCGGGCATCAAGGCAAAGGACGCCAACAGACTGAACAAACTCATCAGGAAAGCAGAGTCTGTTGTTGGCTCTAAACTTGTCACCCTGGAGGAGGTGGTGGAGAACAGGATGCTGGCAAAACTGCTGGCAATCATGGACAATCCCTCTCACCCCCTCTACAAAACACTGGACAAGCTAAAGAGCAGCTTCAGCGACTCATTCAACCCCGCTGCTCTAAGGAACAATACAGGAAATCATTCCTCCCTACTGCAATAAGACTTTACAACTCACCTGCCTCTGTCAGAGCCACTATTACAGAACTGCACTAAATCTACCTGTCACCTTTTACTACCTGCCACCTTTGCACTGTGTACCCTGTACAACACTCTGCTCCAATACTGGAACATATACTTCATATCATATGTGATATGTGTTAATATTAACCGTATTGATATTATATATCACGTTTCCTCCAGGCGTGACTACTGCAATTCCTTGTATGTCGGAATGGGCCAAGCACAAATATCTAGGCTGCAGCTGGTTCAAAATGCTGCAGCTATAGGCTCCTGACTGGCACACGCAAGCGTGATCATATCTCACCTGTCCTGGCATCCTTACATTGGTTACCAGTTCCTTACAGAATTCACTATAAATTACTACTGATTGTATATAAATGCCTAAATGGTCTAGCCCCGCCCTATCTCACAGATCTTATCAATACATATGTCCCACATCGCTTGCTCAGGTCAGTTGACCAACAACTATTACTAGTTCCAAGGTCTAGACTGGTGCTCAGGGCCGACAGGGCCTTCTCAGTCGCAGCTCCAAAACTTTGGAACAGCCTCCCCCTCCAGATCAGGTTGGCAACCTTGCTACCAGCCTTCAAATCTGGATTAAAAACACATTTATTCACGCTGGCGTTTAAGACTTGACCAATTTTTCTTATTGTTATTGTTCTACAGTATTTTATTATTCCTTATTTTATGTAATTGCTTATTTTGTGGTTAACTTGTTTTATTTATCTACTTTTTTTTTCTTCCTTTCCTTCTAATGTATTTTATTTTGTTTTTGATGTTGTACAGCACTTTGGGCAATAAATTTACTTATGATTTATGACTTATGACTTATATTTATACAATATTCTTGTTTTGCACATTCTATTTACATATTTATATACATAGTATATTATTTATAGTATGTATATCTTGTACAGTCAAGTATTTATATGCATATATTATACCTATACTATATATCATATTATATCATATCTTGTGTATCTTGTGTATATACAGTATATATATACATATATGTATACATGTGTACATATTATATATATGTACGTATGCACACCTTGCACATATGACACATTTCTATGTGTATATTATTATTATTATTATTATTATATACTGTTATTATACTGGTATTATATATATATATATATATATAATACTATTTTTATTATATATTATATTATTATTATTATTATATTATAATATACTATATATACTGTACTATTATTATATACTGTTTAGTTACAATAACATTACCATCATATCATCAGTACTACTACCATCATCTTGCCACTGCATCTTATCTACTTATTTATCTTTATCTATCTATAAAAGCATAAAACTGGATTCTTGGACACTGACCTGTTCCGCACGTATCTGAGGAAATCCTGGTGCAGGACGTAGAATCGACTCTCATTGTACTGCCCGGCATAGTACGTCCTTGGCCTGGAGGGTTCAAATACAAAAGTCAGTCATGTTTATCAAAGAAATATATGATGAAAAATTAGATTAGTTAAATCTTATGCTGGAATGTGCCTCAGTACTTATCAAAGAATCAAAGAATTATTAATAATTAATTAATAATTATGATGAAAAATGAGATGCACCTCAATAGTGGTGTAGACGCAGAGCTGGGCTTCTTGCTGTTGAACTAGTAAGTAATATTAGCTGGCTGCTATGTCTTGTGCTGTTGCACTTGACTGATGTTAGCTGTTAGCAAAGTTGTTGACTCGCTAGTTTATAGTAATATAAAGTAATAAGTAAATAATAAGTATAAAGTAATATAACCATAACAAGCACACCTAACAGCTGTCCATATTTACCATAGTGGTATTACACTCTGAAACTGGAGGCGCTAAATCATAAAAGTACCAATTTCTACACAGCGTTGCTTTAACATTACTTGTAGCCTCCATTAAATGTGGTAACTGATGCCTGCTTGCCTTCTTTTATTAATTTAGTACCTTCTAAGTAATAAAACCATTTATTTGCATCAGGTAATAAGACTGTTTCCATATGCATGGTGACCTAGTGACAGACAGACCCAGTGACCCAGCTGGCAGACCCGGCTCTGGACATACCATATATGTGTTTTTGTGTTGGTGTTAGCATGCTATCCTGTACTAATAATTTATAGAGAGAGTTGATATTCACCGTTTGTTGTGATATGGGCCAGCTCCCCTTTCTCCTTTGAGAAGACCCTCGAGCCAATTGAAATCCCTCATCCCCTCAGGAATCATCACATATTTTATACCCTGCCAAAAACAAGAGGATGACAGATGAGTGTGTATGTGTGAGTTATAAAACATTACAATACTACACTGTTATCATCTGAGTTTGAGTACCTCATCATTAGGGACAGATGTGTATCCATACTTATTGAATAAATACAGTGACATAGTGATGGAGTGAGCCGTGTGAATGTACACTGATGTTCTGTTTCCAACGTCTTCCTCATGACCTTTGATGACTGCACCGTTCATCCTGCCGCACAAACACATCCAAACATGAGAGTGACCTTCATCAATCAATTAATCAATCCAGGTACTTTGGCTTCCTCCGACAGTCCAGACATGCACTTAATAGGTTAATTGGAGACTATAAATTGTCCATAGGTGTGAATGGCTGTTTGTCTCTCTGTGCCCTG
This sequence comes from Argyrosomus regius, assembly GCA_946959425.1. Taxonomy (NCBI): domain Eukaryota; kingdom Metazoa; phylum Chordata; class Actinopteri; family Sciaenidae; genus Argyrosomus; species Argyrosomus regius. Next base: position 11,910,693 of record OX336900.1, on the reverse strand, counting down.
TGATGAACTGGTGACTTGTTCAGGGTGTACCCTGCCTCTTGCCCCAAGTCAACTGGGATAGGCTCCAGCCCAACCCTGATAAGTGGTTACAGGTAATAGATGGACGGATATATGATATACAGAAATGATCTAAATCAAGTGTATTGTATGATCCAACATACTCTGACTCCAGTTGTTAGCAGCTGTCAGTTCACTATGCAAAACAGATTACAGTCAAACAGCCTTTAATCACAAGGCAATACAATGGCTAGGCAAATATACAAGGAGTGACTGAGCATACATCCATTTCTTGTAACCACTTATCCATATCAGGGTCACAGGAGGCTGGAGCCTATCCTAGCTGGCATTGGGTGAAAAGAAATAGAACAGCTGCATATTCTTTGCGGAACAGGGAGCAGTCACACCTACGAGCAATTTAGAGTCACCAATGTACTACCATGCGGTCACATGTAGACATAAAATTAGATTACATTAGATTAGATTAGATTAAATTACATTTAACTTTACTGTCATTGCACAAAGTACAAGTACCAAGACAATGAAATCTAACCTGAGAGCTAACCGAATGTGAAGTTCAAAAGGCAATAAAGTGCAGAGTATGTACATATGAACAGGTATATATAAATAACAGTGCAGATTTAAATATTAGTATATTATAAGATATATAACGCTAAGATATATTGTTTGCTTGTGCAGCAGCAGCAATTACAGGTAAAATGTAATAATCATTGTAATTATACAGTGTGGGTTAATTCAGCTAAGATATATTGTTTCAGTATTAAATATAATACATAAATATATAGTATATAATACACTATAGGTCAGATATGTACAGTATAGACAGTAGCATGTGAATACATTATAGATATAAACAGTAGGACAGTATCAGTATGTATTAGTGTGTGGGGGCATAAGTACTCCAGGTAAGCGTGCAGCACTACCACTGTCCTTGATAATTTTCACCATGCCAGTGACTATTTAGATGGTATGTTGCTCCACCACTTCAGTCCAAAATTGAAATATAACTATGCAATAAAATGTTGTACAAGCATGAGATCAGAGGTCAGAAGAAAGGATTCTATCACTCTCTTGACACACCAGATAGGTAAATAAGCTGCTCTACAGAGTCAGATAACAATGTCGGACCACTAAAGAGATATATATCTATATTCTTGTTTATAGACTTATAATCATTAAAGGACATAGAGTAGCTGTGTCACTGTCCTTAGGGCATGTAGACGAGCCAGAGAGGACAGCTTCTTCAGAATTGAGGCAACATCATGTCATAAAAGGCATATTGATAAATCCTCCGTTCTCTGTGGCAATAAACCTTTCAGTACAAGACATCTTGCTTTTGACTTTTGGCCAGCACAAGCTGCTCTGTGCAGATTGACACAAACTGCTCGCAGCTTCTGAAATGGACGGCCGCACTTCTGGTGGGGTTTGAAACATTGACTAGAACGACCACGACTGGCTGCGATGGCTGCAATGCGCACGGAAAGCGCTGCATACGTGCCTGTTGGAATTTGGCCTTAAGATGACTGAGGAGCTGCTGTAAAACTGGTTTTCAAAAAGAAAAAAAATCTTGGTTTTGTTGGATTCTAATACACAAAAGGCAGATTTATTCTCTTCGTCATTCTTACCGAAAAACGTAATCATGGGCGTCAATTTCTTTCCCCATTCTCGAGCCATTTAGGATCCCTGCAGTGCCCACCACAGCACAGCGCACACATCCATCTCCACCTGGCTTTGGAAGCAATAGTGGCTCTTTTGGCTTTGGGATCAACTTCACTGAAGCCATCACATCTGCAAACCATCAAACAAAACAAAACAAACCCAGGACGCTGGAGTTAGGACTTAGCCTTAGTGCATAGATCTATCCACTCCCATGGATGTATAAACAAAAACTAGCTGCAGTGTTGGAGGAGGGACTCCATTCCTTCCTCCACTTCATTCCTGTGGAAGGCACATAAAGCCAAAAAAGTTTGATTTTCGGGTGTACGATTACCCGTATATTTTGCATTGTGGGGACCACAGAGCATTGTGGGGACCACAGAGCACGCACTCTAGAGACTAATGGTTTTAGAGGCCAAGCCGTTAACTTAATGGTTTATTGCTGAGACTCTCTGTCTGACAAAACTAGGGTATTAGTTGTAAATATGAACACATTTAGCATAGTATTATAATGATCAGTTGTAACTTTAAAATAGCCATCCAAATAACACTTATAGATGGCTTGGTCCATATAATTTTAATAGATGTTTTACAAATAATTTCTTAAAGGTTTACAAATAGGTAACACATATTAATATAATAATATAGTATACAAAATGTTATGTTTGCAACAATAAACAGATACAAATCTCTCTTAGCTATGATACAATATATAATTAGTAAGCTAAAATTATAGCATTACTAATAATTAGTAAACATTAAATAAACAATAAATTCTAAATAATAAAATGTAGTATTTATTAAACTTTGCATTATAAACACCCCTCAAAGAATCAGTTTAGGGATGTTTAGCTGTGCTGTTTTGCCCAGTTGGCACTGTATCTGTCTCATAAAGATACACCTACCAGCATACTTATACTCCATGAAACCAAACGGGTTGTTGAAATGTGAAAGCCGGTTCCACTCGGTCAGGTTGATATTGTCTTTATGAAGAAACAGGCGTATGTTGGGAAGGAAAGCCTTCTTGAAGCTCTCATCCTCAGAGTTTCGCACAGACTCTGCACATGTCTGAGAATGTTGGATAAAAATATTAAATTATGAAATAAATCCAAGAAAAAAAATATAAAAAAATACATAGAAAATTTGATTTCTGCAATGTTCACCTGGCTAAAACCATTGATTTAATGACAAGCCCATTCAGCTGAAGAACCAGCAGGTAAATTAATAATAAATTAATTTTCACAGTAGATAAACACAGGTTTTTCCAATGAAACTGAGGTTTGGTTCCATTCAGGTCAAATAGAGTGTACGTCAGCCTGCGTTGACCCTACTTCATATCAAAATGGCTGCTGTGAAAAAGGTCTATTGATAGAGAAGGAGCAGATGGCAGACATATTTACCTACACCCACAAAGTTAATACGTCTGCCTTTTTTGTTGTATCTTGTCATGACATGCTTACAGTAGGTCTGAGTGGCGCATCCTGGTTATAAACATCCTCAAAATCCCACATTGGAAGCTTGCTGAAGGATTTTCTGAAGAGGACCGGCATGGGAGTCTCATCTGTGACAGGATGTCTAGAAGTTCTCGTTTGATCAGTTTTTATCTTTGTCACTGGGTTTGTTTTTGTGGAGTTTGTGGAAATTTTTGCTTTTTGTGTAGGAGGAGGTGGAGTTGAGTTTCCTTCTTTATTCCAGATAAAATCAAACAAATTGTCTTTACCTCCATGTTTGTTTTTTCCTGAGAAAGCAGTCGAGCTGAGATGGAAATTTGACAAAAGAGCAATAGATGCAACATAGAAGAATTAGCAAATTACAATTTTACGTGACTTAAACAAAAATAACACATTTCTTTGTTTAAAAAAAATACAGAATTAGCAACTGATTGAAACAATGTTGATTAAGACTAAATACAAACACGACTTACCTGGTGTTTTTTGATAAATTCCCCCATGATAACATAAAAAGTAAAATGGCAACTGAGAACACAAGCAGGGAAAAAAAAAACTTGATGGTTTGGATCCCCATCCCTGAGAAGTGGAGGCTTTGCTGATCTGTTAAATATACAGAGTCTATATGAGTTTGCTTTCCCTCCTTGAGTATGTGTCTTAGTGGAAATGCCACCCAATGATCATTGTCAGCAGGTCGCTGTGACTGGTGGGCAGGGCTTTTAGTTAATGATCCAGATATATTAAACAGGAACCATATCACATAGATTTCCTTATTATCTTTAAGCTGGCAATTGAGCTGCCAACTGCTCGTTGCACCCTGGGAAGACAAATATCAAATAAACTTTGAGAGGTGAAAGAAGCATACAATTTCTGTCTGCTTTGTGATCCACACTCAGTGTAATTGTTCTTCTATACGCTTTTGTACAGTTATGGTCATCTTCCATACACTTATATTTAGATTTAGATTTCCCATAGATAACACAATAATATCATTATTGTTATTTTATTGTGACCACGATAATCTGTGTAGTGAAATTTTTATATTGTGACCTCAATATTATAAATTAAATAAAAAATAATGTAATAAATATAATATTAAACTACCTAAGTAAAAAATAAAAGGAAAGTCAGCAAATTGCCACATTAATTAAAATAGTTGCCAATTATGTTCAGTCAGTCAATTAATTGTTATATGTTGAGTAAAAGTTGAAGGAACAATATGTAAGACAATGTGTAACACTGACATCTAGCATTTGAAATGGGTACTGCAGTCCAAATTCAAAATACTGGAGAGTTGTTTCTTCCCCAGGCTCATGCCCATGCACATTGCCAGGTTAAGACACAACATGGTTAATAAATCTGTGTGGAGTTTCCATGTTCTCCCCAGGTCTGCGTGGCGTGGGTTCTCTACGGGTACTCCTGCTTCCTAAGTCCAAAGACATGCAGTTGATAACTTAATTGGTAAATCTAAATTGTCGGTAAGTGTGAATGTGAGTGTGAATGGTTGTTTGTCTCCATATGTGCTGTATGTTCTTTGATGAGCTGGTGACTTTTCTAGGGTGTACCCCTCCTCTCACCCAAAGTCAGCTGGCAAAGGCTCCACCCCCACCGTGACCCTGATGAGGATAAGTGGTTACAGATAATGGATGAATGGATGGATGTAATACTATGTGTAACACTGATATCTAATGGTTAAAAATTGGCACTGCAGTCCAAATTAAAAATATTGGCGAGTCATCTCATGCAGGTTGCCAGATTGAAGACTAAGAATTAGCTATAGAGGCCAAAACAGTTTTTTTGTACCAGGCTGTAAACATGTTTATTTCTGCTGTGAAGTTGGACATTTTAGTATGGGGACTTATGGAGACTGACTCACTTCTGCAGCCAGCCTCAAGTGGTCACTCGATGAATTACAGCATTTCCACACTGCCGCTTGATTAATACTTCTCAATACTTGAACATGTGCATGTACAGAGTATAACATTCATACATATTTTTCATATTTTTCTTTTTTTTTACCTATTTTTTATAGTATTGTATTTTTCTTCTTTAGCTTATTTATATTCTTGTTACACAATTATTGTGCTCTTAATGTGTGTTAACCTGCACATGACATATAAACACTTATTGTTCTTTTAAATATTACATTATTGGAGTACACAGTTCAGTACTCAAGTAAAGTACTGCACAGTACAGTACTATATATATGTATACTTAGTTACCTGTCACCATTGCTCATTGTTATCTCATCACTCTAGACTCATTAACACACTAAATGTAGTTTCTTTGCTTGTTTGTAGTCCACATTAAAAAGACTGACCGGAAGGTACATCCTCCCCAGGTGAGAACACCTTTCCTCCCTTCACACCTGCTTCACTGTAAACCCTGCTTGACTTTAGCACATGGCTCCTGTCACAAACCATTTCAGTCTGATGGGATTACCGGTAAAACAGAAGAGGCGTAAAGCCGAGCACGTTGCAGCGTGCCGTGCCAGCCACACCTGAGCTGTCCGGCAGTCTGGGGATATTAACACCAGGGGGCGGGCGGTGGGCGGACCCGGAGGATGTGACGTCCTCCTCGGAGAGGAGATTGTAGCATATCCCGACAGCTCCGCTGCTCGTTAACGTTGATGTTTGAGGATTATCACAATCATCCGGGATGGACAGCAGACAGTAAAGACAGTGGAGTCCTCCAGTAATCAGACATGGATCTAACTTTTATATTATCAGCTGCTATTTTCACGCTTCTCGCTATTGTGGTCGCCACATCGCTATTAAACGGCTCCACGTACACAACAGACCCAGCAGGACCGGGATTAGATCAATCAGGGCCGAAGCAGAACGGCTATGTACCGGACAAGAAGAAGAAGAAGAAGAAGGCGGAGGACGACTGGTGTGAGATGAGCGGGAGTTCACATGATCACTGGGATGTAGTGAAATCTGTGCTTTCAGTAAGTCAGTGCGCACACTGAGAGAGGTCTGCGTGTGTGTTTGATCACGTTATTGTCTCTATAATCTGTTTACTGACGCTCCCTCCCACGCAGACAGTTTACATGTCCAATCAGAGGTGGAAGAAGCACCAAAATCCTTTACCTAAGTAAAACCTGCAATGTTATAATAGAAGAAATGTACTTTAACAGCTAAATCCTGCATTATAAGTTTAATTTACCAGTTGCAACTCAAATTATGATCAGTGCATTGCAGAAATATTAAGCATAAGTGGAGTAAGTATATAAAAGTCATGCATATAAAACTATACATTAAAAGTAAAAGTGCTCATTTTGTTTCCTGAGTATTATTTTATAATATATATGATATTATTGCATTATTATTACTTGAGCAGTATAGGAGGAAGTATATAAAAGTCATGTAGATAAAACTATAAATTAACTTAATTAAAAGCTGCACTACTATAACTGAATTAACTGTACTCAAGTGTCATTTAAGGTGACATTTAATAGAAAACTTGAATGTCCAAACTAGCTGCAACTGAAAATATTGATGTATATGATCAACGTTAGTGCTCATTTTACTTTGTGAGTGTTATTTTATCATATATATTACATCATTGGATCATTATTATTATTAAAACTTACAGTGCTATAATGGAAAAAATACTCTTTAACAACCAAGTCCTGTGACATTTAAGGGGAAACTTGTAATAGTGAGCAGAAGTGGAGGAAGTATTCAGAGTAAGTAAAAGTAGCAATGCCACAATATAATACTTAAAACTATAAATTAAGTAAAAAGTCAAAGTAAAAGTTCTCATTTTGCTTCATGAGTACTTTTTAACAAGCAGGTCCTGCGTTAAAATTTGAATTCACTGTACTCATGTCTCAAAACATTTGTAAGAATATTGCATTTAATGGAAAACCTGAATGTCCAAGCTAGTTGCAACTAAAAATATTGATGCACGTGATCAATTTAGCGCAGAAATAGTGAGCAGACGTGGTATATAAGTATATAAAAGTCCTGCATATAAAACTATCTAATCATATTATTACATTATTATAATCGAAAGCTGCAGTGGTGTAATGGAAAAAATACAATTTCACAACCAGGTCCAGCGTTATAATTTCAATTAACTGTACTCAGACTCAAACTTTTATTATTCATACAGCACCTTTCATGCAAACGTGCATCCCAAAGTGTTTCAAAGAGCAAAAATAAAAACAGAAATAGACAAAATAGATAAATAAAATTTGGCCATGTAATGATAAAATGTTAAATATGTATATGTTAAATATAAATAATGTTAAATTATTGGCAAGACCTAAAATCTGCAACAATAAAAACAATCAAATATTAAAAGTAAATTAAATCCATCAGGTGAATAAACACAGGGGATAAGAAGTATCAGAGAGGATGATCGAGGCTTAAAAGCTCAGCAGTGAATGACGAGGTACTTTAAATAAAAGCCAGGATAAAAAGATATGTGTTTAGGTTTTTAAAAAAATGTCTACAGAGGTGGAGTCCTTCAGATCCACAGACTGATCCAGAGACCACAGAGGGCCACAGGGACTGAAGGCGGACTCCCTGTGTGGTTTTGTGGTGTGGAAGTACAGCTGCAGAAGATCTGAAGGACCTGCTCGGTACAGCATGTCATGTCTAAAGGATCGGCTGTTGCTGTTCAGTGATTTAAAAACTAATAAGAGTATCTTAAAATCAATCATAAAAATAACAGGCAACCAATCCAGTGACTTTAAAATAGAAGTTATGCGCTGTCTGTTTGGCCTGTGTCAGTACTCAGGTATCAAAATGTTTATTTAAAGGTGGCATTCAATGGAAAACCTGAATGTGCAACTCAAAATATGATCAATTTAAATAGAAATAGTGAGCAGAAGTGGGGGAAGTATGTAAAAGTCCTGCATATAAAACTGTAAATAATAATAATAATAAATAAAATTTGAGTTTACTGTACTCAGGTATCAAAATTTTTATAAAAAGTTGATATTTAACCAAATCTAACTGAAAATATTGATGCATGTGATCAATGTAGTGCAGAAATAATGAGCAGAAGTATTCAGAGTAAGTGAAAGTAGCAATGCCACAATATAATACTTAATTTCAAATACAACTCATGCACATAAAACTATAAATTAAAAGTAAAAGTGCTTATTTTGCTTTATGGGTGTTATTTTATCATATATATTATATTATTAGAATATTATTACAGATGCCTGAATGTGTAAGCAGCTAACTGATTTAATCTGTAATAATACATTATGTCATGTGTATTAAGTGATAGAAAGTTTGTCTTTTTGATGTAAAAATGCCAAAATTCACAGAATATTCCGTCTAGTTTTCTGACAAAACAAGACATTTGAAGATACGTAGTGTTCTGGTCAGCTATGATGGACATTTTTTTGCTATCAGCATATTAATAAATGATGAAAATAATCGTTAGCTGCAGCCAAATCTTAGTTTAGTGTCAGTTAAATCTAGTACAGTAAAAAGTACAGTATTCCCCTGTGAAATGTTGCAGAAGTGTAAATAAAATGGAAATACTAATGTAAAGTACCTCAAAATTGTACTAGAGCACAGTACTCAAGTAGCTTAAATGTAGTTGCTTTCCACCATGCAAATGACATCCCACTCAACTGTGTTGGCGTGCATGAAAATAAAAGCAAAGAGCGCAACAGTAGGAGGACTTTGACTCTTAGTCTTTCAGCCTAAAGTGGTATCAATAAATATAAAGGGAGCCACCTCCACACTCCACTCAGGAAGCTGTCATGACCCTCCCTGGCCTGTTTTTAGCCTCTTCAGTGCCTGTTGACGATATCAGCAAAGTATAAAAGGGTAACCTCTGATTTTCTACAACACACCTGCGCCAAGCGTAGGCCATCTGCATCCAGGTGAGGTGAGGAAAGCAGGTAACACACGGAGTTTAATTGATTTCTCTCGTGCTATTAGCAGTTTCTAATCCGGGCTTGCCCGCGAGGACGTGCACACAGCCGTACACCTGTGAAAAATGGTTTGATGCCCCACTCCTCACCCGTTAATTCTCTGACAGGAGGAGGCACACCCCCACCCTCACACTGAAGAACTGGCAACACCAGTTGAGCAGTCCTCCTCCACATCCATGAGCTTAGAGGTAGACTCGTCACCCGAGGCCTCGTCAGGGAAAGGCCGTAGGTCATTCATTGGGCTCTCTGATAAGGAGCTCCTAAAGTGTGCTTTCTCTCACCCCCAGACTGAAGGAGCCACAGAGAGCCCGGCGATCAACGGTGAGCACTTTTACCCACTTTGAAAAAGTTGTGAGTGACATATTTAAAATATATACACTATATATATTTTATTCAAAATAAAAGTTCGCTGTAGATTTTTAATGAACACACTTCTGTATTAATCAGATAAAGTGGGACTAAATGAAAACAATTCCTTGAAGTACGTCCCTGGAAAGGCACGATCCCACCACTTGGAAATGATGATGTCCACAGAGGAGCTGGAGGAGGAGCAGAGGTCAGTGAAATATAACAAGTTTGGTTTTTTGATTCGTTTGCGTTGGGGTAGTGCATTTCAGCTGCAGGGGTGTGCGCCAAAAAAATGCAACAATCTGCGGTCGAGAAGTTGAGCCAGAATCAACTTTTGGAAAAACGCAGCCTGACATCACACTGCAGCCGCCAATCAAGACCGGTCAAACCTCCACAGTCCGCCTGAAATGTCTCTGAAACTGAGACTATCCAGGTGGATATATGGACTAAACTCTGATACTCTACCTGTTGTGTTCTGGTTTCTAAATCTGTGTCTGGCTAGCAATTTCTGCTGCAAAAAAGTGACATAAAGAAGTTTAATTTGGTTTGTGTCCGATGGATTGAGAGAGAGAGAGAGAGAAAGAGAAAGCAAGCAGTGGTCGAGAGACATAGATAGTGAATGAGAGTGAGTGAGCAGCAGCCTCAATAAAGCCGGTTAATCAGCAAAATAAAAAGTTATTTCCTGATTGTTTCAACCTGGAGGAGGATTTCCTACAACCTGGCAACCCAAAACATTTTCTTATTCATGGCTTATAAATAACTTTAAAGACATGAATAAAAAGTGATGTGTTGATTATTATTTACAGCCTAAAGTTAAACTTTCAGCACTTTTCGTGCATCCCATCCTGTCACAGATGCAGGTCCCTGGTCTACAGAGGGGCACGCCATTGCAAGAGTTTTGTCCCTTCTGCCACAGCGTGTGCTCAGAGCTATATATATGTTATATGGGTGGAAAAATATGCTGTGTTGGATGCTTATTTTCGCGGTTATGGTGTGTTGTTTAATGTATCTATGTCTATACGTGAGACATTGTACAGACTGTGGCAACAAATCTATCTATTAATCTATCTATTAAATGAACTTCCCGTGTTTCCACGTAGCTGCTCTGCCCTCTGTCCTCTAATCTCCCCTACACTGTCTTCACGTGTGCTTGAGTGTTGTTGGCGTTTCACTCGGAGTGTTTAGCCGCTGTATCACCCGTCCTCTTCAGGCTAGACTGAGTAAGGCGAGATTGAGTCTCTGCCAGGCATTAGCTGAAGGATGGATGACACGAGACTCAAAGGTGGTTGCTGTAATGTGTCTGCATGCCCTGCTTTTATCATTGCAGGAGACACTCCAGTGCAGACTTTATCTGTCTGTAAGCCTGAAAAAGGAGCAAATGTGTGGTAAAGTATGAGTTATTCTCACCTGTTTATCTCAAAGGGAGTCACTTTCTGGCCATTGAATGAAAAATATACAATTTTTTCTCAATGCAGCGATCAGCTTTTTATCCTCAAGTGGCCACGAAGCGACTGATGTAACTGTGCAGTGTTGCTCACCTTATCCCACATACCCTCCTCCCCTTCTATCGCCCCCATTATTCCACGTTAGATGTGTGAATCTCAGGTGTACCGACAGGTGTTGATTGTCGTCACCTCTGACTGCAGATTGTTAGTTAATCCTCTGAGGACTCTCCTCTGTTTTGCCACAAGGAGGAGTCAGTGTAACGTAACACTGGGATCTGTGCTGACAGGGCAGTCACTCCTAAAACTATTCAGTCACACGGGAACAGAGAGAGGGTAAACACTGGAGGTCTATGCTTTGATAAGAGAATTCTATCTTATCGTAATATGTGGTGACTGACATCAGGAGGATAGACAGGTGGGATGATATTGATGTCAGAGGATTTTATAACTATAAAAAATTGTTTAAAATAGTTGAAGGAATCTGAAGCACTCAAGAGGGTAGTGATTTAAAAAGCCATCAGTAAAATATACTTCATTACGTATATTATATCTAGAGTTTCTACTGTTAATCTAAAAAGTTGCAAAGCGGATTTATAGACTTTGCAATGTACAGATTATAATATTGTATCAGGTCTCGCTGCCACCGTGGGTTCACAACACAGACACAGGCACGACAGTCCGAACAAATAACAATTACTTTTATTCAAACTTTCTGCAGACAAACATTTTAATACATTCCCTCAAGCTGGTGCATGCAATACGGTTTATGTATTAGGTAGCATTGTGTACATGAGGTAGGTGGATATGACAGTATAGTATGAACAGCAGGCATAGGCTGTGTATGAGTGATGATATTTACATGTTTAATTTAGATTAGATTAGATTCAACTTTGTTGTCATACACATAGTATAAGTACTAAGACAACAAAAGGAAGTTTAGCATCGAGTGCAGAGTAGTACATATGTTTAGGGATATATAAACATATAAACAGTGCAGATATAAATATGAATATGTTAAGATTTATACAGTATGAATAGAGTGAAATGAATACACTAAGATATATACAGCTTGTGCAGCTGACTGCAACAAACTGTACAGCAAAATTGCGCAATTGCTGGTATTAAGCGTAATTATACAGTGTGGGTTAATTAAGCTAAGATATGTACGGTATGAACAGTATTAACAGTAATTATATAGTGCGAGTGTAAGAACTAGTTATAAAACTGGTCGAACAAAAGAACAAAAACTAAATTTAAACAATGACAATAAATAATTTTCAGGTACATTCGACGTTTGAGGCTCAGGGATTGTTCCTGACACTGTGTGTCTGTTCATGACTGTTCAGCAGAGGGAACCACACATCAAAAATCACATAATGTCAGGACAAACAAACAGAAGAATGTATTCAGAACATCTTCAAACCTCTTCATATTTATGTTTTCACTACAGGCAAGACAGTACATGATGTTTTTCAAAGGATTCAGATGCCTAGATGAGACAGTTATTGAGTTTTACCACCAGACCAAGTAACCACAAGGGTGGGAGTTACAATCACTCCAACTATTTAACTGACATCAGGTCGTAGAATATATACATATATACATGTAGAAAACTCACTTATGGAAACAGATTCAGCTACTATTATTCTATTTGTCTGTTGCTGTTTTTTTACCCTGATATTCTGTGCAATGTTTGGTTTGTGATTTCCTTAACATGGTCCGTCCTGTGATTTTATCTGTCTACACTAATCATGTGACTACTTGTCAACATGTATAAAAAAAACTAGAGCCCGACCGATATGTGATTTTTGAGGCCGATACAATTTTACAGGGGAAATAGTAATAGTACTTGCCCAGCTCTGGTTCTGGCGCAACACTGGCTTCACCTCCCCATCAGCATTCGCCCACACCGTGGGCCTGAAAACCTCCTCTTCTTGGCGCTATAAAACACCTGTCGTACAAACATTAACACTACTCAGGGGCTCACGGTCCAGGCAGTCCGGCTAACAAACTGAGCTAACAGCAGCTATAGTTTGCAGCAGTTTACTTTACTGTCCATCAGGAATCTCTGTAAATCACAGAGAGTTCAGGCGGAGTGGCCAGAGGACATCAGAAGGAAATCAGAAAACAATGAAAGAGACACCATTCACCTGATTACACGTCAATGTAGCATCAAAATTTTTTACAATCTGTTATTTTATGGTACAAAAGTTACACAATGTTGCTTTAAAGGCGTTTTAAATTACTACCCTTTTGAGTGCCTCAGATTTCTGTGACTGTTTTCTGCCGGGTGTGGCATGTTGTGTTTTTCTGCACAGGCGTGAATGATTAACGTTTACTCATCTCTGAGTTCAACCTTTGTCTTGTCAGTTGTGTCTGCCTTCCGTTCTGTTTTAATAGTAGTGTGATGTGCAAAAAAATGTGAATCTAAGCTGCTCTCTCACTTTATTAATGACTTTTCCGTCCTGAGACCTTCATCAGGTGAACACTGTACTGACCTCTTCCATCCACATTTAAAGGAATACTTTGACGTTTTGAGAAATGAGAGTTAAAGCTGCAGTTGTCTCTCTTCTGCCTTTTATCATTCCGCTAAGCCACTCCGACCAAACCCGCAATTTCAAACAGCTGCAGAAGGAGCCAGCTGCTTCACAAAACTAGCCAATAGGAACGTCCTCTTGCTGAAAAGACCTGCAATCTCTTTTCTCTTCTTAGCTTCCGCCATCAGCATCCTGTTTGGTGCCACCATGATCGTTACTAGTGATTTTTCCCAGGCTTTGATTGCATAATGTTAACTGTACCGTGTGCAGGATTGTTTTCTTATCTCACCTCTCAACGTTTATTTGATATTTGTCTTCCCAGGGTGCAACGTGAGCAGCTGGCTGCCATCTTCCAACTGCTGAACGACAACAAGGAGACATTTGGGGAGTTGTCCGAGGGAGACATGGAGGAGCAGCTCAGACTCTACTCCATCTGAGACTCTTCTTTGACTCTTTGTGTTGCGATCCAGCCTCTGATTGTGTTTTTGAAACCTGATGGACTACTACAGTACACCAAATACTTCAATAAACTTGTTCACACTATTCAAAGCAGCTGTACAGTCCGCTCAACAACAACTCCCTTTTTTTAATATGACACACTTTGTTTGTTGTATTGTGCTGTTTTACCCATCTCTCATGACAGACTCATGGTGTGTTCACACAGGAAGGAAAGCAAACCTTGTCACCTTGTGTTACTAGCATGAGTAATGCAATCAATCTGGTTTATTACAGGCCAAAATAAACTTTTGATTGCAATAAACAGATCAAAAGGATGCAGGAATAACTACATAAAGATGCCAATTTGTAAAAAACCAGACAGATATTTTCAGAACTTGCCAAGTGGTCCAACTTTCTTGCTTACTGTTCTCCAAGGTTGCAGGGTGAGAAGTAAGATCCACTTTTTAATCACAAACCGCTCCAGATCAGAGCAGAATCCAGTATGACTCCGGGTGTTTACTCTTCCAGAAGCTCCATTGTTACCACCGGGTCACTCAGCAGCTGTCCACATATCATTCCCTTTCTCTACCCTCTTTCCTGTCTCTCTGCAACCTCTGTGGCTGTGACGTGAAGCCAATGTGGAAGCGGCGAAAACTGCAGTTCCTCAAACATCCACTTGAGGCTGGCTCCAGAACAAGTCAATCCCCATGTTAAAATGTCCAACTTCACAGCAGAAATAAACATGTTCACAGCCTGGTACAAAAAACAGTTTTGGTCTCTATAGCTAATTTCTCTGTTCATGACAACTGTACTGAAGGTGAAATTTTATAGAACTTCAGCACCTCAGCTCTACTGATGATCAACGTTTTTGCCCATTTTTAGATTAGCCGACAGACTAAGAGGCAGACAGATACGGGACTGCCAACATGGCGGCAGCCAGAGCCACCACACTCAGAGTTACACAATGGCCCTTCAGCTACCTATGGGTGACGCCACAACGTCCATATTTTATTCTGTCTATGATCTCTACCCCTTTCCTGTCTTTCTCTGTCCAATCGAGGCTAACAAGCCCTAAAATAACAGTTTTAACAGTATTTTTAAAAGATGCAAATTTGCGACTTGCACTGACTTTGTATGTGAAGAATTTGTCTTTCTGTGTGAACATGCCATCAGAGCGTTATGAATCTCCCTTTAATCAGTCAATCAATTATCCACAAGCCTCATGACGACTCAAACAGCTGAACATTTTCCAGCCCAGAACAAGATTTCTAGCTACCCATATGCAAATAAGGACTTAAAGGGATGAAGAGCTATTATTTTTATTAGTTGTGTATTATAGTAAAAGGAGGGAAAAAATATGTTAATTCATTATGTAACTTTTTTTTTAATTCAATGTAATCGTCATAAAATCTGAAACAGGTACAAATCCTGTTCTTCTCTGTTGTGTAATAAACCACATGATACACCTTTGTGAAGTTGTGTGTGAGAAAAAAAAAGAATGTGTGTCTCTGTGTGTGTGGTTTCTGTTTTATATATCTGTATCACTAACTTTGTAAAAGCCCTGCCCAATTAGTTACAGTGACCAGGTAACAATGATACATCTGGTGGCATTTCCACCACGACACAAACTCAAGGAGGGAAAGCAAACTGCAAATACACTCTGTATTTAACTGATCAGCAAAGCCTCCGCTCCTCAGGGATGGCACTCCTAACCTCCAGGATTTTTTCTTCCCTGCTTGTGATCTCAGTTGCCATTTTACTTTTTATGTTATCATGGGGACGTTTATCAAAAAACAACAGGTAAGTTGTGTTTGAATATAGTCTAAATGAACATTGTTTCAGTCTAATTCTGTAATTTTTTACTTATTATTATTTATTTATTCAAAGAAATGTGTCCGTATTTTTATTTAAGTCACTTAAAATGTATTTTCTAATTCTTCTATGTTGCATCTATTGCTCATTTGTCAAATTTCCACCTCAGCTGGACTGCTTTCTCAGGAAAAAACAAACATGGAGGTGAAGACAATTTGTTTGATTTTAAGATCTGGAATAAAGAAGGAAACTCAACTCCACCTCCTCCTACGCAAAAAGCAAAAATTTCAACAAACTCCACAAAAACAAACCCAGTGGCAAAGATAAAAACTGATCAAACGGATGAGACTCCCATGCCGATCCTCTCCAGAAAATCCTTCAGCAAGCTTCCAATGTGGGATTTTGAGGATGTTTACAACCAGGACGCGCCACTCAGACCTACTGTAAGCATGTCATGACAAGATACGACAAAAAAGGCAGACGTATTAACTTTGTGGGAGTGGGTAAATATGTCTAGTCTCTTCCCTCTTAATTATCTGTTTTAAATGGGACCTTCGTGAGTTTTGTTTGTTTTCTGCTTCAATGCACAAAGTAAGACTGTGTTTTCTTTACCTGTTTGGTTATCTGCCGCTTCTCTATCAATTATTTTACCTGCTGGTTCTTCAGCTGAATGGGTATGTCATTAAATCTGAGGTTTTATCAAGGTAAACATTGCAGAAATTGAGAAATTTCTGTGTTTTTTTCTCTTAGATTTATTTCATAATTTAATATTTTTATCCAACATTCTCAGACATGTGCAGAGTCTTTGCGAAACTCTGAGGATGAGAGCTTCAAGAAGGCTTTCCTTCCCAACATACGCCTGTTTCTTCATAAAGACAATATCAACCTGACCGAGTGGAACCGGCTTTCACATTTCAACAACCCCTTTGGTTTCATGGAGTATAAGTATGCTGGTAGGTGTATCTTTCTGAGACAGATACAAAGCGCCAAGATTTTTTTAATCATTGTGTATGGCTGCTTTGTGCTTACCTTGAATACTTATTATTGTGCCAGCTGGGCAAAACCCCACAGTTAAACACTCCTCAACTGATGGTTTGAGGGATGTGGACACACACATGCTTGTTCGATCGATAATTCATAATTCTTTCTGAATTTCATAATTTCTCACAGAATCCAGAGAAATCTCTGCACTTAAAGGGCCAAAAGGCCAAAAAACAACATTGAATGACTGTGAGCTTCGATCAGAAATCCATTGTCAGTTTGTTGCAGCATCTACAAATACAAGTTAAAGGTTTGATTCCAGCCCACAGCCCTTTGCTGCATGTTGTCCCCTCTCTCTCTTTGCTGATTTGCATCTTGTGCATATATGTTTTGTTTGTTTTGTTGGTTTGCAGATGTGATGGCTTCAGTGAAGTTGATCCCAAAGCCCAAAGAGCCACTATTACTTCCAAAGCCAGGCGGTGATGGATGTGTGCGCTGTGCTGTGGTGGGCACTGCAGGGATCCTAAATGGCTCGAGAATGGGGAAAGAAATTGACGCCCATGATTACGTTTTCCGGTAAGGAAGACGAAGAGAATAAACCTGTCAATTTTGTGCTTGCAAGACCAAGTTAAGTTTTTCCCTGTATGTTTGTTTTCCTCCCATTATGACATGCTACTGTAGAATAGAAAATTCCCTCACAGTTTGTGTTCACTTGTTTTAAGAGAGTGACACAGATTGCTGTGGTTGAGTGACACAGACAGTGAATGAGAGAGGGGGCGCTGGTTGTGAGTTGTGAATCAGAAGAATAAAAAGTAATTTTTTGATCGTTTCAATGCAGGATGAAATGCTGACAAACTCTATCCCTTTGCCTGTGTCCTAGTGCTAGACCTCCTGCTATCCTCCTTTAGACACTAAAAAACAATACTTCTGTCAGAGAGGCTGAAGATTGAGAAATCGCTTTCGAGAATTGCTGCCACGTCTTGCACAAACACTTCCACTTAATCCATCTTCAACTATCTGGCACTGCACACTGTCATAAAATGAGAGGTGAAGTTTACAGTAAACAATGACTGTACCAAGGTTAACATGCAGTGTGTAGCATTTTACTCAGCATGTAAGTATTTTTTCTCCGTTCACCTCTCGTGGCCTCATTTGAACAAGCCTTGAATTCCCTAATCCTAGAAATGGTGAACATAGGACCCCAGGAACCTCCATTGAGATAATGCTCACTGTGCAATGCTGTCTATTATTTTTTTTACTCTAGTTATTTTTAATAAGACACAAGAGACATACAGGACCTCCAGTGTAAAGAAAACAAACTATACATAATGTATACATACATAACGGATGTTAAACATTACATTTCATACATTCATATTTCACCTATTCAGTAGTGGTGTTCTGATACGCCTATGTACTGTATATACAGTCACTCCTTGTACTGTACATACAGTTAATAATGTATAACCTGAGGTCAGCATACAGACCTGTATGTATGCGTCTTTGCCTTGTGATCAAGGGCTGTTTGACAATAATCTGTTTTGTGTGCAAGTGAACTGACAGCTGCTGACAACTACAGTCAGAGTATGTTGGATCATACAACACACTTGATTCAGATTCTTTGTGTATATCTTTGTGTGTGTGTGTGTGTGTTATTTATTAAATTCAAACATCCTTTTAACGCTGCTGTTTAATGTGGCTGTTTTATTATTACTTATTATAACTACTTTAGCTTTGTTTTTAGTTTGTTCTCTATGTATTCTATTTAGTTGTGAAGTGTATTGGGACCATGCTACATGATGATTCTGCACTTTCTGCAACATTGCATAGAAATTTGTATTTTTTGTGATTTATTGCCCCTCAGTGCAACCACTGTCATAAATATGGTTGTGTATTTGTTACAATTATATTACTTATGACCAAAAATTAACTTTACGAACAGCCAAACATGAAGCAAGTGCAACAACAAAAGACATGGCAGTCAGCTAATATTAATTACTAGTCCAACAGCAAGAAGCCCAGCTCAGCGTCTGACTTTCAGCCTTTTATTTCTAGCGGGAATGACAGAGACACCATTCACCTGATTACAAGTCAGAACATCAAAATGTGACATCAAAATGATTTAAAATGTGTTATTTTATGGTAGAAACATTGTTGCTTTGAATAAAAATTGATTGAGTGATTTCTGAAGGCCACTGTCACATTTGGATGTGTTTGTATGGCAGGATGAACAGTGCAGTCATCAAAGGTTACGAAGAAGACGTTGGAAACAGAACATCTGTGTACGTTCACACGGCTCACTCCATCACTATGTCACTGTATTTATTCAAGAAGTATGGATACACATCTGTCCCTAATGATGAGGTACTCAAACTCAGATGATAACAGTGTAGTATTGTAATGTTTTATAACTCACACATACACACTCATCTGTCATCCTCTTGTTTTTGGCAGGGTATAAAATATGTGATGATTCCTGAGGGGATGAGGGATTTCAATTGGCTCGAGGGTCTTCTCAAAGGAGAAAGGGGAGCTGGCCCATATCACAACAAATGGTGAATATCAGCTCTCTCTATAATTATTAGTAGAGGATAACATGCTAACAGAAGCCAACAGTAGAAGCAACAGATTAAGTCCTGGGTCAACTTAAAGACAATGTACAACCTGAGGCACTCTCCAGCTGAGAGTATTAACATCATTGTCCTAGATGCAGATCTAACTAATCTAATTTTTCATCATATATTTCTTTGATGATCACAATTGACTTTTGTATTTGAACCCTCCAGGCCAAGGACGTACTATCGCGGGCAGTACAATGAAAGTCGATTCTACGTTCTGCACCAGGATTTCCTCAGATACGTGCGGAACAGGTCAACCTCCTCGAATAATCCAACCCAATTTAACTTTTTGTGGTTTAGAACAATTATGATAATAACTTTAATTGTTTAGCTCTTTTCATGTAGAGATGTAGAAGTAAAATGGTGATAACATTACAATAAAACCCACAGATAAAAATGATATAAACAGCAGAAAGAAAGACTTGACAGTTGGCGAGGTATCCCAAATTAATTCTCAGGTCATTTAGTACCTTTAAAAAATGAATGTAACAGTCACTTAGGAGTCTGTCGTATCAGTAAAAGACTGGTTTTTAATGTATGTGTATCTTCATTTTTTTTTATTGCCCACAGGTTCTTAAAGTCTGCTAATCTGAACTCATCATACTGGGCGATAGTCAGGCCAACCAACGGGGCATTCACTCTCTTCCTGGCTCTGCACACCTGTGACATTGTAAGTTAATATTACTTAAATGTGTCCATCTATAGCTATCCACCCCTCATGAGTAGTATACTATAATTTATACATAATTAAACTTCAGTTATAGTTCATTCATTCTTAAAGGAGTAGTCTAACCTTCAGGGAAATGTGCTTTTTCAAATTTTTCTTGTGGGTTTGATGAAAAGATTGATACCAGTTTTATGTCTGTTAAAATTATAGAATGGAGCCAACAGGCGATTAGCTTAGCTTAGCATAAAAACATGAACATGAAAACAGGGGAACATAGCTGCGTACCAGCACAACTAAAGTTTACTAATAAACATTATTATAATGTTATATGTTGTTTGTTTAATCCACGTATAAAAAATGAATTGTTTTAATCAGGGTTATGTGTGGGAGTATTTCTTGGTCAGTTGCAAATTTTGTTAACTTTCAGACAGAGCCAGATTAGCTCTTTCACCCATTTCCAGTGTTTATGCTAAGTTAAACTAATTGTTTGCTAGCTGTGGATCTTGTCATCTAACTCTATGCAAGAAATTGAATAAGTGTATTTCTCAAAGTGTCAAACTTTTCTTTCAACAAATATTTTCTTTGTGTTAATTATCCTCAATGATCCCTGTTCTCTGTTTTTGTCTTCTTAGGTGAGCGCATATGGATTCATGACTGAGGACTACAACAAATACTACAACTACTATTATGAGAAAGGTGTTAAAACCAATGTTGTTTTCTACATAAACCACGACTATATGCTGGAGAAGAACATGTGGACAAAACTACACAACAGCAAAATAATTAGGCTATACCAAAGAACGGACTCAGTGACAGGGACAGAAAAGCCAAAGTAACACTGATACACTGAGAACGGCAACAATGGCATCAAGAAGGAAAATCAAACCCTGCACGTGTGTGACATGATGAAAGGCATTACCAGCACCACAGTGTTTACATTTACACACTGATACACTACACATTAAAGGCCCAGTGTGTAAGATTTACAGAATATGGCAGAAATGGAATATAATATGCATGTTTACATTAGTGTATAATCTCCCGAAAATACGAATTGTTTTGTGAATGAGCCTTTTATATCTACATACATCACAGGTCCCCCTCCACAGAGTCCGCCATGTTGAACTGCCATGTTTCTACGAGAAGGGTTAAGTCTGGGGCACCTGGACTTGGTTGTAGATCCATGATAACATTTCATCTCTCATCTTAGAGTCTTCTTCAGTTTGGACTGACTGGTGGGGAGATCCTAGTAGATAGCCTAGCGCTTATCGTTATTTTGACGACTGTTGTCAGAGTCGGTAGAGTCAACTAAGATCTGGAGTTGATGATGCCGTTAAGGACACCTGAGCTCCGGAGTGGACGATGGTTGTTGGAGTCACATGAGGCCAAGTGTGAATTGCTTAGGCATGGTTTCTCTACTTTTACAAAGATAGCCACCTTCACTCCTCTTTCAAACCACCTGTCTTGCCTGTCCAAAATTTTACCATCATTGTCACCTCCTGGATGAGAGGTGAAACGTCTTTGCAGATCTACAACCAAGTCCACTTGCTCCAGACTTAACCCTTCTCGAATAAAGATGACCTGGATGACTGAGAACCTTCACAGACGCCATGTTTCTAGTCCAGAACTGACAAAACCTGGTCCTGGATAGAGCATGTTGACGTTTTAGCGTGTTTTGCAGCCACTGTTGTTTATCCTTCATGATTGCAACGGGAGGGGAGATTTGGGTTTTCTGGTTTAGTATTTCTTGTTTTATGTTGAGTTAAGTCTTTCTTAAGGGGTCTTGTGTTACTTCTTGCTGTTGTCTTTTTCCCACCTGTTTTTTGTGTCACCTTTTTAATATTAAATTAATTCTCTTGTATTTCACTTGTCAGTTTGTTGTCATTGTTCCGTCTTAGTGCTTCCCCATGTCCCTGTCCTGTTCCTTGTGTATCTCGGTTCTGTATTTAAATTTGTTGGACTTGTTTTCATGGGGTTTATCTTATCTTGACTTTAGTTATTTTGTGCTAACCTGTCTGTCCTGTAAGTTATTAAAGTCACCTTTTTTTCATTTTATCTGGGATAATTATATTATTTTAATGAGGTCAACGTATGTAAGAGTAATCTTTTCTTCTACTTCACACGATGAGTCGACATAAGTTCATAATAAGACATAAGACAACAACTTGCACGGCACAGATGAGAGCACCCACAAAGTAATGGAAATTACTGCAGGAAATACATTTGTAGTTGTTAAATTTGTAGGTGCTTGTGTACTTCTTTCATCTGTAAATATATCAGAAAAGACAGTCATCATAAACTTATTTTACAGCTTTGACTGTCTGGGGCAACGTCCTTCTAAACTTGGATCATAGTGCATATATAGTGCAGTCATTAATTGCTACTGACACCTACTGGTGAAATTTCCTTGTCATCAATCAGGTGAGATGCAAGCAAGCATGGTCAACCGAACTAAATAGACAATTCAGACAAACCTATGCACTACTATTTGTGAGTTTTGCTGAAAGATATTGAAATAAATATGTGATATGATTTTTTTTTTTTTTTTTTTTTAAAACAAACATTTACAGTGGACCTAACGCTGAAATTTACGGAGCCCGGATAGGTCACAATTCCTATTCCGGTCACAGAATTTGAAGGGTTGCAGAATGTGTTGAAACACCTGTGGACATACACCACTGCTGAGGTTAAACCAGAGCGCTGTAAAGGGCCCCAAAATCAATCAAATATGTGAATAAAGATTCATAGCGACATTTTAAAAGCTCATAGTTTAAAAATGTGTTGTAATTTGCCTAGCTTTACACTTGTCAAGTTGTTGTTTTTGACAAGTTGAAGGTAGGTTAAAGGTCAAGCGGGGGGGCAGAGGTTAACCAAGCTAGCAGGCCATGATCGTGATGCTTCAGTTGCTGTCACTCAACTCATTTAACGTCTCTTATCTCGCTTGAGAGTGACCTGCGTTTGATTGTACTGATCTGCTACAGAGAATATGTGGTGTTCATAACATCTAACAGATAAGTTTCCCTCATGTTTACTATTTCATGTGGGCTCCTTTTTGTTGAGTCTCAATCCTGTTCGTAACACCACTTGTTGCAGTAGTAGCATCCGTTTGGTTTTATTCCGTGATAAAACACTTGTTTCTGCAATTTGTGCATTTTATTTAATTAACGTCAGGTAATAATATAAATCTTTATATTTAAAATCAAGAAATTGCGCCTGTTTGGGGGCAGTTGTAGGTTATAAATTCATGGTTAACTGTACTAACTGTAATACACACACTCACCTTACCACAGGGAGTCGTTGTTCGTCTTTAAACTTCCCTCGACGACCGTTACTAATCTTTTAGTAAAAAACATTAATATGGAGATTTTTGTCGGTGGCTTTGGGACTCCGTAACGTTGTCAGCTGCACTTGGATGAACTGTGTAATGTTAAAGTAAAACGTTAAATAAATAATTTAAATTAAACGTAAACTAAGTAATCCACTCCCAGCATGCTTTGCGTCACAACGGTTAAAACGTTTGTTTTTTTTATACTGTCAGTGGTGGAAACAGATCAAACTTTACATTTAGAGTTTCTCAGTTCTGCAGTGTAAAGTTTACATTCATCATCGGTGTGTGTGAGTTTGTTCTGTTTTACTTAGTGGAATCAACATGAATGACACCAGTAGTGAAGTACATGTCCCTGTTAAAGTGATCATCCTCTCAGTGTTGAGACACCAGATTACTCTGACTTCTCTTCAGATCGTATAAATCTTTCGCCTTTTACTAAAGATTTCCGTGGAGAGGATCAATAAGAGTTATACTCAATTTTTTGATGCCCTGCTTCAATGTGGGGCTTCCTGATTTGTTGAAAGAAAACATTTATATTAGTAAGGCTGTGATTTGTGTTCAGCCCTTCTGAGTTAGCCATAGTGTGAGAAATGTAAAAACAATAAATAGAACTAAATGGCTAATAATCTTATTTACATTTTACATTTCTTTCTCTATTTATAACTAATCTTTTAAATGCCCATTTACATTAATGCTCTGTATTATAAAATATTAGCATTGGTAGTTTTCTTATTTATATATGTATATATACACCTTTCATAACATTGCATTCAAACCTTTCAGCAGAGTTTTGTAGATTGTGGGTGAGGAGGCAACACCCACTCAGCAGACCGGAAGTGTAAACCGTGTAAATTCATTCATTCATCATCAGTGCTGTGTAAGTTTGTTCTGTTTTGTTTAGTGGGATCAACATTGATGACACCAGTAGTGAAGTGCATGTCCCTGTTAAAGTGATCATCCTCTCAGTGTTTGAGACATCAGATTACTCTGACTTCTCTTCAGATCGTATAAATCTTTCGCCTTTTACTAAAGATTTCCGTGGAGCGGATCAATAAGAGTTATACTCAATTTTTTGATGCCCTGCTTCAGTGCGGGGCTTCCTGATTTGTCAAAGAAAAAATTAATGTTGATGTCCCAGCTCTTTCTATATTTCCTGTGGTGTGCAATAAACCTGCTTCTGGTGGTAAATGCACATTACTGTAGTGTTATTGTTTTAACTAAATAGTGATGTGTTTAATTAAATAACATGACTTGTAAAACCTCAAATACATATCAGAAATCCTCAATAATATGCTCATGATGAAATAAATGGGAACTGACTAATTATCTGGATAATTAATAATTAATTAATTTATCTGGAAGTATTAGCATTAGTACCTTTATTTTTTATATATGTATAACATTGCATTCAAACTTTTCAGCAGAGTTTTGGAGATTGTGGGTGAGGAGGCCACACCCACTCAGCAGAACGGAAGTGTAAACTGTGTAAATCTTCTTCTTCTGTTATATAAAATCTTTTGTTCTGTTTTCTTTAGTGGGATCAACATTGATGACACCAGTAGTGAAGTACATGTCCCCGTTAAAGTGATCATCCTCTCGGTGTTTGAGAATTCAGATTACTCTGACTTCTCTTCAGATCGTATAAATCTTTCGCCTTTTACTAAAGATTTCCGTGGAGAGGATCAATAAGAGTTATACTCAATTTTTTGATGCCCTGCTTCAATGTGGGGTTTCCTGATTTGTTAAAAGAAAACATTTATATTAGTAAGGCTGTGATTTGTGTTCAGCCCTTCTGAGTTAGCCGTGGTGTGAGAAATGTAAAAACAATAAATAGAACTAAATGGCTAATTATTTACATTTTACATTTCTTTCTCTATTTATAACTAATCTTTTAAATGCCCATTTACATTAATGCTCTGTATTATAAAATATTAGCATTGGTAGTTTTCTTATTTATATATGTATATATACACCTTTCATAACATTGCATTCAAACCTTTCAGCAGAGTTTTGGAGATTGTGGGTGAGGAGGCCACACCCACTCAGCAGACCGGAAGTGTAAACCGTGTAAATCTTCTTCTTCTGTTATATAAAATCTTTGTCTGAATGTTTCAAGTTTCTTAGTTAAGCAGTGTAAAGTTTACATCCATCATCAGTGCTGTGTCAGTCCACAAGATGAGTTTGTCCTGTTTTACTTAGGGGGATCAACATTAATGACACCAGTAGTGTAGTACATGTCCCCGTTAAAGTGATCATCCTCTCAGGGTTTAAGACATCAGATTACTCTGACTTCTCTTCAGATCGTATAAATCTTTCGCCTTTTACTAAAGATTTCCGTGGAGAGGATCAGTAAGAGTTAAACTCAATTTTTTGATGCCCTGCTTCAGTGTGGGGCTTCCTGATTTGTTGAAGAAAAACATTTAAATTAATAAAATTAGAACTTGTGTTCAGCCTTTCCAGATTAGCAATACTGTGAGAAATGTAAAAATAATAAATAAATAGAACTAAATGGCTAATTATCTAGTTATTTACGTTTTACATTTATTTCTCTTTTAATAACTCATCTTTTAAATGTCCATTTACATTAATGCTCTGTATTATAAAATATTAGCATTGGTAGTTTTCTTAGTTATATATGTATGTATACAGCTTTCATAACATTGCATTCAAACTTTTCAGCAGAGATTTGGAGATTGTGGGTGAGGAGACTACACCCACTCAGCAGACCGGAAGTGTAAACCGTGTAAATCTTCTTCTTCTGTTATATAAAATCTTTGTCCGAATATTTCAAGTTTCTTAGTTAAGCAGTGTAAAGTTTACATTCATCATCAGTGCTGTGTAAGTTTGTTCTGTTTTCTTTAGTGGGATCAACATTGATGACACCAGTAGTGAAGTACATGTCCCCGTTAAAGTGATCATCCTCTCAGTGTTTGAGAACTCAGATTACTCTGACTTCTCTTCATATCGTATAAATCTTTCGCCTTTTACTAAAGATTTCCGTGGAGAGGATCAGTAAGAGTTATGCTAATTTTTTTGATGCCCTGCTTCAAAGTGGGGCTTCCTGATTTGTTGAAGAAAAACATTAAATTAGTAAAATTAGAACTTGTGTTAGTTCAAACCTAAAAACTAAGATTTGGATTCTGGCCTTCTGGATCAGCAACAGTGTGAGTCGTGAAGTCTGTGTAAAAAAGGTAAAAAATTACAAATGAAACTAAATGGCAGTTGGCTAATTATCTGACTATTTTTTGTATTACATTTCTTTTTCTTTTAAGCAGTGTAAAGTTTACATCCATACCGGAAGTGACTTTCTTTTCCAAACTGTCTCTGCATTGGTCTAATGTGACGGCACAAATCCAGCAGATTTGAAGCAGAAAGACTCCCTGTGGTAACAGACCACAAAAAACTGTTAAATCAAGAGTTTTATCACTGATTAAATTCAAAGAAACTACTGAAAGAAGCAAATTACAAGTCTTAATGTTTCAAACAGGTTATACAGTTATTATAATTTATTTGACAAATCAGGGACAGAAAAGCCAAAGTAACTGATACACTGAGAACGGCAACAATAGCATCAAGAAGGAAAATCAAACCCTGCACATGTGTGACATGATGAAAGGCATTACCAGCACCACAGTGTTTACATTTACACACTGATACACTACACATTAACGGCCCTGTGTGTAAGATTTACAGAATATGGCAGAAATGGAATATAATATGCATGTTTGCATTAGTGTATAATTTCCCGAAAATACGAATTGTTTTGTGAATGAGCCTTTTATATCTACATACATCACAGGTCCCCCTCCACAGAGTCCGCCATGTTGAACTGCCATGTTTCTACGAGAAGGGTTAAGTCTGGGGCACCTGGACTTGGTTGTAGATCCATGATAACATTTCATCTCTCATCTTAGAGTCTTCTTCAGTTTGGACTGACTGGTGGGGAGATCCTAGTAGATAGCCTAGCGCTTATCGTTATTGTTCGAGTCAACTAAGATCTGGAGTTGATGACGCCGTTAAGGTCTTGCCTGTCTTGCCTGTCCAAAATTTTACCATCATTGTCACCTCCTGGATGAGAGGTGAAACGTCTTTGCAGATCTACAACCAAGTCCACTTGCTCCAGACTTAACCCTTCTCGAATAAAGATGACCTGGATGACTGAGAACCTTCACAGACGCCATGTTTCTAGTCCAGAACTGACAAATCCTGGTCCTAGATAGAGCATGTTGACGTTTTTAGCGTGTTTTGCAGCCACTGTAGTTTATCCTTCATGATTGCAACGGGAGGGGAGATTTGGGTTTTCTGGTTTAGTATTTCTTGTTTTATGTTGAGTTAAGTCTTTCTTAAGGGGTCTTGTGTTACTTCTTGCTGTTGTCTTTTTCCCACCTGTTTTTTGTGTCACCTTTTTAATATTAAATTAATTCTCTTGTATTTCACTTGTCAGTTCGTCGTCATTGTTCCGTCTTAGTGCTTCCCCACGTCCCTGTCCTGTTCCTTGTGTATCTCGGTTCTGTATTTAAATTTGTTGGACTTGTTTTCATGGGGTTTATCTTATCTTTCCTTGAGTTATTTTGTGCTAACCTGTCTGTCCTGTAAGTTATTTAAGTCACCTTTTTTTAATTTTATCTGAGATAATTATATTATTTTAATGAGGTCAACGTATGTAGGAGTAATCTTTTCTTCTACTTCACACGATGAGTCGACATAAATTCATAATAAGACATAAGACAACAACTTGCACGATCAACATTGATGACACCAGTAGTGAAGTGCATGTCCCCGTTAAAGTGATCATCCTCTCAGTGTTTGAGACATCAGATTACTCTGACTTCTCTTCAGATCGTATAAATCTTTTGCCTTTTACTAAAGATTTCCGTGGAGAGGATTAGAGATGTCAAACTCGGATCGTTTTAGGGATTCTAATCTTTCTGAGTCAATCACTAAACAGATCCGGATCTTATGAGTCATTTGTGTAACGGAACAGTTTCGGTGTTGATACGCTGGCTGTGTATATACTGGCCTAATCCTCCGGTCAGAGAAGACGCAGCAACTTCTCTCCTTTAGATGACTTTATTGACCTCTATCCAACTGAACAGAACACTGTAGTACATGTGTGTGGTTTGTGATGTCTGCAGAGGACAACAATAATAAACAATATTAATGATAATTAACCTACTATACAGTAGCATTAATAATAGAATAACACAAATTACAACAGACGTGAGTAACGTGTCATACTGCAAATCACCAGTAGGAGGCAGTGTAGGATCATTAAACATCACAACAGCTTGGCGCAACAGGCAGGTCACGTGACCAAGCTAAACTGAGACAGACCCGTCGGCTAGATCCGGTCAATTTGACACGCTAGCATCAATATAATAGCAGCCTCAATGAACGACAGCTACACCGCTAAATAAACATTCACAGAAGGAAATAAAATGTATGATAATTAACCGAGTTACATATCGGACGGGCCGTCCATATTTTATGGGGCTCAGTAAGACATGCTAAATGCTAAGCTAACAAACAAAACCGAGCTTATTACCCTGCTAATATTATTAGCTCTTGTCACACTGGAAATATGAACAACATTCACTCATCACGTAACTTACATCGTCACCGACGCACACTGTTGTACAGTACAAAGGAATGAAGAAAAGCACTGACGATCGGCAGAAGATTAACTCAACTAGGTAAATGGACAGAAAGTGTATCGAACACACTGCGCATGAAGCAGCTTGCTGTGACGTGTACTCCTCACAGCAGGGAATTCACAACAATTTGTCCATAGACATATAAATTATACCAGTGAAACACAAGCCTGCCAGGGCCCGTCAACACGAGTACGTTTTTGTCGAATCCGAATAAATACTTTATCGTTTCGGCCTCGCGTCCAGACGGATCCGGCTTTTGGGAAAATCCTAAGTGCGTGTTCAGACAGGGACAGGCAAACAGGCAACCGGTGGTGGGGGGGTGAGGGGAGCTGAGGTGTGTTGCTGTGGGCGTGTCTATACCTGCTGAATGTAACCGCTGTGAAACAATCAGGAAATAACTTTTTATTTCTCTGATTAATGACAGCTTTACCGAGGCCGTCGCTCGCTCTCTGTGTTGTTACTCTATGTCTCTCTATCAAAGCGCTCTCTCTCTCTCTCTCTCTCTAATCATCGGACACAAATCAAATTAAACTTCTTCGTGTCATTATATTTTGCGGCGTAAATTGCGAGTCAGACTCAGATTTAGAAGCTGGTACATGAAATAAACAAAGTGAGAACACACACACAGGTAGATTATCAGAGTTTAGTCCGTGAATCCACCTGGATAGTCTCTGCTTCGGAGACAGTTCAGGCTGTCTGTGGAGGTTTGACCGATCTGAGTGTCTGATTGGCGGCCGGAGCGTGACGTGGGGCTCCGTTTTTCCCAAAGTTGAAAACGCCGGATAGGCCGGAGTCGTCTGAGAAACGATGACGTATAAGCCCCGCCTCTCCAACCTTTAACCTCAGCCGCCGCCGCTAGACGCGTCATAACAACAACAACAATGGCGGACTACAGGCTTGTGCTCGTGCTGCAGCAACTTCTTTGTCTATTACGGCTGCTACAACAAAACCTTCAGCTTCTGTATTACTATGAGGAGCAACAAAAGAACATAGAGAACAACATTCGCCACACGCTCTTGGATCCACCTCGCGGAGTAACCAGAAGGGGCACCAGGAGAAGGTTTTGGATAAGACCTGGACGAACTAGCAGCTGGTGGGACAACTTTGTTACTGGCGCGGTTGTGGATAAAGACTGGAGGGAGAATTTCCGCATGTCCAGAGCTTCTCTCGTCGCTCTGACCGAAGAACTCCGTCCGTATATCGAAGTATGTCGAACGACTATGAGGGCACCGATCGATCCGTTGAAACGAGTTGCAATAACCCTCTACTACTTAGGCCACGAGGGGAGGCTACGGAAAACAGCTAACGCATTTGGCGTGTCGCGACCGGTTGTTTCTGTTATTGTTAGGCAGACATGTAAAGCCATCGCCATCCAACTGGGCCCGGAATATGTCAAGCTTCCTTTTACGGAGCCCGAAGCAGAGGACCTGGTTTCAGGATTCCACCGTGCTCATGGCATGCCGCAGTGTTTGGGAGCAGTCGACGGCACCCACATCGACATTAAGCGGCCACCAAGCACCAACTCCACGGCTTACATTAACCACAAAGGAAGGCATTCCCTTAATGTGCAAGCCATCTGTGATTACAAATACAGATTCATGGACGTCGTCGTAAAGTGGCCTGGAAGTGTGCACGACGCACAGGTGTTTGCTAACTCCAAGGTAAACGTGTACCTGAAGACTGGCAAGATTCCTGCTCTGAAAAAACAGATTGTGGACGACGAGGAGGCAATACCAGTTTTTCTTCTTGGTGACCCTGCCTACCCCCTGCTGCCTTACTTGATGAAGGAGTACTCAAACGGTGGCTCCACACCTCAGGAGCAGTACTTTGGACGGTGTTTGAGTAGGGCGCGCACAGTCATTGAGTGTGCTTTTAGTCGCCTAAAGGCCAGATTTGCTGCACTGAGAAGGCCCATGGACATTAACATGAATGACCTGCCCCATGTCATTTATGCCTGCTTTGTTCTCCACAATTTCTGTGAGGTCCGTAAAGAGACTGTAGATAAACAGTCCGTGTTTGGAACAATACAGGGTGACACACAGCCTCCTACAGAGTGTAACAACTACCTCACTGACTGTAATGAGGGAGAGGGAAAGAGAGTGAGGAGAGTGCTCACCAAGTACCTTGACCCTTAAAAAAAAGTGACCACAAACTGATTAGATGACCTACTGGTCTTTTTGTAATATTTGATGCCTCTTTATATATTACTCATGCCATTTTGAAAGTGTTTTGAACTGTGTGTCTTGTGAAAAATAAACAAAATGACTTCAACCACGATAAAAAGTCTTCTTTCTTTTAATGACAGCACATCCCTGCTAATGTGCATATGGTAGCTAGATAGATAGATATACTCTATTCATCCCAAGATGGGAAACTGCAGTGCAGCAGCAGCATTACACACAGTAACAACGCAATGAAGTTCCTCTGAAGGTCCTCTAGTGCCACTTGGTCATCTGTCAGTCTTCGTTTCAGCCTGTCCCCTCTGTGGTTGTTTAGCCTTGCCTAGAATAAAGCAGAGCAAAGTTGCCTCATTATTATGCTAAACAAGTTATGGTCAAGGCTATGTATGAAAGCAATACACCTATACAAAGAACGTGCATCTGCCATTTAGCTGTTCCCACATAATTATTGTATTATAGCTTATAGTTTGCTTGTTAAGCTTGAAATCATGAACATACCTGGAGCAACGACGACGACTCTTCTTCCATGTCTGCAGTCTCGATGCCGTCGTCTTTAAACTAAAAGTGATTATCTGCCAGAATCTGATTTCCGAAACGTCTGCTTTTCTCTGGATTAAACGGTCATAATATGCAGATACACACAACTGTATTATAATGTAATTATAGCAAAGGTACGTGTCTTCGAAAGTTTAACGTTTTTTGTACGTAATTATTGTGGCCAAAAGAAGTGTATTTTGTAGCGAAATCAGACACGTGATAGACATGTCTCTGTGTGTTTGGTATGTCTGATGACTTTGTTTAGCCCTGTCTTTGGAAATTAGACTATAATGAATATGATTTATTGGTGGGTTTTCAATAAAGATAACTTTTGCAATGATCCTCATGACTCTGCATTGTTTTTTAGCTGATCTGGGCCCTACATAGCATTTGCTTCCCATGTTTGGATGTGTTTTGCAGTTTTCAATCAGTTTTCACCTGTCAAAAACTGATTGAAGGCATAGTATAGTTACTGAGAGGTTATTTCTGCCTAAATATGACTTGATCTCATTCTTGAGCTTCATGATATAAAGATCTGAGCTCACAAGACAGCTTGGAATTCTTTTAAAAGACCATTACAACACAAAATAGGCTTTTTCACCTGCCAAAAATTGATTGAAGGCCAAATACAGTTAATGAAAGGTGATTTCTGCCTAGATATGACTTGATCTCATTCTGGAGCTTCATAATATAAAGATCTGAGCTCACAGGACAGCTTGGAATTCTTTTAAAGGACCATTACAACTAAAATTTGGCATTTTCACCTGCCAAAAATTGTTTCCAGCTCCTGATGTTGGACTGAAAGGGGTGCTCTGCCTCAAAGTCACTTCATATCATTCATCAGTTATATTTTGAAGAATATATCTTAACCACTACTTTTCACTACTTGTAAACTGTGTAAAGGGCCAGTGTGAGCATGGCCGGATCAATCCCTCCATGAAAATACTTTTTTTTTTTTTGTTGGTCAGTCTTCACAGAAATAAGTCACAAGGCTTGACCCATCCTCTACAGTCACTGTTGGAAACCTAGTGTGTCCAAAACAAAATATGGAGTTACAAGGTTTCCACCCAAACACCAATGCAATTATCCAGTTGGATTAAGAAAAAAGTTATTGTCAAGAAAATTCAAAAAAGTCTCATGATTGACCGTTTAATTTTTCAATTTGATGACAGGACGGCACTGTGATTAGGTTGTATCAATGAGTGTGCAGGAAAAATAATGAACTAGTAGAAATTGGACAGTAAAAAGTTGAGAAGTCTTTATTGCCCCCACTGTACAATGACAATAAAGACTATTCTATTCTATTCTATTCTAGAAGGGCACATGAGCTTCAGTGCAGGGGCCCCTCAGGGTACTAATCCAGCCTTGAGTGTGAGGTCTAATGTGAGGTAATCTGTCACATATGATGATTCAGGATAAAGACCAGTCATTTTGAGGCAGAATACATCTTTAAGTTACAAGGAAGGAGCTGCAATCAATTTTTGGCAGGTGAAAAGACCCATTTTGTGTTGTAATGGTCCTTTAAAAGAATTCCAAGCTGTCCTGTGAGCTCAGATCTTTATATCATGAAGCTCAAGAATGAGATCAAGTCATATCTAGGCAGAAATCACCTTTCATTAACTGTATTTGGCTTTCAATCAATTTTTGGCAGGTGAAAATGCCAAATTTTAGTTGTAATGGTCCTTTAAAAGAATTCCAAGCTGTCGTGTGAGCTCAGATCTTTATATCATGAAGCTCAAGAATGAGATCAAGTCATATCTAGGCATTTATCATCAATCAGGTGAGATGCAAGCAAGCATGGTCAACCGAGCTAAATAGATGATTCAGACAAACCTATACACTACTATTTGTGAGTTTTGCTAAAACATATTGAAATAGAGTATGCGATATGATTAAAAAAAAACAAAAGAAAAAACATTTGCAGTGGACCTAACGCTGAAATTCACGGAGCCCGGATAGGTCACAATTCCTGTTCCGGTCACAGAATTTGAAGGGTTGCAGAATGTGTTGAAACACCTGTGGACAGACACCACTGCTGAGGTTGAACCAGAGCGCTGTAAAGGGCCCCAAAATCAATCAAATATGTGAATAAAGATTCATAGCGAATTTTTTAAAGCTCATAGTTTAAACATGTGTTGTAATTTGCCTAGCTTTACACTTGTCGTGGATTTTTGACAAGTTGAAGGTAGGTTAAAGGTCAAGCGGGGGGGCAGAGGTTAACCAAGCTAGCAGTCATCATGGCGGCCATGATCGTGATGCTTCAGTTGCTGTCACTCAACTCATTTAACGTCTCTTATCTCGCTTGAGAGTGACCTGCGTTTGATTGTACTGATCTGCTACAGAGAATATGTGGTGTTCATAACATCTAACAGGTAAGTTTCCCTCATGTTAACTATTTCATGTGGGCTCCTTTTTGTTGAGTCTCAATCCTGTTCGTAACACCACTTGTTGCAGTAGTAGCATCCGTTTGGTTTTATTCCGTGATAAAACACTTGTTTCTGCAATTTGTGCATTTTATTTAATTAACGTCAGGTAATAATATAAATCTTTATATTTAAAATCAAGAAACTGCGCCTGTTTTGGGGCAGTTGTAGGTTATAAATTCATGGTTAACTGTACTAACTGTAATACACACACTCACCTTACCACAGGGAGTCGTTGTTCGTCTTTAAACTTCCCTCGACGACCGTTACTAATCTTTTATTTAAGAATCATGAATATGGAGATTTTTGTCGGTGGCTTTGGGACTCCGTAACGTTGTCAGCTGCACTTGGATGAACTGTGTAATGTTAAAGTAAAACGTTAAATAAATAATTTAAATTAAACGTAAACTAAGTAATCCACTCCCAGCATGCTTTGCGTCACAACGGTTAAAACGTATTTCTTTTATATATAGTCAGTGGTGGAAACAGATCAAACTTTACATTTAGAGTTTCTCAGTTCTGCAGTGTAAAGTTTACATTCATCATCGGTGTGTGTGAGTTTGTTCTATTTTACTTAGTGGAATCAACATGAATGACACCAGTAGTGAAGTGCATGTCCCTGTTAAAGTGATCATCCTCTCAGTGTTTAAGACATCAGATTACTCTGACTTCTCTTCAGATCGTATAAATCTTTCGCCTTTTACTAAAGATTTCCGTGGAGAGGATCAATAAGAGTTATACTCAATTTTTTGATGCCCTGCTTCAATGTGGGGCTTCCTGATTTGTCAAAGAAAAAGAACTGTTGATCTTCCAGCTCTTTCTATATTTCCTGTGGGGTGCATTGAACCTGCTTGTGGTGATAAGTGCACATTACTGTAGTGTTATTGTTTTGACTTGATAATGATGTGTTTAATTAAATAACGTGACTTGTAAAACCTCACATACATATTAGAAATCCTCAATAATATGCTCATGATGATATGTTCTCACTAAATGGCAACTGAATTGTATTACATTTCTTTCTCTCTTAATAACCCATCTTTTAATTTTCTAACTACATTTATGTTCTGAATTTAAAAAATAACAATACTGTATTATAAAGTATAAGCATTGGTACCTTTATTTTTTATATATGTCTAACATTGCATTCAAACTTTTCAGCAGAGATTTGGAGATCGCTGGTGAATAGGCCACGCCCACGTGTATAAAACGTTTCTTCTTCTTTTTTTGTTATATAAAATGTTTATCTAAGTGTTTCTCAGATCTGCCGTGTAAAGTTTACATTCATCATCAGTATATGTGAGTCCACAAGATGAGTTTGTTCTGTTTTGTTTAGTGGGATCAACATTGATGACACCAGTAGTGAAGTGCATGTCCCCGTTAAAGTGATCATCCTCTCAGTGTTTAAGACATCAGATTACTCTGACTTCTCTTCAAATCGTATAAATCTTTCGCCTTTTACTAAAGATTTCCGTGGAGAGGATCAATAAGAGTTATACTCAATTTTTTGATGCCCTGCTTCAGTGTGGGGCTTCCTGATTTGTCAAAGAAAAAATTAATGTTGATGTCCCAGCTTTTTCTATATTTCCTGTGGGGTGCAATAAACCCGCTTGTGGTGGTAAGTGCACATTACTGTAGTGTTATTGTTTTAACTAAATAGTGATGTGTTTAATTAAATAACATGACTTGTAAAACCTCAAATACATATCAGAAATCCTCAATAATATGCTCATGATGATATGTTCTCACTAAATGGCAACTGACTAATTATCTGGATATTTTTTGTATTACATTTCTTTCTCTCTTAATAACCCATCTTTTAATTTTCTAACTACATTTATGTTCCGAATTTAAAAAATAACAATACTGTATTATAAAGTATTAGCATTGGTACCTTTATTTTTTATATATGTATAACATTGCATTCAAACTTTTCAGCAGAGATTTGGAGATCGCTGGTGAATAGGCCACGCCCACGTGTATAAAACGTTTCTTCTTCTTTTTTTGTTATATAAAATGTTTGTCTAAGTGTTTCAAGTTTCTTAGTTAAGCAGTGTAAAGTTTACATTCATCATCAGTGTCTGTAAGTTTGTTCTGTTTTACTTAGGGGGATCAACATTAATGACACCAGTAGTGAAGTACATGTCCCCGTTAAAGTGATCATCCTCTCAGTGTTTAAGACATCAGATTACTCTGACTTCTCTTCAGATCGTATAAATCTTTCGCCTTTTACTAAAGATTTCCGTGGAGAGGATCAATAAGAGTTATGCTCAATTTTTTGATGCCCTGCTTCACTGCGGGGCTTCCTGGTTTGTAAAAGAAAAATATAATATCGTCTTTCCAGTTCTCTCTACAGCTCTTGTGGGTTGCAATAAACCTGCTTGTGGTGGTAAGTTACTGTCGTGTTATTGTTTTGGTTAAATGTGTTTAATTAAATAACGTGACTTGTAAAACCTCACATACATATCAGAAATCCTCAATAATATGCTCATGATGATATGTTCTCACTAAATGGCAACTGACTAATTATCTGGATATTTTTTGTATTACATTTCTTTCTCTCTTAATAACCCATCTTTTAATTTTCTAACTACATTTATGTTCTGAATTTAGAAAATAACAATACTGTATTATAAAGTATTAGCAATGGTACCTTTAATTTTTTATATATGTCTAACATTGCATTCAAACTTTTCAGCAGAGATTTGGAGATCGCTGGTGAATAGGCCACGCCCACGTGTATAAAACGTTTGTATTATAAAATATTAGCATTGGTAGTTTTCTTATTTATATATGTATACAGCTTTAATAACATTGCATTCAAACCTTTCAGCAGAGATTTGGAGATTGTGGGTGAGGAGACCACACCCACTCAGCAGACCGGAAGTGTAAACCGTGTAAATCTTCTTCTGTTATATAAAATCTTTGTCCGAATGTTTCAGGTTTCTTAGTTAAGCAGTGTAAAGTTTACATTCATCATCAGTGCTGTGTGAGTTTGTTCTGTTTTGTTTAGTGGGATCAACATTGATGACACCAGTAGTGAAGTGCATGTCCCCGTTAAAGTGATCATCCTCTCAGTGTCTCAGACACAGATTACTCTGACTTTTCTTCAGATCGTATAAATCTTTCGCCTTTTACTAAAGATTTCCGTGGAGAGGATCAATAAGAGTTATACTCAATTTTTTGATGCCCTGCTTCAGTGTGGGGCTTCCTGATTTGTTAAAGAAAAACATTTAAATTAGTAAAATTAGAACTTGTGTTCAGCCTTTCCAGATTAGCAATACTGTGAGAAATGTAAAAATAATAAATAAATGGAACTAAATGGCTAATTATCTAGTTATTTACATTTTACATTTATTTCTCTTTTAATAACTCATCTTTTAAATGTCCATTTACATTTATGCTCTGTATTAACAAAAAACTGTATTATAAAATATTAGCATTGGTAGTTTTCTTATTTATATATGTATATATACAGCTTTCATAACATTGCATTCAAACCTTTCAGCAGAGATTTGGAGATTGTGGGTGAGGAGGCCACACCCACTCAGCAGACCGGAGTAAACCGTGTAAATCTTCTTCTTCGGTTATATAAAATCTTTGTCCGAATGTTTCAGGTTTCTTAGTTAAGCAGTGTAAAGTTTACATTCATCATCAGTGCTGTGTAAGTTTGTTCTGTTTTGTTTAGTGGGATCAACATTGATTACACCAGTAGTGAAGTACATGTCCCCGTTAAAGTGATCATCCTCTCAGTGTCTCAGACATCAGATTACTCTGACTTCTCTTCAGATCGCATAAATCTTTCGCCTTTTACTAAAGATTTCCGTGGAGAGGATCAATAAGAGTTATACTCAATTTATTGATACCCTGCTTCAGTGTGGGCCTTTCTGATTTGTTTAAGAAAAACATTTAAATTAGTAAAATTATAGTTTGTCTTAGTTCAAACCTAAAATCTAAGATTTGGATTCTGGCCTTCTGGATCAGCAACAGTGTGAGTCGTGAAGTCTGTGTAAAAAAGGTAAAAATTATAAATGAAACTAAATGGCAGTTGGCTAATTATCTGACTATTTTTTGTATTACATTTCTTTTTCTTTTAAGCAGTGTAAAGTTTACATCCATACCGGAAGTGACTCTCTTTTCCAAACTGTCTCTGCATTGGTCTAATGTGACGGTACAAATCCAGCAGATTTGAAGCAGAACAACGACTCCCTGTGGTAACAGACCACAAAAAACTGTTAAATCAAGAGTTTTATCACTGATTAAATTCAAAGAAACGTGTTGTTTCAAGCAGGTTATACGGTTATAATAATTTTTCTTTGACAAATCAGGAAGCCCCGCTGTGAAGCAGGGCATCAAAAAATTGAGTATAACTCTTATTGATCCTCTCCACGGAAATCTTTAGTAAAAGGCGAAAGATTTATACGAACTGAAGAGAAGTCAGAGTAATCTGATGTCTCAAACCCTGAGAGGATGATCACTTTAACGGGGACATGTACTTCACTACTGGTGTCCATTAATGTTGATCCCACTAAGTAAAACAGAACAAACTTACACACACTGATGATGAATGTAAACTTTACACTGCTTAACTAAGAAACTTGAAACAGTCGGACAAAGATTTTATATAACAGAAGAAGAAGATTTACACGGTTTACACTTCCGGTCTGCTGAGTGGGTGTGGCCTCCTCACCCACAATCTCCAAATCTCTGTTGAAAGGTTTGAATGCAATGTTATGAAAGCTGTATATATACATATATAAATAAGAAAACTACCAATGCTAATATTTTATGATACAGTTTTTTTGTTGATACAGAGCATAAATGTAAGACATATAAAAGATAAATTATTAAAACAGAAATAAATGTAAAATATAAATACCTAGATAACTAGCCATTTAGTTCTATTTATTTCTTATTTTTACATTTCTCACACTATGGCTAACTCAGAAGGGCTGAACACAAACCATAGTCTTACTAATTTAAATGTTTTCTTTTAACAAATCAGGAAGCTCCACAGTGAAGCAGAGCATCAAAAAAATTGAGTATAACTCTTATTGATCCTCTCCACGGAAATCTTTAGTAAAAGGCGAAAGATTTATACGATCTGAAGAGAAGTCAGAGTAATCTGGTGTCTCAAACACTGAGAGGATGATCACTTTAACGGGGACATGCACTTCACTACTGGTGTCCATTAATGTTGATCCCACTAAGTAAAACAGAAGAAACTCACACACACCGATGATGAATGTAAACTTTACACTGCTTAACTAAGAAACTTGAAACGTTTGGACAAAGATTATATATATGTGTATATATATATTTATTCCTTTGACAAACATTGCATTCAAACTTTTCAGCAGAGATTTGGAGATCGCGGGTGAATAGGCCACGCCCACGTCGTGTGTGAAACGTTTCTTCTTCTTTTTTTGTTATATAAAATGTTTGTCTAAGTGTTTCGAGTCTCTCAGTTCTGCAGTGTAAAGTTTACATCCATCATCAGTGTGTGAGTTTGTTCTGTTTTGTTTAGTGGGATCAACATTAATGGACACCAGTAGTGAAGTACATGTCCCCGTTAAAGTGATCATCCTCTCAGTGTCGGAGACATCAGATTACTCTGACTTCTCTTCAGATCGTATAAATCTTTCGCCTTTTACTAAAGATTTCCGTGGAGAGGATCAATAAGAGTTATACTCAATTTTTTGATGCCCTGCTTCAGTGCGGGGCTTCCTCTTTTGTCAAAAACAAATCTATATTGAAAATATGTTTAAATAGTGTCGCATGGCAACCCGTGAGAGTAGAGAGGGGGCGTGTCATTCCCAAACGTTAATAGAAGATATATAAATATATGTTCGAACACTAACACATCATATAACAAGACATTTAACAGTGAACTGGTTGTTTTGTGGGTGATGAAATTATTATTTTAAGTTCCCAAAAATAACTAAAGCAGCGATGTAAAGATTTAACTCGCGATTACCCGGAAGTTCAAACGCAATCCCATCATGCTTTGCGCCACAGAATGAATGGCTAGCTGACGCTAAACAAACGTTTTTTCAAACGTCTGTTTGTTTTTATGTGAATAAAAAGTAAATATTGATTTATTTACGTTGATCTGTTTGCACGTCACGTGTGTTGGATTGTCGTTTAAATACGTTTCACAGTGAACCGTCACTTAGAGTCGTATCGTCGACAGTCACCTCCCTCCGTCTGCCGCCAGGAAGTCAGATCACTCTTGTTTCACTTCAGATCGTATAAATCTTTCGCCTTTTACTAAAGATTTCCGTGGAGTGGAACAACAAGAGTTTAACTCAATTTTTTGATGCCCTGCGTATGTGGGGCTTCCTACAACTGTTGAAAAATAATAAGATCCACGCTTTTATAGTTCAAAGACTTGGACAGGGAATGAAGGTCTGATTTTAAAAGCATATGAAGGTGCGTCTAGTAGATTTAATAAATGACTTTATATTTTTTATATACTTTTCTGTTTGTATAAAACAATTTTATTTCTGCGGTAACTTACTTTTTTTAAAATATAGTTTTTGTATAGATGTTTAGCACGGGTAAACTTCTTAACACAGTTATATATTTATTTTCTATGCAAATGTTTAATTTCTCTGCAAATGTTTA
The DNA here is from genome assembly GCA_946959425.1 of Argyrosomus regius. Lineage (NCBI taxonomy): Eukaryota > Metazoa > Chordata > Actinopteri > Sciaenidae > Argyrosomus > Argyrosomus regius. Next base: position 11,870,071 of record OX336900.1, on the reverse strand, counting down.
ATTTCTCTGCTGATCTATCTCAGGTTAATTTTAACGTATTGTTACTGTGTTATAGGTCAATTCTAATGTTTGTTCAATGTATGTTTGCATGCTGCTACTGGATGCTGGAATTTCCTTCGGGATCAATAAAGTATCTATCTATCTATCTATCTATCTATCTATCTATCTATCTATCTATCTACCACCTGAACACCAGCTTGACCTAAAGGAACAATGTGTAAAATGTTTACTGTATTAAATCATGCAATGTCCATGTCATGCCATTAAAGATTAAAGAAACATGATAAACTGAAATACTACAACAAAACTACAGCCTGCTCTGTCTCTCGTCCTTCCTCCCTCTGTCTATTAACTCCAGTATTTTGATTTTGTACTGCAGTATTCATTCTTAACCACTAGATGTCAGTGTTATATAAAAAGTTATTGTTCATATGTAAAGTTACATTGTTGTTTAATATAGCACTGTTTTTACACACATTTACACTACTCCATGTAATTATATTTATTTATTTACACTGTATATTTACCTCCGGCTCTATTCTGGAAAATCTCCACCACCTTTTTGTGACAATACTTCCTGTTATAATATATATATATATATATGTATGTATGTGTGTGTGTGTGTGTGTGTGTGTGTGTGTATATATATATATACACACACATACATACATACATACATACATATATATATATATATATATATATATATATGTATGTATGTATGTATGTATGTGTGTGTGTGTGTATATATATATATGTATGTATGTATGTATGTATGTATGTATGTATGTTTGTATATATATATATATGTATGTATGTATGTATGTATGTATGTGTGTGTATATATATATATATATATATATATATATCAACATGTGTGCATCTTAGAATAATGCTAGTGTGTACACAGAGCAATTATTTCTTTGAAATGATCCATGCATATGCATATCTATATACTTTTATATACTGTATAGAACTCTATTTTAATTTTGTTATTTTCTCCCCCTCTATTTCTGGTATATCTTAGATTTGTTTCTATTTTATTTTTATTTATGAGTATTTTATTATCCACCTTGTGTACTGTCAAGAGCAATCATCAAGAGCAACTAAAGTACCAAAAGTAAACTCATTATGCAGAATGACCCATTTCAGAATCATATATACATATTTTGATTAGGATTAGGATTAAGATTCTATTCTATATATATATATAACTATTATTTAATATGTAAATCACGTTAATGTTGCACCCCTTATGGTCATTGTTTTCCCACCGTAGTGATGGCTTCAATATTGACAGAAAAATTATTTCCAATGGTGGAAATACTAAATCCTGGTACTAAATTTAATTTAATTTAATTATTGTTCATGTTTTAGCTCAAATTTGACAAAAAGGTACAAATGTATAATTATAAAATGTACTTAAAGTATCACAAGTATAAGTATGTATCATACAGAATTACAGCAGAATTTGTTGTGATTTACAGTTATTTTGATAATCAGATAATCATTTTATCATGACATTTTTAAAACACTTGGGTGCCATCATCTCCAATGTGTTTCTCTGTTTTATACCATTTTTATCTGAAATTGACATTCGCAGACGCTCGTCACAATTCTCTGACATTTTATAGACTAAATGATTATTTAATGAATCTATAAAATAATATTAGATCAACCGACTAAGTCACAGCCCTACAGTTTTACATTTGGGTAATATGATAACAATGCTTCACATTTTATAAGATATACATATTTTTTTGCATGTAAAATCATTATCTCTAAAGTAAAGTAAGTAAAGTACAAGTAGCTACCTCAAGTTGTGGTTCAGTATTTGAGTAAAGTTACTTAGTTACTTTCCACCAAGCCATACTCTTTAGTGGTGAAAGAAGTATTAAGATTATTTACTTAAGAAAAATACTTCACTGTGAAAAGTCCTAGATTCAAAACCTTACTTAAGTAAAAGTTTAAATATTATTAATTTTGTTCATTTTAACTTCTTTATATGTAGTTTAATCTACATTATGCATCATGTTATATAAACTGTTGTAGCATTGCTGTGTTGTGAGAAAATCAGCCCTATTTTCGGCTTTGTGATGATGTATTTTCAGAGGGTTTTTAATTAGTACATAATATGTTGGAAGGAATCCTTTTAAACTCTCTAAATATATAACTTGTTACTTTAGAGAAGTCACACTGGAAGAAGTATTCACATCCTTAAAAATTAAAATACCACAATGTAGACTCACTATAACGAAAATAATTTGACTTAAGGACAGAAGTATTATCAGTCACTGTAGTTAAAATATCAAAAGTAAAGGGACTCATACAGAGTGGCCCCTTTCACAGTTTATTAATTTATTAATTACAATCATATAAATCATTATCTGCAAATTAACCATCGATTTCACATGAATGAAGCTCATTAAGTAAAATATTTTCTGCTCTCAAGGACTTTTCAGCAGTGGAAGAAGTACTCAGATCTTCAGCTTAAGTAAAGGCTCTGGATACTTTCATACACTGTGATTATGAAATGTCATCTTGTTTTAAACGTATTTCATGTTATTACATTTTTTAAAATGAAAATGTTGCCACCATAGAGACTCAGTTCCTGCTGGTTTAAATCTAGTTTTAAATCTAGCAAGTATTGCGGACTGCACCTTTAGTCTCTGAGGGAATAGTACAGGAATATTACAGTCATATTTTCCTGCAACACCAACATGCACACACACACACACACACAATTATGTTCACACACAGACACACAGATATGCAGTGTGTTGCCCCAGAGGAACATCATGAACGTCCAGGCCATTAACAAATGCAGTAAGCCCTTTTAAGTATGATTTCCTGCCCTTCCTCCCCGGTTCGTCCCCCAGCTCCTCCCGGTTAAAACGTGACACACATCAGTTGTGTGACAGGTCACGTGACCGCCGTAGCATTGATCCGGAAGGAGGGAGGGGAGGTAAGAGAGGGAGGGAGGGAGGGAGGGGGCGGCTGATGTTGTCGAGAAACTGCGTCAGGCCAGCCAGAGACAGCCTGAATCATACAGGAAGCTCTGCGATTCAGCTTCAAAATAAAGCATGATGTTGTAGGTTTCATGCATAAATGTCATAAATAAATCACTGTTTCCCTAAAGTTCATGTTGTTTTACACCTTTTTCCAAAACCATTCACCTGCATATGCCAATGTTTTTCTAGGCTGAATTAGTTATTGTGTTATATATGCGGTGGCTCCATAGACCACATAAAATATGGACGTTGTATCTGTGACATCACCCACAGGTTTCTAAAGAGATGTTGGTAGCTCTGGCTGCTGCCATCTTGGCAGTCCTGCCTCTGCTGCCTTCTGGCAAAGACGTGGATCGTCGAGGGAGCTGAGGCGGACCGAATGACGCCTGGGTGCTCAGACAAGCTACCTGTAATGGCACCTACCTCTCAATCAAAGCAGCCTTAATATAATTTGAACGTTAAATAGTCATATAGAAATTCAGCCATAGGTCAGTCAGTCCATAGGTATTATATCAAAGACAACTTTGTGCCATCCAGCCGGTGTTGGTGGTTTGCAGTCAGTCCACTTCAGCAATATGTTTTTTCTTGCACAGAGAGTAAGGATATACAGAAGTCCAGGAGCCCAGACAGCAGGGTCTTTGTTGAATTCAATGAGTCAGGGATGGTCTATCAGTTATGCTCTCACAATATTCATTCATATGTTTCATTAATAAGCCCACACATAATGAATGTCTGGTCTTCTTCTTCTTTTCCCCCTTTTTTTTTTTGCAATAATCATGCTTTTCTAAAACATACTTCTCAATCTCACATTGGTCACATAAACCACTTCAGTACCCTAAATAGGATTGTCTTCATCACATGGTTCGATACTGTTTCCCTGCAGAGAAATCAGTTCTCACTACAAAACATAGTGATCATGGATCTGACAATGACTCAGTCTTTCTCAGTAAGTTTGGTTTGTTGTTTGGTAAGTTTGCATTTGTGGTCACCTACCTAAAAGTGCAAACTTGCAAAGTGTTGCAATCTATTTACACTTTTGTGCCTGTGTGCTAACTAATATTCAAGTACTCTTGATCTCAACACTTGGTGTTAAAGTCTGCTGATATTCTACGCATGCTATAGTCATCCATTAATATCATTTGAATATCATCATATGCAAAAAAAAAAATAAAATAAAAATACAAAAACGAGCCACACTGTTGCACTGGGTGTCACATTTTGTCATTACGGCGAGCGCTGCCACTGTAATTTATTGTGAGTCCCGCCCCTGGTTGGGTAACGTCAAGCTATAATCAGAATCAGAATCAGCTTTATTATGTGTACACATGCAAGTGAGCTCCAAGAACAAATTTATTGAAGATAGAAACAAACATGCAGTTAAATATTTAACTATAATGTACCTGCAAGTGAAAAACGTGTTTATATAAAGTAACAATATATAGGTATTTCATTTTCAACACATCAGGAAGCCCCACTGTGAAGCAGGGCATCAAAAAATTGAGCTTCACTCTTATCGATCCTCTCCACGGAAATCTTTAGTAAAAGGCGAAAGATTTATACGATCTGAAGAGAAATCAGAGTAATCTGATGTCTCCAACACTGAGAGGATGATCACTTTAACGGGGACATGTACTTCACTACTGGTGTCCATTAATGGTGAACAAACTCATCTTGTGGACTCACAGCACTGATGATGGATGTAAACTTTACACTGCTTAGAAGAAAAAGAAATGTAACACAAAAATAGTCAGATAATTAGCCAACTGCCATTTAGTTTCATTTATAATTTTTACTTTTCTCACACAGACTACACGACTCACACTGTTGCTGATCCAGAAGGCCAGAATCCAAATCTTAGTTTTAGGAATTTAAATGTTTTAAAACATTAAATGGAGAACATATCATCATGAGCACTTGACTGAAGATTCCTGATGTCTATGTGGGGTTTTTACACGTTATTTAAATAAACACTTCGTAACTTATAACAATAACACTTTGATGATGTCTAACACCACAAACAGGTGTGTTGCACACCACAGAACAAAATTGAAATAATAACATACATTTTTCTTTGACACATCAGGAAGCCCCGCAATGAAGCAGGGCATCAAAAAATTGAGTATAACTCTTACTGATCCTCTCCACGGAAATCTTTAGTAAAAGGCGAAAGATTTATACGATCTGAAGAGAAATCAGAGTAATCTACCATCTGCGACGCTGAGCGGATGATCACTTTAACGGGGACATGCACTTCACTACTGGTGTCATCATTGTTGATCCCACTAAACAAAACAGAACAAACTCATCTTGTGGACTCACACAGCACTGACGATCAATGTACATTTACACTGCTTAACTGAGAAACTTGTAACGTTTAGACAAAGATTTTCTATAACAGAAGAAGAAACGTTTCACACTTGGTCTGATGCGTGGGCGTGGCCTCCTCGCTCGCGCTCTCCAAATCCCGTTCACAAGTGCTGTGAACATCGCGTGAATGAATAAAAACAGACTGTGTTGTACCAAGAGTTATTTAGAGTTGTTGTTTTAGATCATATTTAGTGATACAGAGTGATGATTCAGCACCAACCGAAGTTATATAGAATATATGTTGTCAGATCTCGCGAGAGTTGCCGCCTCTTCTGATTTGTTTGTCTATAGAGCGTCATTTTAGTGCCAGGACGTTCAGAAGATATGTGGCTTGTAAAAAAAAAAAATGAGACCATTATTTACTGCAGTGACTCACTGAAGTCTGAATCTGTGCTCACGTTGACTACTCCCATTAGAGTCAATAGATCAAGCAGCAACCTCTTCAACGCTATGAAGTGAAGCCAATGCATAAGTGCCAAAAACTGCAGTTCCTCAAACGACCACTTGAGGCTGGCTACAGAAGTGAGTCAGTCTCCATAAGCGCCCATGTTAAAATGTCCAACTTCAAAGCAGAAATAAACATGTTTACAGCCTGTGTTATTACATGTACATATCACTCACGATCAACGTCTTTGCCCTTTTTTAGATTAACCAGGAGGCGGCAGAGGCAGGACTGCCAAGATGGCAGCGGGGCAGGACCACCAACGGCTCTTCAGAAACCTATGGGTGACGTCACGGTTACAACTTACATTTTTAATTGAACATTCAGCACAGCACAGTCACAAGCATGGTAGAATATCATATGGCAATAGTAATGACAATAATTAATAATAATATAAATGGGGAAATAAGTATACATTACAATAATTAAGAAATAAAATAAAAAATAAAAATAGTAATACAGACAGCAAAACCTCTCCTTTAACATTTAACTGTTATTCCTTGGTCTGGGAAGCACCTACCAAAATATGTTAGATATTCTAGGCCCTACATAATCGAGAAATGATAGCTAGCTAGCTAGCTAGATAGATACTTTATTATTATTCTATTATTATAGAATTAACCTATAACACAGTAACAATACGTTAAAATTAACCTGAGATAGATCTAAATTTAAATATGTACAGAGAAATTAAAAATGTGCAGAGGAGTTAAACTCCTCAGGGGAATTAAACATTATGGGGTCCATATATGATAAAATAAACCAATTTTCCCTCTGGTATGTCAAATATTCTTTCCCTCTGGACCAGTATGTCAAATATTCCATGGGTAAAAGGTCAAAAATTAATGTGCATTTTTTTATACTTCATTTTTTTTACTTAAGTATAGTATATAGTTTAAGTTTTCTCTGTACATATTTAAATTTAGATATATGTCAGATTAATTTTAACGTATGGATACTGTGTTATAGGTTAATTCTAATGTATGTTTGCATGCTGCTACTGGATGCTTGAATTTCCCTCGGGATCAATAAAGTATCTATCTATCTATCTATCTATCTATCTATCTATCTATCTATCTATCTATCTATCTATCTATCTATCTATCTATCCATTTTTTTGCTCTTCAGCCGTGTTTTATTTTGAAAAGCGCCACCGGAAGTGTGCCGTTACACTGGCTATCTTGATCCAGGCTTTGGAGACTAGTCCAGCTCGCCTGCATTCCTCCTCTCTGTAAAAGCCTGACCGATAGAGACAGAGAAAGAAAGAGGAGAGGAAGAGAGGAGGAGGGGGTTTAGAAAACACCAATTATTATTCACAACCGTGTTGGATTTTTATGAACCACGAAGCCGCCGACTCACTCACAACACCGGACACAGAGAGCAGATAAGACCCCGAAAAAAAAAAAGAACCACGTCGCTTCCTTTTGGACCTACAATAACGACACAAAAAAAATGGCGTGATTTCTTCTTTTTTATATATATAAAGACGGGACTTTTGTGTGTTAACGTGTGTAACGGGAAAAAGAAAAGCAGCTCTTGGTGTGTTGGTGAAACAGCTTTTCCACGACGGATATCTGCTTTTTTTTTTTTTTTTTTTTTTTTTTTTTTAAATGAGGATTTGCAAGATGGCTGATGACAGCTACCCCTAACAAGGACAGAAAAAAGCGACGTCCCCTTTAAGATTAGCAGGGGTATATTTTTGTATTTCTCTTTTAGTTTTAAATATATAAATATGTCTGCTTTTTAAACAGATAACGACTGTGGCTCACCGTCGTCCTTGTCGTTCAAATCGGCGTGTTTACCTGAAGCTATGGTAGAAAATGAGCTGACGTCTGAGGTAATTTATTTAATCGAGATAAGGAAGTAGAAAAAATATGTTGTTAGCCAAAGGCTAAGGCGACAATAGGTGATTAAAGGTGGAGACCGACGTTGTAAAAGGAGGTCATAGCTGGATATACTTAATAATAATCTTTATGTTGGGAGATATTTGATAGATGTGTCGAAAGGGGGGGGGACCAAAAGGCTCTGCAACAGCAGCCAACATTCCTGCGGATCCTAAAACCCTTTGTTTTGTGCGCAGGGAGCTGGACTCGACTATTAAAAACGATTAACTATGCAGTAAACAGGCACGAAATGATGGCCCCGGTATGATTTTCTGTTTAATGAGATTATAAGGCCTTTGTTGTTGTCGATAGAAAACTAGGTGAGGGGAGAGAGGAGAGGAAAAAAGCCGAGGCCTTGTGTACAGATATGCGAGCTGTGCCACATAGCAGGCGTTATTCATCAAATTTATCACATTAGAAATAAAAAAAAAGGGCTTCTGGAGGTACCTGTGGTTTATAATCTGACCTGTAAGACAGCTTTTTCTTGTCTACTGCCAAACCGTCGCTGCTTGTGTTGTATGTATAATTAAATTGCAGGTGGAGGCAGCTCGGATACTTATTTATGATTCAGCGGACAAAAGCATTGCGCTGCTGCGTTGTGATTATTTGAAGAAGGGATTCAAGCGTCCTTGAGGTCCTGATAAAAACAGATTCAGGTTTGTGAGTGTGTGTGTGTGTGTATGTGTGTGTGTGAATCAGGGTGTGGACTGGAGCTGGTCCTTTCTCATGGTTTTCATGGTCTAAATTGGTCCGACATTGAAGTGGAGGAAGCTCTCAAGGTATAAAAAAAAAGAGAGAGAGAGAGAGAGAGGGGGGTAGGCCTGGCTGAGCAGGAGCTTTTTCATGTGCTATACAGAGATTGATTCCCCTCCATGATCATGTGAGTTATTGTGCCTTGTTTGCATTTCATGGTTTACCTGTGGCTGACAGGCTTCTTAGCTTCCTGTAGGCCTATAAACACACACAAGCTATAAAAGCTAGGCCGGCTGTATGTGTGTGATTTTAGAGGAAAGGAAAGCACCGTTTACTGTAATCTGTATAACGTCAGCCCCTGCTGTGTGTGTTGAAATCACCAAGGTGTTGTCATCCTCGCCTGAAGCCTTCTCTGGTCAATTTTCTGGAATTTGCCTTCATGCTGCAGCAGCAATAAGCAATACTCATCGTCTTGTCAGGGAGACTCGTCTAATTTGGTCACAAGGGTTTAGATATACAGGCTGATCTTTCAGGACGACGTCGGGTCTGTTTTTATCTTTTTTTTTTTGCTCCTCATCGTGAAAGTGTCAGGTTTCTTTGCGAGGACAGAGAGGCCTAGAGGTCTGGTTAGAAGTGGAAACTAGTTAGTGTATGCCTGCCCGCACCACTATGATGGCCTCTGACATGGCTGAGACGTGGAGGAACTGTTTTGAGGAGGAGCTCATCTGCCCCATCTGCCTGCACGTGTTCTCAGATCCCATCCAGCTGCCCTGCAAGCACAACTTCTGCCGGGGCTGCATCAGTGAGGCCTGGGCCAAAGACTCCTCGCTGGCCCGCTGCCCTGAATGCAATCATGCTTACACGCAGAAGCCCAGTCTGGAGAAGAACCACAAACTGTCCAACATAGTCGAGAAGTACAACGCCCTGAGCGTGGAGAAAGCCACCACGCCAGCGCTGCAGTGCATCCTGTGCCGCCGAGGTCCACCACTCCCCGCAGTGAAAGTCTGCCTGCGCTGCAACGCCCCGTGTTGCCAGTCCCACGTCCAGACGCACCTGCAGCAGCCGTGCTCAGCCCTTGGGCACCTGTTGGTGGAGGCCGAGGCGGTGAAGGCTTGGACCTGCCTGCAGCACGACGAGTATAGGCTGTACCACTGCGAGGCCGAGCAGACGGCGGTGTGTCAGTACTGCTGCTTCGCCCGCTGCCATCCAAGCCACGGCCATGCGGTCACTGACGTGGAGCTGCGACGCAACGACATCAGAGTAAGGAGATTATAAACCGCACACATACATTAAACACTTCTTAGGTCTGCTCAGGGTGTTGTCACACTCTGGCATTGTGACAGAAACTAGATTATAGTTCAACTTCAACATTGGTTTGTCGTGGAACTAGATATCTTACAGGTAGAGCTGCAACGATTGACAAAAGATTAATCTGCAAGTATTCTAATGAGCGAAGAAAATTCACCGGTTCCAGCTTCTCAAATGTGAATAGTAATAATGCCTACTCGAGTACCAAAATGTAGCTTTGTTCATTCATAATGACACTCATGACCAAAGCAAACATGACCAGAACAAAGGGCATATTTAAATGTCATCATTACATCAAATAAGATAGATTAAGTGGACATTTTTGGGTACAAAGCCCTCAATCGTTCACGTATTTACCCAATCACTTCACTCAGAATTCCCCGTGTTAAGAAACAATCGCTTTTTTTTGGAGTGTTTTTTAGCACCCTTGTGAGAGTCTTGTGCATTTTTCAGTTGTGATCCACTCCAGCCTCCGTTCTCATCTGTTGGAATGACAAACAATGCAGTCGAGGGTGGAACAATGAGGGGCCCTCAGAGGGCCTTATCTCCCCAGCACAGGTGCATCCTAGCTCAGGGATCGCCAGTTGTGAGAGAGGGTGGAGGGGGGGGTGGGAGTGGAGACAAGGGGAAGGGGGATTAAAGTGATTTGTCACTTGATTCTGCGGTCTACTTGGGTTTTTTATTAACCTCTTCCCTTCCTGGGGGTTTGGTGCTCGCTGCCATCGGTCCAAGACGAGGTCGGGTTGGTTTTCCTTCTCCTTTTTTTTTTTTTTTTTTTTTTTTTTGACGGAGGGGGTGACGGAGCAGTTTAGTCATTAGGAGAACCATGAAGGCTTCACTGTCTTTCTGACTCATATAGTTCACCCTACACCCTGTTTAGGTGTCAACTGTTTGGGTGTATTTCCTGCTGGTAATGCTATGACTCAGCTTTATGTATAGTTAATCAGTCGCCTGGGGCACAGGACGGGCCATCCAGGGTGGGACCTGGTTTCCAAAATCCTCCACATTTACAGCTTTGCCTGCATTATCCATAATGAGGCTGGGCGATAAGTAGAGCCAGATTAATTCTGGTTTTGACCCAGATATCAATATTTATCTTTAATGTTGAAAATAAATTCCTTTTTTTAGCTTAAAGACATCAAAATGAAGTCACATTTGTTCATAAAGATCCCTTAAATATAGAAATAAAAGAATCATGAGCAAGATGTGTTGAGTGGGATTTTAAAAAGCCGATATTAGCTTATTACATAAAAATGTTGGCTGATAAATAACATGAAGATGAACTACATAATTGCAAAGATATGTTTGACGTGTGGAAACGGTGTCATCATTACAGGGTAGGGCTGCATGCTAACATGCTGATGTCAAACAGTTAGCCCTCCTGTAGTGTAGTGTAGTGTGTTAGCATGAAGCAGCAACATCCGTGGCTGTGAAGTGAAGCCAATCAACCTGCAGTTCCTCAAACGGCCACTTGAGGCTGGCTACAGAAGAGTCAATCTCCATAAGCCCCCATGTTAAAATGTCCAACTTCACAGCAGAAATAAACATGTTTACAGCCTGGTACAAAAAACAGTTTTGGTCTCTATAGCTAGAGGGTGAATTTTTATATAACTCACCTGTACAAATTATATTAAGGCTTTAAAATTATGCATAATTAACAGCATGGCCGCTTTGATTGACAGTTGGGTGACGTTACAAATGGTTCATTTGAGCAACCAGGCGTCATTCAGCTCGCCTCAGGTCCGCTGATGATCCACGTCTCTGCTTAGATTAGCAGGAAGAGGCAGGACTGCCAACATGCTGGCTGCCAAAGCTGCAGATTTTGAGCATATGCTGTCCATTCTTTATACAGTCATTGATGTTAACCCTCCTGTAGTGTCGTGTGTTAAAGATGCTCATTTTAGCGTCATGAAAGACAAAGAAAAGCAACAAATTCAGACATCTCAGAAGCTGGAATCAGCATATTGACACATTTTAACTAATCGTTGCAACTCTAATCAATCTTTGTGTTATGTTATTTGGTTATTAGGTTTTCTTTTAATTCTCAAACCTATTTTATGTTTTCAGCCTCAAAATCCTGTTTCACCTGCAATTTCCTAGTTCTTCTTCTTCTTATTTAATACACAGATATATCGTTTGGAGCTATGCTATAGTTTAGGCCATTGTCTACTAAATAAATTCATCCCGAGACAAGATGTGTCAGAATAGCCGCTGCTTAATGACTTCCTGGAGGAGCCGCGTATGTAGAAATCAGAAACGACATTGATTTTAGCCACATCAACCCTAATCCATAATCAGTTCTTAAGCACGTGTCCTCATGGTAGTGGTTACAAAGACATCCTCCATGTTGAATGAAATCAAGGAATGCAGAGTAGACCCCCTCCCTCACACACACACACACACACACACACACACACACACAACCCTGCTCTTCATGTCCGTCAGCCCCCCACTAAATCCACCTCACCCACACCAGCTACCAGCCACTCCAGGCGAGGGCCGACCTTCCCTCTGGTCCTGCTGTCCTGCTCTGGTGGCTCTGATGGAGAAGACACTGCAGTGAAATGACAGCTAAAGAGCAGCCCTCCCCTCTTTTTTTTTTTACCCCTCCTCTGTCTCCCCTCTGTCTGTCTCCCCCCCCCTCCCCCCAAAGGTATCCCATACATTTAGTTGTCCACCCCCCTCTTCCCTCCCTCTCTCTCTCTCTCTCTCTCTGGGAGGCTTCGGCTCCTTCGACCCTGTTTTCCCCCTGGCTTCTGCTCGGAGCCTAACTCAATCAATCAGCACAACCAGGTCACAGTCCTGGATCTAACCATGCCAACTGTGTGTGTGTGTGTGTGTGTGTGTGTGTGCATATATGTGTGTGTGTGAAAGATATCTAGGGCAGTGGTTCCCGACCATGTGCCACAGAGGCCCAAGAGTATGCAGGTTTTCATTCCAAGCTCTACAGCAGCTGATCACTAATGATAAAATCAGCTGCTGTTTAGTTGGAATGATTGAATCGTGATGATGATGATGATGATGGTATGTGAGCAGACCTTCAGCATGTGAAAAACAACAGATTATTGACTCGTGGGATTAATTACAGATTCAATCCTCTTTTGTAACCGCGTCGGTTCAGAGAATGAAAATGAATTAAACGTCTCGCGCTGCGGAAATGTGACGATTTGCTGCTTTTGTTTGTCGTATGTGATGAAGAAGAAAATATCTTTGGACTGTCAGTGTGTCACAGCAAACATTTGGACATGTTATCGTGAGCTCTGGGAAATTATGAGAGAGCCTTTTTTCTAATTTTTATAGACTAAAAAACAAAAAATTAATCATTTAATTGAAAAATTAATTGACAGATTAATCTTTAATAAAAAATATTGGTTGTCACCAGCCTTGCCTAGCGCCCACCTGTCTTGCTACTTTGCTGTTTGACTAAATACTCAGCTCTACTTTGTTGTTTATTGAGCAGAATTATACTTTATACTACATACAAAGATGAAGGATTGATACAATATTGATACTCATAATGTCCTGATAAGGCTTGACATGAAAAGATGTGAAAAAAAATCGATTGTTTCCTGTTATTACATTTAGTTTTCATTAAATATTGTCTGTCAGCTGTTTATGTACCTTTATATTTAGTCATTCAGCTGACACTTTTATCTAACGCGACTTACAAAAAAGGGATGCAATCATGTTACAGTGCGACGAGGGCATGTTAGTGCAGCAATAAGCGCTGTGACATTTGTAGAGGGGGATGGATTTAGCATGTCCACTTAGGAAAAGAGGTCTTCAGGAGGTTTTTGAAGGTAGAGAGGGACGCCCCCGATCTCGTAGGACGTTCCGCCAACGGGGAACAACAGACGAGAAAGGTTTGGATTGACCCGGGCGTGCTGGTGGCACTGGTGGTGCTCCGTCAGTGATCAGTTTTAGTACCAGTTCTTGATATCCATCCACGCACAGCTTAGCATCCAGCATTTCGCTCAAAGCACTGCCCTTGTTAAACACAGTCCCACAAAGCCTGACTATAAACCCCAAGTTCTGTTTATTTGAGTCATATCGGCACCATCTTATCAACAAGCTTCTCATTCATTAAATGTTGATTGAGGATTATTCATATCCCTCATTAAATATTGATAACATGAAGGCAAATCTGTGTCAATGACATTCCAGGGAGCGACACAAAGGATCGTCGATCTCGTACAGAACCGTTCATTTTGACCCTAAGCTCAGCCAGCGTCTGGGTCTGCTGTTGTTCACATGCAATCATCATCCTAGAAATAACAAGTGTTGTTTGTTGCCACAACATTGCCATAACTCACCGAGCAGCTTCGACTGCCTGAATGCATGCGCATCTTTTTAAAAAGTAAGCACCGAGTGGAGGTGCACCGAGGGGGGGGGGAGAAAGAGGAGAGCTGCTGGAGCTTTTTCTGCCTCCCTGTGCCCGTGTATTTATCTCCGCTCACTGCCCCCAGCTCCCCCAACATTAGTCCTCTCTCACTAATGCAAACACAAAATAGCTGTTGGTTGCTATGACAGCACACCCTCCCTCCTCCCCCACAGGGATTGTGTGTTGGATGGAGACTAAATTAGCCGGCTCCCGGATTCTAATATCTCAGGCATGGGGAGGGGATGCTAGTAGCTAACTGAGGTCACAACTTCCCAAAAGCTCAAGCTCTTTTCTGTGTCTCTTTCCTCATCTCGCAGCAAAGCCTGTTGAGACAGCAGGAGCGCGTGGAGGAACGAGTGCAGGAGATCGAGGAACAGCTCTGCAAACTCGACTCCGACAAGTGTGTGGTGGAGGTATGTTTTTTTTTTTACGCTCTGTTACGGGGGCGTAAACGCAGCTACACACATTTACAGAGCGTCTACACAGTGTTGCATAATCCCCCCCCCAAAAAAGTGGATTGATGTTTGTTTCTCTACAGGACAGGGTGTGCGAGCTGAAAGAGGAGGTGCGTCTGCAGTATCAGCGGATGCACCAGCTCCTGGAGGAGGATCTAGGTCGGACACTGGAGGCTCTTGACCGAGCTCAAGCTCGGTTCTGCCAGGAGAACGCTGCCCAGGTTTTGGTTCTTGGAGAGCAGCGTCACGAGGCCCAGAAGCTGCTGAGCTCCATCCACACGGCCTTCAGTAAGGCAGAGGAGCTGAGCTTCATGAAAAACACCAAGCCTGTTAAAATCCTCACGGACAGGTGAGAGAAAAGTTTTCAAAATTTGCTTCTTTTTTTTTTTTTTTTTTTGCTCCGGGGCGTGACGTCTTATCTTTAAACCCGTCTCTTGGCACTTGTTGCAGGTCTCAGGCATGTGTGGGCAGCAGTCTCCCTCCTTATAAAGTGGGGAATCTGAACTCTAAGCTGTTCCTCTCTGAAATCTCCAAAAGAGAGAAGAGCTTGAAGAGAACGCTGGAAGGTAGGATCTCAAACACGTTTGTCATGTTTTAATCCAGACTGTCAGGAGAGTGTTATTATTTTAATTACCACTTTAATCCCCGGATTTCTCACCTTTTCTCTCTCTCTCTCTTCTCTCAGCTCCCCTCACCCCTCCTTCGACCTTCCTGCAGTCTGTTCCTGCGTATCCCAGCGGTCAGAGCTCTGGCTCTGGAGCAGAGAAACGGAAACATTCCACTGCCTTCCCGGAGGGAAACAGCAACGTCGGAAAAAACGCCGCTCCGGGTTTCAAGGACTCCTCCTCCTCCTCTTCTTCTTCTTCATCTTCTTCTTCATCGTTAGCCAAACAGCCCTACCTGGGCTCAGGCTCTGCCTCCGGAGAAGGCCAGTCTACCAATCAGCAGCCTCTCGGTCCCTGCGGCCCGCCTCACATCAGCGAGAGCGGCGGGACGGGAAGCGGAAGCGGCTCTCTGACCAACCACCACTCGGGATCCGTGTTCGGATCCTCGCACTTTCCTCCCGGAGGCAGCAGCTCCTCACACTCCTCCCAGCAGGCCGTGCTGCCTCAATACGGCGGCCGTAAGATCCTGGTGTGTACGATGGATAACTGCTACTGCTCCGGAGTGCCCTCGGTGTCGGGCCATCGCAGCCATCCACCGTACCCACGCTCTGGCTCTTTCCCCTGGGTCAGCGCCCAAGACTACCCCCCTCCTCCCGGCCTGGCCTCTGGAGGTCCGTCCATGCAGGGCTTGGCAGTGAGGGACTGGATAGACGCCTCACAGACACACAGACATGCAGATTTTTACGGGCTGTATGGGCAGCCCTCTACAAAGCACTATGTCACCAGTTAACAGAGTAGACACACACACACACACACACACACACACACACACTTCGATATAGAGACAGGCACCAAAATAGCACACCTTTACCGACTTATTAACAGGAAAAAACACAATGCAGTTATACTCTACACACATTCAAATATTAAAATTTATATTCACGCACACACACATGCACACACAGATCTAGAAGATGTATACACATTCGGGGGCAGGGTTGATCTCTTTGTGTTTTTATTTTCTTATTTCTTTATTTTCAGTGTTTCATGTAGTGTATTATACGTAAACGGCCGCTCACTCTGGCACAACTTAGCTCAGCATTTTACACAAGAAACGAGAGAGAGAGAGGTCTAAGACGATGGTATGACGTGTATCTTTTTATTTATAAGGCAGGAGATGGATTGATTAGAATATGAACTTTTACTTAGGACATGCCTCTTCACGGCTTCTCACCGACGCTAAAGGGAAAAGAGATAATACCGAGCAGTGTTGACCTTTCCAGTTTAGCGCCTCATGTTTCTCTGATATAATCACCCCTCCGGTTGTATTGAGGTCAATTTGCCTTACGTTATTAGCATCATATTTTTCTCTGCCCAGCTCACTTTGTTTGATACATCCTTTTTAAAGAGGGTCCCCTTCGTGTCTCTTGATTTTTATCGTCATGGCACCTCTTCCTTTCTTTGCCGAGTTCAGGGATGGATCGTACGGCTTGAACACACAAAACGCTCTTCCATGGAACACCCACAATGCACTTGTGGACGCCTTGTTACGCCTGGACTACAGACCCACAGAGGGACACTAGAGGTGCATCTGAAAGGGCCAGTAGACCCTGGAGTTTTGGGAATGTGGCTCTAGCACTCCCTTCCTGCTACCAGGCTTCCCAACAGGACAGAAAATCTTCTAACAAAGACTGTTTCCATTTAGTAATTACTGACTTTGTGTTATTTGGTACATCTGAAGGTTTCATGCTTGTCTAGAGAGACTCTTTGATTTTAGAGAAACAGGCAAGACTGGAAAGACCAAACCAATCAAGCATCTGGAGGATCTGATGATGCTGTAATTGTACTTCCTGCAGGGCAAAGATGTCACTTCCTCTCAATAAGCACACGAGCTCTTGGCTTCCTGTTTGCAGCTAAAAGCATGCAAGGAAGAGTTTTTTAAAGCACTCAAAAGAAGAAGAACAATGGGGGGAGAAAAAAAATGTATGCAGTTTTAAAATGAGTGTATGAAAGAAAAGAAGTGTGGGAGGAGTTTTTTTCATGAACTTTTTCTAAAGAACATGACTGGACTGCGAGATGTAAGCAATTGTCATCATCCTAAAAAGGAGCTGTTACGACAGTCAACATAAAGAGAAAAAAAAAACAAACAAAAAACATAAAAGTATCTTTTTTTGTAAATATTTTGTGAAATGGAAAAATTACAGACGTGATTTGGAGAAGGGTTCCAAATAAACGAACAAATTTAAACCGGTCTCTGCTGTGAAATCTGTATCCTGTTTCCTTGTGTTCATTTAGGATTAAAGGGGTGATCATTTATATTTTTGTTACTGTCAATAAATCCCATAAAAAGGCCAAAACCATGAGAGTTATTATCTAATAGCCTAGAGTCCCAGGCCTATTGGTTCCTATTCCTACTAAAGATGTGCTGAAAATCCTCAAATCTGGTGACAAATACTGTATGTAGTCTGGGCATTCCAAGCAAATGTCACTCAAACTCGAGTTTAAGTGCATTAGCGAGGGACTATTCTCAGCAGCGGATTAATACGCATTTAGTGTAAACTAGTGAGTGTTTAAGGCACCAGGACAGTGTTGATTCACGTTGATGTGAATGAATTGATGTGTTTTTAGCACTGACAGTATAAAGATACATGACGTCACCCACAAGTTTCTGAAGAGCCGCTTTGTAGCCTCGTGCCTAATCCAAAAATTGGCAAAGATGTGGATCATTAGTGGACCTGAGGCAGGCTGAATGACGCTTGGGTGCTCAAACAAGCCATCTGTAATGGCACCCAGCTGTCAATCAAAACGTCCATTCTGTTAATTATGCATAACTTTAAGTCTTAATATAATTTGAACAGGTGAGCTTAAAAAAAAATCACCTTCAGTACAGTTGTCATGAACAGGGAAATCAGCTATAGAGACCAAAACAGTTTTTTGTACCAGGTTTTGTTTATTTCTGCTGTGAAGTTGGACATTTTAACATGGGGACTTATGGAGATGTAGCCGGCCTCAAGTGGCCGTTTGAGGAACTGCAGTTTTGGGCATTTCAGCATTGGCTTGTTTGCTACTTGGGCTTCACAGATGGCGGCGTTGGTCACCACTGGTCCAGACTGAAATATCTCAACTGTTGGCTGGTTTTCATGAGGTTTTGTACCCATCAGGATGAATTATAATAACACTGGTCATCCCTCAACTTTCATTTATTAAAGTTTGCGCCGTTTAGCAAAGGTTAGTATGAACACCATCAACAGAAAATGGAAAAGTTAATGTTCTTATGTGTTAGTATGTTATTTTTTACTACATTACCACAGCACCAGTCAAGAAACTAGTGTCATTCTCACACAGTGTTTACAGTTTGTGATAGCTCTGATAGTTCAAATCAGAAAAGTGACATCACATCCTTTTTCTGGAATGAGTGTGAGACATCAATGCTTTTTTCAATGCATTTATGTTACATTAGAATTTTGTAATTATGAGTTTCCAACTTGTAAATAGTTTTTTAATGTCAACATCAAACTCATCATTACAACTGGGGAGCTCTGTTAAAGCTCTATTATATCTAACTTAGAAACATGGATACCACATGTCAACCCAAGTCCACTGATATAGCGTTATATCGTCAATATATCAATTAATAGAGTCTCAGGCAACTTGTTACTTGAATCAATTAACTGTTGGTCTTTTAATGGGATTTATTTAGCATAACTAAAATATATAATGTCACGTCTTAATATTTAATATTTCTCACCGTGGTGTCAAAACAAAATCTCAGCATTTGTTTTTGTCTTTGTTGTTTTCCGGTTCATACAGTCATCTGCTTACTCTCATATGAATTTAAGAAAAAAAAAACATCCTCCCACTTGTCCCTAAACGTCACACGATGTTCTTTCTCAATCATGCAAATAATCTGGCTGCCTTTGTTTCTGTTTGACAGTTCGTCTATTAATGTATTTATTGATCTTAAAAGACATATTAACAGGAGGACAAATCTATTCAAACAAAACTTTAAACACCTCTGCGTCCACCCAGCGCAAACAGAGCTCATGAGTATGTGTGGGTGGAGGCCTGCAGAGAGAAAACAGGATGGAGAGAACGAGTCTAGAGATCCCCTCAGCCTGATTAAGCTTTTGCATTACTGCTCTACCCTGCCCAGAGCTTTGAGCCTCAATCCCATGCAGACCACATGGGTGATCCAATTGTGTGTATATTGAGTGAGTGAACAGGGAATGGAACTAAAATTATATTTTAGGAAAAAAAGTTAATGTTTGTCGATGGAATATGCTGATAAAGTGAAGGTATTCAATTCATGAAGGTCATGTGTTATGATCAAAAGCTCCAGAACAGCCATTAAGGTAATAGGATTTTCGGAAATACGCTTCTTTATTTATTTATTTACCAAGAGTTAGATGAGATAACGCTCTTGTGTCTGTCTGGACAATATTAAGTTACAGCCAGCAGCTTATTAGCTTAGCTTAGCACAATGACTGGAAACAGGGGGAAACACCTAGCCTGGAAACAAGTGCTGTGCTTCCATACTTACACTTGCTATTCTGACTACATACCTGCGTTCACACTGTCAGGTTGAGTGTGGAACACTGGACACTTCTTGACCTTAGTGGTCGCCATTTTAGCTATGCAGCAGAAGAGGAGGCACAACCGGCATTGTGAAAATGGCCGTAGAGGAAGCTGCCGTAGCTGAAGCGGTTGCGGTGAATACCTCATTATACAAATAGAAGTTGTACATATGTTTTATATTTATAGTTTGGCTGTAATGTTAGCGCTAATGCTGTGAAGAGAAAGAAGAAGTGAAAAAATGTTGCAATCATCATTTCTTGAGATAACTACACCAGGAAGTACATAGTGTACACAGTGTACTACATAGAAGTGTACAAACAGGAGTATCCGAAGTGAGACACAGCAATGGAAACAAAATCCACTCAATAGCACCTCCAGCACATAACTCTTCACAAAACCAAAAGAAACAACGAAACGTAAGTGTTAAGTTGTCCCCTTTAGATGAAACTAGGCTAGCTGTTTCCCCCAGCTTCCAGACTTTATGCTAAGCTAACTGGCTGTAGCCTTGTATTTAATGGACAGATTATGAGAGTGGTATATAAACTATCCTTTTAATGAGGCTTGTGGTGAGATTATCATATATGAGGGTACAGCAGTTTAGTTAGCACCTCCAACTCTACCTTCAAAAACAAGAAATAAAATGCCAATTTTTAACTTTAAATTTTTCCCTGGTGGTCTAGTTGTTAGGATTTACCAGACTGCTATGACAACCTAATTTCCCTTCCAGGATTAATAAAGTCATCTATCTATCTATCTATCTATCTATCTATCTATCTATCTATCTATCTATCTATCTATCTATCTATCTATCTATCTATCTAACCTCAAGACAGAGCTAGGCTAGCTATTTCCCCCCCAACTTCAAGTTTTTATAAGTACTAAATGCTAAACTGAGCTAACATCATCATCAACTTATCAACTCTTGGCAAGACAGCGAATATTTCCCAAAAAGTCAAACTATTAATGAGACTTTTAATGAGGTTTGTGGTGAGATTGTGTTTTTTTTTTTATTAACTTTTGGACTCAACCATAAAGACTAAGTGGATGCAAAGTCCTTTAAGTGCTCAGAAAAACGGAAATTTGAACGTCTGCTATTCTATTACAACTCCATCTGCTGAAGAACATCATGCGATACAACTTATAGCTCCAGAACAGTTGCTTAATGAACCTCGTGGTGCAAGATTCTTTTGTGAGCTACTGTTTCCAAAGTCATGGGTGAACTTTACAACATCAAGTCTCAGTGTCAGTTTGAGTTTCTGAACGCCATGTGTTTCCTCCTGACATCAATCAGTGGTTAATGTACACGTAAAAACAAACATTTTAATCATAATGCTTCTTCTTGCTCCACCCTCGTCTTACTCCCACCTCTTTCCTCTCGAGCTGGTGGAAGCAGAGGTCTGATGTGTTTTTTTCTCACGTCAGCAAACCTCAGCAGAGACACAGTCAGCCAAGAACTGTGGGGTCGGAGGTGCAGCATAAATTACAGTGCTGCTTTTCTATCTTTCACTCTGACACACACACACACACACACACACTAACAAACACTCCCCCTCTACTCTCTTTCTCCTGACACACACTTTTTCTCACACTTGCACACACAGCTGCTGCACAGCTGTCTGATTCATGAGTAGAGAGAAAGGCAGTAATTTGGTTGCCTACATCTCTGATATGTATCTTTGACACACACACACACACACACACACGCTGTCTGACTCCTTTAAATTACCCTTCACACACACATACACTGTGAGGGGAAAAGCTTTTATTCACTAATGAAACGACCACAGAACTTTCTGTACTCTCATTTACAAGTAAAAGAAACAAAAAAACTAAACTAAAAAGAAAATTGACTCTTTGGAGACAAAAAAAAATCATTATAGGAACAGTTAAATTTGGGGAAATTACTCTTTATTGCTGAGAGTTTGATGACAAAGTTGATACCACTCTCATGTCTGCACAGTAAATATAAGGCTGCAGCAGCCTGGCTGACTCTACCCCTTAAAAGAGCAAATTGCCAGTTTTAAACTTTTTGAATTTATTAAACAAACACACTATAATGAGTCAATTAGTGAGTTTTAGAGATGCTGGTAGGAGTTAAATGAGAGGACTGACAGTAAATATAAGGCTACAGCAGCTGGTTAAGTTGTAACCTTTGGGCAGAGCTAGGCTAGCTGTTTCCCCCAGCTTTCAGTCTTTATGCTAAGCTAACTGGCTGTAGCCTTGTATTTAATGGACAGATATGAGAATGGTGTTTTCTTTAACGAGGCTTGTAGTGAGATTGTAAGGGTGGAGCAGCTGGTTAGTTTAACTTAGCTTAGTTTAGCTTAACATAAAGACTGGAAACAGTGGTAAACAGCTAGCCTTGTTGTGCCTACAAAATCGGCCTAAAAGCACCAATAAAGATGTCATCTTTAATCTGTAAAAACAACAACAACAACAAAAAACACCCCTAAAGATGACTAATTAAGTGATAGTGTTAGCGATTTTATGGTGGACTAAGCAGTTGCCAGGCAACCAGTGGAGACTCCAGGACGTAACTGCTCCCAGTCATGAAATAGTCTGACGCTGTAAAACAGCAAACTGACGCTTTTAAACTTTGTTTTTTGATGTATGTATTAAAGAAACCCGCTATTATGTGTCAATTTGTGAGCTTTAGAGGTGATGGTAGGAGTTAAGATGAGAGGCTTGACAGTAAATATAAGGCTACAGCAGCTGGTTAGCTTAGTTTAGCTTAATTTTAGCTTAGCTTATCTTAGCTTAGTTTAGCTTAACTTGGTTCTGCCTACAAAATCTGCCTAAAAGCACCTCTAAAGATGTGCAAAAACACGTCTTAAGATGACTAATTAAGTGATAGCTTGTTAATCTGTAAAAAAAAAAAAAACAGTTTTGAATCGTCAGTTAGCCATTTTATGGTGGACTGTGCAGTTGCCAGGCAACTAGTGGAGACTCCAGGAAGTAACTGCTCCCAGCCAGAAAATAGTCTGACACAACCCCATAAAACAGCAAATACAGTAGCTATATCGTGTCAGTTAGTGAGTCTTAGAGGTGCTGGTAGGAGTTAGATGAGATGATTGATGCCACTCTTATGTTTGTACATTAAATATAAGGCTACAGCAGCTGGTTAGCTTAGCTTTAGCATAGAGACTGGAAACGGGCGCAAACAATCTGCCTACCAGCACCTCTAAAGATGGCTAATTAAGTTATGGATTTAGATGTGCTTGTGGGAGTTAGATGAGAGGACTTTCATGTTGTGCACAGTAAATTTGAATCTACCCTAAGCAGTGAGTTAGCTTAAATTAGCATACCTAGAAATGGGGCAGCACCTAGCCCCGCTCTGTCCAAAGCAAGGCAAACAAAAATCAGCCTATACCAGCAAATCTAAAGCTCACGAATTTACATCTTTTATCTTTTTCCACTCCATACCAGTAACCCAGTATCCTCATACTAGTAACTTCACAACAGGCCCCAGTCAGGCTCATAAAGACATCTGATAAAAGGTTTTGTTTTTGTCAGATTAACAAGTTATAACATGTTATCAGTCAGCTTTAGAGATGGTAGCATTGAACAGAGCAAGACTAGCTGTTTCCAGTCTTTATCCTAAGCTATGCTAACTTCATATTTAATGTACCGACATGAGAGTGGTATTTATCTTCTCATCAAACTCTCTGCCAGAAAGCAAACAAGCATATTTCCCAAAACGTCTTACTCGTAGGGTGTATCATAATGTATTTTCCATGGAGCTTTGTGAGAATTTAAGAGCCAGAAATGAGAAACAATGCTAGTTCATTCTGTCTGTGTGAGAGGAGAGGAAGACTGGACAATGAGAATCTTTGTGAGAGAAGAAGAAGAGGCTGTTTGCAAGTCTCTGAGGCCCTGAATCACATCACGTACAATATTACGCAAAGTAAAACACACAACATACTGTTCCTACAGCAGGAACACACTGATAAACATATTATACCGGTCTTCTGGGTAATTATTGATGACCTGAATGTAGTTTGGAGGTAAGTCATAAGCCTGTAGGTGACAAAGACACTTATTTAAACATGCTGTTTCTCTTTCAGCCATAACACAAAGAAATACAGGACATAACATTCCACTGAAAGACCCGAGCCAAAGGTTAATTTATTCAACTAACATGTATGGCCTGTACATTAACAGTCTGATGCAATATACTGTTGTTGAGTCTACAGCTATGCAAGCTGCATGTGTGAGGCTTTGTACAAAGGTAATCCATGCTAGCAGCTTTGTGAAGCTCTGTGCTTTGAGCTATTTGATGTTTAGGAGGTATAAACATATAGACATTTCACTCAAATCCACCTCCTCATGGTGGCGCTTACAGGAAAATCTAGAGGATCACCAAAGTCATTAGGATTTATCCTCTGGGGACCATGAATGTTTCTACAAAATATCATGGTAATCCATTTAATAATTGTTTGTTTGAGTATTGAAACAAATGAGTATTTTTGCAATTTAGTGCAATACCACTGTTGTAAATATGGACAGTTGTACACGTGTATTTGTTATGATTATATTACTTATGACCAAAAACTAGTGAAACAACTTTGCTAACAGCCAACAACACAAGACATCAGAGGGAAAAGCAGAAAACATTTTCTCCATAAAATATGATCCAGTTTCACCAAAATCAGTGAAATACTTGGTGATGGTCGACTTAGTGCCATAAAGTGTTATGTACTTTTCACGGGTGATCGTACCCGGAGCACAAAGTACGTAGTGCAGAAACAGAGGTATGAATGAATGACAGAGACATTATTCACCTGATAACAAGTCAGTGTACCATCAAAATAAATACATTTTGTTATTTTTATGGTAAAAGGTTACACAATGTTGGATCAAAATGGTGGACTGAGACCAACACTGCCGTCCTTAGAGCCACATTGCTAGCTTGGAAAGAAATCTTCTGAATCAGCTTCCTGATTCTGAAGATTTCTGATTCACCAAGACTATTGTAGTTTTCCAGATTGAACCTGTACTTGCAGGTAGGATTGGAATGGCTGCTCATGCTCTGATTCAGAAGAAATAGCACAAAGCTCCTGTTCGGCACCTTTAGGTAGAAAATGCAGGTCATGTGGTTCCTGTTGAACAAACAGAGAACAATAACTACAGAGTTACATTTGGGTGAGTATTTCTATTTTGTTCTTGCTTCGCCTTCTAATAGATTTTTGGCAAAAACCAGAGGAAAAGGGATAGGGGATGTGATGTGCTCCCAGCTTTGCCTGAATAAGCAATAAATGGATCCAAGCCAGCTCCTGACTGGGCAGGAAGGTGATCAGACCACTGCTCACGAGGGGCTCTCACTGTCCAACCACACAAACCTGTGATAAAAAGCCAAAAGCAGCACAGATCTGAATCCAGGCAGAGCTGGATGCTGCCTCCACGGGAGCTGCACTAACCACCGAATAAGTCAAACAATTAGACATTATATTTCAGGGAATGACTGTAAAGATACAAGTGAAGCATTGTTACATTATGGAGCTCACAAGGTCTTCAGGATCTCTCCTCTGTTGTTGCAAGACAAGTTACAACTTTAACATTAATATTGGTGAGCTCAAGTACCTACAAGAAGACGACCACAATCCCTCACACCCATCTAACATGCAGGCAACACAAAGTATCGTGTGTACCTGCAGCCCTGGAGCTGAATTAGGTTTGTGCATTCCAGTTCAGCTGGGGGAGACAATCCAAGCTACACAGCTTCTCCTGCTCAGCCTCAAGGCCATGAGGCACTTCTTACCCAACCAGGTGGATACAGCACCACCTGCCTGAAGCTCCAAACCACATTTAATTTAACAGATTTAGTATTTTGCAGCTGTTATTCTGTTACAACCCCCACAAAATGATATTCAGAATCAGAATATGGTTTGTTGCCAAGTAGGTTTTCACACACAAGGAATTTGTCTTGGTGTTTTTGGTACATAACAAACATTAATATAAGAAATTAAGTACTAAAGGATAGAAATATATGTACAGTTTATGTAAGTTCACAGTGTGCAGAATATTTAAAATGTGAAAGATATTTATCAAAACACAGTAGTCCAAAAGGATGTTAAATAAAAGGTGGTTGTTAATGTAACGTGTAGGTCTTCGTGGGTGGAGGGTGAGAGTCTTGGGCTGTGTTCATGAGGCCAGTGGCAGTCAGGAAAAAGCAGTTTTTGTTTGTGGTGTGAGGTTTTGGTCCTGATGCACCGCAGCCTCCTGTCAGAGGGGAGTGACTCAAAAAGTTTGTGTCCGGGTTGGGAAAGGTCAGCTACAATCTTTCCTGCACACTCCAGGTCCTGGAGGAGTCCAGGTCCTGGAGAGATGGAAGATCACAGCCAATCACCTTCTCAGCAGACCGAATGACACGCTGCAGTCTGCCCTTGTTCTTGGCAGTGGTAGCAGCGTATACCAGATGGTGATGGAGGAGGTGAGGATGGACCCAACGATGGAGGTGTGGAAGTGCACCATCATTGTCTTTGGCAGGTTCTTCAGCTGCCACAGGAAGACCATCCTCTGTTTTGCTTTCTTGATGAGAGAGCTGATGTTCAGCTCCTTCTTGAGTTGACGATCGTTCCCAGGAAGGAGAAAGGCTGGCTCCTTTCTGAGGTCCACAACCATAACCATCATATTAAGGTGTAATGACTCAAAGGTAAACATGCTATCAATCATCGAGTTATCCATAATTTCGGAGGTTGTTCTGCAAAGAATAGAAAAAACACTTTTCGACTGCACAGGTCAGTGATTTCCAAACGTGAACCACAGCGTCCTCCTGTCACAGGCTAAAGAGTTATGAGCAATTTTCCCTTCTCAGACTGTTTGAATCATTTTAGGTGCCTGAAGAGGGAAAAATGGACAGTATATTGAGTCTGAAGATTCATTATTGCCCTCAAAGACAGTCAAATTTAACTTAGCAGGTCAATATCACTAGAAAAAAGGCAAATATTGGAGTTTTGTCTCATTTATTAACCTGGAAACCATCTTACAACCCATTAGATTCAACCACAGGTATAGGCGAATATTCCTGTCATTTATATGCGGAAAAAAGTCCTATGTTAAGTTTTTCTGAGAGAGAGAAATTATTTGGTAGAGTTGGTGTATTTGAGTTAATGTGTTGAAATATTCAGTCTACATGCCATACTGGTCTTGAGGTAGTCAGATATCATGTTTCTTTTCCCATCACAGTACGTTTTGATCATGAATTTAATGCTCAATTTAATTCAATAGAGCTGCTGTCTCCCACAGAGGCCTCTCCACACAGGCTCGGTTGTTGTCACGAACAGCTGACTCCACCTGCTACTGGGTGTGTGACCACTCGAGTCTGGTAAGATTGACAAAAACAAAATGTTCCCGCATGAGCCGAGCGAAGTAAAGTCTGTGGGCGCAGGAAGCAACTCAATAATTTTTCTGATCTTTTTATTCACATACAGTACCTTCAGTTCTGGACAGATTACATTCATGAATATCAAAAAGGAGAAAAAAAAGCGAAAAGAGTGAATTCCCTCACTAACCCAAAGAGCACAAAGAAATGCAGTGGGACGTACAGTTCATATACCTCTGTTAAAAATCTGCCAGCATATATTAGATATGCAAACATTATAGACTACAAAGTACAGCAGCGTAACTTATACTCTATAACATGCACATAACGTAACATATGAACACAGGGCTATTTACATTTGATCAAAAAAATGCAGTTCCTCTTAACCATTTTAATTCTATCTTTTTTTTTTTATACATATTAACATGTACAGTATTATTCTTTAATGGGGAGAGAGTCAGAACGTTTTCTCTAACATCCTTGAAATCACACACACCACACCGGTTGTTGTTTGAAAGCACTCTACACTCTACTTCACCATAAATAAAACAATTACAAAAATATACCTCACTTCAAACAGAGCCATAGCAGGAAAAGCGCTTACAGCCATCGTGGAATGATAAAAAACAAAACAAAAACAACATCAACACATATGAGATGGAGGAAAAGATGTAGTGAAAGAGCGTTTAACGAACGCGTTGAGAGACGATATTTAATGGGAATGTTTGAGGTTGCGACAGGCCGTGGATGGCGGGTGACGTGGGTAGTCTGGGTGGAGATGGGGGTTTATTTCCTGACATGAGTTCCTTTTGAAGTCAAGCCTCCGTCCTCCTTTGTAGAGGCCAATGTAGGCAGATGCGTTGAGATTAGTAAACGTCAGCGATACAGGGATGCAGCGGGTTAAAAACTCCAAGTCCAGGTCGGATTAGTAGTGTGTTTACATTCACAGGTATATCCCATCGTACTAAGGCTCAGGAGGGTGCAATGTGTGTCAGTGTATGTGTGTGTGTACTGCTGCCATTCCTCCTGAGTAGTAGAAGACTAGAAGCATAGCTATTTTTTCTTGGAGTTGACGCTCTTGCAGACCCAATTCATGCCCTCCTGAAAGTGAATTTAAGAGACACAGCAGCACGGTGAGAGGACACGAAAAACAAGGTCAAAAAAAGAAAACAAATGCTCAGATCGTGCGCTCACCTGAATCCCCTCACCAGTGAGGGCGGAGCAGGACTGGATCTGCCACATGCGATCCCGGATGGTGTGCAGATTGAGCCCCTCTGCGATTTCGGAGGCCGGGGCAGCTGTCAGCAGGTCCTGCTTATTTGCAAAGAGCAGCACAGGAACGCCGCTCAACTTCTCTTCATCCAACAACTCAGCCAGCTCCTGCAACACACACAAACATCTGTTTATTATACTGAAACACACACACTGTCGCAGAAGAAGAGACTCCAGAGCTTCATGTTAATAAAAAACTGAGCTGTAGATTTGAAACTTTTCTGTTTTCGTTTCTTTCCTGTGAGACGTGCTAAAACCATAACAAAGAACACAAAGGCAGTGACAGGCATTATCACAAATGTTTATTATATTATTATATATATATATTTAATTATTAGGCCTCTGCATTGAAAGGACTTTATCTTCATTATGTAAAATAAAAAATTTAAAAAGTCTTTAAGGGAAAATATTCAAATGTTGTCCATCTCATTTAATGGTGAGTAACCAAGCGACAACCTCCGTGGCTGTGGAGTGAAGCCAATGCGGAAGTGCCAAAAACTGCAGTTCCTCAAACGTCCACTTGAGGCTGGCTACAGAATGAGTCAATCTACTTAAGCCCCAATGTTAAAATATCCAACTTGACAGCAGAAATAAACATGTTTATAGCCTGGTACAAAAAAAACAGCTTTCTCTATAGCTCTATAGCTAATTTCCCCATTCATGACAACTGTACTGAGGGTGAATTTTTATTTAACTAACCCATTCAAATCATATTAAAGCTTAAAGTTATGCATAATTAACAGCGTGGCTGCTTTGAATATTTTCAGTCAGTCAAACAAAACAGGAAATTCAAAGGCAGTCTGACAAAATGTGATCACTATTTTGTGACATTTTGTAGACCAATTGATCAAATCAGTTAATTGAGAAAATAACAGACAGTACGTGCACAGTGCAAACTGGCACAAACTAATACATATTGTACATACCTGACCCGTTTCCTCGAATCTCTTTCTGTCAGCGCTGTCGATGACATAAATCTGAAACAAAATGGACGTTCTCCTTGTTAGCATGTGCATGAGTTTAAATGATCATTTACGGATGAAAGCTGTATATTTGGTGCATCAAGCTCCACTCACCAGCACATCTGTGTTTTCAAAGTAGTTTCTCCAGTAAGGCCTGATCTTCCTCTGGCCTCCGATGTCCCAAACATTCAGTTTAAAACCCTGAGACTGGACGCTCTTAATGTTGAATCCCTGGAGTGACACACACAAAACCTCAAGTGAGTTAAATCGAGGATGCGATGCTTGTTGTATTATGTCTGTTTGCTCTGATAACAGGTGGTACGTGTATGAAACTTTCCTCCAGACCTGAGTGGGGGTGATGTGGCTGATGTCCTCAGATGCCAGCTGTTTTAGCAGGGTGGTCTTCCCGCCGTTGTCCAGACCCAGCAGCAGTATCCTCACCTCCTGGTCTGGTGTGCTCTTTAGCTTCCGCAGGATGGACAGCAATCCCTGCAATAATGAGTAAGAACAGCCTGGTGATGTTACTTTGCCGGGGCGGGCAGGGGGAGGGGGGGAGCACTGTTGCAGCTAACCACCATTGTAAGAGATGCATCTCTTCCTTTTCATCCAGCCTCCTCACTTACAGGCCGTGCACGATGAGGAAGACTCCTTCTAACGGTACCCATACATGAGGACAACAACAACAGCAACTCCTGTGAGTAGTTTGCAACATCATGTTTGATTTTCTTGAGCTTTGCGGGTTAGTTGTTTCAACGCGGGGCTAGTTAACGGCACGCAAACTGGAGCTAAACGCAGCTAATGTGCTAAGCTAATCTCCCTTGATAACGTTAACTGAACGGAGCAACAAGGCAGCTTTAGCATTTTAATGTTTTTAACGGAAACTCACGAACAGCGGCGGCAATTAAACACAACTACGTCCAGGCGAGAGCCACCCAAGGCGAATAAACACACATTGTGAGCTTTAAGTTGGCAGTTAAGGGCTAATTATTGCGATAAATTAAACTCACCATCTTGTTGCCTTCTCTCCTGGAGACGCCGCCGAGGGTTACTAAGGGGCGTGACGTCAGACGCACAGCTTACGCACACTCTGGCACAGCCCTCCCCCTCAAACATGGAGTTCAGTTAGCGTTAGCCGCCTGCTAAATGTGTCAAATATAAGGCTGAGAATAGACGCACGTTTCATACTGTGGACGGCTCTCGCTCAGAGATGTGTATATAAGTTACTGCGTGCATATATGTTTGTTTTTACACGCCACACGCAGAGCAAGCACGTTATTTTGGCAGTTAGCTCGTTAGCATAGCAGTTAGGTTGAGTTATAAATGAGCTATAAACTCAAATTCAGCTCACATCTTGACTGTTTTCATTTTTAGCCTGTATTAAAGTAATAAAACACAAAGTTTGGTTTTCACCGGTTTTCACGTAGGGAGCTGCCCCAGCTTGTGATTGGATGACGGCATGCCACGTGTCTTTACTATGCCACACGAGCACATTTGATTACCTGACAGGTTGCTCAGTTGGGCGCTGGAGGAGTCTCACTAAGGTATGTTTTTCTGTGTCTGTCGCTATAAATGTGTGTCGACCCTTCAGCTCTGTGTGTGTGCTTGTTCCTTCTTTCTGTGGCTGTTTGCAGAAGTCAGACTCGAGCTGGTAACTCGAGTAATGAGTTGCATCACTCTGAGCTCCGGCTGACATGTCTTCACTCTTTTATTTGTACCTCAGTTTGGTCGGTAGACTGAACACAAGACCTCACAGATGAAGATTCAGTCTTGTGTTAGAGGACCTGTCCATGTGATCAAACACATGCTGTGCACGCACAAGCTTTACAACTTGATTGTTAACTGATTTTGGTGGTGGTTATCCAGATGCCTGCTGTGCTCAGGCCTGCAGATCCAGTTTGTCAAGCCTTTTGGTGAAGCTTCTGCTAGTACCTCCAGTGTGCAGCATGCAGCATATAGTTGATGTGTTTTAAAAACCAGTGTCAATATTAACAGTATACCTTCCCCTGCAGCGTAGGGCTGCAACTCTTATTCTCATGATCAGTTAGTCGGGTCAAACATGTCACAAATTAATAAAAACTGTTGTTGATTTGTTTTCTCCTGGAGCTCAGTTTGGTGTCTTTAAGTTGCATGTTTTGTTCGACCAACAATCCACAACGTAAAGAGACTGAACTGACTGTTAAGTGGAAGAAAACCAGAAAATCCACATATGTAAGAAGCAAGAACCAGAAAATGTTTGACCAATAATCTAAATAGTTGCAGGTTAACTTCTTGTTGATCGACTGATCGTTGCAGCTTTAGATATTCAGTGTGCTGACATGGAAGAAGAAGAAATCCAGCAAATATTCACATTTTAGGAGTTGGAACCAGTGATTTTTTTGTTGTTTTTTATGGGATTTTGTGTATTGAATATCAACATAGATGCAGGTTCATTTTTTATTGATTAATTGAACAGTCATTTCATCTCTAGTGTGATGGCTCTCAGGTCAGACCTAATTCCTGTGTTTAGTTTATTAATACACACATTTCTTCATACAATTTAAAAAAAACATCAGTTTGTAGGATTTAGTGGCGTCTAGCGGTGTAGTTGCTTATTGAGAGCACCTCGCGTATCTTCTGGGGGTGTGCTGAATGTAACTGCTGTGAAACAATCAGGAAATAACATTTTATTTCTCTGATTAACAGACTCTCTCGATGCCGGCGCTCACTCACTCTCATTCACTGTCTACGTCTCTTGACCAATGCTCGCTTTCTCTCTCAAACCTTCAGACGTAAACCAAATTAAACTTCTTTGTGTCACTATTTTGCAGCATAAATTGTGAGCCAGACAGAGATTTAGATGCTGGGTACATGAAATAAACAAATCCAGAACACAACAGGAGAGAGTTTAGTCCATGAATCCACCTGGATAGTCTCAGTTTCAGAGACATGATTGGCGGCCGCAGTGTGACGTCAGGCTGCGTTTTTCCAAAAGTTGGATCCAGTTCGACTTCTCCGCCGCGGGTTGCCATGTTTTTTTGGCGCACACTCGACCTGCGGCCCACTCAGCTGCAGCCAAAACACACTACCTGACTCAAATGAATGGAAAAACCTGCAGTTTTGCTGCAGTGCCGGATTCTGTCTGAGTGCACCTTTAGCATGAAGGATGAACTACATTGGCCGTGAAACGTGTGAAAAACACGAAAGGTTCTATTCAGAGCCAGCGTTTAGTTTGTCCGTTCTGAGCCACTGTAGAAACATGGCAGACTCGGTGGAAGAGGACCTGCAGTGTCTGTAGGTATAAAAGTCTCATTCTAAGGTAACGAAAACATAACAATTCTTAATTCAGGTAATTATACGCTAATGAAACCATACTTATGAATATTATCTTCCATTTCTGTCATATTCCTTAAATAGAGCCCTCTAAATCTGAAACAGCGGATCTTTAAATTGCATATCTGTGAATAAGAAAGCATCTACAAACTGTCAGTGAAGATACTTCAGTTGTGTTCGTTTCAGTTTTCTCACCAGGAACAGCAGTTTCATCCTATAAAGTGTTTGTTCATATATTCTTATTGATAAGTCATAAGTCACATGTTCCCCACGAGGTTCAGCAGGCCTTCACCCTACTTTCTAATCAAACAGCTCCAGAAACAATCCAGTTCCAACCAGTCTGAGCCTTCAGAGATTACTAATATACTCCTGTCCTCATATGCCCTTTATTTACAAAAGATTAAACCACATAGGGCAGGTTTATGTTGTGAGATTTCACAGAATGCCTACAGTAAATAATTACAAACATAATGATGAAGATGCACTGTGGGATGTTTGGATGGTTTGGGCTGTAGTCAGCAGGTTCTGGTTCCTCTGGTTGGGTAATAGGAAGCAGAGTGCTGAAGCTGCAGAAACCCAAAATGACAACCTGTGGAACCATTTACCAGGATGTGGTCAATGATTTCTAGAGGAAGTTTAGCCCTTGAGAATATTTGGGGAGGAACAAGAGTTTGTGTTTGTTCGGGGTTGTGTTGGGTCTGAATCCAAGGGCACACGTTAGCAAACAGCAAGTCCAGCAGCTGTGGAGAGAGCCGAACAGATACAACTCGGTGTGGTACATAGAACAACAGTATGCCGAAGACCACTGGGTCACAGGGTTGAGTGAACTCATGCCCACCAGACTCGCCAAGGTTCAATGTGAACGTGGGTACTTTAGGGATAGAACTAGTGATTTTCAGTATTAATCTTAATCTGATTATTAGTAGAAGTTTAGTCTACAAAACGACTTTCAAAATAGTTGTTTTGACCAAAAAAAACCCCTCCAGAACCCAATACTCACTTTTAAGAGGCTGAAACAAGAGATTGTTTGGCATCTCTGCTTTAAAAATGCCTAAAACAATTAATTTTCCATCCATCCATCCATTTTCTTCTGCTTATCCGGGGTCAGGTCATGGTAGCCTCCCAGTTGGTCATGACCTGAACACCTCCAAAGGAAGGCATCCAGAGGGCATCCTAATCAGATGCCCGAACCACCTCATCTGTCTCCTTTCGACACAAAGGAGCAACAACTCTACTCCAAACTCCCTCCCAATGTCCAAGCTCCTAACCCTATCTCTAATTAATATTCTTATTGTTTTGATTGACTAATCGTTTAATCATACATGCACAATTAAAAGCATGAAGGATAACAATAAAAAAGTCACTGTACTTGTTTCCATTGTGGTTCTTGTTGACGTTTGATCAGCTAAGCGATTCATTGACTGTTGCAGCTCTGGTTGCCTTTGCATATTACAAAAACTACAAGTACTGTAGCCACCACAATTTTAGAAAAATAAACTTCTCATGGTTGGTTTAAAAAGCCCAAAAGATGACAAATTCAGATGTCACGTTTTGTCTGATCAACCATCTTAAACCCAAAGAAAGGCAGAAAATCCTGACATTTGAACAGCTGGAGGCAGCTGACAATTACAAATGACAACTACTCAAACGATTAATCGACTATCAGGACAGTTTGAGGTTCTGTTGAGTGATGATTAAAAAACATAATTGTTGCAGCTCCGCACACACACACACACACACACACACACACACACACACACACACACACCTGTAGGGGTTCAAAGGTAAAGCCGTCTGACTCTCTGTGACCCACTGAGCTAAAAAATCTGTTAAACCTACATCAGCTCAAACCAGACCTGGCTGGTTTGACAACAAACATAAAGCAGGTTGTGATAAACCGATAAGAAACATGCATGTGATTTATTAATTATTAGTATGTGTCTCAGTACAGCCAGGTCAGTCTTTTAACATTTCTTTATTCTTTTATTATTTTCCTGTTTTCTCCAGGTTTCAGCTGCAGCTGCTGAGTAACCTTTGACACTTGAACTTTTTAATGCATTAAGTTGGGACTGCTTTTTAACAACCACAATGGCTTTGAGCTCATTCGACATTGACGCACCACGATGGGATCAGTCCACGTTTATGGGCCGACTCAAACACTTCTTCAACATCACAGACTGGCGAACGGCGCTCTTACCTGACTCACGTCTGGATGAGGCCAAAGCTTTAGTAGAAAGCTGCAGGTAAGAAGACAAACATTGAAAATGAACTGAAATACAGAGGCTGTAACTGTCTTGTGTAATTGTGGATAGATTGGCAACCTAAAACATAATGTCATCTTCATTTCTGCATATATAACATCAGAATCTATCCAATTCTAAAGGTTATATAAGTCTTAAGCGTGTGGAATACATTTTCCCTTTTGTGCCTCATACCCTGGGGTCATCTGCAAGTTTCAACATGAAAAACTTATGCATGTAGTTGATGGTTTGAAAATATCTACCAAAGATCTGTGTTAGTGTGTTCAATATGTGTGTTTTTGGTGCTCTGTAGGGCCGGTACCACCCCTCCCGGCACCACAGAGGAGCAGCTCCACTATGCTAAAAAGCTGTACGACTCGGCCTTCCACCCAGACACGGGAGACCGTATGAACCTCATCGGCCGGATGTCCTTCCAGGTGCCTGGAGGCATGGCCATCACCGGCTTCATGTTGCAGTTCTACAGGTAACGAAGAGCAAGCAGGACAAGCTGCTTTACGACCACATCCTTCAGTTTCACAGAGGAAGTTTTTAGAGGTTTCATAACTTGTCTGTTTCTAGGACAGTTCCTGCTGTGGTGTTCTGGCAGTGGGTGAATCAGTCCTTCAACGCTCTGGTCAACTACACAAACCGTAACGCTGCCTCCCCCATCACTCCCAAGTAAGAATCCATAATGTCCTGCTGTATTGTGACTCACCTCTTTAAGACCTGCACCTCATTGCATAAATCTGATGGCAACATGTTGTCTGAATAAGTTCCAACACAAGTCTGAATGTAATATTAGATTAACATAAAGACAGGACTTTTATTTCATAAAGCTCTCACCAACGACTAAAAGTCAGTCCCAGATTTACTCTTCTCCGGCGGCTTATAGCTCGGTCATTCCCTCTTTTTCTCTTCTTAGCTTCTTCCATCAACGTCCCCTTCAGTCTTTTCACCATAGAGCCTGGTTACATTGCCTGCTTGCCCAGCTCCAGTTCTGGCACGACACCGTCGTTAGCTAACATTAGCTAACAGCAGCTACAGTTCACAACAGTTTACTTTACTGTCCTTAAGGAAACTGTGCAAATCACAGAGAGTTTAGGTTAACCAGAAAACATTTTCTCCATAAAATATGATCCAGTTTCACCAAAATCAGCTAAATAGTTGGTGTTGTGTGACTTAGTGCTGTAAAGCGTTACGTACTTCTTGTGGGTGATCGTACCCGGAGCACAAAGTTACATAGTGTGAGAACAGACGTACAAATGACAGAGACACCATTCACCTGATTACAAACACAAAACACAGTTAATAAGCCAGTTTTAAGAAATTTGGGATTAAACAAGGGTCCCAATTTAACATCTTATCATTCACTGTGAGAAGAAGAGTCCAAAATCCATCACTAGTGCAGCCTGTGAGAGGAAGAAAACGCTCTTCTGCATTCACGTCATTAAACTTTTCCACTTTCTGCTGAATGAAGCCGTGAGGATCATTCACGTGCAAGTCTCCTCAGTCTGAATGACAGAAAGCCATCACTTTAACAGATCGAAGTCATCAATGTTCCACATTTCTTGTCTGAAAAAGGTTTTATTGTCTCTCTCAGACAGATTGGAGTCGCCTACTTTACAGCAACCAGCACAGCATTAGCAACAGCGGTCGGACTCAACCTCTACACAAAGGTACAGACACACACAGACGGTTATTCACACAACACTGACGGGTTACTGTACCTGCACCAGGTTTTTAATGAGTGCAAACTCATCTGGATAATTGGAGACACTGAATGACTCGGGTGTGTTTCCTGTCTCATGTTCGCAGCAGGAGTAATGCTCCTTTAAAACATTTTATTATTGTGGGTATTGACCACAGTAGTTCTTCTTCAGGGGATGTTTACAGGGGTTTTAATCTACTTGTAAAACTAGATGATATAAAATTGATATGTGTGCATGGTAATCTCAAAATAAACTCAAACATTTGAAGAAGACCATAAGATCTGGTTAAAAAGACCTGGATAAAACTAGTAAGTAGAAAATAATTTGTCAAAATATTAGGTCCTGACTCTGTCTCAGTGGGATGTAGCTGTTATTAAAGAGGTGCTGCACACTTAGACATGTTTTTTGAGCTGTAAACGAAATTTTATGACTGTACTGTGATAAAACACATCAGAGCTGGTGTTAATATTGACATTCATGACTGTTTTAAATCATCCTGAACCTTGCAAGGCCAGTGCTGACGTAGAGTCAGCTGTTTGGGTCTTGTTTACGTCATGACATTTATATCAGAAAAGATTGTTAACACCCTCGGAACAGAGGTGGAGGCCCTGCTCCCCCTGCCTCTGTCCTTGAGTGGGAATCTGTCAAACTGGTGGCATGGTGGTGTGGTGGTTAGCACTGTTGCCTCACAGCAAGACGGTTCCTGGTTAAAACCCAGGCTGCGGCCTTTCTCTGTGGAGTTTGCATGTTCTCTCTGGGTACTCCGGCTTCCTTCCACAGTCCAAAGACATGCAGGTTGGAGTTGGTGTCTCTAAATTACCTGTAGGTGGGAATGTGAGCAGTTTATCTTTTGACTTGGAGATGAAGACACATCATTCACAAGAATTTACACTATTTTTCTGCAAATCCTCTACTGGGTTAGAAAAACCACCGGGCTGCAGTCTTTCCCTTGATGATGATCTTGTGATAAACAGCAGGCCACGGCTACATACTAACACTCCCACACAGACACTGGAAAGCCTCTTAGCTTACAACACTGGGTACCACAATAAACTTTTACAAAGGGCCGTGAATGTGCTCCTAGTGCTGGCTAAATCACCAGCAGACAATGTTTCCAGCACAAAAAGTGGAGGCTGATGACTGTTTGTTAGCTCTGACTACCAGCTGTCTCCTTACTTCCTCTGTCACACAGTATGTAGCCATGAGGCCACACTTTCTGCAGAGGCTGTCCTGGTCATGCTGGAAACAGTGTGTTTGTAAATTAGAATGATAAAATTAGAAATCTGAATCAAGGATTGCATCTTTTTAACACCTGATTTTTGTTTCTGTCTCGACGTTCTCCTGCAGAAAGCTCCTCCTCTCGTGGCTCGCTGGGTCCCTTTTGCAGCGGTGGCAGCAGCTAACTGTGTTAACATTCCTATGATGAGGCAACAGTGAGTCCTGCTGTGTTACTGTTTGAACTCCTAAGAAATGTATGTGGAGGCGGTGAGGTTGTATTGTGCATATTTTTAATGGCGAGGAAGTGTCAGAGCCTGAAAGATCTTAATAGAGGGGTGAGACGTCTATTAGCAAGTCAAAACTGTCGGTCAGGGCTGTAATCATGTTGGCGGAGGCCAAATTGAAATATAATGTCTCAAAAAAAGAATTTAAAAAATGTATATATACATCTAACTTACTAGGGACTAGAGATAACAATGTCAGTATCTGAAATATCTCAATAGCTACACCACAATCTGCTGCTATCCACCAACCCCCCAGTACAAAGTCGGCGCACAGCCAAACAGAGGGTGTTGTAGAGGAAATGGTCAGCAATATGGCACTATTAATATAGCAAATTAAGTTAACTAACTAATAACCTAAATGTTGTTTATTATCAGACTACAGCTGTTCTTTTTTTGATGGACACCGTGACCAGCTGCATCAAGCAGCACAGATCAGATCGAGCTTAGCTGGCCAGAAGTGAGACACAGAAACGGCACAGAGAATGCGGTCGATTTTTCAAAATAAAACACCCCGTGCAAACTTGCAAAAACAGAAAAAAGGAAAACAATTCAACTACGTAGCATGTTTACTCATGGTAGAAGGACATAAATCAAGGACAAATGACCAAATCTGAGCAAATGAATGAAGTCTTGCTCTAAAACACTCCTGGTGGGATATGAAGCCACATGGAGGACGGACCAAAACAGTGTTGCAAAAGTGGCGTCACAGAGTCTTGTTTAAATGTTGTCCTGTATCTTTTCTGTAACACTCTTCACAGTAATCGACCTCGTGGAGGTTTCACCAATGTCCTTTTTACTTTAATTAAAAGGTCCAGTGTGTAGGATCTAGTGGCAGCTAGCAGTGAAGTTGCGGATTGCAACCAACTGAATACTCTCCCATGCCTCACCCTCTCCTTCAGAGCATGTATAAAAAAACCCGGCTGCAAAATACCCATCAAAAGCAAAAGTCCATATCTAGATTAGTGTTTGGTTTGTCTGTTATGGGCTACTGTACAAAAATGGCGGACTCCAGGGAAGAGGACCCACTCTCACTGTAGATATAAAGGTCTAATTGTGAGACAACAAAAACACAACGATTCATATATTCAGGTTATTATACACTTATGAAAACATACTCATGAATATTATAATCAATTCCTGCAAAGAAATACACGCTCGACCTTTAAACTCTTTTAGTTTTGTGCTGAACACACCCTGCAGCCTCTGTGTGCTTTTACAGTGAAGTCAAACAGATTCTTTACAACTAACTAATTAAAAATAGAGTTATATACTGTAAAAGTGTATAACAAAGTGTACTTACACGCGGTTTCTTTTAATTTCAGGGAAATTTTGAATGGCATCGCTGTGACGGATGAAAATGGCAACAAGCTGGGTCACTCTACGGTCAGCACTTTGATTTGTTTTTTAAACATAAGCACACTAATTTTCCTTTTACTGGTCATGAACTGTCTTTAAATCTTGTTTTATCTGTCCTGTAGAAAGCTGCAGTAAAAGGCATCACTCAGGTGGTCGTCTCTCGGATCACCATGGCCGCACCAGGAATGAGTATGTAAATATTATATTGTGTTCTTCCAAGTTATCCTCTTCATTTCTTGACTTTTTAAAAAAAAAAATCCTTTTCTGTCAGTTATCCTCCCCATCATCATGCAGAGGCTGGAAAAATACAAGTTCATGCAGGTCAGACCTTTACCTTCATTATCTGTTAAAGTCTCCGATGTGAAAGTGTGAATCTGACGCGAATCTTTCTCTTCACAGAGAATCACGTTTCTCCATGGACCAATTCAAGTGATGATGGTGGGAGTGTTGTAAGTAGAGAGGGTCGCGGGGATTTCAGTGTTCTCGGGAGCGTTTCACGGTGGAATAAAAAAACTAACTTTTGTTCTTTTTCTTTTTAAAGTTTGATCGTCATGGTGCCTGCTGCCTGCTCCCTGTTCCCTCAGAGATGGTAACAAACCTGTTTCTGTTCTTTCTCCTGCTGACACATGCAGCTTGTAAGGGATAATGTACAGGGAGTGGAGGGGTCTTGAATCACCCTGTGTCACAACAATGACACACTTGCTGTACATTGTCCCACTTATTACACATTACTTACTAAAGATTTAAAGCAACATTGGGTAGAAATTGGCGTTTTTGCGATTAAGCATCCCCAGTTTCAGAGTGTAATATCACCCGTATTTGTTATGATTATATTACTTATGATCAAAAACTAGCGAGTTGACAACTTTGCTAACAGCCAAACATCAAGCAAGTTCAACAATACAAGACATAGCAGCCAGATAATATTACTAGTCCAACAGCAAGAAGCCCAGCTCGGGCTCTGTCTTTCAGCCTTTTATTTTATGAAGCTCTCGCCAACGACTAAAAGTCAGTCCCAGATTTACTCTTGTCTGGCAGCTTCTGCTCGGTCACTTTCTCATCTCAACTTCCTCCGTAAACATCCTCTTTGGTCTTTTCTCCTCTGTCATTACGTCCATAGAGGCTGCAGATCACAGTTACATTGCCCGCTTGCCCAGCTCCGCTCCCTGGCTGGAGCTAACATTAGCTAACAGCAGCTACAGTTGTCAGCAGTTTACTGTTCATTAGAAAACTCTGTAAATCACATAGAGTTGAGGTGGAGCAGCTGGAGGACATCACAGGGGAAATCAT
This sequence comes from Argyrosomus regius, assembly GCA_946959425.1. Lineage (NCBI taxonomy): Eukaryota > Metazoa > Chordata > Actinopteri > Sciaenidae > Argyrosomus > Argyrosomus regius. Next base: position 11,829,390 of record OX336900.1, on the reverse strand, counting down.
AAAATAAATATATAAACCATAAAATATGATCCAGTTTCACCAAAATCAAGGAAATAGTTGGTAGTGAGACTCCATTCACCTGATTACACGTCAGTGTAGCAGGAAAATGATTTAATGATTCTGTTATTTTATGGTAGAAAAGTTACACGATGTTGCTTTAAATTAAATTACATTATGACCTCTGCTGTTGTCCTTCAGAGTCTACGATCGTCCACTGTAAAATGCTGTAACTGACCAATCAGAATGGAGTATTGAACAAAGCCATATAATAAATATACATATAATAGAGTTAGAATAGCATTGTTGACATGATGGACAGTTTAAAAAAATATCAAAATCGATGCAGCAGAACCAGAGATAGTGTTGTTTTTAATCCAAACCTTGTGCCTACATTACCCACAATGCAACTCTACTACTGACAAAAGTATATATTATATGAAAGATTGTAGGAAAGGTTAAGGACCACAGTATGTTGCACATAATTAGTATCTTTCCTTCCCAATTATACTTGTAGATTTAGTTGTTGTTTTACCGACACAGTTGTGGTCTCTGCAACTCATTAGTAAAGTTTCCCACAATTTGTTTAGTCTGAATCTTTCAGCATGAGCAAACAAACCAGCAATTTGCTTGTTTAATCAAACAAAGTACATTCTGACCGTGTTTCTCTTCTTGTCCTTCTCTTTTTCTGTTTGTAACAGCTCGATGGCCGTGTCCAAGCTGGAGCCCGAGCTGAGAGACTCCATCAGGTCTCAGTATGGAGACGCTGTACAACGTGTCTACTTCAACAAAGGCCTCTGAGGCTGAGAGGGATGATTAGCATTAACTATTACGACACGCAAGACCGGATACATGTGTGTTTATGTCATTTGTCTTTATTTTCTGATCATAGTCGTCTTCTAATCAGTGTTTATTGGTGGGAATTTTTTAATCAATCATGTCACTTTTCCTGTTTTCCTGCATACACTGTGTACTCCTGTTGAGAAACCAAATGATCTCCTCTCAGGAACAACGCATTTCTTTGTCAGATTCTTGTTGGTTTGTCCTTCATGGCGTGACTCGTCTGTAGTTTTTAGTGTCTCAATGTTGGAAAACGCTCTTAAACGCTGTCTGCCGAGCTTCCTTACAACCGGTGCCTTCTACAAAGTGGCAGGAGCAACAGCACTGCTGGATTTTCTTTTTCAAACCAATATCGAATTTACTGTGAAACCAGAGAAGTACTTCTATGCATGAGGTGAAACGGTCCTTCAGTGCGGCGTGGATGTTGTGAGATAAAGGTGGAGGACACTGCCCTCTTCTGCCAGAATGGAGGTAGATGTGTTACGACTTATTGGCATGATTTATCTGAAATGTTTGCCGGTCGAATCACCTCACTGTGTAAACTCAGTTTTGTGCCACAATTCTCCGTATAAGCTGGAATAAAACCACAAATATTTGAAATACAGTATCCTGTCTTGTTGTTTAATGTCTGTATGTGATAGAATGTAGGGAAAAGAGGTTGTTGGGTTGAGTTGAGCTTTGTTGGTGGAAGAAGTGATAATACCACAATGTAAAAATACTACATTTAAACTAAAAGTGTATAACATTTAAAATCTAAAATAAAAGATAACCTAAGATTATCGGCCAAATGTACTTAAAGTATGAAAACTTGTTCTGCTTAGAAAGACTGCTGTGAAGCAGCATTTTACTAGTTTTAACTACTTTATATATACAGTTTGGACAATTTAGGGTCATGACATAAATCTGAGGGGTCATGAGAAGGAAAAACAAAAGACTTATCTTTACTTGTATGAAATATTGGATTATTTTCCCTCTTTAGGTTCTTGAACAGTTACTCATTAAACTCTAAGAAGTGTAGTCGGACAGACAAATGTAGTACAATATTATCTTCTGAAATGTAGTGCAGAGTCGAGTCAAGTGCTATGACAGTATAAAGAATGGACAGCGTATGCACAGGTTTCTGAAGAGGCGCGTTGAAGCTTCTCAACGCTCCTGAGAACACTGAAATCCCCGCCACCCTCTCTACTTACAACACTCCCACCATCATCACTTCAATTGGTCCATGGAGAAATGTGATTCTCTGTGACGAGAAAGATTCATGTCAGATCCACCCACCTGTCAATCAAAGCAACCAAGCTGTTAATTCTGCATAATTTTAAGCCTTAATATCATTTGTACGGGTGAGTTAAATAAATTCAGCCTCAGTACAGTTGTCATGAACAGGGAAATTAACTATAGCTCCATTCTTTCTGCATTGGCCTTTTTTTTCCCAGCCACGGAGGTTACAGCTTGGTCAAGCGGTGTAGTGGCCATTTTACCACAACCTCCAAGTGCCTAGGCCACTTAGTCTGCGTGTGTATCTATTTGTCCATGAACTTCTTGTGAAAGTGCAATCCTGATGCAATGAGGAAGGAAAACTTGAACAATGATTAACAACTTACAGCGTTATTAAAGGTGATCCAAAATTGTTCATAAATCTCAACCCGGTCCATTATCGACTTGATACTCTCCTTCACATTGTTTACAGGGTCAAAGCATGTCAATCCATAACTCAGCTGACTTAGCATACTGTATCACCATCATCATGTGCAATGGAAATTTTGCTCATGAATTTACTCATCAATTCTACTACTACCAATGATCTATGACACATATCCTCTGTTGACTTTTGTGCTAGCTTTGCCATTATTTTTCTGCCAGGTCAACACTTTTGAACCGCTTTTTTAGTTGCTAAATACTCTGTTCTCATCTTTACCTTACTTTGTCCTTTCACTCTGCAGACTGCTGACTCTGCTGACCGCTTCTTCACAAAGAACAAAACTATTCAAAGACAGCTTGGTTCTCAAGTCTTTATCTCACAACTGTATCAGTATAACTTTTTTTTTTACTTTTAAAGGTTCTTTAGAGTACTGATTACAGATTCTTTGCTGGTTCTATGACCTGATTTTGGTAAAAAAACAACAAAGTGACAGTCTGAACAGCCTTTTTTGTGAACCTGAAGTACGTCTGGCTTCAACTAATGACTGCTATATGCCTAACTGACTGACTAACTTGTGTCTGTGTGTAGAAATTATTGTTGTGGTGCCATTTCTAATTGTAAAGAGTAATATTCCACAACTACTTATAGAGAGAGAAATTAGTAATGTGATAATATATAAAGGATTTAGTATAACTTTACTGAATTACTGTTTTTAAAGTAATTTACTCTTTGAAGGACCAATCGGTAAAAGGTTCCCCTATCACCATGAAGAACCGCTTTAGGTTCTGACTCAAACCTTTATTTTTAAGGGTTACAGTACACAGTGAAATGAGACAGCGTTTCGCCAAGACCATGGTGCATGAAACATAAAACATAGTGTAGACAGGACTACATTAAAATGCACACACATGACAACAAAAAATACAACAAGGGCTACATAAGGTGCTGACATTTAGACGAAACATAACAGACTTGGAGGTGTATGCACATATGCTACGTGCAAAGTCTGAATGCATGTTGTGCAGTGTCAGATTGTTTTTATGTTTGCTTCTGTTTTAACAAGGAAGTATATATCAGCATTAAGTGGAAATACTCATATGAAACACACAATGAGGAAGAGCAAAGTTGATCATCAGTGACAGATTCATGAGTCAGATGAGACTGGATGTCTCAAAAAACAGAAATTTTCCAAGATGAAACTGACTTCCTGTTTCTACAAACAGGTTGTTTGTGAACAAATGAACTGTTGCATTAGTTGAAAAACGGTAGTGGAAGAAGTATTCTGATCATTTATTTAAGTAAAAGTACTTCTGTATTCAGAAACCTTAAAAAACGTAAACGTAAGTATGTAAGTACAATCAGCTTATTTTACTTTAAGTATCAAAAATAAAAGAACTTGCAGTAAAATTAGTGTTTTAAGATTATATATGATGTTTTTGAATTTATATTACTGCTGCATTAATGTGTGTGCATTAAAGTTTTCTTAATTTTAACTACTTTATTTACTGTCGGGTTGTTTAACCTACAACAATGCATAATATTCTGTTAGATCATCATCGTCACTGTCCTGTGAGACTCACATATCTTTAACAAGTCAAATTTTCATGAAGGAAAACACCCTGTTTTCAGCTTTATGACTGTGCATTTTCCAGCTAATCCAAGAGGATTTTAAAATTGTTTATTTATTGTAAGAAGTAGGAGGATTTTCTTATCAGATTTTTTAAAATACAGATACATGAGTTTTCAATTGTCAGGAAGGATATGAATAGGATATAAGGATATGAGTAATCTGAAGAGTAACTAGTAACTAAAGCTGTCAGACAAGTGCAGTGGAGTAAAAAGGACAACATTTCCTTCTGAGATGTAGTGGACTGGAAGTATACAGCATAAATCATAATTAATAATTCAATAGACTGAATATTAAAGTCCCTAAATGGATAATAAGGATTCTGATGTACTGGTATGTTTATCAGTCTATGCAAGTCAAATGAGGAAATTCTGTATCAGAACTATTTTATGTTAGTAATTAAGTTTTTTAATCCAACCTTGGACCCCCTGTCATGATATTAGGCCCTGGTCCTAATTATTATATAATTATTATGAAGTTGCATGAGCTAGAAATACTCAAAAGTATTTAAGTAGAGTATTAGAGTAAATGTACTTGGTTACATCTTAGCATTCATTGAGACCTCACTGTGGCGCAGCAGCTCCGGTTGATCCAGACGGACGCTGCAGCGCCCCCTGCCGGTCAGCCGGTGGGGGGGGGGAGGAGCCGCTCGGTCAGCTTTATAAAACCGCCTCGATCCTAGAAACGAAAACACTCCTTAAAGACAGACACCAGCCGAGACACCTCCGAGGAGGGGGAGTCCACCGAGCGCGCACACGCACAGTGAATCCTCACCTTTCTACCGGAGCTCAGCGCGCAGTCCGCCCCGGGCTGTCGACGTCGTTTGTCGGTTAAAAAAAACCACAGTAAACCGCGGAGGAGGGTGGACGCTGCTGCTGCTGCTGCTGCTGCTGCTGCTGTCTGTCTGCTGCTGGATCTACACTGCAACCGCATCTGCGCAGCAAAACATCAACGAAGAGGGTGAAATAAACACGCACAGCACCGCATCTGTGTTTTTGAAAATGCCGTTTTCCGTTAACGGCATCCTTTGCACGCTCGCGCTGCTGGTCCTGTGGCGGGTGGAGGAGCTCGCGGAAGCATGCAGCTGCGCCCCGGTACATCCGCAACAGGCGTTCTGCAACGCCGATGTAGGTGAGTACAGCACCGGGTGGAGGGGACCACTGTTGTTGTTGTTGTTGTTGTTGTTGTTTACCTACCTCATGCTGCACCAGCCTGCTGGAGCTCACAGCGGGGGGCTACCAGCCGCTCTGTCCGCCTCTGGTGCGTTCTTATTGGGGTCACAGAGGCTTCTGGAAACCGCTGGAAAAGCCCGGAGGTGGAGGGTGTTGCTCCTCAAGGCCATGCCAAACACACGCAGATTTAATTGTGATATTTTTGTCACGTCATGGTGACCCCCCCCTTTTTTTTCCTTTTTTTTTTTATTTATAGGAAGCAAAGCAATAAAAATTTGTATTGTTTATGTGTCATGGAGGCATGCTTTGAAGGGACACACACACCCACAAACATGCTCACTGTGAAGGAAAATTCATTTTAACATCACAACATGGAGGTTAAAGTGCACCTGATGGGTTAATAATAACCTTAATGAACTTTATCTCCTCCGATTTCATTGTAAGAGCCACAATAAGAGGACTATAGTGTTGTATGTGAGGGTGTAAGTGCACGGAGAAGCAGTCTGGGATCATCACTGTACGTAATGTCTCAGGTCTGGAGCAGAGTTGCGTGTGTTTACCAGGCTTCACCCCCTCAGCAGCTCCGGGACGAAGCAGCGTCGCCTGGCTTCTGCAGGGCAACGTGGCACAAAAAGAGGAAAAGAGACAAGAGGAGGGAAAGAGCGAAGAGGAGGACAAGGGATGGAGAATGTGAAGAGAAATTTCGGGGAGGGGTGGAGAGGGGGGTTAAATCTCAACCGCAGAATATGTCACACCACGAGCTTTCCTCTCCTTTTTTTTATTTCCATTCCTGCCCTGTTTCTTCCTGTGAGGGGTGGTGCTGGGAGGAATTACAGGAATGCTGCTGGGGTTTTCCCAACTTTTGCTCCGGTGTAATGCAGGGACACACACACACACACACACACACACATACACACAACTATAGGCCTGCTGCCATGCACGGTGGACTCTCGCACACACTCACACACTCGTGCACACACACACTCTGGCTTCAGATGACATCTGGCTGTCAGTTCAGGGTGTGTTTTAGGGGAAAAAGCAATAAAAGTCACGGTCAAAGTTAAAATATGCATGGTATCCTTGAGAACGAGAAACTTCAAGACCGCACTACTTTGGCTCCATCTTTTCTTCCTTCTTTTGACTTTTTATTCACACACTTCCACATGCATGGGTATTTTGATAAGATGCACATGAGTATATTACTCATGATCCAAAACTAGCAAGTTGACAACTTTGCTAAGCAAGTGCATCAACACAAGACATAGCAGCCAGCTCATATGACTTACTAGTCCAACAGCACTGTCTTTCAGCCTTTTATTTCACCAAGCTCTCGCTAATGACTAAAAGTCAGTCCCAGATTTACTCTTGTCCGGCGACTTCTTGCTCAATCACCTTCTCTTCCTCTGTCAACGTTCTCTTTGGTACATAGAGGCTGCTGAGCACGGTTTCATTGCCCGCATACCCAGCTCCGGTTCTGGCACGACACTGGCTCTGCTATCTATCAGCAAAACATCTTCTCTGTGGTCCAGATTGCTTGTGGTACAAACACTAACCTCACAGAAGCTCACAGTCTGGGCAGCCTGGCTACCAGCAGCTACAGTTGGTAGCAGTTTACTTTACTCTCCATCAGGAAACTCTGTAAATCACAGAGAGTTGATGCAGAGCAGCCAGAGGACATCTGAGGGAAAGCAGAAAACATTTTCTCCATAAAATATGATCCAGTTTCTTAAAATCTATTAAATCTATTAGTGCATGGTAGAAAAGTTACACAATGTTGCTTTAAAAATTATTTTATTGCGTCTGCTGTTGTCTTCCAGAGTCTACGATAGTCCATGATGAGAACTGCATCCATAACAGACTGTAAAATGTTGTAATTAACCAAATGTATATTCAACAAAGCCGAGTAATGAATACACTTAAAATAGTTAGAATAGCATTTGGTTTTCAGTTCAGGGTTTGGTTACAAAATGACTATGATCTATTTTCAGGTATGACTCTCATTTGCTGAGCTGATCGGTCTTAGGAACAGGATGTCTTACAGGAGAGGCGTGTTTGGTGTGCTCATGTTGCTTTTAAAGGGTATGTGAGTCAATATAGCTTTTGTCTGCTGAAGGTCAGGGAGGACACCCGCTAAAGGGCGTGCAGACCACTAAGTGACAGCAATGGTCAATGTCATTGTCAGGGTGGACCAGAGGATGAAACTGTGGTTTTTGGCAGGTCTCTGAAACACCCAGATAAGACACCACACGATCAGATGTGAAGGCGGGAGCGTAGAGAAGAGAAGCTGGATTGAAATGGGGTTTGAATGAGAATAGAGTTGGTTGTCTGGTTGCCCAGAATGCGTATGTAGGCAACAACAAAGCGACATTGTCAACAGTTACGTGGTTTGACAATTGATTTTTGTTTTGTTTTTGGTGACATGGGATCCTATTTGCATGTTTGCACACATACTGGACATGCAGAGACCAGTGTGTGTGTGTCACCTTCTGTTTTTCATGCTAAGTGATGCTTCAGGTCAGACCACAAGCCATAACGATCGAGCAGTGTCATGCACCTTACCACACCACTCACACACACACACGGTATGCTCATGGGAAGAGACTAACATCCTCATTTCGTATAAATCTGTTGCCCACAAAGGGGAACTTCCCCAGCAGCCCGGCCCACTCTGACTGTCCTGAGTCTGGGCTGTGTGGAAGACCGGAGTCACCGTGCTGTCTGCAGGAGTGGACATGCAACAACAACACATGCACGCTGACTGTGCACGTCTGCATTTATGGGAACATGTTTTCATCATGAAACGCACGCATCATGAGGAAAACCGTGTCTCTAAAACCAAAGTTCGTTCCATTCATTTGTTAAAAATAAAGCCTTGGAGGTGTTTGAAAGAACAGTTTTTTAGAGTAGAAACAACTGGATGACATTATATCAGCCAATATTTGTATCCAAATTGTGTTTGAGAATCCCTCACATGTGGCTCGAAGAATTGTCACTGAGGCAATAATATTTGACAGTTTAATAGAGACAATAAATACATACAGACTTTGAACAGTAAACTTAACTGGTAATAAGCTGGACTAGTTGACATTTTTATAAATAACGGCTCAAATTATGTCATGTGAACAGAGTTGTGGTGATGAACCCACCAAACAGTAGTTCCTTTCATTTCTTTGAAGCCTTTAAGCATTTTTATTATTGTTTTGGTTTTCTAGCCATATCAGCTGGATGTAAAGAGGAACAAGTTCACTGCATAGTATTGTGTTTACGTCTTGTTCAGCTGCAAGGAGCCAAAAAATCAATTAGTGCCAACAATTTTACAACAATTCTGACAGTACATAAACCAAAAATGGCAAACATTCGCCGCTTCCAGCTTCTCAAATGTGCTGCTTTTCTTTGTTTTTACATCATTGCAGGTTGAATATTGAGTGTTTGTTGGGGGACACAAGCAATTTGAAGATTTTATCTTCAGTCTGAGAGGTCCTTTTTCTAAAATCTTTTGACATTTTAGCGGCCAAACATGTAATCCATAATGAGCTGCAGCCCAATGATATTACACAAAAAGTTAGGGCACTGTGTAAAATGTAAAGAAAAACTAAATGCATCAAATTCAGAGTGTATATTTACACAAAGTTGATCAGTTTAAACATTAAATTTCCTAAAAATAGATCAAAAAGGATTTGCAAATCATTGTTCACTGTTTTCATTGATGTTTTACACAGTGTAATTAAAATCAGAGTTGCAAATAATAGAGATAAAAACACAAATGACATGATATTACACTTGAATTAATAAAGCTGAGGAACGAGTATGCACATAGACACAAAAGCCAATACTGGTCAATAATATCTCTTAAATAAAGGCTCTTATCATCTTTGTTCCTGCTCCCATACTTTGACAACACTGCAGCTGCAGTCACTGTATCATGAAGACTCACAAAAGAAACCTGAGCTTTCATCTTTGCTGCACAGGTCTTCGAACAGATGTTGTTTGAGAGGGCGTTTTGTCTCAGGTCAAATGACAGGTTAAACAGACGGCCCACATACGTCTGGGGCTGAACAAACCACATCGGGAAAGTCGGGGATGATTTGGTGGTCACTGGAATATGAAAAAAAAAGAAAAAAATGATAGTCATGCGGTAGATTGAACGGGGGGCACTGAGGATGTGGTGTGTGTGTGTGTTCATATGGGGTTTGCATGGAAAACATTGCGTAGTGCGACTGATTCGCATGTATAAGTCATTAGATGTCATCCTGGTTGGACGGTGTAGGGGAGCTGTCGAAATGTGGGTCAGCTGGTGGTTTACTGCTGATTGACTGACTGCTGGTGACTTTAAGATTAACCTGCGGTGAAACTCGGCCGCCTGTGGACCCCCGGTTGTCTGGCTGTGTATCATCACGCTGTGTAGTCTGCTGCCTCCGCAACACGCTGTTTAGACTGCACAGGATCATCCGCTCTGTTTTTATTGCATGGGGGGGCGGAAACCAGAAGTAAACATGTCTGCAACACCAAGGTGAAGACAGATACTCTCCCATAATAGCAATGCAGCGTAATTTCCCCTCAGTATTGTGTCCTGCTGCTGATTCTTTGCTCATTAGTTTGTGGCTCAGAATGAGGTCAGGAAATGAGAGCGGAAAAACTGAGAGGAATGCAGCAGAGCGTGCCAGCCAGGTATACTGCTGTGTGTGTGTGTGTGTGTGTTTATGTGTGTACTCTGGCTGCTGTTGCGTATTTGCATAAGCATCCGAGTGGAACCAAAATGCAGGAGTTTGAGCAAGGATTGGTTTCTTTAAAGCACCGATAAATGACTTTATAAAGACATTTATCAGCGCTGATAACCGGATCCTTTCTGTTGATTATAAAAACCCAGATGTGTTCATCTCTGAGTCAACAACTCTATTATTGAACTTTTTATCTGCGATGAATCACCTCGAACAGCTGGCCAATCACAGTATGACAGTGAAAGTGAGCTTGTCGGTTTTTGGAAAGTTATAAGACACATTGTCTGGTGTGTAGGGAGGGAGTTTTAGAAGCTGTTCGGCCGTCCAACAAACAGCTGTGATGTAATAAACTTCTACCTTCACTCTCTTGGCCTCTTTTAGTCTCCACCTGTGTGTTGTTTGGTGCTGGGCAGTGGATTTATTAACTTGATCTTACAAACAAAAGTATATTTTGGAAATGAAGGCTTATTCACATCCTTGCAGAGAGATAGAAATCAAAACAAAATCCACCTCTAACTGACATTGCGCGTGACGTAGGTTTCTCAGGAACTTCTTGGCAGTCCTGCCTCTTTCGCTTCCTGTCTAATCTAAAGATCAGCAAAGATGTGGATCAGCATCGCACTTGAGGCGGTCTGAATGACACCTGGTTGCTCAAACAAGCCATCTATGACGGCACCCACCTGTCAATCAAAGTGGCCACACTGTTAATTATGCTTAATTTTGAGCCTGAATATAATTTGAACAGGTGAGTTATATAAAAATCACCCTCAGTACAGTTGTCATAAACATGTTTATTTCTCCTGTGAAGTTGGACATTTTAACATGGGGGCTTATGGAGATTGACTTGTTCTGTAGCCCTCCTCAAGTGGCCGTTTGAAGAACTGCACTTCTGCATTGGCTTCACTTAACAGCCACTGAGGGTGCCACTTGGTTTACCACACAGAAACTTGCTTGAATGACTGTCATAGCTCCACCAGACAGAGTGTGATTTTTTCACTTTAGTCTGACAACATCTAATCAATAATAAGAATAATTGTTAGTTGCAGCACTAACGTGCAGAAAAACATCCATCTTCAGGATCAGGATCAGAGAGGAGAATGAAAAAGGAAGTGGTGAAGGAAGGAGGAAAAGAACGAGAGACGCTATTAACTCTGGGAGCCATGAACCTCCATATTTGTGTCTGTTCCAAGCCATAAACTGAACCCAAGGGTGTAAGAGCAACAGCAGTCAACTGAGTGTGTGTGTGTTTATCTATGTGTACGTGTCCTCTGTTCCTGCTTATTTTATGTTTTTTTTTCTTCTATTGCTCATATTTTCCACTCTGAATAAATGCCCTAAGCATAGCTGAAGCTTGATGTAGCCTGTCAGGCCATTAAAACACATTACACACACACTACGCGCACACACACACACACACACACACACACACACAGTGAGAAACATGCCTCTGGCTTACTATTTCTCTGTGTATCAACTTTCAAGTTTGTATTCTTATTCCTTAATTCTGGTCCTTTAACGGTTTCCTGGTCATGTTTGGAGGCAGGAAGGTTTGTTCTGCAGGCCAAGTCAGTTTATGTGTCTGGCCCTCATGCAGCGTTGAACTCGATGGAAAGCTTCGGTTGGGTTTTCATTGACTGGGCTGCTGCAGAATCCGAAGCTGGCCCATTTTATTATCAGTGCTGCGCCTCAGTGTGGTATGTGCACATGAGACTTGAGGCGTCTGACCTCTTGTTAGCCTGAGATGTGGTGAACAAGAATCTGGAGCTTGGGTGATGATTTAATTAACGACTCTCAGGCGAATCGTGTCGTGATATTATGATGATGTCTTTACGCAGTTTAATCAGACAGAAAAATAATCTGCAAACTGTTTTGATAATCAATTTTTTGACTGTTTTTCAAGCCAAAATATTTACCAAATAGTCTACTACACCTTCTTCTACCACCTCAGAAATATTAGGCTCTACAAGTACCACCATCATGACAAACAAAATACAGCAGCGACCTTATTCTAATCAGATTATTTATTTTTGACTCTTTGTTCAAGAACCAGAGTGAATTTGATGGAAAAGGTGTACTTCTGATTCGCACTACTTTTCCCACTTGGACTCACGATTGAAGTGTTTTTTTTAAGCATTCATTTTATTTCTGCTTCCACATCTTTCCATCACATTTTAGCTCATAATTAGTCGTGGATGTATACGCAGAAAGTTCAGCTGAAGCCGACTGTCGGTGAACGAGAATATCTGCCATATTGTGATATATTTAAGCAAATATTACGTGAGCAGGATGTTGTGATGTTGTATTGAATATCTTCAATCGAATCCCAGCCGTGCTGGTATTCAGTGTAACAGCACTGTTATACTGAATAACAGCCCTCTGAATCCCTCAAGTGTGATGTTACATTTATACAACAGTTCTACAAGTGCCATTTATTAGTTGACAGCAACAAATTATATATTTGTTTGTTTATTTAATATTTTTTTGGTTCCAAATGGTTCCACAACTAGACTGCCAAGCCACACATCAACATTTTCCTGAACAGTAGCTTGATAGCTTTGATCTATAAGTCTACATGTTAGCACAGCTCAGTCGATGTTGATATTTTTGAGACTTGACCAAATCTGAAAGCAGTTCAGAGCTCATGGTGTTTGCCTTGGTTTTTGTTATTCTCTGAATTGTCTGATGTCATATGTGCACACCTGTATGATTGTGCTGCAGTATTCAGGCTTTTTTTACTTTCCTTCATCCTCTTCGGATGACCATTCATGGTTTTAGTCAAGTGTTATTTGTTACGTTACTATTTAAGACAGATAACCGTTCGAACAACTTTAGAAAACCTGTGAAGCAGTAGTAGTAGTTAAAAGTCTCAGTGCTGTTATACTTTATATATTCTTTACACAGACCACAACATAAACATTTTTGATAAGGCTCCTTTAAATTAAGAGTTGTAATCAAGAAATGTACTGGGCAGGACAAACTTGGCACTACTCTTGTGATATTTTAATTTCAGTGTAATTTATCAGCCGACATACTGGCTGATACCAATACATCTTCAGTGAGCGAACATTGGCTTATACATCAGTCTGGTTTATTCATCGGTCAGACTGTAGTCTGACATGATTAGTCTCGGCCCATTATTTTTTCCAAAGAACACCTTGTTCACATATCTGATTGCTTAGAACAGCTCCCTTTTCTGCCTCTGTTTATTGGAAATGGTTTTGTCTTTCCTGCATCTACTTTTCTGTCTTTCGATGTTGGGTTCATGTAACACCATGTGACCTGACGCCATGTTCCTTCTGTTTCCCCTAACAGTGATTCGAGCAAAGGTGGTGGGAGAGACGGAGGTGGATTCTGGGAATGATATCTATGGGAACCCCATCAAGAGGATCCAATATGAGGTCAAACAGATCAAGGTAAGATCGTTTGATTTCTTTGCCTCCTGGTATTTTTAGTCCAAATGGTTTGATACTCAGACTTTTGACCCCTGTGGCTGTGGTTTTGTTCCAGATGTTCAAGGGGCCTACCCAGGACATCGAGTCTGTCTTCACTGCTCCTGTGTCCGCTGTCTGTGGTGTTACCCTGGATGTCACTGGCAAGAAGGAGTACTTGATCTCAGGTGTGTATTACTAGATTTTATATCTGTTTTCTCTGCAATGAAAGCAATGCACCAAGTTTCTGGAGTGATTGTCCTTGCGGTCCCCTTATTGCAAGATAAATCTGAAAATGTGATTGCAGCAAGTCCTTGGTGACGCAGTTTTGTTGGTGCAAACTAAGTTTCAACATGCAAACACGAAGTGAAGAAATTCACAAACAGACAGATAATCAGATATCAACCTCCAGATGTCAACAGCCCGGCAGACAAACATTAGATCGGACACATACTAACAGGCCATTTTGTGTGTTGGAGGAGTAACTGTTTATGTTATTATGGATAATGATATGCTGCCGACTAAACCCTGTGGAGACTGGGAGTGACCTTGTCTGTGGTGGTACAGCATTAAATGTACATACATATCTTGTTGTCCCTGCTCGAGGTGAGATGACCATGAAATGAAAATATTTCTCTCAATGAGATAAAAGCCCTGAAGGGAGCATTTTTAGTGTCCTTTCTTTCACTCCCGTCTTTAATCATTTAAGCAATTTTGTCAGTTTTGTTGGCCGGTAAAGCTACTATAATTAATATATTAGTATCAACAATGGATCAAAATGGAGCTCATAGTGATGAATCCTCGACTCTCGTCTCTACAGAGCTTTATAACAAATCTCAGCTAGTTTTCAGCCACAGCAGGCAGCTGTTTATGGGGGAAAAAGCCCCTAAAAATCCATTGTACACCCCCTGCTCAGCACCAGACAGCAGACAGACACAGTTAGCAACTAGCTGGTGAACATAGTGGAGCATTTTCCCTCAGGAGCTCGTAGAAACAAACAAAAAAACAGAGCTAAAGGCAGAGTGAATTTTGGACTAACGTTAATGAAGTAATAATATGTCAGTGTTGTGTTTATAGTGTGTTTACACTGCCTCAAAGTGGCCTGAAAACCTGATCTTACAAGCAAAAGTGTATTTTGGAAACGAAGGCTTATATGAGAGAGAAAGAGAAGACTGATATCATATCCAAGTGCAACACAATCTATCTACCAGCACCTCTAAACCATAGATAGTATAAAGAATGGACATTGTATCCGTGACATCACCCACAGGTTTCTGAAGAGACGTTTTACAGGTAGTTGATTGTGTGAATTAAGGTGTATTTTGTTACCTTGGGACAGAGCCAGGCTATCTGTTTCCCCTCGTCTCCAGTCTTTTATGCTAAGCTAACTATCCTGTGTTTGTAGACAGATATGAGGGTGTGCTGTATGCTGAATCTGGCTGGTATTGTTATTGAGAGCGGCACAGCAGCAGAATGAGACATAGTACAGCGAGGATCATGATGTCATGCATGCTCTGGTTTCCCCATCACAGACAGAGATGCACCCGCAAACACTCGGCCTTAATTACATAGAGTTGTAGGAAGAGGAACTGCTGAAGCCAGCGTTTCCTCTCTCTCAGACTTTTTTTTCAAGATGTAGAACTCGAGCAGTGGGAAAGACGGTTAACTTTCTGCAGACTGGGGCATCTTTTAAAATGATTCATCCTTTTCTTTTTCCCAGTTCAAGGGGTTAACAGTTGGAAGAGTCACAGTGAAATGTGAGTCAGTCCCGTCTGCGAGGACATATTGTAAAGACTTCAACGTGTTGAGAGTTGCTCTGCAGACAGATAGTAATGAAGTGAAGACGACGTAGCATCAGCAGATCTGTAAACTTGAAATATCATCTTGTTTTGACTGGTGCCACTCGTGCGTGAAACATAAACTCCAGTTTTTCAAAAGGACAGGTGGTCTGTGTTGATACCTGCAAGCATTTCTAGTAACAGATTTTATCAGGTTTACCTTTTTTGTCCATTGAGAGCATTTATATTGATGTATCAGGAGCCGGATGTTGGTGTTTTCCTGCTTGTTTGATCTTGTTATGTCTTTCTCTAAAGATATAAAAGACAAGCTTTATTTTTGACAACATGCAGCAAAGGGCCGCAAGGTCGGATTCGAACCCCTTGTTATGTCCTAAGTCTTCATCATTATGAAGCTTTTATCACCGTCTCATTCATCTCCAGGCAAGGCCGAGTCCGGCGGGCGCATGCATGTGACCCTGTGTGATTACATCATGCCCTGGGACTCCTTGACCAACACCCAGAAGAAGGGCCTGAGCCAGCGCTATCAGATGGGCTGTGAATGCAAGGTAAGGCTGAAGGACTGTCATATGTATGGTTTATCTCTCAGAGTTTTCCCCCTAACCCCCGTGGAGGACGAAACCAGACAAAACAGACCAAATGAAACGAGACATGAGCCACAACAACAGCTGCGACAATAAACATCAGAGTAATGAGACAGGAAACAGAGATATGGATTCGATGATTTGTGCTTATTGAGAGAAAAATTAATAGACAACAACTCAAAGTTGGTTTCAGCTTCTTTATATGGGAGGATTTCACATTTCAGTTTTTGTACTCCCGGCTCAGCTCCCCTCTTCCCCACAACCGTCCGGTGCGGCACCAACCTGCCGGTCAATCTCATGCTCCATTTTCACTTGTGAACGAGACACCAAGATACTTGAACTCCTTCGCTTGGGGCAGCAACTCGCTCCCAACCCGGAGGGAGCATTCAACCATTTTCTAGCAGAACCAAGGCCATTTCAAACATACAATCAGTTATTATAAACAGCTGGTAAAATACACAGTGTGGCAATATTCACTGATTGCTGTGTGTCTGTAAACTTTATTTTTACAAATTGCATTTAGGTGTAATGATAAAGGCTTTTAGAGTCTGGAAATCTTTGGTTTAGGTACCTTGAAACTGTCATTTAACTCACAGCAAGACAGCAAATTGCTGTGTTTACACATACAAAATGTTAAACTATTCCTTTAAATCATAATCTTTCCTCATGTTCCATTATTCCCCTGCAAAAAAAACCAACAACACACGATCCATTTTAATTAAAAAACTGAATTTAGAAACGTTCCAGTGTGCCAAAATGGCTGACATTTTTGCTGAGCAATCGCTGACAGCTACCAGATATTGCATTTTCCCCGACTGTTTCACAATAAAAGCCACCCTCAGCAACAGTAGGTTAAGTAGTAACTTAAAGGTAAAATGTTGACAAAAAATAATATCAAAAATGCTGTTTGATTTTAAGAAAATTCAGGATTACAACTTTTAAAGTGGCATTACAGCTTGACGTGCACATTATGCGTACAGTATAGGGACATTGTTTTGTTTGTCTCTGCAGATTGTGCGCTGTCCCTCTTTGCCCTGCGAGATCTCGGCTCCTGAGGAGTGTCTGTGGACGGACCTGATGATCGAGAAGCAGGTGCACGGACGCCAGGCCAACCACTACGCCTGCATCAAGAGGGCGGATAACTCCTGCTCCTGGTACCGCGGCGTCGCATCGCCCAAGAAGGAGTTCCTGGACGGCGAGGAGCCTTAAAAATCACGTGGCACCTTGACTGCCGTCACTGCACAGCCTGGCTGAAAATAAATGTAAACGAATCCATTGAAATTTAAGATAACAACATCAGGCAAATTAGCGAATGTAACTGAAATTACGCGCTGGTCTGAAAACAATCTTTAGCCTCTCTTTGTGTTTGTCGTCTGTAAGAATTTCAGTCAGAGAGGGCAGCGTTGCTCAACTTTAACTGACTCTGAAGAGGCTCAGAGGTTGTTCTCAGACTCAGTGTCTGTAAAAATAAATAAAATAGCATCATGAGACATAGACTGGTCAAGTGATGATGTAACTTCCTCCTGAGGCTGGCGTCAGGAGGATATAAATCCTCGGGTGAGACAGAGCACTTCCTGCCCTGCAAAGCTCTTTAACAGCTCTGCTCTCCGTAACTTCCACCAATCAATCTACCCTGATCTACGGACGATCATTCGTTACCCATCGTGTTTCTACTTTTATTACCTCATTCTCCATTTTATTCCAAAGCTAAATTCCAAGTTGCCTTTTGTTAAATGATTGTCTCGCTCTCTCTCTCTCTCTCTCTCTCTCTCTCTCTCTCTCTCTCTCTCTCTCTCTCTCTCTCTCCCTCAACACTATTAGTTTACTTGCATCTCTCTTCTTCTCTGCTGGGAGCTGTTCGGCCACTGGTGACGTCGGACGCCCACAACATGCTTAAACTCTTTAAAAAGAACATGAGTCATCTTTGCATGGCTGTTTCTTTTGTTTGTACTCTCCTCTTTTTTTTTATTATTTCAAGTGGTTTTTAACTGAAGCCTGTGGCCGTCACAGGCCTCACTGGACCAGTCTATGCTGTGTAAAGATGAGCGCTCTAAATTTTAAACCTGCTCGCGAGGTAAAACGACAGAAACAAATCAGAAATATCCCAAATTTCTCTCTCATCTCATCTTCATCCCTTCTCCCTTGTTATCCCCCACTATGTAGCTGTACAGTACCTATGCATATACTTTTGTTGTTACTTGATAATTATTATTATTATTATTTACTGCATTAGAACTAGATTTGCACTTTTTGAGGCTGAGTTCCAGTAAAGACAAGAGCCTGAACACTCTGATGTGACAGTTATTAATCATTCGCCCAGACCGACAGATCCACCTCAGGTGCAGATTTCATCTATTTTGAGTGCTTTCGGTGATCCATATTTACAAGCTTATCTTTGTCATAACAGATAAAATAGTACTTGCTATGAACGATTTAAAAAAAAAAAGTGGCGTGTGAGAGGTTGCGGATTTTATGTGTGAAAGGGAAACAAAAAGAGCTTGTGGGATGTTATTTCAGTGTCTTTGTATTATCTGTTGATTGTAAATGCCAACAGCAGTTTCATGAATTGCCAATATATTCTCGCAGACGGTTCATTTCATGAGTAATAAGGTCTTTACATGCTTAACGTTAGCTTTGACTCGTCTTTCCTGCTCCTTCCAGTTATTAATGAAAGCTTTATCGCTGTCATAGAAAGCAAGTTACTCGATAATCGAAGTTTACAGTGCTGTTTTATACACCTCAAGCTACATTAACAAAAAAAATATATATATGATGGAGTATTAGAGGCATAATTTAAAAAGTAAACTCTTTCCATTTTCCATTACTTTGTATTTTTTCAGTGTTATTATACCTGTCATGATTTTTGTGTGTTTTTCGCTGTCTTTGTCTACGATGTCTTTAGCTGTAGTGTCGAGTTGAGAAGGTCCTCTTGCGCTGGAGTAACGTGAGAGTGAGAGAGATTAATGCTTTTTGGAGAGGTGTAGAGAAATGAGAAATGGATACCTTGTGTGAATAGAGGACTGTGCATGTGTTTGATGCTTTGTGTAAGTCCGGGCGAAGGACAAAATATTCAGTATTATCAAATAAAAAAACACACGTTTGAAAGAATAAAGTGCTGCCTGTGTGAGTCTTTTTGGCCAGGGGGATGTTTCACGGAGAAGTGATGCAGTGTTGGAGATTAGAAATCTGTGTCAAGGCCAGAACTGAATTGAAATCCGGACCTCTTATCCAACACGTAACAGGGAAATCAACAAACAATGCAGCTACAGCAATGATGAAAAATTACAGAAGCCTAGAAAAGTCCAAAAAGGGTTTAAAGAGTCGAAAAAATCCTCTGAGCAGGAACAGAATTTATTCTTTCGCAAGAGATAAACTCACGTTGAAGCCGAACTGAAGACAAAGCACCAGTTCATCCCTACGCCCACTCCTAGAAGTAATGGTGTCAGCCCTTTCTACCCTGGTTCCTCCATATTTGGATTTTCTAATCGGCATGTTTGCACATCCGGACGCCATAACTTACAATTTTATTGTCCACCCTCTGAGGGGAATTTCCCTCCGCCTCTATGCCTGTATATCATCATCAGCGCCATGAGGCCTGATTCAGGACTTATAATCCTGCGACACTTCTTAGGCCCCAAGTGCAAGGCTGTGAGTCTTTGTTTGGAAGAATGGGCAGAGCTAACTGTTAGCAGAGCTAACAGCAGCTACAGTTCACAGCAGTTTACTTCATCAGGAAACTCTGTAAATCACACAGAGTAATATTGGTATGTTAAGCAGTCAAACTTGGCCTTCATTTGGCTTCAGCTGTTAATTTCCCACTGAGGCTGTTGTCAGTGTGTTAGGGAGTGTTAGTGGAGTGGAGAGGCTGTGTTGGGAAAAGGGGCAGACCAATACGCTTAAATAGATGTGGTAATCGACTCAACTAGGAAAATATTTGAGAAATGTTCAAGCAGAGCCCAGACCAAGAGTGGTTTTGTCATCTCTGTTCATTCTCTCCTCAATAATGTCAAACAGGATTGTAATAATCATCCGGTGTCAGAGGGGATTTCTTCCTACAAGGAGCTTTTACCGGGACACTCAGAGGTCAGGTCAGTGTTTCTGAGGGAGGGTGTAAATTACAAAATGCAGGTGAAGTGCGCAGATTCAGCGTGTACATGACATGTCCTCTGTCACTTCTCATGAAACTACAGTTGCTTATGACTTCTCCCTTTGTGCTTGAAAACAGTTGAGCAACTCTTGAGTACATGAGGGATGTGGATATTGCTGCGAGCGTTGCTTTGCAATCCTGGTTACCCAAGACAGAGAGGAAGAGGCAGGATTAACAGATGTTCTTCTCCAAACAAGCACAAATAAATCTGAATACTTCACTACATATTGTTGACCTGAAACGACACAAAGTCAATGAATCTCTTAAGACCATGGTTTAGGAATATATACACATTTGAAATATTCTCTGGTCTTTAAACCATCAATTATGTGTCTTTAGATAAGATAAGATAAGATAAGATAAGATAAGATAAGATAAGATAAGATAAGATAGACCTTTATTGTCCCACAATGGGGAAATTCACAGTGTTGCAGCAACAAAGTGGATAGCAACAGAAAAGAGCTAGTAGTATAAATAAGAATATGGAGTTAAAACACTATTTACAGAACAAAGACAACAGAAAAAAGAAACAACAACAGCAGTTGCACAGGGGCTATTAAATTGCACTGTGGAGTAGCACATTATTGCACATTATTATTATTATTATTATTATTATTATTATTATTATATTGTTATTGCACATGATACAGAGTGTGAAATGAAATGTAGTCATTAAGTGTATGTGGTTTACTGGGAGCAGTGCTGGTTATTAAACAGTCTGACAGCAGCAGGAAGGAAGGACCTACGATATCTTTCCTTCACACATTTGGGGTGAGGGAGTCTAACGCTGAAGGAGCTGTTCAGTGCAGTGATGGTGTCCTAGAGACTCATTGATATACTTCTCATACTACTTCTATACATTCTCAACAAGTTCTCTTGATTTTAAAGGTCAGATTTATCTCTAATGTGGCACGACTTCCTGAAAGTGTGTTTCCAACCAAAAATTCAACCTAATACTCACCTCAGCTCATCATTTGTGTCATCAATGAGTAAAAAGCGAAATATTTTTAATGTTTGGACAAAAACTCCAGTAGCTCCACATCAGCCAGTTGCAACATTAACAGTAATGTTATAGTAATAATATAGTAATAATCAGAGAATACAGATATGAGAAGGGACCATTCTGCTGCCTAACAAGTACTTTTTGTTGCTAATACTTTTGTGCTGGGACTTGGTAACTGAGTATTTTTACAGTGTGATATTGCTATTTTTACTTAAGTAAATTATTTTACATATAAACCAGGAAGCAGCTGAAATAAAATCAATTTTAATAAGTGCACTGTCAGGTACCAGTGTAAATAATTCACACATTTCCACAACAACACTGTCCCTTGTAGTTGTGATGCCACCCAGTGGCCACCAGAGGACACAG
Organism: Argyrosomus regius; assembly: GCA_946959425.1. Taxonomy (NCBI): domain Eukaryota; kingdom Metazoa; phylum Chordata; class Actinopteri; family Sciaenidae; genus Argyrosomus; species Argyrosomus regius. The sequence goes on along the minus strand of OX336900.1, from coordinate 11,808,070 downwards.
CAGCCTTTTCATTCTCAACTCAATCACTGGTTCTCAAAGTTTTTCACATAAAGGACCTCTGAAGTGACACAGATTAGACCACAGACCCCAATTTTAAAAAAGATTACGTCCCCAATCTGATATGATTATTGTGTTTAGATGTTTTAACCCATGAAGCCAAGGACTGCGGTGTGAGAACCACTGAACTAAATACTTCAACAATTCAAAATTGCTTCCATAAATCTTGTGATTCACACAAAAAGGCAAGACAATTGTACTTATGTGGCTCACTGTGTTAGTACACATTGTGTTTAGCATCATATACAGGAGAGTACAGTAAACAAAATACAAAATAAACATCTACCCACATCACATAGACAGACCTGCAGAAATACACTAATAATAAAAGTGTGAGATACAACTAAATATACTGATATTAGTAACATGATCATCCATCTTAACACGTACATCTTTGATGTCAGAGGACTGGATAAGGAGCACTGTCATTCTTATGAGATGCAACAGATGTGAACTGTGACAGAAGCAGCTGTCAGAAGAAGAAACGCCCGAAATTGTCCGAGGTTTCCAGATAACTGTGGCCGCTGTGTGCAATGATACACTGCAAAAATAACTCTTCTGTTTTTTAAAAGTGTACACAAAACTCCACAAAAGTCAAATTACAGACATTATCTGTAAATTAACAACCAAACTATTATTATAAATGTGGCTAGAGGCTCCCTGTGCCCAGTCAAAGTGTCCTTGAGCTAACGTATTTAACCTCGATGACTGTGACGTCAGTGTGTAAATGCCAAGCTGCAACCTTCTTGGCTGTGAAGTGAAGCCAATCCGAAAGTGCCAAAAACTGCAGTTACTCAAACGTCCACTTGAGGCTGGCTACAGAACGAGTCAATCTCCATAAGTTCCCATGTTAAAATGTCAAACTTCACAGCAGAAATAAACATGTTTACAGCCTGGTACAAAAAACAGTTTTGGTCTCTATAGCTAATTTCCCTACTCACCTGTTCAAATTATATTAAGACTTAAAGTTATGTGATAATTAACAGCGTGGCCGCTTTGACTGACAGGTGGGTGCCGTTACAGGTGGCTTGTTTGAGCACCGAGGCGTCATTAAGCCCGCCTCAGCTCCACCGATGATCCACATGTATGCTGATATACCGGGGGTGGAAGAGGCAAGACTACCAAGATGGCAGCAGCCAGAACCACCACACTCGAGCTTCAAAACAGCTCAGACGTCAGGGATACTACGTCCATTCTTCATACTGTCTATGGTGAATGGATGACAAGTGTTGGAAAAGTGTGTTTTACATATTTATTTGAATTATGATATTTTACTTTAATTTGACATTTTTTGTTACTGTTATCTCAAGTGTTACCACGCTCACATCACATAAAACATTTGCACAATAAGGGTTAATAGTAAAAATATGAAGTTACACAAACTCAATCATTTTGTTCTTTGATCTAATCCAAAACACACCATGTACTTCAGACTAATTGGTTGCCATGGAACTGAATTATTCCCAAAATATGTTTCTCTCTGAACCATAAGAATCCATCTTTCTTCTTCTTCTACAAGGTCCTCTGCCTCCAATCTTTTTCTATCTTGTCTTTAAAAGATGAAATGTGGCTGAACTTTTGCAGGAAACACTTTGGATGTTTCAAAGACCTATTCAGCAATGATTTCTTTGCCTCTTTTGTTAAGTTGTCTGGAGTGTTTTACCTGCCAAAGGCCACTTTCCTCAGATGAATTCAGTTCTTGTCACTGCCACTTTCTCTAAAAGCACCTGACATCTTTGAAGCCTAAGATGTGCTCCCTGAAATACTCATCTTCAAGTGTTTGTCAATTTAAAACAGCCCATTGAGTTCTCATTTTGCTAAAGCAAAATTATCTAAAATATATCCTGACATTAACCTAAACTGTCATAAATCTAACAATCATAATACCACACTGATTCGGAGTAGAAACGTGTTTTGAAAGATGTTTTTAAACCCTTTTGTCAGATTATAGATCATGTAATTGAACTCGGTGCCCTCTTATGAAGACAAACTTGAACACAGCTAATCATAAAGCTCTGTCCTTTTCCTCTTGTAGATTTGCAGTTTAACCGAGGTGAAACGAAGCCGCGACTCCCACACACTTTCTCAATGGCTTGAGGAAATAATATCTCATATCACTTCACTACATTTATTTCAATCAAATATGAAAAAAAAAGAAAAAATATGAACTGTGGGCAGCAGCTCAAAGGTCTGAAAATCAGATTCAGATTGTGTTTAGCGTTCCTTTGCTTCTGACCTTGTCTTTTAATTGCTTTCACCAGACTGAATAGCAGACAGCCTTTCTCCCTGTTATTGAATTCATTTCAGCAATGCTAGCAGCTAACTGACATTGACATTTGTGGTTTTGAGTGAGATGTTTCAAAAACTCTGCATGTAGTCCTCCAGATGAACTTTAACAGCTTTGGTGATCCTTTAACTTTTCATCTAGCACCATTATCAGGTCATAAATGGTCTCAAAATTACTTAATTAATATTACAGAAAACAAAAATTATATATTTTTTATTTCATTTATTTCATTTTCCAAAAAATATTTCAGAAATCCTTACAAGTACCACTTCTAGGTACCACAGTTTGAGAACCAGTACTTCACATTAAAATGTGAAGATTAGGACCTGAAACAGTAAATACCAATATACTTTGATTTTCATCCAAAAAAAAAAGGGGGGGTTTGAGGGTTTAGTTACACTTTAACAAGGGTTTTCTGAATGTTATATAAGTATTTTCTAAAAAATAAACAAACAAAAGACGTCCCAAAGAGCTTTTTAAAGAGCAAGAGCAGGGTGAATTATATATATATTTTACCTGTATGAGGAGGAGGAAAGATGGTCATTGCACTTTTACATGCTGGGCTTATTTGGTTGTTATGGCAACCTGATGCATTTAGGTGAGGAGTCAAGAGCAGCTGTGCAGAAAGGGGAAGTGGAAGTAAGGTAAGTATGTCTGAGAATGGTGTAAAAGACAAATACAATCTAAACAAGCATCTGAGAGTAAATTTTTTTGTTTTGTTTTTCTGACTGTGGTTTTGTCTTCCTGAGAGATGCCACTCATAGAGACAGAGATAACACATCATGAGATCAGGGTCGCCTCCAGCGTGTTCATTTTATATATCCTGTGGAGAAAAAAAAAACATTAATCACCCTACATCTGAATAAAACAACAGGAAGTGTTGACAGTTGGTGGGTTTCACATCAACACTACTTTGCATTTTTACTGCGGGATTGTATATTTACTAAAATACTGAGTGTACTTATGTACAATTTCAGGTATTTTCATCTAATGATACTTTTATTCCACTACATTGTCGAGGAAATTATTGTACTTTTTACTCCACTATATTTAGTTCAAGCTTTGCAAATCAATATTTTATGTTAAACATATGAAGATTTAACAAAATATGCACTGTGATAGATAACTACCTCACAGTATACACAACATTAAAATGACGCCTACATGTTAATGAACTGTGATAAAATACCAATAATATGATAAATATAATACTCTGAAAGGGACACTCTGCATTATGAGTACTTATACTTTTGATACTTTGAGTTATGCTGATAAAACTTCTCTTCTTCTTGAGTTTGAGTTTGTGTTGTACATTTTAGTTTAAATGATATGCAGTGACAGGCCGCGCAACACAAGGAAAAAACTGCATATATTATCTAAATATAGAAAGGTCCATTTATATGCAATTCAACAGCATCACTTCCTGATGAAGCCTGATGCTGTGGAACCAGACTCTCCATTTTTCTTTATTTTATATGCAAATCACATAAAAGTTCACTGTGGCTGCTGACTGTATGTCGCACCGCCTACTCTTTCTCTGTTTTTTCAGTCCCACCTGCCACCTGTGACGTCTGGTTTCCAGCACTAGCTGTGCGTATACAGAATATGTATACTGTGAGTTTTGTGAATCTTATAAAGCCACAAAACAGACGAGATATTTCTGGAGTAACTGGATGAGGTCAAGTGCACAAGAAGGAGGTCAGCCCTCCAGAGACAGAGAGAGAGAGAGAGGAAAGGAGATTAAATGAGTGAAAGAGAAAAATGGAGTGATTCAGATGGGAAATGTAGTGTAAGTGAAGGTGTGGGACCAGTGGAGAAAATCAAAGAATATTGTTGGCTAATCTATATTGCTTACCAGTTGAATGTAAAAATCAGTTTCCACCCTCTGTAAATGCCTTCCCCAAACACAGGCAGTGTAAATATGGACGTCATATTTGTGACATCACCCATCTGAAAGTGTGGTGGCTCCGTCCACCACCCCTGCCTCTTCTGCCACCCAGCTAATCTTAAAATGGGCAAAGGCGTGGACCTGAGGTGGACTGAATGATGCCTGGGTGTTCAAACAAGCTATCTATAACAGTGCCCACCTGCCAATCAATGCAGCCACACTGTTAATTATGCATAACTTTAAGCCTTAATATAATTTGAACATGTGAGTTATAGAAAAATTCAGACTCAATACAGTTGTCATGAATGGAAAATTAGCTATAGAGACCAAAACTGTTTTTTATACCCGGCTGTAAACATGTTTATTTCTGCTGTGAAGTTTGACATTTTAACATGGGGGCTTATGGAGATTGACTCATTCTGCAGCCAGCCTCAAGTGGCTGTTCAAGGAACTGCAGTTTTTGGCACTTTCGCATTGGCTTCGCTTCACAGTCATGGAGGTTGCCGCTTGTCCCTGAACTATAAAAAGTAGTTTTAAGTTTTAAGAAGCTGCTAAAAACTCCCCTGTTTCATAAACACTTTGTCTTGTAATGTCTTTATATTGCTTACTGTTTATTGTTTTTATTTTTGTTTTATCTTTCTACCGTTTGCACTGTAAAGCACTTTGTAAATCTGCGTTTTAAAGGTTTAGAAATAAAACTTTCTTACTTACTACCGTGCATCAAAAGAGCTAAATCAAACTCAAAGGCAGTCTTGAAGGTCAGTGATATCACATCTAAACAGTAGCGCTGGTCCTTTATGGCAGATGCAGTATATAAATAGCTATTGTAGGTCTATATAGAGTAGCTTCTCCAACATAACGGCTGCAGCAACAACTGGTAGCATTTTTCACATATTTTTTACAGTAAGTTGTTATACAGACTGAAGGCCTATGATTCATTCTGCCAACACTTAGACTTAAATGGTTACTTTTGGTATTATTACTGCTACCATCACTACGACCTTTGTACTGGTATTTAAATGATCTGTTTAAATCAGGTTTCAGTGCCAGAAGTCGACACTCAAACACTCTTCTCAAGGTGATCAGTGATAAAATATTTGTTGTCTGAGCTCCAGGAATAACTCTGATCTGATTGAGTCACATGTGCTCGAACAGTAACACTGTTCAAAGGCAGAAAACATAATTTTTCGTCTGTGCTTTTGATTCATTTACAGCACTGCAATAAAGATTATTTACTGCTTCTGCTCCAACATTCATAGCTATTTCTTGTACTGCTATATCACTACAACTACAAGTATTGTTACTTCTGTTATAACTGCTCCAACAAGCACGACTAATGCTTTAATTACTGCACAGTAACTGAATTAAACCTCCACACAAATAAGAGTATTGTGTTGTAAAAGTATTGCGAATTTGCTACCGCTGATATCAATGATTTGTTTCTTTTCATTCATCTAACACAGTTTGCTCTTCTGTTCTGAACATTTTATGGTATTATTGAGACTGTAGCTGGTCTTGGTCTGGTCTACTTTATTTCTGTTTTATGCTGCTTTATTGCAGAATTTCAGATGTATATATTGTACTTTCATCTCCACCACATTATTATATTGTATTAAAGCTACACTTTGACTCTATAACATTAAATGCCGCTTACAACATGTAATTTAAACAGAATACATATATTATTTTTTATTATAGATTTAAACAAGCAGATAAAATTATCTGTGCCACAAAACTTACAAATAATTTGCAATCTGGACTAGTTGGAGATGAGAGAGTGACTTCTGTAGAGGAGTGTGTTACAGCAGTTGAGTCCAGAAAAAATGAGAGCGTGGAGATGGCTTTAAACTGAAAGAAACATGACTGAACAACTTTTTGATATGTGTTAGGACGAAATTTGAATAAAATATTACACCTAAATTTTTGGCACAAGCAGAAAAGGGGCTACGGCCATTTTGAATGGAGCTGATGTGGTTTGGAGGACTGAACAATATGAGTTTGAGTTATTGAGTTGCAGAAAATGCTATGCCAGTATCAGCACAAAGTATATTAGTTAATCATATTAGTGATAAAACCCTTGAAATACTTATTTTAAACATCTACATTCATTTTAAATGCAGGAATTTGACCTGTAAAGGAGCATTTTTATACACTTTATCGCTACTTTTACACAAATAATAATATATCTTCTACCTTTAATATGCAGCATAACGTACAGTATGTGTTCATGTGTGTTTACTCAGCTCTGACTAAACTAAACTGGGCTCTGATATATGTGTGTGTGGGTGTGCAACAGGAGGATACAGGGTTGTGTGTGTGTGTGTACATTTGTCATCACTTCCAAGAATACTTCAACAACTGTTCAAAGTGACACAGCAGTGGGTGTGTGTCTGCATACAGTGTATGTGCATCCTTTTCATGTGAAGCTTAATCTCTAGCTGTTTTTTGTGAGTGTGTGCGTGTGTGTAGTAGGGCGAGCGTGGCATGTGTGTGATGCTGAATTCAGGAGTGAGGTCAAGTGTGTGAACAAGAGCGAGGAGGGAGGAGAGAGAGTGAGAGTAGAGAGTGTTTTCTCTGAGAGTCTGTCAGAGTCTGGTGGCAGTCGGGAGGGAAAACACACACAAAAAAAACCACACGGCTTTTTCAAGGTCCAGAGCTTTAGCCTTCTGCTGATTTTTAGTTAAATATGACGCCGACTTTAAGGGGGAGTAAAGTGAAGAGATGCTGAGAGGACATCGTTATCCTTAAACGCCGTTTTGTCACAAACTCCTGAGTACACACTGTGTTGTGATGGGGACTGTGAGTGAGCTGTGTGCCTCCAGTTTCCAGGCATTTCTATGTCCTTCTGTACGACCGGGGGCACCTGCTGCAGCCACAGGTGAGTGCTTTTAAAGAAAACACACTTTTTTTCCCCCTGCTATCTTAGATAATAGGACTGTGTTTGTGAGCTTATGAATAATTCCTGTGTGCCTTGATAAGTAAACGACCTTCATTTTGAGCTGTGAAAACACAGTTATTACAGGTTAAACGTGCCTTTTGTGTGACTCCTGATAGCCCAGAAAATAACCGACAAACACAGTGAGACATGGAGAGCAAGACTGGCACAAAGTGCTATTAGTGTTCAGTTGCCGTGGTGATTTTCTGTTAGGTTATCAAGACACAGAGCGCTTTAGTGTATGTGTGTGTGTGTCTGCCATGCTGTGTTTTTGACATTTCTGTGCTCATGTACACACATATAAGGCAAACTGTGTGTGTGTGTGTGTGTGTGTGTGTGTGTGTGTGTGTGTGTGTGTGTGTGTGTTCGTGTGTTCGTGTGAGATGATGGTGGGCTTGATTTGTGAACATGACGCACACCCATCATCCTCTGGTCCAGGATCCTCCTCTCCAGTGGGTGCTGGAGTGACATAATCTCCATCGCTGCCCACTGTTCTCCTTCTGTGCAGGTGCATTCATACTGTATCATTCAAAAAGCCATTTTAATGAAATGAAAGTACTCACATTGGTTATTTCCAGTGTATTTGAAGCTTTTATGACTTTTCTTTCTGTAGCTGGATTTCCCCCTTGTAATTTCCTTTGCTTTCTTCTTCGTCACTTCTAAGCCTTCAGCCTCAAGGCCTCTTCAACAGTGATTATTTCACAGATAAACCCTTTAGCTGTGAAGCAGATTTACTCAATGGGCTCTTGTAGCTTGCTTTTAAAATGATCTGCATCTTTACATTTTCTGTTTCTAGTACTAAAGAGTTCATTGTCTCATTGGTCTCCAGTGGTCTCTAGTCATGCAGACAGTTTATGTTTTGAGATACATCATCTGTCTGAGAGATAATGGAGGTGAATAAGG